>JADLZK010002807.1:0-600000 GCA_015847255.1 Hyparrhenia diplandra
AGAGGCGTCTCAAGCCTCTGAATGATTCTGAACTGTCTTCGCCCCGATGCGCGTCGAGTTGTTTTAGTAGATTTTTACGTCGGCTCCTCGAAAATTAAGCGTGCGAAACGTCAGCCTCGTTGCGAGACACTTGTAGCGGTGTCGTCTTTAATTTTCCAAGAGTTACGATCGATGGGTCGTTGTAAGCGTCAGTAATCTCCGCACGTACATCGATTTTAGGTGCTAGCGCTGTAAACATAAGAAAACATCCGGGTACAAGAGCGGGTAATGCAGAACAAATCCACGTGCACGGAGCGGATAAAGCGAGTAAGCGGTTCGTAAGTAGGTACAAACCGCAGGCAGCGCGTGTGGCGGCGCTCGTATGGGTGACGCAACCGGCGATGGATGGTTGCATTTTGAATGTGTCGTAAGAATTAAAAGCCGCCACGGACACTTTCACTGCCGGCGTGTGCGTAAGATTCTACAAGCACGGGCGCCGCGGTGCGCGCATGTACCGCCCCGACATGTGGCCCGCTTACGCCCTTTGACACGAGGGGAATCAGTACATTAAGTCGTCCACAATCACACATTGGGCCCGTGCATCGGTAACTTTTGGAAGGGATACGATTAAACTTTATTCATCCGCGGTAATCGTAACGTTACCGTAAAGCCACCGGTCGCTTCATAGGAAAACTTATGCAGCCCAGAGGTACCGTTCACTACATCGAGCAAAAAACGAGGTCACGTACCAGAAAAACCGTCGCGTGATAAAAAGTGTGTTACGAGACCCTCGGTAAGGTTTTGGTCTCAGGAAGTCGGACATTTAGAGACTCTAATGGGCGGCCGCGGCACCGTGGGGAAGCCCTCAACGCGCACGGCCCAGAGGCCTTTTTTACATAGTGTCGGAAGACAAAGAACAATGACAAGCGTAAGACAAACTACAACAAGTCCGCACGAAGGCGCATCGAGTCATACAAAAATACAAGAACGAGAATAAATAAAGGGACAGATCTCTTTATTCAACATCTTGAAGATTACAAGTTATATGGGAAACAACTCCCTACAAGATACAAAGAAGACTTCGGATGCACGGGAGCCCAACAAGAACTCCCGCAGTACAAGATACAAAGAAGACCGGGGACTATAACCCTAAGGAGTACAATACCGCGAGGCGGTGAGAAACCGGCATCCAACGGCGAAGAAGATGGAGCGCTCGGACCAGATTCGAACCCCCAAGAGCCCGAGTCTCAACAACTCGGGAATCACTTCGAAGTCAAGACCCTTGCGCCCAAGTCCATAAACACACGGAGCTTGAAGAATCCCGACCCACGGCAGCAAATGAACCCCCGGATCAAGATAAGCGACCGGGCGAAGAAAAGAACCCTCTGACGTAAGGCTCGAGTTCACCATGTCGCAGCAGGATGAAAAGAGCCCAAAGGGAACGCTCAACTCCACAAAGAGTAGAAGGAAGCGTACCCAATGAGCACCATCTTCAGCAATTCCTCAAAAGGCACAACCTTCCTCAAAGATGAGCGGCGACCAATGCCGGTTGGGAAGCCGCATATGTCTACCCAAGCGAGGAGGAAGGAGACCAAAGAGGATCAAGAGGGTAACCAAGAAGAACCCTACCCGACCCACACCAAGAAAAAACGAAGGAGGAGAGGAGATCATCTTAGATCACAAGACATCCCTCAATCACGTATTAAGAACCCTAGAAAGGCTAAAGAAGACGCCCGGGGCTGATCCAACTCACTCAAAGGCATCACCATGGATCCAAAGCTCAGAACGAAGCTTTTTTCCTACGAGAAGGAAAACTGTCTAGAGGAAGAAGAAGCAGAGAAGAAGAAAGACACTCTGGATCCTCACCAAAGCAAAACAGACCATATTTATAGGTGAAACAGGCACGCCTATAGACCAAGTCCACAGAAGACGAAGCAAACACCAAAAAGGAGCGGTCACCTCAAATCACGCAGAAGGGAATTTATGGCAATGACTGCCATGCACTGACGTTTCCCGAAAAACGGAGCGCAGTGAAAGCGCACTGTGACTCCCGTGACCGCACGGAAAAAGAGAAACGGTCAAAAATCCCGGGTAAGACGAAGAGCCCCTAAAAGCTCAAGGCAGAGAAGAGCTCTTAGCGGCTCGGGGCTACAGGATACCCAGGGCAAGAATTTTTCAAGAGCTCCGACGACGAGAAGAACTCGAAGACGGAGGAGAAGAACTCAAAGACCTCCCAGCTCTTTGGGCCAAAAAGCAAGAAGCTCGAGGGCTACACCCTACGGGTGCACTTTTTTCAGCAAAAGTGCACACCGTATGAAGACAACGAGGACCGCGTCAAGACCGCACCCGAGAAGAGCGGAGCCAGCTCTCATGACTCAAATACGAGATGCTCGGGGGGGCTAGCAAAGCAAGGCTCCCCTTTCACGAAGGAAGAGCCCGACGACGAGAAGAACTCGAAGACGGAGGAGAAGAACTCAAAGACCTTCCGGCTCTTTTTGTGCCAAAAAGCAAGAAGCTCGGGGCTACACCCTACGGGTGCACTTTTTCAAAATTGCACTCCGTAAGATGATCTTGAAGACCATATCAAGGCCTCGCCCGAGAAGAGCAAGACAACCCTCAAGACTCGACCTTGAGGTGCTCGGGGGCTTGTGGATACAGGATCACCAAAGAACTCTACCGAGTTGTGCGCGGGGGTTCTATCAAGTCGCTGCCACGAAAACAAGTCCCTAAGGCAATGGAAGCATAGCTACGGTGACTTCTCGTTGTAACTAGGATAGAACACTAGTCGGGTTACCTTGTAAAGGGTTTGGGTGTTCGGTTCCTCTTACCTGACAACCCTCTCTCAGATCCGACTAGGATCGTAGCGAGTTCCTTGGCCCCTTGGACTATAAAGGCGGCCAAGGAACACCTCGTAGAGGAGGGCGAGTACGAACGGCAGAACACAAGCTTGGCTACGACCACCGTGTCAGAACCTTCCGCGGCCGATTCTCGGTGACCCCATCAATCAAAAACAGCTCACGCCGACCGGACGTAAAGGTATTTACTCGATCCGTGATCGAGGGCCCAACCAATATAAAAACCCCGCTCTCCATGTCATTTGCGCAACAAACCGCGGGCTCCGGGTTCGTCGAGGCCCGAACAAACTGCCGGTTCACCCCGTGGTAGGCTCTCGTCGTAAAACATCGACAATTCTCATCTTCATCTTGGGACCCATTGGTTTCATCAAATTCAACATCATGGACTTCTTCCAATACACCACTTGAATTGTTCCACACTCTATATGCCTTGCTTGTGGTGGAATAACCAAGTAGGAACCCCTCATCACACCTCTTGTCAAACTTGCCAAGTCTTGCACCCTTCTTCAATATGTAGCATTTGCACCCAAATACTCTAAAGTATGCAATGGTTGGCTTTCTTCCATTCAATAGCTCATAAGGTGTCTTGTTCATCATGGGATGACAATACAACCTATTGATGTAGTGACATGCGGTGTTGTTGATTGCTCGCCCAAAATGATTAACTCACATTGTACTCACTAAGCATTGATCTTGCCATTTCAATGAGAGTCCTATTCTTCCTCTCAACTAGGCCATTTGATTGTGGTGTGTACTTGGCCGAAAGTTGATGCATAATCCCATAGTCATCACATAGCTCATCAACTCTTGTGTTCTTGAACTCACTTCCATTGTCACTTCTCACTTTCTTCACTATGATGTCAAACTCATTGTGCACCCTCTTGAGAAATGTCTTGAACAATGAATACACATCACTCTTGTCATTGAGAAAGAACACCCAAGTGAATCTTGTATAATCATCCACAATCATAAATCCATACTTGTTGCCACCAATGCTTGTGTATGCGGTTGGGCCAAACAAGTCAATATGAATCAAGTCAAATGCCTTGCAAGTACTCATGAAGCTCTTCTTTGGATGAGTATTGGCAACTTGCTTGCCAGCTTGACATGCACTACATAGCTTGTCCTTGTCAAAGTGAACATCCTTCAAGCCTCTCACTAGATCATGTGTCACTAACTTGTTGAGTTGCTTCATGCCAACATGACCAAGCCTTCTATGCCATAGCCAACCCATGCTAGATTGAGATATCAAGCATGTACTAGTTTGAGTCTCACTAGCACCAAAATCAACAAGGTAGAGGTTGTCAAATCTTATTCCCTTGAAGATCAAGCTTGAATCTTTTGTATTCACTATCTCAACACTATCTTCACCAAAGATGCACTTGTAACCAAGATCACAAATTTGTGCCACCGAAAGTAAATTGTACTTCAATATGTCCACTAGTGCCACATTTGATAAAGTCAAATCATTGGTTATTGCAACCTTACCAATGCCTTGTATCTTGCCACTCTTGCTATCACCAAATATAATAGGCTTGCCATTCTCTTGAGTTGAATCAATAATGTTGAACTTCCTTGCATCACGGTCATATGTTGAGTGCACCCACTATCAAGAATCCAATGATTACCCCCAATCTTGTAATTCACCTACAAGCAAATCAATAAGATTTAGGTACCCATTTGCCTTTGGGTCCTTGAAGGTTAGCAACCAAAGCCTTTGGTACCCAAATTGCCTTCTTCTTTGGGCCAACAATGGGTGTACCAATAAACTTTGCCTTGACACCCTTCTCACCCTTGGTAAGCAAATAACAAGAATCAAAATGTATGAAATGCACTTTGCTTGATTTCTTGTTCATGTTCATTTTAGCACATTTATGCTCTTGATGCCCCACTTGCTTGCATTTATTGCAATAGGACCCATTGCTCTTCACAAAGCTAGGCTTTGGAGTAGCAAAGGCCTTCTTGCCTTTCTTGGGAACATAGCCTAAGCCTTCCTTGTTAAGGAAAAACCTTTGGCTACCCAAGCACTTTAGCAAGCGGGCATCCCCACCATATGCCTTCCTCAAGGAGTGGGTGAGCTCATCCACCTCTCTTTTGAGAGTCTCATTCTTAACTTTTAGTGATGAATCTAAAATTACTCCATCACTACTAGTAGAGCTTGAGTGGGTTGATGTGGATGTGGAAGGAATAGATGGTTCTTCAACATCAACCACAAAGGGTTCATCTATGATGTCACATGTTGAACCAACATCCTTTTTGATGATTAAGCAAGCTTTATCATTCTTCTCTAAGAGCAAGGCATGGGCTTTTTGAAGCCTTGTATGAGCTAGCTCCAATTCCCCCATGGTCTTCCTTTAGACCCTCATGGGTGGCCGTTAGCTCCTAAAGTTTTGCTCAAGAGTTTTTACACTCTTTTGCAAAGCTTTACATTCCTTTGTCCTTAGTCTTAAGCATGATATGAGTTTGCTTAAGCATCTCTAGAAGATCATCTCTAGTGGGTTCATCATCACCATCATCATCATCATCATCATCATCATCATCATCACTATCATATTTTACTTCATTAGCATTTAGTTCTTCATGCTCATGCAATGATACCTTAGTGGCCTTAGCCATGAAGCATGAAGGTGATGAGCGAAGAGGGATGATGTCTTGTCTTGGCCAATAGCACTCATGGCCTTGGGCTTCTCTTCCTCTTCATCAGAGGAGACATCACTATCCCAAGAACAAACAAAAGCACCATCATTTGTTTTCTTGAATGTCATGGTCTTGCTCTTCTTGTTTGTCTTGTTGCCCTTGTATTCCTTCATCTTCTCTTTTTCTTTCTTGATTGGGCAATCGGCAAGGATGTGATAAGGACTATCACACTCAAAGCATTTTCTTGGCTCTTCATTGCTCTTGGATGAATCATTTCTTCTTCTAGAGCCTTGCCCAAACTTCTTGCTCTTCAAGACTTTGCTAAACTTCTTCACAAACATAGCAAACTCTTGATCAATCTCCTCAAGGTTGACTTCCTCATCATCTTCTTCTTGAGCCTTGGACTTGCCCTTGGCCTTGGATGAGGTGGTGGCGGCCTTGAATGCCACAACCTTCTTGTTCTTGTCATCTTCCTTCTTCACTTCATCTTCCATGCCATCAACTTGCTCATCGGTTAGCACTTCACCAAGCAAGTCACTAGGTGTCATAGTGTCCAAAGCACCTCTAAAGAGAATCTTCCTCAACATGGCAAATCTCTTGGGCAAACACATCAAGAATTTGTGCCCAAAGTCTCTATCCAATGTCTTCACTCCCAATGACTTGAGATCATTGACAATCACTTGGAGCCTATGGAATGTCTCCCGGTATGGTCTCATCTTTCTTCATCTTGAAGTTCTCAAATTCACTCTTAAGAACATACAACTTGGCACTCTTCACCACCTTAGTGCCCTCATAGGTCTCACATAGCTTCTCCCACACTTCACTTGCCTTCTCAAGGTCTTTGATGCCCTCAAATACCTTGACATCCATGCCATTGTACAATGTGATCAATGCCATGGTGTTGCATTGCTTGTTGGACTTGTCGGTGGGAGTGAGGTTGGTTGGATCAAGGATGACATAATCCTTTTCGGTCACTTCCCATACTTGGTCATTGATTGATCCCAAGTATATTCTCATGCATCTCTTCTAATAGTCAAAATTCTTGACCCCATCAAAGAAAAGGAGGCTTTCCCCAACATGGTTGAACACAACATTTGCCATACTATCACACCAAGGTTGTTAAGCCTTCAAATATGGTGACCACGGCTCGATACCACTTGTAAGGTCCTAGATGGCTAGAGGGGGGGGGTGAATAGCCTATAAAATTTTTCTACAAACTCAACTAAACAAACCGATTAGTATGAAACACTCACAGAAAGCGGTTTGCACTAGCTCTAGTGGTCTTGCAAGCCTTCTAGTGACAAGACTATTTCTATGATCTCTAATCCACTCAAGGTCTATGTCACTACTCTAGCTAATGAGCAATCCTAATATGGTCCTTATGCTAGCAAGAACAACTACTCAAAGCAAGTGCTAGCTCTCTACTCAAAATAAACTAGGAAAGTAATGCAAGAGAGTGAGCTAGATATACCGACGTGTAGAGGATGTCAACCAATCACCGGGAACAAAGAGTAATCAATCACTTTCGAAGGTGATGATCCAAACACCGAGACAATGAACAAGTCGATTTGTTCACCGGAGTTCACTTGTACACCGACAAGCTAGTCTCCCAGGTTGTCCGACCAACACAAGGATGGTGTTTGAGCTAGGCGGTGCCCTTGCTAGCCTCAACACACCACTCAACAAGTGTGGTACCCAAAGCACGAGCAATGTATTCCTTGCACTTTGTCTTCCCGACGAGGAGTGCGTAATCCTCTCACAAATCAACCTGAGGTGGCCAAGAAACAATCACCTCTTCTTGCCAACAACTCCACCAATCCACCAAGCCGGCTAGGAGCGGTGTCTCCAAGAGAAACGAGAAATCCACCGTCTCACAACGATCCCCAAGTGCCTCTAGATGCAAGAACTCGATGCAATGCACTAGGATCAACTCTTCTTCTCTCAAGAATGAAGCTCAAATCAAGAATGAGAGAGGAGGGAGGCTTTCTTGCTTGCTCAAAGGTGTTAGGAATGATTCAAATGTCCAAGAGGGAGAGCAAGGGGCAGCCAAGGGGGTATAAATACCCCTCACCATGAAATGTGGCCGTTTGGGAGAAAGCCACGCCAGCGGGCTTTGGCCGGACCGGACCGACCGGACTCACCGGTGAGTCCGGTCGGTGGGTCCTGATCACAACCGACAAACCCAAACCGACCGGTGATCCCTTGCCGGGTGCTTCGGTCGTGCATCCGGTCCAGCGTCCGTCATCGCGACGGATGCTTCCGGCCGGTGGGTCCGGTCACCCGTCGACCCTCGACCCCGAAACACCCTCTACGCGGGACGCACCGACCGGGCGTCCGGTCACTTCCGACCGCCTTCCGGCTGGCGCCCCGGTCACGCCCGAGCCGCGAAACCGTCGTTTTGTCGCCGTTCGCTCGCCTTTGCTCCAAGACGACTTCCGTCACTTGATTCTTGTTGCCGACACGTCGAAGAACACCTCGACACCATGTGTTAGCATTTTGAAAACATTTTCATCAAGCGCGGAGTTAGCTCTTTAGGTTAGAATGCATGCATATGAATTTTGAACCTAAAGGCACATGAGGATCGATATGTACGAAAAGTTTTCCCTCTTTATAGTACGGCTTATCGATCCTATAATCACCCACACCCTCTATGGTGTCTTGGGTGTGAAATCAAAAGCCCTATGGTTATACCTTTGCCTTGGGGTCAATTGATCTCCGAAACTCCACCGAGTTGCATGCTTGATCATCCTTTTGGATCACCTCGATCCATCCTCCATGATCACCATGCACCAACTCGCACTGCGACCAATCTCCAAACTAATCAAACACTTAGCATCGAGAGATTAGTCCTTAGGTGTCACTAATTAGCCAAAACCAAACTAGAGATCTTCATAGCTGCGCTATGGCGACTGTGACCGCAGAGGTGACATGACTACGATGGCTTCTTTAGGATTTTAGTGTGCCTACCACTGCACCCACTCCTCTCTCTTCTGATAGCAGTGCTGCAATCGGTATTGCTCGGGATCCAGTCAACCATGAGATCACCAAATACATTGGCATTGATGCTTCCTACATGAAATCGCAGATGGATGAAAAGGTTGTGTCCCTGCACCATGTGCCTTCAAAGGTTTAACTAGCGGATTTCTTCACCAAGGCATAGACATATACCCAACATAGATTTTTGCTCTCCAAACTCAGTGTTGTAGATCCACCATGAGTTTGAGGGGGTGTTAGATGTATATGGTGCATATGTATTTTCCTCCCTCTTGGAGGGCTTCTTTACATTTGTACATTGTATTTCTGCCCATTGGGCCTGTGAATATAGTTGAGTTAGCCACTCTAACAATAGCAACTAGCACCTAATGGCACACCGAGGGTTCAAGGCAGCAGGTGCACAAATTCGTGGGTGGTCAGATCAATTACAGCATGCACCATTCCACAAACTGTGAATTTTGATTTCTAAGTTAGTTTAAAATTTATCCTTTTTTTTAAGCTTTCTTAACTTTTTAGTTTTATATGTTGCCACTTAGATATGCAACAATTGGTACTTTTATATATTATAAACAATTTCAAGTTATGCTCAGTTCTATGAATATGATGCTCAGTTATGTGTAATATTTATTATATATTTATATAATTATTGTTACATGGTATTGTACATGCTAAATATTTTTTTTTGCGACATCTTCAGGCTACCAATTTTTTAACGTCCCTTCATATTCCAAATAAGCCCTAGTCCTGTCCTAGTTTGCCTTGAAACGTTTATTATCTCCCAACAACAAGTTGAGCGCATGAATCTGAAAAATTACATTATTATTGAGTTTAGTTGGGACTATAAGATATTATACTCTTACATTGTGTAGAAGTATTTTTACATAATGCATGTATCATTCTCAATTATCCAAACACTAGCATGCATATAATCCTTTTAAACTCAAGGCTGAAACCGATTTCTAGGGAGATCAACTAGCGGATATTTGATATTTGAATGCATCTGGACCCAATTTGGCAGTTTGGGGTTTTGGTGATTGATACACAAGTGCTTATGAGCTATCATGTACTTTGTAATGGATAATGATTGGTTAATCACAAGAATGGCCACTGCGCGCGTCTTAGCCTCAAAGATGTGCCATGAGGTGTGGCGCAAAGGATATTCATGAAGACTAAGGACCTTTTAGGGAAATGTAAGCTTGGTGCTCAGACATTTTCTGTAGAGTGCCTTAGGAATTAGTTTTGCTTTGGCCATGTTATTAAGTGGATCCAAGGCATGCATCTTGAGGGAGTTCAAGTGACTATTTGCTGTACACCTAAGGCTTACTCACATTCAAGGTTGTAGTCACAAGGATATCAATGAAGTTGATTTCATCGACACCGGCGCTCTTATAAAATAGGCTTTGAAAATGCAACGGAATATGTATCACATGATATGGGTCATGCATAGTGGATCATCCAGTGATACAACCCAGTGCAGTAACGACTTAGCCAAAATAACTAAGTTGTCAAGCCAAATTAAATAATTAAGTTGTCACCATATGATTCCGTATGCCTTTGTGGCACCCAACAAATCATCTTGTAAGGCTTTCCTTGGCTATTAACAAGCAGCCATATCCCACCGTGCCGACGGAGAATTAACAGATTCATTTGTGAATGTCAACATTCAAGATAACCTGATGAAGGCCTTTTAAGAGATCAAGGACATAAATTAAGGGGAGGAACACACACGCCTAAAGGAGTGGCCACTAGCGGATCAGGAACATGTAGTCATCGAGTTAGCCAACTGGTGTGGCCCCGTGCTGCCCCCAAACCTAACCAACTGTCCGTGCCGGCTCTAGGGTGAACTGCAGATAATGGAACCCCACAGATAACATTTACAGCATGAACTTCAGTTTGTCACTTTTATTACCGCACTTTGGTTTAATTACGTAGGTACTTCTTATACAAGGCCGCTTATTATTGGCGGTAGAACACTTATTGCGTCGATGAGAGGAGCGGAGCTTGCCACGTCGGACGCACAGTTGCTCACATGATGTAGACGTCGAGCTCGAGCACGGCGTTGGGGTGGTCGAGGCTGACGGTCTTCCACAGCACGTACCCGCGCGCCATCCTGAACTGCCCCGTGCCGCCGACCACCGACAGCTCCCGGGTGGCCGCGCCGATGTCGTCGCGCCCGACCACGGTGACGGAGCTGCCGGCGTAGGGGCCGGAGGTGAGCACCACGTTCATGGTGACCAGCAGCTCCGGGTTCCCCGTGGACGCCCAGATGTAGTGGCCCTGTGCGCGCCCCACCATCGACGACGAGCGCGATGAGGTCGCCGTCAGCACGTCGTCGATCACGATCGTGTCGCCCATGTGGCTCCGGGGACCGTTCACCACCTGGACCGCCGTCGGCGCCGAGCCGGTCAGCACGTCGTGCATGTAGAAGTGTAGGTGCACCGCCGCGGAGACGGGACGTGTCGCCGGGCCGACGGCGAGCACGACGGCGATGGCGAGTAGCGCTGAGTAGAGCTTGTAGGAAGCCATGGCGAGGAGGAGGGGTGTGTGTCTGTGGATGCTCTAGCTATAGTGAACGAGGGTATGCTTTATATAGACAGTAGCAGCAGAGCAGGTGCCAGGTGGAGTGAAAAATATCTCAGCTAGTGATCTCCTGCTGCTGGTGCTGATTTTTATTGTTAATAAAACCACCAATATGTGTTCTAATAAAAAAAAAAAACCCAGCAAAAAACTGGGAAAAATGGTTCTTATGGCATTTCCAGGCTTCCAGCTCACATTTCCTCGGAAAATCAACACAAGTTTCATCTCCATCCCAAATATATCTAAGGATCAAGTTCCGCCAAAAACAATTTAACAAATATTAATTAATTCAATATCTTTATGAAAACTAAATTCAAATTTCGTGCAACAGTTCCCCCTCCCTGCAGTTTTTGCTTCATAACGGTAGTGTGGTGACATTATGTTTTCTGCATTCTCATATTTTCAAGGTGAGAAAAAAAATCTTTGCAAGGCCTCTTCTCAACCAGAAATAATTGAAACTGACGGATCAAAATGGGCATGGCGTTTTCAATGATTACACAAATAGATCCATCCTATGCAGGAGACAAGACAACAAATAAACAGTTAATGGGTCGTCTTCTAAAGGCAATTGATGCCCCATGGTCCCGAGACTGAGTGTCGGTTCTTTGGATGCTGCCGGTGCTTGATACATCCATGAACAATGACCTATCTGTTAATCTCTCTCTCTCTCTCTCTCTCTCTCTCTCTCTCTCTCTCTCTCTCTCTCTGCATTGCGCTATCTGTGTTTGTCCATATGAGCAGTGACATTTCATTGTATTTTGGGATACCGGCAAGATTGATAAGATGATTTGCAGTAGCTTCCAGGTTAATTTCCAGCTAGAGATTAAGCCCTTTTCGTTGATATGCCATGGGACTCAGCTCTGTGTTCATCTTCAACAGTGGCGAGTACGTTGACTGTGCAACAGAAAATACTTCTACTACTAATAACGAGTAACTAAGTACATGCTACTTCCTTTGTAGCAAACGTGGCCATTTCAAGAAGGTCGTTCACAAGTCACAATAATGTCGTGAATGTGTTTCTTAATTATTTCTGGTTGATATCTAAAACTCCAATAAACCTATCTCCCACTAGGAGTTCATTTGGGAATTCTCAGCCTTCCGATTGGCTCATGTGAGTAGTAACTGCAGTTTATGTTTTCATGCCCGTTCGCTATTACGCACCAAGGACTCGGCGGCCTCTTCACCTACCGGACCGTCCGTCTCTCCGTCCACCACATATCCGAGTCCCCCCCTCGCATCCTCCACCTCTACCCGTCCTCGCACTGCTCCTTCGTCGCATGGTGGTGGCGGCAGCCTCCTGGTACGTCTCAGATCGCGGCAGCGACTTCGCCTCAGCGTGGATACAAGCTGATGGCGCCGACACGGCCCGCCTCGATCCTGCGGCCACATCTGCTCCGATGGCGGCCATCCCGCCCATCACCACCGGAGGCTGCGGCTACCCGGGCACCCCGCATCCGGCTGCGACGCGGCTCGCCCGCGGCAACCCCGGTTGGTGGTGTGCGCCACTGGTGATGCGGCAGCCAGCCACGGCAGATCATCCGTCGCGATGCCTCCTCCGTCCCTACCCGACCCTAGCTGTGCCCACTAGATGAGGTCCTCGAGTTGCTATAATCCTCAGCGTGGTGGCATTCCATGGAGGAAGCCGAATGGATATGAGACAGATGATATCCATTGCCTAGAAGTAGGCTGGCCTTATTCAGGTGATGCCATCAGTTAACATGTGTCTGGATATTCCAGCTGTTTATTTGTTACACTGCAAATTAATGTACCTGAAATGTTGAAATGTAATCTGTTAATTGATGCTGCAGGGTGGTCTGATTGAGCTACTTCGTGGTATCGAAAAGTTTGATGCCTCAAGGGGATTTAGGATTTCCACCTATGTGTATTGGTGGATTCGTCAGGTTGGAACAAATTTTCTTGTCCTGCAGCAATTTGGACCTAATCAGATCATAACTGAATTGAGCCTTCTATTTATTTGCTTGTAACCAGGGCGTTTCAAGAGCATTGGCTGATAACTCGAAGACATTCTTTTTTTGGTGACATTAACTCGAAGACGTTCAGGCTCCCTACTTATTTGCATGAGAGGTTAATTGCAATTCGTGGTGCAAAGTATGCGATGGAAGATCAAGGAATTGCTTTGACAGTAGAGGTAAGGAATTGATGAAATTTTAGCCACTCCTGTTCCAGCAAACCACATAGTATTTTAAGATGCAATTTTCTGATTTATTATCTCGATGATATGGCTTATTTTTAGTTAATTTCCTATTA
This sequence comes from Hyparrhenia diplandra, assembly GCA_015847255.1. Classification (NCBI taxonomy): domain Eukaryota; kingdom Viridiplantae; phylum Streptophyta; class Magnoliopsida; order Poales; family Poaceae; genus Hyparrhenia; species Hyparrhenia diplandra. Next base: position 13,311 of record JADLZK010002807.1, read on the forward strand.
ATTTTAAAATTAAATAATAAGGAATTTTGAAGCATTCTGATGTTCTGCTATGACCTTTGTGGCAATCCTCGGAACATAGCAGAGTCGCTCAATATATCGGAAAAGAAAGTGCACAATGCTACAGAGGGAAAGAACTTAATCTTCATGGTGGAATTTCTTCTGGTTAATGCCTTTTTGACATTTCTGCCATTCTCAAAAGCATTCACATATGCAGGCTGTGAACAAGGTTCTTTCACTGGATCAACAGGCGTTCCCCTCCTTAAACGGCCTACTTGGGGACACAATCCATAGTGTAAGTAGAGTTTTATGAAGCATTCCATCTTTTTCACTGGGCTATGCTAGAAACTAACTTTTTATTCCTCTGTTCCTCATGTTTTCAGTATATAGAGGATCAAAACGTCGGATTTGAGGAAAGGTATCTCAAGGTATGCACAGTAATGTTCTTCAGAAGAGAATATTAAAGCATTCTAATTACCTGTGACAGCGATATGTCCATTAGTATCAAACAGTTGTGCAGTGGGTTCCCTACTGCAACCTGCGTGGTGCATTCTAATTTGTTGTTTGTTACGATATATTGGCCCTATCATAGTAATCACTAAGGAATACTTCATATTTGTTTTGCAAGTCTGTCATATTTCTGACATACCTAGCAAATTAAAGATTCTCCTTCTATGATACTGCCACTTCTGTTTTAACATAAATACTCTGTATGCCAGGAGGAATTGCGATGGAGAAGCTGAAGCATGTTGCAAGGAGTAAACATTTGGATGCATTGCTTCAGGAATATTGAGTGAGATGTTTTTTATTTGAGTCTGTTCCACAAATGCAGTGGTTGTATATACTCGGAAACATAGGGTACATCATATCCTTGAAAAGGCTTTACTGCCACTCACTCTGCAGATAACTATACATGTACATTTGTGACAATTAATAGGCATGCATGATTCAGATATCTATGGCTGCACAATCATCAATGAAAATCCAACAAAAGAGAGAGGCTTTTTTTTTCTTGGGAAGCTTCATAAATTTTATGTAATATATATGTATATGTAATGTATCATTTAGCACCTTAATCAGTAAGGCAATAACATTTATATGAAACTCTTTCTTATGATCATTGCATTCTTTCTTACTTCCCCGCAGCAACGCGCGGGGAATCCCCCTAGTTGTAAGAAGAATTATCTCCCTTGGATAACGATTAATATAGTACTTGGATTTATTTCAAGAATGAAGGTCGTTCACAAGTCACAATGATGTCGTGAATGACCATAAGCATGATCTGGCCTGAATTCAATGACAGGTCAATCATGGCTCTACCGGACGATCTTATAGACACATAATCAGTGTGCGTTGTTCTTCCATAATTAAATACTCCGTACGTATACATCTCGAATGGGGGCCTGCAGTGGGTGGGTACTTGTGAGAGAAACTTTGATTACTATTACTTGAACAGTCTACACTGTAGTTTTTAACAGAGCAAACAACCTTTTTTTTTAGGTAATGGATATATTTCATACCCGGCTTCATCTACCGGGTAGAATCGGACCAATTATTACAAAGCAGGTAGCCGAGTGTTTCCGGTAAGACAAAAGTCATCGGACAACACCGGGTACAACTAAGAAAAGGAAATAAACTGGCGTAAAAAATACATCTCCAACAAGGAGCTCGAGATCCCGGCAGCGACACAAAGCACTTGGTATATGCGCAAAGGAACCACCATGACGCCGACACCTAAGCCGACAACGAAGGGATCTCCCAAAAGCGACGCGTCTCCAACGAGAAAATGACATCCAAAGACGCCATCATCGCCCACCAGAGACACTGGTGTAGGGTTTACACCCAGAGAGATCATTGAATGACACCTCCAACGAGGAATGTGGCACCCGCAGGCGTCATTGTCGTCAAAACATGGTAGCATTACCAGCGCTCACCAATAGTCGTACCGTTACGCCATCGACCTGGAAGGTTTGACCGTCGTCGTAGCCATCTAGGCCGGCTGCCACCACCGCAACAAGTAAAGCGAAGAGCCGATTGGCGTGGATCTACCACATTCCCGCTCATGGAACAACACCGGCGCCGTCACTCCACCAAGGCCGAGGTTAGACCTGTTGAAGCCACCCGCTAAAGCGCCATGGGACAACAAACCTGGCCCGACTATGTGCCGGCCCAGCCACCATTAGTGCACCACCTCCTTGGGCGTCACCAACCGCCGGTGTGAAGCCTCCAAAAAGGGGGACTTTGCCAATCCGACGCCGGGCGCCACTCCCGCCCAAAGGTCCCCGGATCCGTCCATGAGACGGAGAAGCGGGTACCCTTGGCCTACGACCGCCTCCACCATGGCCGACGAGTGCGATGCCCTTCGACCTTGAACCTCGGATCTGCCCTCCCGGGTTCTCCCAACGCCTAGGCCATGGATGGTCGGCACCGTGCCACCGTGAGAGGAGGAAGGGTGGAGGGAGTCCACCCCTCGAACCACCCAGCGCTAGCCCGGGCTCTGGCCGACACCGGCCACGGTTGCGGACGGCGACCTCTCTCGAACCGCACGCGGCTCGAGGGCAAGTCACTCCGCCCGAAGCCCCGCGACTCCGGCGCCGCCACGCCACCGGGAGGAAAGAGAGGGGCCTCGCCGCCGCCATCTGGCCACGGCCAAGACCGCCTTGCCGGCCCAGACTGCCTTTCCGGCGGCGGCGCGGTAGAGAGAGGAGTGGGGGTGAGGGAAGGGCGCGGCGGCGAGATCCACCCCGAGTCGCTCCGCGTGGGGAGCGACGCGGGTCCGCTTCGCCCGCAGAGCAAATAACCTGTGCCGATCGAAGTGAATTTGATTTTAAACAAATCAAAAGAAGGTACTTGTCAATCCATGTAACCTATTAGAAAAAATCGACATCACCTCCTAACTATGGGGTGGATTACTTAACCCTCTCAACTATGAAACAATTTGTTCTATCCCACGAACTTTGTACAACCAAGTCAAATTACCCCCTGTAGCGGTTTCAAATGGTGGTTTTGCTACAACGGTATCGCTACAAGAATCGTGGGTTTGCTACAAGAATGTGGTTTTCCCTTTTCTTTTTTATTTAGTTTATTAGATGAAATCTTTTGACAAATTATAGTAAATCACATAAAAATCATAAAATAAAATAAAATCCAATTTTGTTGGACTCGTATGAGTAGATCCACACGGTGAAGATATAATATGGTATGCTTTAGTAAAAAGGTTTTCTATGAAGATTTTGTGTTTTTATTTTTATTTATTTGGTTGAATATTTGAAAAATCATAATAAATTATAGAAAAATCAAAAAATATAAATACAATTTTGTTACTCCACATGATATACAATAGCCCCAATTTTTGTTGTAGCTTTAGATCTATGTTTTTCTATAATTAATTAAAATAATTCATCCTTTGTAGCTTATAATTATTTTGTTGGACTAAGGCTGACCATATTATATGTTCATTGTGTAGATCTACTCGATCATCACTGTAGCTTATAATTATTTTGTTGGACTAAGGCCGACCATATTATATGTTCATTGTGTAGATCTACTCGATCATGTGGTGTCCAAAAAAAATTAATTTTCTATTTTATGATTTTTCTATGATTTACTATGATTTTTCAAAGATTCATCCAAATAAATATAAAAAAATAAAAAGGTAAAACCTTAATAATAGTAAAAAGTTGTATTGAAGCAACCATATTATATATCAAAAAATAACCAGGAAGAGGCCCATTGGGTTCTGGGCCCATTACCCTTCGGCCTGCCTAAACCAAACAACAGTAGTACCGTTAAATATTGAGGTACTGGGCCTAATGCATCGTAGTCCTGGCTGCTGCTGCCTTACACAACACACATGGGTACCATGGAAAAAATATTAAGGCGAGTCCCATAGCATCCAGGCAAGAGCTCAGTAGAATTGAAGTACAAGCCTGTCACGTGCGCCACGGAACTCTGCAAGCCCTGCTTCTGCAGGAACACCATTTTGCAATATTAGGAATATATCAAACTATATTAAATCAATCATACTGTCAAAAAAAATATTAAATCAATCATTATATAACACAGATTTTTTTCTTTGTCAGATTTAATTTCTGCGAAGCCCAAGCTGTTCTATTTTTTAGAGGCATCCGAGTAGTGTTTGTCAAAAGAAGCATGGCTTTTGTTCGATACTTAACAAGTCCCTCCGATTCTAAATTGTAGTTCATTTTGGCTTTTCTAGATTCATTTCTTTTAATATATACTCCCTCCATCTCGTAATTGTAGTCGTTTTGGATTCAAAAATTTTTATCAGAAAGAAAGTCGTTTTAGAGCTTCCTAGCCTGGTCCCCTCTACATCCGTACTACAGCATCTATTCAGCCATCACTTCCTGCCTGCCTTGTCACCCACTACAACGAATAAAAAAACGAAAACAAGCTGTGGGAGGAAGGGAGGAGGCAGCCTGAGAGAGCAGACGCGGGTGACAGGAACTGACACATGCATAATCGAAGTAGGGATACACAGGTCATTAGCCATCGATCTTGGTACTCACGCAGGGGCCTAAAACGACTGCTATTGTGAGATGGAGGGAGTATGTATCTAGGCATATTGTGTATAACTAGGTGCATAAAGCAAAATCAATGTATGCAAAAAAACCAAAGTGAACTACAATTTGAAACGGAGTGAGTAATAATTCATTCGTTCGCTGTGTTCTTGCATGTGACAAGTAACTTACTACTCACACCACATGAACATAAGCACACATACAAAGCATGTTTTGCAGTCAATAAACTAATCATGCTGGTATAGCCTGTACGCTACGCTGGGACACACAATAATGTACGTGAGTGAAAGCTTTGAGGTTTGCTTGCTCTCTCTATATAATCTCGTTTGCAGCCAGAAATTCATCACTTTGGTGTTCGCCATTAAAAAAACACTAAGGAACCTCTTGATAACAAGTTGCACTGTTGCATTTGAGATGTTGGAGCAAAACATTGCAAGACAACTACTTGGTTGGTTCATCTCTAGATTGTGATAAAATCTCATCATCAACTTGTCAGGCGGAGATGGAGCAGCAAAGACTCATCTTGAACCGCAATCTCATCGAATTCCAACGCCAAGTCAAACACTCGTTTTCCGTATGTCTCTTGCACTAGTTGGGTTTGCAAGACAACTACTTGGTTGGTTCATCTCTAGATTGCCTTAAAATCTCATCATCAACTTGTCAGGCGGAGTTGGAGCGTACTTTTATGGAGTTAGGACATTTTAAGGTAAAGGATGGGACACAGACTAAATTTTGGTTAGATACTTGGTTGGGTAACAAACCACTCAAAGATAGATTCCCAACATTGTTTAATATTGTAAGGAGAAAGCAGGATACAATAGCCAATATAATGAGCACTCCTATACTAAATATTTCTTTCGGAAGGAATTTAGTGGGAGCAAACATGATCAATTGGAACCGTATAATACTTTCTTTACAACACATTAACTTATGCGAGGAAAGAGATGTGTTTGTTTGGGGTTTAAAGGCCTCGGGTACCTTTACAATCAAGTCTATGTATCTTAAGTTAATTAATAATGGTGTGAGAGTGTCACAAGATATTCAACAAACAAAATTACCCATGAAAATTAAAAATTTTATGTGGTATTTAAAAACGAGGTGTAATCCTAACCAAAGATAATTTGGCAAGGAGAAATTGGAATGGGGATATGGTGTTCCTTTTGTCATTCCTTAGAATCGATTCAACACCTCTTTTTTCAATGTTCTCATGCTAAATTTCTTTGGCGCTCCATTCACATACTTTTTGGTATTGCCCACCATTAAATACATATGATCTGTTTCAAAATTGGTCCAAATTGGGCAACAAGAAGTATAATACATTGTTGTTAACTGCAGCTGCGGCTCTTTTTTTGGGCAATATGGTTAACCGGGAATGAGATGGTTTTGACAAGTGTAGACCAAAAACTCTTTTTTGTAGGTTCTATTCCGAGAAACGCACCGGCTTCCGTCAATGGGCAAAACTACAAAGGCATGAAGATCTTCGAGGACCAAATGACATTTGTGGCTTCTCATTTAGAAACAACAGCTCTTGATTTCTTGGATGCAATGGATGGCTATCGCGAGAGACATATTGGCTATGTTTAGTCAAAAACTTTTTCCCTTTTATTTCCCCACGTGTGTGGTTGATTTTTGATCCAAACTGTTATTTTTGTGTGCTACGTTGTAATAAGTGGTCCGATTCTATCCTCGGATAGATGGAGCCGGATTTATTTAAATCCTTTATCTAAAAGGCGGAGTTGGAGCAGCAAACCGTCTGTTTGGTTGTGGGATCATTGGGTTGGGTTGAATCCAACCCTCTTTTTAGGGACGGAGCCGACTCATCCATTGTTTGGTTGCACCTCTGATTTTGGGGATGGAGTGAACCCATCAGATGTTTGGTTGAAGGAATTAGGAATAGTGGTTGGACGGCAGAATAACACAGTTGTATTTGGTGTTTTTGCACCAAGACCCCTGAACTATTCGGAAATCAGCCAAGCCTACATCAATAAATGTTTCTCTCTGGCGTTTTTTGAATCGGGACCCTGTAAAGAGTTTCTAATTAAATATTGCACCTAGCTTCTTCTACATCTCACATCTTGTATAGGGAGCGGCGCCGCCTGCGCTAGGGCTTTGTTAGCGGCTGCCGGAGCCGCCCGCCGGTTGGTGCATGCCAAGCCTGCATTTTGCTACTCGAATCGAGGAGGGGGCTGCAATACTAGTGGCATCTTGCGACTGCGCACAAGACGCCGCGATCGGCGCGACCGTGAGCCGCGGGAGAGACGCCGCCGCCCGAGCCCGCCCGGCCTGCTGCGCCGCCCTCGCTACCGCTTTGTGTCTCCTCCTGCGTCTCCTCCATTTCTCCTCCGTTTTCGGTAGCGACGGAACCCCGCGCAGTCGGCTCCGTCCGCCCGGATTTTGGACGGGGCGGGCGAACCCGCATCTTCACCGAATATACTCCTACTGGGTTCGCTCCGTCCCCCGATGCCTCCATCCAAACACGCAAAAGAAGGTCAGACCCGTCAGGGTTGGACTTGTTCTCCCAACCAAACACATGGAAAGACTCATCTTGGACCGCAATCTCATCGAATTCCAATGACAAGTCAAACACCCATTTTCCGTATGTCTCTTGCACTAGTTGGGTATAAGTTGTGGCTCATGCTTATCATGAAAGTATATATTCATACCCTACGGAGAGGAATCGACACCATCTTCTTGTCGATGTCCCAAGTATCGCCCACCACGGTGGCCAACCGACGATCCGGTCCCTCGGTCTAAGCCTCCGTCCGCCCTTCACCGCTCCGGGTCCATCCGCACGGCACGTCCTCCTTGGCCTTCACCTCACCGTCGACCACCGTCTCCGAGCTCGGCACACTGCACGAAGCCAAGAAACACGTCACACCTCATGTGCCGGTTAGGGCGATGAAGAGAAAAGGTAAATACAATGAAAATGCTCGAATGTTGACAATCGCTCATCATCAAAACGAACAACATGGGCACATATCAATCATGTGTTCGCATATGCCCAGACAATGAGAACAGACCAATGTAATCATTGATGGTGACAAATATGATGGTTCTAATAGTGAATCTCTTCTTTCAGTACACATCCCATATTTTGACTCCTTTCTCCCATAGTTTATTCTTATATTTGTCATCCAGTAGTGGCTCTAATAACACAGCTATGCCAAACTTGAGGTGCTTTGACACTCCAAAATTCTTGGAATGACTTACAATTTGGAATGGAGGGAGTACCACACAAGAACTTGTACACATGAATTGAACATGGAAGCATTATGTTGTTTCTTTTATTCACGGTGATCACGAGAGTAAAGAGTTGACAATGCTGTATTCTGACCACGTATTCTACCGCGGCATCCCAAATGTGGGCGTAGTCATCATGAAGCAACGGATTCTGTATCGATGCAGACGACACAATCTCCATGCGATCTGCTCAGCTTCCAGCTATGACCGACTTAACAGCCACAGCATGTTTTCAAGACGGCGGCCCATTGGGAGACCGAGCCGAAGGCGTTCGGGTGATGTGGTCGGGCGGTCCGAGTCTGGTTGCAGCACGGCTGTTGTGGCACAGGCACGATAATGAGTGAAGCCGGAGCTGGAAGTTCGAGTAGGGGTAGATCGATGAACGAGTGATGCAACAGTGCCGTTGTCATTGCACTCTTAGACGTCTGAATGCTCGCCGTTAATTGCTGCACGCAGGGTGGCGCCATTGGAATTAATATTTCATATATCAGAATAAGTCGTTTAGTTATTAATGGAAAAAGAGGGTTAAAAGAGAGAAATCATTAATTATTCATTAAGGTTAATTTGATTCAAATGACCAGAGTTCCGTGAGAATATATAGCTCAACAAAGAAATGCGTTCATTTGGCTCAAACTTTAGAGGGGCTCATTCAATGTGTGGCTGGGCGCCATTGGGATCGCGATTTGTGGTGTAGGCTTGACGACGGAAGCATCAAGAACGACCTGAAAATACTGGTCACCATTTTTTTTTGGAAACAGCCACTTTATTATTGGGCCACCAGCCCGTGATACAAGTACAAGATATACCAAAATAGCCAGGGAGAGGCCCATTGAGTTCTGAGCCCAGTACGCTTCTGCCTGCCTACTACCAAACAACAGTACCGTTAAATATTGAGGTACTGGGCCTAATGCATCGTAGTCCTGGCTGCTACTGCCTTACATGGAAAAAAAAAAATATTGAGTTGAGTCCCATAGCATTCAGACAGGACCTCAGTAGAATTGAAGTACAAGCCTGTCACGTGTACCATGGAACTCTGCAAGCTCTGCTTCTACAGGAACACCATTTTGCAATATTAGGAATATATCAAATTATATTAAATCAATCATTATAAGTTTATAACACAGTATCGATACGATTGACCTGCAATAAATTTCTTTTCTTTTGTCAGATTTAATTTCTGCGAAGCCCAAGCTGTTCTATTTTTTAGAGGCATCCGAGTAGTGTTTGTCAAAGAAGCATGATTTTTGTTCCGATACGAATAAGTAATAATTCATTCGTTCGCTGTGTTCTTGCATGTGATAAGTTACTTACTACTCACAACAAATGAACACAATCACACAAACAAAGCATGATTTGTACTCAATAACTAATCATGTTTTTTTTTGACAAGGAATAACTAATCATGTTGGTATAGCCTGTACGCCACGCTGGGACACACAATAATGTACGTGAAAGCTTTGAGGTTTACTTCCCTCTATATAATCTCGTTTGCAACCAGAAATTCATCAGGTGTTCGCCATTTAAAAGAAAACACTGAGGAACCTCTTGATAACAAATTGCATTATTGCAGTTGAGATGTTGGAGCAAAACAATGCAAGACAACTATTCCATCTGTCCCAGAATAGTAGTGGTTTGAGAGCTGAACACGCATACCAAGAGCAAGTGGGAAAGACCCCGCTACCCCTATGTTCTCGTGCTTATCGCTCCTTTCTAAGCCAAACCCAACCATATTCTCCTCGGAAATGAGTGGTAGCGGGGAGACAATGAGGTGATCGATGCATATGACTGCTCACCTAGAAGAACAAGCTAAAACGACATGCATTTTGATACTTTGGTTGTGCGCTTAAACGTCAACTATTCTGGGATGGAGGGAGTACTTAGTTGGTTCATCTCTAGATTGTGATAAAATCTCACATGGTTGTGTAGCGACCAATGACATTGAAACCATCAACTTGTCGGCGGAGTTGGAGCAACAAAGACCGATCTTAATTCCAACGCCAAGCCAAACACCCGTTTTCCGTTTGTCTCTTGCACTTGTTGGATATAAGTTGTGGCTCATCCTTGTTGTCAAAGTATATATTCATACCCTACGGAGAGGAATTACACCATTTCTTAGATGAGTTAAGGTAAATGTAGCAAATGCCGTCAAGGCATACTACGCAAATTTTCTTATCTTTGATATACTGAAGGACCGAAACGGCGACCATAGAGGGGTGAATGAGAGCCTCATATTTCTTTTGAAATTATAGTCCTTGGCTTAACATCCGATCCCAAAAGCAAACTTACACAAGATACAAATAACACGTGTATCAACTAGAGCGAGCCTTCCTACTCCCCCAACCTGGAAATCACTTAACAACAAAACAACCATGAACAAAATAGAGAAGAAGCGGCGAGAGGTGCTGCGGTTTGGCCGCAACTTCGCCTGTACAAGGTCTGGTTTAAAACCGAATAACCCGTGAAACCGGCCCATGTTAACCGCCGGAAGCTTATCTTTGGGTTGGTTTGGTTTACGGTTCCAAGCCGAGTAACCGGCCCGGCGAGCATGACACTCATGCCCTCGCACACCTGGTGCATGCATGAGCTCGTGTCCGCCCGGTCGCGGGCGGCTCGAACCGGCGTGGCGGCGGGAAGCTAGATCGGCGTCGTGCCGGCCGGAGAATCGGCGCTGGTGTGCATGGCCATGGGCATGATCAAGTGTGGCGAGGCATCGATGGCCTCATCGAGGGCGCCGCCGCCGCCCGCCGCACAGGGGCGCCGGCCTTCACCGGCGACACGGAAAAAACCTAGCACCCTACTAGAGCGGACGGATCGGATCCTCTCCCTAGCCGGAGCGGGCGACAAATTGAGCCGCAAAGCGTCACCGCGGTGGCGGTGGAGGAGGCCGAGAAACAGCATCACGCGGCTCCTCCTGCTTTGTGGTGGGCACATGGCGAGGTGGCGCCGGTGGCCGGGTTGACGGACTCGGGACCGGTGACGAGAGATTGCAAAAGCTCTGCCTAAACCGTCAATAACCGTGGAAGCCGTTTGTTCCAAACCGTCAGGTTTAGGGCATGTTTGGTTCCTATGGGACTAGGGACTAGAGACTAATTTTTAGTCTCATTTAGTCCCTAAATTATCAAACATGAGGACTAGAGACTAATTTTTAGTCCCAAGTTAGTCCCCTGTTTTAATAGACTCTTGGTAGAGACTTTTTTTTGAGGGAAAGACTCTTGGTAGAGACTAGGGACTAATCTTTAGTCTCATTTAGTCCCTAGTCTCATGAACCAAACAGGCCCTTAGTCTTTTCTTGTTGTTTTTTAGAGTTTTTAGGGCCATATGCCCCTACCTTTAGTATTAACCAAAGACAACCATATTCATCGGTTACAACATTTGGGCGATTAAGCACCCTTCTCTCAAGGCTCTCAAGCTCTCTCAAAGTTCAAATTTGACTAAGCGTCTCACACGAAATTTATTACATGAAAAAAAAAACAACTTCGGAAAATAAAAGCACTCTCAAGCTTAACCCATTTCCTCTCTTGTTCTTCGCCATCTTATTTGCTTATTCCATTGAGCTTCATCACCACCTCCATTGGCAACTCCACCATCTTACTTCCATTGGCATTTTGGAATAGGAACCTATCCCATTCATTCTTGACTTGCATTACGGGATATCCTCTACGGACTTGTAGTCATCTTCTTGAGTTTGCTTACTTTGGATTTGAACTCTTCCTTCTTCTTTTGGGGACAGAGAACTTCCTAGGTTTGTAGCATAGCAACTATCCTCATGTAACACCCGTGTTTTCGCGTCATTTTAAAAATCACTAAAAATTTGAACTTTTTGAAATGCAACTAAAACTTAGTTTATTTTCCGCACAACCAAACCTTGTTTTTGAAAACCATGCATTAAAATCTCACCATTTTAGAAAATAGGAATCTTGTTTGCTTGTGAACTTATGGTGGAAGGTAAATTGATACATCAACTAGATTATAAATTATGGAAGTAATGCATGAGTAATGAATTACGACTTCTCTGGGAATAATAATAAAGCTTGGACATGTGTGTTAATATACATGCAAGCATGTAATGTTTTTCAATAATAAATCTATGGCAACATAAATGCTTGCATGAGTATATTTGACATACATGGAATAAAAGAAGTAGGAAAAGGAGAAGGAAGAAATGGGAGAAAGAAAATGGAAAAGGAAATAGAAAAGAGCGGCGGGCTCATTTCCTCCTCTTTCCTTCTCTCTAGACCGGCCCGGCCGGGCCCTCCTCCTCTCTGTTCTCGCTTACAGCGCGGGCGGCCACGGCCTAGCCGGGAGAGCCGAGGCCCAAGGCCGCCCACGGCCTCTCTTCCGCTCTTCGCGCTCGCCCGGCACCGGCTGGCCCCGCCCGGCGTCTTCCTCCTCTCGACGGGGCGATGACGCGCGACACCGTCATCGGGGAACCCCGTGTACCCCGTCGTACCGACCGCGTGCGGCGACGGAGACGAAGGCAATGAGGAGACCGGGTCGACCTTCCCACGGGATCGGCCCGTGGCGGGACTGGCTCCTCCCACCCAACCGGCGTCAACGAGCACGGGGCAAGGGAGGACCTTGCCGGAGCTTCGTGGCGACCTTGACCGCGACACTACGGCACGCCCGGCTCCACCGGCCGGACGGGAGGGCCACGCGCGACGCGACACGCGCCCGCGATAGTCCACGGATACGGGGAGAAGGGCTTACCACGCACGGTGGTACCGTGGACTCCGCCAAGCACTTTCGGCCACCATGGCGGCAGCGCGAGGCGGGCGCCGCGCGCGACATGACCAAACGGGCGAAACCAACCCAGCCCGGTGACAAGACCCGACCCGGAGTGGATGAGCACACGGCCGAGCACCACCGGACGCCGCGAGACACCACGCCGCACCGGAGGTATCGGAAAATATCTGAGAGCGAGAGAAAATCTCGCCGGCGGCGTCCCGCTCCGCGCGCCTATAAATAGCCGTGATCGGGGCACCACTCGACCTCGCACCACCTCCACGAGCTCCGCCAAGGTCCGAACACGCGGTGCTCTCCTTTCCTTCCTCCCTCTCTCTCTCCTCACGGTGCTAGCTCGAGTGCCCCCAAATCGGGAGTTTCGTCGCGCCCGACTAGGTCTCATCGTCGTCGTTGATTTAGTCACCGGGAGGTCAAATTGGTGAGTCCACTTTGCATGTACCATAGTCTCCTCTTTCGTTTTGCCCTCTATTTCCCTTCCTATTGTGCAGCACGGCACCACCGCCACGCGCCGCCGCCGAGCGCCGCCCGAGCTACCGCCGCCGTGGGGGCTGCCCCTCCGCCGCCACCCGAGGGAGCACCAACGGGGGTCGGGGTGAGGATGGGCATCCAACGCCCCCGCGACGAGCTCCGGCGAGGTCGAGCCGACTGGCCGGATTCGGCGGCGGCGCCCGCCCGCGCAGGCAAAGGGCGGCGTCGTCCACGCCGCCGTCGGCTCCCGTGGCGCCGTCCAGGCGATAGCCAATGAAGCCGCGACGACGTGGCCACTCCGTCCGCCCCTCCGTTCCCTCCATCGGCGCCCGTGGGTGGGACGGGGCCACTGGTCGATCCACCTTGTGGAAACGCAGATCTTTGTGTACGCATATGTAATTCTTTGTGTATACCGGCTAGTGTACCACAGTCAGTATAAAAGTACCATTTCCCTTGTCAGGAAAAATTCCCGAGAAAATTTGTAAATTCATTAGTTGAATTATAGAATTTTATCATGTAATTAGTTTCAATATTATTACATGATAAAATTATTATATAATATTACCCTAAGGAATTAATTAGGGATTAATATTGTATAATTCATATCTCATGCAAATTAACTCGATCCGAGTGAAACAACTTCCATAATTCATCTAAAATCTAGGACTATGCATCTAACCTATTGCCACCATAATGTTCTATGTTTGCTTTGTATGTCATAGTTCGAGCTAGGTCTATCAATATACTCGAGGTAGTTTACGACGATCCGATTAGGAGTATCCGTCGAAGTAAGCTAGGAGCGTTCGACGCCGTGCCGATTCGTAAGAACCTCCAGGCAAGTCCTTACCCCCTAATCGACCTTTAATTAAGTAATAATGATAATGATGTTAAATAAGAAACAAGAGATCATGAGCTATTATCGTATGCGATTATGAGATGTTAGTTGAGGAGATTTGAGTGCTCGATATTATTAAGGGGCTAAGTGCGATCAATGAGGAGATGTTATGGACATACGATAATAGCCATGATGTTAATTAATATGGTTAAATAATAAATAATAAAACTGAGTTTAACCCACAAAAGAGGTGAGTGGTGGTAGTGCGGTAGAGCCTAAATACCACATCGGGAATCACCGTGAGGGGTTCTGCGGGAGAGATACTCGCCTCCCCTAAGGACCGGTTCATAGACCGTCTACCTAGTGAGATATATCGATACAGCCACACGTCGGTATGGGGCGACTTGATTCCACACCCCGCTAGATTAAAGTATAATCTCCAACCTAGGAGGCCGGGTAGGCAAGCGGTCTATCGGGGAGTGGAAACACGAGAGGAACGGCTCGTGGTTTTGGTTGGCGTGGTTGCTATGTGATCCTCCACGAAAGTTTAGGGGTTATGGTATTGGCCATATTGTGCACGGATTATATATGTTGAGATGTTGACTACGTCTGACGGGGGCGCATCCTCCGTAGCACCGTTTGGCTGCGTCTGCGAGGGATGGCGGCCTCCGTGGTTGGTTTTCCTCTAGCGTGCGGGGGCGACATCCTCCGTGATGTGGATGGTCGTGCTCCTTGCGGGGCGGACTACTGAGCAGGGGATGGCCTCCATAGAGGGGGCTACGTACAGGCGCATCCTCCGTAGTACCAACCCACGAGAAGCCGTGGTAGAGATTATATGGACATCTAGGGTGGGCGGCCCAAGCGGGTACAAAATCTCGTTAGGCGACTAAGCCAAGTCGCGATGGTGAGGGCGGTGCCTTTTCGTGTGGGGAAAGTGTACAACCTCTGCGAGAGTGTATTAAATCTATTGAATAGCGGCGTCCTTGGAATGGGCGGATGCTAGGACAGATCATCTATGATTAGACTCACACTATATGACTAACCTGTTGCGACCATAATGATGATGATGGTGAAGATATAATATAACCCGGGAACTAGCAAGAGCAGTTTTAGAGACTCTGCTAGGGCCCAAACCCCTTAATAAATACATCCACCTCGGTTGGGACTTCTTTGAGTGCGTTTGTACTCACCCCCCCTCTGTTTTTTCTGGACATCCGGCACATCGGGAGGTAAGTTTGTCGTTAGGGGAGATTCAGCGTTTCGTAGGAGTTAGCAAGGTGTTCGCTTTTAGGAGAAGGGCGTTGAAGCCCGAGTTCATCCTTGCACAAGTATGCACACGTAGATGCAGGCGTGTCATGGTTAATCCACCGCTTCTCGGTTGGCTAACTCTGATATCGTAACCGGTTTGGTGACCTTTAATTAAGCCCTTTGTAAGCCCCTTTCTATCCTATATTTATTAAGCTCGGATTATTATTCACGTATACCATTATACGTGACTAATAGGCGTGTTTGTGGCGTGATCCTGGCGCAAACACGTGTGATTAACGACCCATTAAAAGTGGGGCGTGACACCTCATTAGCAAATGTTTCACACCTACCCAAGGAGTACCCTGCATACATATTGTACACCTTAGTTTCCATAACCCCCACGGGGCTGCTGCACACATACAGTTTTCAACACTAAATTTTTGTTGCTAAGCCACATTTGACCAATAGAAATAAAATCTTGACCTACTTCTCTACCATAGGCTTCAGATAGATAGTACCAAACCTGTTTGGCTACTACGCACTCAAAAGAACAGATGTTGCACATTTTCCATCTCAAAACAGAACAAACAAGATTTGTCATCAACTACAACTCTAATATTCAGGTTATCTCTAGTTAGGACTTTGTTTTTTTGAAAGTAACCAAAGAAAAGAACTGCACCCTAGGTGGTATTTTTAAGTTCCACACTACAGGAACATGAGCAGGTAGAACACCTAAAATTAATGATCTTGTACAAGGATTGGGAAGAGTATACACCATTAGAATTGAATTTCCAAATTAAAGTCATCTTCATCAGTCAAAATTATAGTAGAAGCCAATTGGACAATCTCATACTAGAGATTCATCAACCTTTGATCCACACATCTCTTAAAAGTACATCTAAGATTAGTTCCATCCCAAAGCTGATCTATTGTTCCATTCTTCTCATTAATCAAAACATAGATCTCCCAATATTGTATGGCTAAGCTGGACTGACCTAACCAAGTGTCCTCCCAGAACTTGATACTCCTACCATTGCCTATTTTCCATCTATAACCTAGATAAGCTGCTTTAGCAACCCAAAGGACTCCTTTCATAACCTGTGAGGCACCTATACTAGAAGTACAAAAATATTTGGATTATCTGTGTTATACTTTTTGATCTATGAGTTGTCTCCAAAGCTTATCTTTGTCCAAGTTATACCTTTTAATCCAGGAAGCAAGTAAACAGAGATTAAAATCTCTTAGGTTAGGAATTCCTAGGCCCCCATATTCTTTTAGTCTTTTACTGTTTTGATTGGGTTCGAACGAAAACCAGCAATAACCGGACTAACCGATGGTGTAGGTGGAATTCACGTAAGCAAACATAAGCTAACAAGATGAATCAAATCAACGTGAATTAACTACTCTATTTTAAAGCTAACAGAATAAACAATTGATTCACTATTGCATGAAAGTGACAGCTCAATATTTGGAGAACCAAATCACGGGAACAAGCACAGGAAATTTGCACTGAAACAGATTTCACTTGCCCAACACATGCTGTCTGCAGGCTGCTGTCGCTGCTACAACAATCAATTCGATTATCAGGGGACACGAACTGACCAGAAAAACTGCAGCAGAAAAATAAACCGATGGGTATCGCCGCACTCAGCAAGAATTGGGTGACCACGACCACGAACACGATCAATTGAAAACAGAAAAATCGGTAGCCCGAAAGAAAAACATACACGTTGCTGCCTCGCTTGCCGATCCTAAGAGCCAGCAAAATACGAATTGCAGAGATGTGCAGTCAGTGGTGCTGCACTCCAAAACGCACAAGAACCAAGAAGATCAGAACTGCTTGAGGACGATTAGAAAAACAGAGAAAATCTGAATTGCACGTGAGCACATCTGGATGGACTACACCTGACTGCACACTCTGGATTGCCTGAACAATGATTTACCCGATGCTCCACAAAGAAAACAGAGAAAGGAGCCAAACGAACAAACAGCCGCACGAACAGGAGCCCGAGCCAGACAACTCCACGAACAGAAAAAGTGCAGCCGCAAGATCGACAGGAACTGAACCAATTCAATGCGAAATGCTCCTATAATTCGCACAGGACATTTTCATACAATTGACGAACTATTCCAAACGAATCATGGCTCTCGAACCCAACTTGAAACACAGAAATTTCAGATCGTATTCATGGGCGAATATAGGGAGAAAAGAAGAACACGTTGAACCAAAATCACAAACAAAATAGGTGAATCCCAGAGGGCATGAGGAGAGACTTAGTCTCCTCTTCCCACTCAGAAAACATAGGTTCCTGATCTCAAATTACATACACGAATTTCTCGATATGTGGACCTCTCTCAAACAGCCCTAGAGAAAGAAGAAAAACTACGGTAAAAAGGAAAAACACTATTAGCAGTACCTGTGAAACCCGCCACAGATGGTTTTGAGCCCAAACCACCAAACCGCTCGTGAGTAGCGTATCTCGTATGCATCCCCCGCTCTTTGACACGTGTCATTGCCATCCTCGATCGCCCGACCACCAAGTCTTATGAGCGCCCATTTCGACTTACCCGCGACTGCTGTCTCAACTTCGATCGACTCACTCCACATGTCCTTGCACTTGTCGATGTCCCAAGTATCAGCCACCACAGCTGGCCACCCGACGATCTGGTCTCTCGGTCTAAGCCTCACGTCCGCCCTTTACCGCTCTAGGTCCATCCGCACGGCACATCCTCCTTGGCCTTCACCTCACCGTCGACCACCGTCTCCCAGCTCAGCACCTACACAACAGAAGCCAAGAAACACGTCACACCTCGTGTGCTAGTTAGGGTGATGAAGATAAAAGAGAAAAGGTAAATACAATGAAAATGCTTTCGAATGTTGACAATCGCTCATCATCAAAACGGAACAACATGGGCACATATCAACCATGTGTTCACATATGCCCAGACAATGAGAACAGACCAATGTAATCATTTTTTTTTTTTTTTTTTTTTTTGCGAAAAAGACCAATGTAATCATTGATGGTGAATCTCTTCTTTCAGTACACATCCCATGTTTTGACTCCTTTTCTCCCATAGTTTATTCTTATATATGTCATCCAGTAGTGGCTCTAATAACATAGCTATATGCCAAACTTGAGGTGCTTTGACACTCCAAAATTCTTGAAATAACTTACAATTTGGAATGGAGGGAGTACACATAAGAACTTGTACACATGAATAGAACATGGAAGCATTATGTTTTTCTTTTATTCACAGTGATCACGAGAGTGAAGAGTGTCTCTGGGCCTACTACCAAACAACAGTACCGTTAAATACTGAGGGTACTGGGCGTGCACAAGGGTGTGCAGCCCGTCTGACGACGAAACATGGCCTCGGATTCTAGGGGCCACAAAATTCTAGGTCTGTCTGTAGTGAGTCCACGACGACTGCATCTCCCAACTCGAAATAACCATGGCTTCGTCCCTATTCTGTAGTTCCGTCTGACCCTGATTTCAGCAGCCGCCTTCTCCGCTAGGAAGCTAGGCCAAGGAATATGAAGCGTGCCGATTTGTTGAACTGTCCTTGCTAAGCTATCCATCGAAAATTTAGGACTCAAACCTGAAAGCCCCGAGATCCAAATTTCTAAAGTTCAGTACGTAATTGTCTTGTATATTATATCATTGTTTGAATTATTTCTTTTTATAGTTTACTTATATAGTTACTTCCTAAATGCTGTCTGCTGAAGGTTCGTCACTTTATGCAGAATTATGGTGCTAGGCATGCAGCCTATATAATACATTTTAGCATATAATATATACATTGCTTTCGTTCTATTTTTTAGGCTCGTTGCGGTTGGGCCTATTTTAAGTTTGGAATAGGGCCTGTAATTCTGTGGGGACGGCCCTGCTGGGCCTAATGCATTACACACATGGTTACCATGTAAAAAATATTAAGGTGAATCCGATAACATCCAGACAAGATTTCAGTAGAGAATTGAAATACAAGATTGTCATGTGCGCCACGGAACTCTGCAAGCCCTGCTTCTCAAGAAGACCATTTTGCAATATTCAGAATATATCAAAACATATTAAATCAATCATTATAACACCAGTATCGATACGATTGATCAGTCACCCGCAATAAATTTCTTTTCTTTTGTCAGATTTAATTTCTGCCCTAAGTTTTTGCAATAATTTTTTTGAATAAGACGACCGATTAAATTTGAGGTTGAAAAAGTTAAATGAATTATAATTTAGAACGAGAGAGTACATTAAAGGACATAATCCATTTACAGCAGAGTATTAAGCCTCCAACAGAGGACCGCCAGCAACAGCACAGAGTTTATTAAAAACTAAAGCTCGACACAGACGTCTAACACAGTGGCAACTGCCCAGTAAAGTCCTATCAGATCATGCATCCATGAAACGCACTTGTACATTCCTCCAGCTAAATAAGCCAGTCGACGCGGGTACGAAGTGTAGGATGTTTGGGATGGATTTGGGCTGCTCTCCTCAGCGCCGCCTCGACTTCCTCCACTTGCTTGCGACTGGTGGTACCAACAGACGGCCGGATACGAACGCTCATTTCCCTGAGCGAAGAGAGGAAATTCAAGCCGAGGCTGTTGAAGTAACGAGGGTGCCATACGACCTCCAACAGACATAGAAATGAAGCAATTGGAGGCTTGGCATGAATCGAGGTGCTGCTGCACGTTCGCTTTCACCTTCAGTAACAGAAATGGAACCTTCTTTCGTTTCTTCATCAGAAACAGGGGCCACAACATTGGATCCAAAGAGCAACTGCAATTCTTCGTCACCCTGCAACTCGGCATCAGAGACAGAGGGCTTGGTGATGCTGTCAAACACATTTCCATCCCAGATATGAAATGAAACGCTCTTCTTGTTGTCCCCTCTATTGACAAGGAAAAAGACCATTGAACTTGGAAGCCTGAGGCACCTCAGCTTGGGGAAGTAGCAAGCATCACTGTCACTGATGTTGTGTATGGAGGGTGATGCGCGCCGCAGATCCAGGCTAAGGAATCGAAGCGCCGGCAACCTGGCAAGGGTTTTCAGCTCCTGCTCATCCATGTACACCAGGGACAAATCCAGGTGGGTGAGCTTACGATGACACAAAGGATTGATGCATGATGGCAGCTTCCTGAGTACAACATCACATAATGCTAAATGTCGGAGATCACCAGGGAGGACGAATTCCATTTGAGGCCGCTTCTTGATGAAATATTGCCTTATAGAACTAGTGAGTTTTAGATGGTGGAGCATGTCGAGTTTTCCCACAGACTCGATCAAATCTCTTTCCATCTCATCATCTTCCAAAAAAATGACTGTATCGAGCACCCTGAGTTTGCTCAGGTTTCCCAGCTCCTTCAGGAGCTGCCTCGAAGTCTTTTCCTGGTTATTGAACTGTACTGACAGCTCCTCTAGGGATGTCAGCCTCCCCAAGGAAAACATCTCAGGATCACCGGCATGGTAATCAAATACTATACGGAGGCACACCAGCTGTGTTGGAAAGCTACCACTCGACGGCACTTCCAAAATAGATGATTCCAAGTTCAGAGTCTGCAACATCTTTAGAGATTCTATTTCCTCGGGGATCTTCTTGACCTGTCTTCCTTTTATACCAAGAAACCTCAGGTGGGGTAGATGCTCAATTCCAACACAGCTCATGTCCATGGTATCAAAGTACCATATATCAAAGTACCATATATTCAGCACACGTAGAAGTTTGAACCTAGAAAGTGGACCCCATGTGTAAAGACCCCATCAAGGGCAATAAATGACCTCAATTTTGACAGGTCAAACATATTTTCCTGATTACTGTGTACCATGGTATTGTTATGTTTCGCCAACCTGCGTACTACATTGCTCTGAACAAGGGAGCCTTGTTGGTTATTATCAAATACTGTGACGAAATTTTCTTCTTGTGCCATAGATCGGATGAAATCAAGAATCATATCATGAACACGACAACCATGTATATGACTTTCAGAATAATTGGGTTCAACCTCTTGGATCAAGCTTCTGTTTATGAGAACATTGAAGTAACCCTCTCCGGTTTCAAATAAGCCTTTTCCTTCTCGCTTCTGAATGAATCCTTCGGCCACCCACATCCAAACCAATGAAACTTTAGGGATGACAAAATCTTCTGGGAATGCACTGAGATACAACAAGCATGTCCTTATATGCAATGGCAGGTCATAGTAGCTAAAGGACAATATCTTCTTCAGATTATTTTCTACATCCTCATTATCTTTACACCCAAAAACAATAGATTGTTATACCTCTAACCATATGTGCCTTGGTTCATTCTCCAATAAACTAGCCATTGTGATAATAGCTAGCCGTATATTGGCACATTTCTCTAGAATTTTATCAGATACCTCATCTGGCTCATGATCAACATATTTTCTTTCATCACTATATATTCTTCTATAGAATAGTTCTCTGGATCTATCAGGAGCAAGTGTTGGGAGCTCATAGACTTCATCAGCTTTTTGGCAACTTCGCATTTACGAGTAGTTATGATTATTCTACCTTCACAATACTTGTCATTAGAGATTGCCAATTTGAGAGTTTGCCAAGATTGTTCCTCCCATAGATCATCAATAACAACAAAATAGCATGGCGCCGGCGCAGGGTACCGGCCGGGGGGGGGGCGTACGTGAGGGTGGCAGGGGGGCACAGGGAGGGGCGGTGGTGGCGCACATGCGCATGAGAGAGAGAGAGAGAGAGCTAGGGTTTGGAGGCTGAAGCTGTTGGGTGTTACCCCTTTAATTTCTACGATTGATCCCAACTGATTACAAGTCCCTTGTATTTATAGTCGGGGAGACTTGCATCTAAAGAAATCTCTAACTTGATTTTTCTATTTTATTCCTATTTTTATTCCTAAATATCTATTACTTAATGATGAAGCTGATGGCGTGGAGACGAATGGCAGGTGGCGGACGACCAGCCCGGCCACTGTGCCGGCAGCTGCGCCCAAAGGGGGCCCTTTGGGCCGGCCTCCTCTGCCACATGACATGAAAATTTAAAATAATGGAACATTCCTGATTTTTTTTAGTATAAAGCCACTGCTAGCAGCTGGTTGCATGAACTTAATTTCAAGTGAAAAATCACAGTTATAAAGTATGTGTTAATACCAAGTAATAGATCCTTAAGAAGTATACAGCTGGGCTGGGAGGCGAGGGTGGAGGAATCTAAAAGGAACAGCAAATGAAGAGAAAGAGTTTCTATACTGAGTTGTAAGAAGAGAAATACATATATGGTGCTAGAAACTATTACTCACAACCCCTACGAAGAAAAAAAAGATATATCCTAAAACTCCTATATAAATTTAAAATATTTTTCCAACAAATTGGTACACTATTATCACCATTGTAAGCAATAGTCGTCATTGTATCAGAGAAATCAACAATGCTTAAAATTAGGAAAACAATCAAAATTTAGGTCATGTCCCCAAACTAAAGACAACAGCTAAAACCACGGAGTTTATCAAATGTGTCAAGTAGATTCATATTGCAGATATGCAGAGGTGCTAATTAAAGAAAAAAAACTATGAATATGGAAGGAGAGTATCTATTATTTTAGAATATTAGTGAAGACTCTAACCTGTGCGAGAGCGCAGGTTGATGAACTAGTAAATAAAATAATGGTGTTACAACGAAAATGGACACAAATTTGTAATGATCCTGGACAAATTCGGCTTAGGCGGTGTTCATCTCAGCATATTATGCATTGTAACGGTGTCCCATACACCAAAAAGGACAAAATCTGTTTACAGCAGAGTATTAAGGGAACTCACAATGCAGACTCTACCATAGAGTCTAAGCTTATTAATTAGCCTCGTATTTATTGCACTTTGCTGATGTGGCAGTATATTTATGGAAGAAAGAAGGAGAAAACGATGACTCCAAGTCTTATTTGGACTCCAAATCCACAATATCCAAGATAATAAATAATTTTAGACTTTATGGTAGAGTCTGCATTTGAATGCCCTAAGCCTCCAATAGAGGACCGCCAACAGGCAAGCTGCCAACTGGCAAGCAAAGTCCTATCAGATATTGCATCCATGAAGCGCACTTGTACATTCCTCCGGCTAAAGCCAATTGATGCGGGTACAAAGTGTAGGATGTTTGGGATGCATTTGGGCTGCTCTCCCCAGTGCCGCCTCGACTTCCTCCACTTGCTTGGGACTGGTGATACTGACAGATGGCTCGAGACAAACGCTCATTTCCCTGAGCGAAGAGAGGAAATTCAAGCCGAGGCTAGATAAGTAACGAGGGCGCCATACGACCTTCCAACCGACATTGAAATGAAGCAGTTGGAGGCTTGGCATGAATCGAGGTGTTGCTGCAGGTTCTCTTTCATCTTCCCTAACAGAAATGGAACTTTCATCAGAAACATGGGCCACATCATCAGAGACAGAGAGCAACTGCAATCCTTCATCACCTTGCAACTCGGCATCAGAGATAGAGGGCATGGTGATGCTGTCAAACACATTTCCATCCCAGATATGAAATGAAACGCTCTTCTTGTTGTCCCCTTTATTGAAAAGGAAAAAGACCATTGAACTTGGTAGCCTGAGGCACCTCAGCTTGGGGAAGTAGCAATCATCACTGTCACTGATGTTTGTGTATTCATGGTGATGCATGCCATAGATCCAGGCTAAGGAAACGGAGCTCCGGCAACCTGCCAAGGGTTTTCAGCTCCTGCTCATCCATGTACAACAGGGACAAATCCAGGTGGGAGAGCTTACGATGACACAAATGATCGATGCAAGCTGGCAGCTTCTTGAGTACAACATCACATAATGCTAAATGTCGGAGATCACCAGGGAGGACGAATTCCATTTTCGGCCGCTTCTTGTCGAAGTATTGAGTTGTACGACTAGTGAGTTTTTAGATGGTGGAGCATGTCGAGTTTTCCCACAGACTCGATCAAATCTCTTTCCATCTCATCATCTTCCAAAAAAATGACTGTATCGAGCACCCTCAGTTTGCTCAGGTTTCCCAGCTCCTTCAGGAGCTGCCTCGAAGTCTTTTTCTGGTTATTGAACTGTACTGACAGCTCCTCTAGGGATGTCAGCCTCCCCAAGGAAAACATCTCAGGATCACCGGCATGGTAATCAAATACTATACGGAGGCACACCAGCTGTGTTGGAAAGCTGCCACCAGACGGCACTTCAAAATAGATGATTCCAAGTTCAGCGTCTGCAACATCTTTAGAGATTCTATTTCCTCAGGTATCTTCTTGATCTTTCTTCCTTTTATACCAAGAAACCTCAGGTGAGGTAAATGCTCAATTCAACACAGCTCATGTCCAACATAGTATCAAAGTACCATATATTCAGCACACGCAGAAGTTTGAACCTAGAAAGTGGACCCCATGTGTCAATGACCCAATCAAGGGCAATGAATGACCTCAATTTTGACAGGTCAAACATATTTTGCCTGATTACTGTGCACCATGGTCTTATTATGTTTCGCCAACCTGCGTACTACATTGCTTTGAACAAGAGTGCCTTGTTGGTTATTATCAAATACTGTGAAGAAATTTTCTTCTTGTGCCATAGATCGGATGAAATCAAGAATCATATCATGAACACGACAACCATGTATATGACTTTCAAAATAATTGGGTTCAACCTCTTGGATCAAGCTTCTGTTTATGAGAACATTGAAGTAACCCTCTCCGGTTTCGAATAAGCCTTTTCCTTCTCGCTTGAATGAATCCTTCGCCACCCACATCCAAACCAATGAAACTTTAGGGATGACAAAATCTTCTGGAAATGCACCGAGATACAACAAGCATGTCCTTATATGCAATGGCAGGTCATAGTAGCTAAAGGACAATATCTTCTTCAGATTATTTTCTGCATCCTCATTATCTTTACACCCAAAACCAATAGATTGATATACCTCTAACCATCTGTGCTTTTGGTTCATTCTCCGATAAACTAGCCATTGTGATAATAGCTAGCGGTATATTGGCACATTTCTCTAGAATTTTATCAGATACCTTATCTGGCTCATGATCAACATATTTTCTTTCATCACTATATATTCTTCTATAGAATAATTCTCTGGATCTATCAAGAGCAAGTGTTGGGAGCTTATAGACTTCATTAGCTTTTTTGGCAACTTCCCAGTTACGGGTAGTTATGATTATTCTACCTTCACAATAGTTGTCATCAGAGATTGCCAATTTGAGAGTTTCCCAAGACTGTTCCTCCCATAGATCATCAATAACAACAAAGTACCTACATCCGCACAAATGTGCAAAAGTTCTTGATTAATAAAATATTATGACATGTATAAATTGAAGCCAAGTAATAGCTACCAAGCTAGTGACGGAAAATTACTCCCTCATACCAAAAGTAATGACGTTTCTGAAGTGCACATGGTCGCAAACACAATTCAAAAAGACATAGAAGGTATATAATACCTTTTTATTAGATTCTATATCAAGACAACATATTCATATTATTTTTAAATAGGAAAAAGATTACTTAACCCCCTCAACTATTAGTGGATGTCTACTTCAGCATCTCACCCGTAAAACCAGGTACTATAACCCTCAAAACTATTGTAAACCTTCTAAATAACCCCTCACGCAGTTTTGGAAGTGGT
Organism: Hyparrhenia diplandra; assembly: GCA_015847255.1. Classification (NCBI taxonomy): domain Eukaryota; kingdom Viridiplantae; phylum Streptophyta; class Magnoliopsida; order Poales; family Poaceae; genus Hyparrhenia; species Hyparrhenia diplandra. The sequence goes on from JADLZK010002807.1 coordinate 39,007, forward strand.
TTGCTAGCGTAGCATATTATTAAAAGCCAATATAACCCCTTTTGGAGATGCGTTGTCTTTTTACTTGGTATATACTTTTACGAGTTGGCAAATCATAACATTGGCCAAGTAGAATTTGGCAAACTCTTGGAGATGCTCTAACATATCAATTTTGGCTAGTACATTTCATGGAAAAAGATTTATAGAACCTAGAAAAAATAAATAGTTTTACAAAATTCCAAATATCAAGCTTACTGCATAATAAATATTGTGTAATTATGTATTTAAATAAATGGCTTAAACAGGTCACTTAATTATTTGTGTGACTAGCTAGAGGGAATAAGTATTATTGATCACAATATAGAAATAAAAACATCAAGATTGAGTGGCTGATGCGTACCTCTTCTTGGTTTGATCGAAGAACTCACGGAGCCGATCAATGAGTTGCCATTCATCCAATGTGGCAGTACTATCGTGGAATTTTTTTTCCTTGTCAAGATCAATAAGAATGTCCTTGAAAATTTTCTTCAAGTCTGGGTTCCGGCCGACAGGAACAAAGGCTGTGCAATCGAAATCCCCTTTGATCTTATCATAGACAACTTTGGCAAGAGTGGTTTTGCCTAGGCCACCAACTCCAACAATTGATACTATCTTCATCTTCGTGCCGGATTCATCACCCTGCTGCAGGTTCATCTGCAGCATGGACATGAGCTCACCACTTGACTCGTCCATGCCAACAAGCTTGTTCACATGTGTATACATGGCATGAAGACGCGGATCAACAGTGGACGTCGTATGACAATGTCCACGCATATCATCCACCTTATACCTGTGATACTGCTCCATCATCTCCTTTACATGAGTCATGATGTTCTTGACATCACCGCTGATCTTGCGGCGGGCCTTGCACTTTTTGAAAAAGTTGGTCATTTTCTTGAGATACTTCGACAGGCTCTTCTTCTCCTCTGTAGAGTCCGGGTCTTTGACACCCACAAGGAAGGTGTCCAGAATGTCCTCCATATCATAGGAGGCCTCCGCACTTTGCGTGCCCAGATCTGGACCTGCTTATCGAGCTGGTCCCATGGAACCTGGGCGACGATGTGGAGCGCAGCTTGTGCGTGCTCGAGCTCGTCGGTAAGCATGGTGATCTGGTGCTTCACGTCGGTCTGCAGCTTGTACTCCTCCTGGAGCAGCACGCCAAGCTTGAGGATGACGCTACCCATGGCGCCCATCACCAGGTCTGCCATATTTTGGTTGTCGCTGGGTGGATGGGAGGCGTGTGGAACTAAGGACGATGAGGGTCATCTACGTACTGACTACTACTTGGGTAACAAATATAAGAAGGATCGATCCATCATGAATAGATGCAGTTTTTATTTATTTATTTAGACACGAACACGTTAGGTCGATCGTGAACCCATGTGTGCCCATGTGGCACGTCAGGCGTGTGCCCATGTGTGCGCACATCGTCAACACCAGATGTGGTGGATGGTGTAGTCCTCAAGATTTGAGTTCTCATAAACTCAAATTTATGTGCTCATTTTATTTTTACTAGCAAAACATGCCCGTGCGTTTGCAAGCGTGAGAAAAGACTATTGTATATGTATTCATCACACCTTCTTCACATAGACATCGCCGCCTGTTACTCAATCGTCGGGTCCGTTCGTTAGTCGTCTTCACATAGATGCCGTTCTTTATTGATCACTCCACAAGTCGTATCACCTAGTTTTCCATGGCTAGAATCCTCGCCAAGACAGGTGTTCAGCACGGGGACACTCTCGTTCTCCTTTTGGATGAGTAGATCATGAAGATTCTCAAATGCCCATGCAGGCAGCTGTCGTGGGCTGCACCAACACAATGTTTTGTTCCAAGGACACTCGACAATATACACCATCCTCTAGGTCTTTCTTAAAAACTCTCGAGACCTTTGTGTTGATCGGCTCCATCACATCATCCAACACCGGCGAGGCTCGTAGAAGCTGCTGACCGCGAGCGGATCCTTCACGCAAAATCGCCCGGCGACATACGAGGATACAAACCGTGTTGCACAGCACAACGTAATACAATGAAAAAAAAAAATAAATATAAAAAGAGTATATTATTGTAAACTAATAAGGAATAATATTTTTTGTCATGGTACCGCACACCAATTAATGAGTCCTAGTTGGAGGCACACGGTCAAAATAAAATCAAAATATTATTATTAGAACTCATTTCTGAAAGTACCTGTTCTTGTATCCTATTATGAGCAAAAATTCCTTCTTCGAAAAGGTTGCAACTTGTATCCTATTCATAAATTCCTTCTCTAAATGTCTCATAATATGGATGCAAGTCGTAGACACATATACGGCTAAAATTCCTTCTCGGATGCAAGTTGTAGACACATATATGGCTAAAATTCCTTCTCGGATGCAAAGTCGTAGACACATATACAAACATGTATTAGAATCCGTATCCTATTCATATACAGCGGACGACCGACGGGGAGGAGGTGAAAGAAAACGATGGTGAAAAAAAGTGGCAGAAATTTTTCGCTCTTTATTAGTAGGTATAGATTATTAGTAGGTATAGAATAGTAAACCGTCGGTTTCGTAGCTCTATGTTTGGTCACCTGTATTTATGTATAAATTAGCTTCTGCTTTTTACAAAGGGGCAATTAGGAATATGGCCCTGGAAAAAAATTCGTCTTAGGAATCCGGCCTCTCTTTTTTTTTTTTTTTGAATTTGGGAATCGGCCTCAAAACGAAACTTTGTTAGAATTCGGCCTTCCATCAGTTTTTGAAAATTCATAACTAGAGTTTGGTAACTCAATTTTGGTGAACCAAACTTTGTTGTGTTCCTTGAGATGTCTAGTTTTATTAAAAATATGAAATTGGCCATGTTTTGTAAAATTATTTATTTTTAATAAAAAAACTAATATATTGGTGTTAAAAATAAATAATTCTATAAAACATGGTCAGTTTCATATTTTTAATAAAAACTAGACATCTTAAGGAGCACAACAAAGTTTAGTTCACCAAAATTGGAGTTACCAAACTCTAGTTATGATTTTTCAAAAGCGAAAAAGGCCGATTCTAACAAAATTTCGCTTTGAGGCCAAATTCCCAAATTCAAGGCAATTCCTAAAAGCGAACTTTTTTTTGAGGGCCATATTCCTAATTCTCTCTTTACAAAAGCTGTGCAATTATGTGAGAGAAATTAAACAAGCTGGCAGTGGATGATGGGTTTGGTCAATCCTCAATCAAAGTTCCTAACATCTCACCCTATCTTCAATATTCTTTCAAATATTATGCCTCGTCCATCATGCTTAGTTTTTATAAGCATGCAATTATTAGCTCTAGATGGACGTTGACTGAAAACTTGCTATTAAATGCCTAACAGTTCATTAAAATTTGATGCCTGGTGGAGCGCCGAAACGAGCTCAAATATTACCGTTAACAAGCAATAGTTGTGATGTCGGTTTAGATTGAGCAAATTTTAACAGTAGTGAGAGATCAACAAAACACTGTGGCACTAGACTCGGCACAAATTTCTTATATGCCATTGAAAGTTATACTTGTCCCTGTCTACTCGGGTTCAACTCCCCGACATGACATGGATGCTCATATTTTTCTGAATTTATTCTAGGATTTATCGGCGCTGTGCTTTTCGAGTGGTAGGTGAAGTTCCCCACGACATGGAGACACCTATGGTGACTTCATCAGTCTCGAATTTGATGGTCCAACTCGGTTCTTCGGAGGTGTTATAGGCATCTTTATCAATCTCGAGATTTGATGGTCCAACTCGGTTCTTCGGAGGTGTTACAGGCATCTTCATCAATCTCGAGATTTGATGGTCCAACTTGGTTCTTCGGATGTGTTCATAGGAGTAGGGTATGCGTGTCTGCATTCACAATAGTTCGTAACACGAATCGGTGGTTATGAGCGTCACCAACGGCTTAGAGTAAACCTGTGATGAAAGTACTGGGAGTACGAGATGATGAATTATATAGTAGTGTGCCCATGTGGGCAAGGGCGGAGCTAGGTAGAATGTTGTGGGTGCCCAGCCACCCACAAAAAATTGAAAAACCAGTGTTAGAAACAGATTTTCATGATGGTTTTGGATTAAACTTTCATATCTACGAGAGCGAGACACCCCCTCAAATTTGTTCTAGCTTCGCCCTGCATGTGGCATGTTAGGCGTCTGCCTATGTGCCCATCGTGAACCTCATATTCCAATCGCGGAAGATCAGTTCTTAATGACGTAGCAGTCATCTGTAATAAACTAACCAATCGATCATCAACTGACAATTGTTGCATGTGTTTAGGTCAACGCGTCTCTCTTCCTACTCACATGGCTTGCGGACCCAACTGATCTGTTTCTTAGCTGTAAGTTGGTTATATACTTATATATATAGTGTCTCGCCTATCACGCTTACTCAATCCACTCTCAAGATCGATGACTGAAGACCGGCCATTAAATGCCCTAATCACTAGTACACATTTTATTTGTATTCAAAGGACATTAAAAATCAGTTGATTTTACAGGTGCCCTTAATAACCGCCACCATGAATATTTGTACTAGCGGTTTTCTCCACAGTAAATTTTTCAAAAATTACAAATCAGGCTTAAATATAGCAATTTTTTTTTTCTTATGCGAGAAGGCCCGCATTCGAACATGAAAATTCATTTTTTTCTTTGGGCTATATTTTTCATTATGCAAATAATTTCCAAAACAATATGCTGGTGTTGTATAAATAACTTTGCCTCTTAAAACAAGCTTTGATCTTGACCCTTGAGTTTTGTGACAGAAATTAAGCAAGCTGGCAGAGGATGCACATGGTCATGCCTCAACCAAAGTTCGTTGCATCTCGTCCATCATGCTTACAGCGTGAGGAATAAAAAAAATGCTATAGTTGATATACGATAGTTTGAATATCCTATCTATCTATAGGTATTATATAGTGCCTCGCCCATCATGCTTACTTTTTATAAACACGCAATTAGCTAGAAATGGACAACCGAATAATGGCAATTAAATTCCCTAACAGTTCTTTAGAATTTGATGCCTGGTGGAGCGCAGAAACAAGCTCAAATATTACAATTTCACCAATGTATAGTTGTGATGCCGTCAGGATAGAGTTAATTGTAATTGTAGTGAGACACCGTCCAGCAAAGCGCTGCTGGACTGGCCAGTGTCCCGGTTACTGATAATTAATGAGGCCCAGGACCCTTAACAGATGAACCTGAAGCCACGGGCACTGTAGCCCGTCCGACACGCCGAGGCGAGAATGATAGGAAGCCCAAACGGCGGCAGCGCTTGAATTGACCAAATGCCTTGCTGGGCCAGAATGGGTGTACAAGCAGCTGCATATCTTCCACCTGGATCACGTTTGTAATCCCCGACGGCAGGAAACATCACTTCCACCCTGGTGTTGGGACGAGCGATTTTAGAGGTCGGTGCCAAGATGGAGCATGGCGTGGTAATCTTGAAGTCGGTGGTCTGAACTTCATCAACATGGGCAGCAACAAGTGGGGAAAAACAAGTTTATGATTGTCAACTCAAGACGAACAATCTGCATTGATGTTTCTAGGATGTTTGTCATGTAATAAGTCGTTTCTACTATTGTCGTCGCATGATTAATCCTACCTTTGAGTTTGGGATGCTAGTTCGGGTAAAAAGTACGTTGTATACGTTTTGGGTTGCGCCTTTTCTGTCTGAGCCCTGGGTGTTCATTAAAGTGTGCCATTAGTTGAGCTCTGCTTGCGAACAGAGGAAAAGACATGAATCATTCGTATTAATTTTTAGTGCTGCTATTAATGAAATCAAAGTTCATACATAGTGGAAAAAATATTAGTTGATTTCATAATGTGGCATTGTGCGTCGAAATGGGTCATAATGTGGTCATGTGGGTTGAAATGGGTGATATGCTACAGTAGGAACAGTGTTTGGTGTACAGTACTATTTTGTACATTTGCATGTTGACATGATTGTTGGTATTTCTAGTAGTACTATTTTTATTTGAAATAGACATACAAATTATTCTGTTTCATTAAATTATACATTTGTATCTTGACAAGTTACAGTTACATTGCTAACAAACTTTTATATTAAGCCGCGGATCACCCTAGGACCTATGATTTAAGTAGGGAGTAAGCTAGGTTACTTAATGAATCCAGATACTCACAGTATTTATTCCTAAATAGCTGAAAAGCTCTGACGTTGATAAACTGTCCCAAATCAATGTTTAAATGCTTGTGGGGTAATTACATAAATGTTTAAATGTTATTATCGTATAAATATATGGAAGATACTTTTTTCAGAACACAGGATTCCTCCTCATTTCTAGTGTTTCTATTTTATATTTCAGAAAGAACCGTTGCAGAACCTGACGCACGGTTCTGCCTCTTCTGCTCTCCTATGTTCCTGATTTTCCTTTTTGGCATCACGAGACCTAAAACTGTCCCTAACAGTACCTAAAAACGGGAGGTATTGCATGGTTTGCATCGCACACAGAAAGGGTTTTGGTTCTCCAACAGATTACCCAAAAATAGAGCCCCTCAAGCAGATCCGCTGCCCACTTCCCTTCACGCCGCCGATCTCCTCCCCTCCCGCCATGCACCAAACCCCTCGCCGCCAACCGCCAAAGCATCCATTGATGTCGTCCACGCCAAGCATCGATAACCATCTGCAGACTCATGATGCCCAAGTAGGTTAGGAGCAGGGCACGTGCCGCACCGTGTGCGTTGTTGGTCGATGGGGCACCTCAACGAGCCGACGGGGGCTAGGTGCCGCCGCGATCCGGTGAATACTGGGCACCACCACCTAGAGAGTGGTGGTGCGAGCTCATCGGCGTTGTTTGCCTCGACCACCATCTGCACCGTGACTATGCCACTGAGCTCGTGATTTGGGTCAAGGAGAGAGACACACATTTGACTCCCATCTCACCTCCGATGCAGAATTGGTTTTGCCTCTCAATTTGGGCATGGGAAGGAGGCAAGGAGCAGATCCACGCCAGGAACTAAGGGGGCTGCAGCTCGGGGGCGCAGCCCAAGAATTCTATAAGCAGGCCTTTTGCAGCCCACAAAATTCTAGATATTTTCAGCCCAAAATAGCCCCTCCTGCAGCCAACCCAAGCAGTACTTTACTAATTAGACACCCTGGGATTTTTTTTTTCTGGATCTGCCCCTAGGCATGGATAACATGATGCAGTCTGTTGGCGATAGTCTAACACCTCAACAGGTCTAGTATCAACTATCAGGCTTTGTTTCATCCTAAGTTGCACGTAGGTCACGCAAATTAACTGCCACAACCATGAAGATGGCATTGCATCCCCTAAACAGACCGACCGATCTGCCATGTCTCACGCTACATGCATATATAACACTACTACAGATTCGCTCATCACTACCGCCGGTATCTTTGCCGAAATTTAGTCCACCGGCAGCGATGAACGCGCCCGGCAGTGATGAACCGTCAGCGCAGGACAAACCAGAATCTCCACGGACTCGACCAATACCGGCGGTGAAGATTTATATCTCTACCGGTTTGAATCATTCCCCGGCGGTGGTCTTGATGGACACGAGATCAACTGGCGGGTTTGAATTAGAACCGATAGCGATTCGGACGATTGACACAACCGGGTTGATTGGAACCGATAGCGATTTGGGAGGGGAAGCAAAGGAACAGTAAAACAAAAATCGAATCGAAGATTAACACGCATCAGATTAACAAACGACTGATCCATTAACAAACGACACAAACCAAATTAAACTGTCATAGAAACAACTGATACAATAAATTAACATAAAAAGAAAGCGGCTGGCCTAATTAAGCCGCCTTCTTGGCCTTCTTCTTGGCCTTCTTGGCGCCCGCGGCCTTCTTCACGGCCTTCTTGGCGCCATCTCCTCGGTTTGGCGCCGGTATCCCCTCAACGAGGTTATCGGCCAAGTACTCGATCCGGAGGCGATGATGGACTTCTCCTCCAAGTGGTGATTCACCGTTGGCGGTCAAGTTGGTCGGCCGGGTTGTTGAGCTTGTTGCGGGCGGCGCTGAGGCGATGCAGGATGGACTTCTCCGCCGGTCGGCAGCCATGTCGATCGTCGGCGGCGTCACCGACCCGGCCGGCTTACTGTGAAAACGGGGTAGAGAGGGGAGTGTGTTTGGAGAGCGGAGTGTTGGAGAGCGGACCGGAGACAGGGGGTTATGTACGTATAAATAGGACTCGGCCCGCGGTTTCACGAGGGAACAGTTGAACACAAATGATAGAAAATTAAGATTGACACGCATCATAATAAATAATAAACCGATTCAAGGAAAGCGGTAGAACCCAAATTAAGGAAAGATAAAGAGATTGCCATGCCTTGATTAACCAACAACTGAACCATTAGCAAATTAACCACACGGATCATTGTATCTTACACATCCACACAGATCGGACAACAGAAATTAACATAAACAAATAAAAAAGAGAACCTAGGCCGCCTTCTTGGCCTTCTTGGCCCTTGGCGCTTGGCGGCTTCTGGCGGCCGCCTTCCCGGCCTCCTCCTCCGGTTTGGCGGAATCCCTCGGCGAGGGTATCGGCCGAGAGAGTCGATTTGGAGGGCGTAGAAGTTGGCCCTCTCCTCGAGGGGCGATTCACCTTTGGCGGGGCCAACGTCGTCGGCCAGGCCGTTCAGCTTGGTGAGGGCGGCGGAGGGAGGTCCACGGCGAACTTCATCTCCTCCCGGTGGCAGCCATGTCGGCGATCGTGGGCGGCGAGTCCGGCTTTCCTATGAGAGGGGCACGAAAGAGAAGTTAGTGTTGGATAACGGGAGGGTGGGGCGGGGACGGGTATAAATGTGGCGTTTCCGTAAGGCGATTCCTCGGAAAAACGTAACCGGCGACGCGCCGCGCCCAATGGCCGTCTCCTCGGCACTCAACGCCGACTGTATTTTCCAAAGCACAACCGGCGGTTAATTATTTTTCTAAAAAACAAGTTAAGATTCAAATCAAATTTTAATTTTAATCGCTCTTTGAACTAAAACGAAAGCAGATTCGAGGGGACGAGAGGAGCAACACACGACAATAATATATATAATTTTTATTTATTACTATATAAAAACAAAAAAATAGAACATATAATAAAAATGATAAAAAACAAAAAAAGAGGAAGGCCGCCCGGCCTAGTCCTCGTCCTCCTCCTCCTCTTTTGGCGTCGTCCTTCTTGGCCAAGGCCTTGAGGGCGATCGGCCACTGCTCCACCTTGGGGCGTAGTGGTTCATCTTCTCTTCGAGGGGTGGATCCACCCTTGGAAGAAGACCATGGCCGTCCGCCCGGCTCCTTCAAAGCATCACGAAGGCGGGGCGGAGACGATCGAGGGTGAAATCCCTCTCGATCACCACCGCATCGCGGCGGCGACCGGCAAGGTCATCGGCCGCCGCCTCTAGCCAGGGTGGCTAGAAGGTCCACTTGGCGGTCCCGCTTAGGAGAGGGCGGGGCGTAGTCGGAGTTGGGTCGGAGTCGGTCGGAGGCGGGGGCGTCGGCCGCCCGGCGCCTCCACCACCGGTTCCTTGCCCTTGTCCTCCGCCGCCTCCATCTCCTCCCACAGTGCGCTTGTTGGATCACGAGCACGAGGCAGCCATGGCATTTGAAGAATGCAAAGAGAATGTGGTTGGATGATTGAGAACTGGAATGGATGAACGCCATGATCGGAGGGTGTGCTAAATTAAATAGAGAGTTAGCCGGCTGCTCCACTTCCCCACGATCGAACGCAGCGGCGTCAAAGCAACCGCTTGGAATTCCCACGATCGCCCGGTTGGAATTCGCATACGATCTCTCTGGCGGCCAAGCGTTTCCAGCGCCATACGGTTTTGCGCTTTGAATTCTCGGGCTGCGTTTCCAATGGCGCGCGGGCGACAACGAGTCTCCACCTTCATTGATCACCGTCGAGCCCACACATGAACCCGGCGGTGATTAACAAATCGGTGAAACAAATAGTTATATCGCAAAAAAATCGATTTATTGAAATCATTAATTTTATCTCGGCGTTAATGCATTGAGATTTCAACTAACCGTTTCGCACGCCACGTACACTCCGTATTATAAATTTTCATTTTAGTAGTACGTATATAGGCCGCGAGTAGGTCATGGCACTGTGATACGTCACGGCGGTAGCCTTGAGAATCGTGTTGCTCTAGTCTTCACTACCGGTTCCGCTTAATTAAACCGGCGGTGTCTCGCTTCCCATGAGAAAAGGTCGAGCACCACGCTCGCATCGGCGGGTTATATCAATGTCATTAATAACTGCTGCCGGGTGCACTTTCAAGACCGGCGGTGATCACATATATCATTGCCGGTGTACCACACGCAGCGGCGGTGTTATGGAGTATCTTTGCCGAGGTTAAAACTAAGAACCGGCGATATTATGCCGGGTGCCAATTATCCGGCAGTGAACTTCCATATCACCTTAGGGGTTTAGGGTTGAAACCGGCAGTGATCGGTCCGTACCACGGCATCGGCCCTAAGAATATGGATCGAGAAAAGACCTAAGATCTTGTGTGGGGGCATAATTTGGGTGTATAAGGTTGTAAAAAAATTCAAGACATTTCTACATTGTGGGGAGTAGACATGCTTCACAAAGGTACATGACCCCTTTCATCGGAAGCATGACCGACAATTACATCCATAAGCTATCTTTGGGTCATCTTCGTTCGGTGTGGTCTCGGCCTCAAACTTTTCTTAGACATGCACATGCCACGTGTGAAGAAAGCACGATGTTTGAGATTTTTCGGACAAGGTTTGGTATTTTTTTCAATTAAATTGAATTTCTATGCGGCGACCCAGAGTAATTACAGGTTGAACTGGGGTTACCCACTAATGAGAGCAGTGGTGCCAAAATTTCCCACATGGTCTCATGTGTCCTAGGAGGCAATTCGGTGTGTAGGTTGGTGCAAAATTCATAAGTTTTTAAGCTTTAATTAACCTCCTTCTATCGCGTTTATCATGTAGGAAAATCTAATAATAAAAATATGGATCAGAAAGACATAAGATCTTGTGTGGGGGCATAATTTGGGTGTACAAGGTTGTAAAAAAAATTCAAGACATTTCTACATTGTGGGAGTAGACATGCTTCACAAAGGTACATGACCCCTTTCATCGGAAGCATAACCGACAATTACATCCATAAGCTATCTTTGGGTCATCTTCGTTCGGTGTGGTCTCAGCCTCAAACTTTTTCTTAGACATGCACATGCCACGTGTGAAGAAAGCACGATGTTTGAGATTTTTTCGGACAAGGTTTGGTATTTTTTTCAATTAAATTGAATTTCTATGCGGCGACCCAGAGTAATTACTGAGGTTGAAGCTGGGGTTACCCACTAACAGAGCAGTGGTGCCAAAATTTCCCACATGGTCTCATGTGTCCTAGGAGGCAATTCAGTGTGTAGGTTGGTGCAAAATTCATAAGTTTTTAAGCTTTAATTAACCTCCTTCTATCGCGTTTATCATGTAGGAAAATCTAATAATAAAAATATGGATCGAAAAGACATAAGATCTTGTGTGGGGGCATAATTTGGGTGTACAAGGTTGTAAAAAAAATTCAAGACATTTCTACATTGTGGGAGTAGACATGCTTCACAAAGGTACATGACCCCTTTCATCGGAAGCATAACCGACAATTACATCCATAAGCTATCTTTGGGTCATCTTCGTTCGGTGTGGTCTCGGCCTCAAACTTTTTCTTAGGCGTGCACATGCCACGTGTGAAGGAAGCACGATGTTTGAGATTTTTCGGACAAGGTTTGGTATTTTTTCAATTAAATTGAATTTCTACGCGGCGACCCCGAGTAATTACTGAGGTTGAACTGGGATTATACATACTTCACAAAAGCATTACAATTAATTGATTACAATTGACACGGTACAATAATCAAAGTGTACAAACACATTAAGAAATAACCACCTCAAAAACACCCTTCTAGCACCTATGCCCGAGGTGGTTACAATGCTACACGTTATGCTTCTTGATCTAAGTAAGGCGGATGGGACCTCTGTGAAGAACCAATGTCTCTCCGTGCCGGCAAAGGCCCGACGGGAGCGGGGGCTCTCATCTCCGGCGACGAAGCACAAGAATGCACGCTACTTGGCTCCTGCTTTTCGTCTTCCGGCAGTCCATGCAACAATGGCGTTGCACGAGCATCACACCCAGCTTCTGTAAGCAACGTTGTAGCTTAATCTTCAAAAACACCCTTCTAGTATCTCTTTGTATACACTTTGTCTACCCATGATAAAATGTTTATGTGGAGGGCTTTCTCCCAAATAGAGGCCATATATGTGGATAGGAGAATTGGCAAATAACGAGAAGAGGTCGGCCGGGCGCACGGTTCGCCATACATGGCTCTCTGCGTGGGGCTGTTTTTATAGGCGGTGGTAGGTGGGAATGAGTAGTGGTAGGTGGCAACGGTGTGATCTTATCACCGTGGCGGTGGTAGGTGGCACATGATGTGATCTTATCACCGTGGCGGTGGTACCGTGTGGCGGTGGCAACGATTAATCGATCCTTTTGTCGGGTCAGCCCCGGCGTTTATACCCGGCGGTGAACCTATAATTTAACACTTTGCCGGGCTCTTGTTAAACCCGGTAGTGATTAACTATAGAAATGGGCGCCACGAGGTGAAAATTTCACGAGTCATTTGAACCCCGCGCCATTCATTCCGGCCTCAACGATATATAATAATGGCGGCGAGCTGAAATTTTCCCAAGTCATTTCAACCCCGCGCCCCAATCCTTTCCCCACCGGCGTCGCCCGGCCGGAGCACCACCACCACACGCGCGCTTGATCGTCCGCCCCCTACTGGCGCCCCTCCATTCTCTTCTTCTCCGGCGTCCCCTAACGCCGCGCCGGCGTCCCTGCGCCCTTCCACGGTGAGAACTAATTAGCCATTTAGTTCCTCGAGATTTTGCCTATGAGAATGAGATCTAATTCGCCGTTGTTCTCGCCTCGCCCTCGCCCGCTTGTTCGCCGTCACGTCGTCGGCGGACCGCCGCCACACCGCACCGCCGTCTGCAGCCTCCCCGCCGTCCCGTCTCACGCCCGACACCGTACGCTCGCCGCGACCTCGAGCTCGATTCCGCCGGAAGAACGCCGCCCGTCCGCGCCCTCTTCTTCCTTCTAGGGCGCTGCGTCTCACCGCCGTCGAGACAAAGCGATAGCGCGGACCGCCGCGGAAGCTTCGGTGAGTGCGTCGGTCCTTTGCCTTTGAGTTGTTCGTTGAAATGCCCGTGTTGATAAATCCAACCCGCTATTTCCTTTTTGTATTTAGATTTTGCTTTCAAACAGTTCAGGATCCTAATATAGTGCCAAAAGTATCTTAATTGGTCTATGGTGAACAAATTAGATTTAAACATTGTGGTCATTTACAGCAATGATTGAAGACATTCTAATGCTCGAATTGTGATTGAAATGAGATAGATGTTGAAATTCATGAGTTTAGCGGTGTTCAAAATCTTCTTTGTACAACATTTCGAATGACATAGCATTAACATCCTATTTTGGCTGCATGTATAGGCAAACTATGGCGTGGTATGTAGTGCATGTTGGTCAAGTGCCGGGGATCTATCGAACACTGGGAAGATTGCTCTGCTCTACTCTCGGCTACCCTAGTAATTGTTATAAAAATACAAGACTGAAGTTGAAGCTTTCGGGGCCTACTATGGTGAAAAGTTTCACTATCAACCAGCCACGGAGATCGATGAGAAGCCTCTCTCCATAGATATGAAGATTAGGAGAATTGCGACTTGGCCTATGAAAGATGTTTTGATTTGGTCATGGCTATTGTCATTGTTTTCCTTATTTGGAAGTTGATGTCCTAGGCTCAATTTCGTAGAACATTAGGTGGAGTTAGTTGTATGTAACCTTTGAACCATGTAATGTATCTATGATGCTTTTATGGGTTTAAAAATAGCTGATTTTCAGGAAAAATTCAAAAATTATAAAAATTTTAAACAAAAACGCCGGGTGGCATGGGCCCGACGGTGAATGACATACAAACCCGGTAGTGTAACTACACCAAACACTATCGGTTTGAATTACAAACCGTCATCGATGACGAAACATCACCGTCGGCTGCACTAACCAACCGATAGTCTTCACTCTAATACTTATTTGTCGGGTTGAAATCAGCCCGGCGGTGTTCACGTAAAGTTCAGCGGGTTCAAAGTAAGCCGCCATTGTTAGCTCTTCGATACACTGTCGGCTCGGTCTAACCCGATAGTGTTATCCCCACGATTACGCCGGTTCGTTAAAGCCCGGCGGTGATCCTAATATCAACTCTGCGGTGACTTCCGAACCTGCATTGCTTGGATCAAAAATGCTGCCGGGTCGTGGAACACCCGATAGTGTTCGGTGACGATCTTATTTGCGGTTCGATATCAAACCGGCAGTCTCTCCTCGCATCACCGCCCGGTGTTTTGACCCGGTAGTGTTTCAAACCCACATCACTACGCTATGGTTCTGCGGTTCAGTTTTCGGCGGTGAAGGGGGTTGGAGCCCGGCAGTGATGGACAATTCTGTAGTAGTGTAAGACCACATAAAGGTATTTCAACACTTCTAGTGCGAAACATATTAGAAGAGAAAAAGGAAATGACACAAACAAATTAGTTGACCAAAAGTAGAAGAGAAAAAGGGGAGCACATGGTGAGTCCTTGGCGTTCATCTGTAACCATTTGCCTTTTTGCGAGTACAAAATGATTCCACTAGTACATAAATGGAATTTAGTTCACCGTGATCATGCATTTGCATCGTGTGAGGTATACTCTAGGAGATGGTCCAATTGTTTAAAGTCGTTTAACTCTGGACATTTGTATACCTCTCATAAGTTTCATTAGTAAATATAAGCTCACAAGTACGTGTGTTACACATAATTGGCATCCAAAATCCAAAATGAACTATATGAGCATATTATATCTCAATCATTCGACTGGTAACCAACAACAAAGTCAAACATGCAACATGCGATTGTGAAACAACCCTGCCGTTCCATTCAATTTATCGACTGGTGGTATCAACCAGCAGCAACAGTCGATGTTGTGTGGCTCTATGCACTCACCGCCCTTGGGGTAGCCTATCCTCTTGCACCATGCATCGCAATTGGGCTGGATCTCCAGGCACTGCGCCTGGCACATACCGTACTTCACCGCCTTCCCTACAACATCATCATCCATGCATCAGTATCCAGTCAACAAGAACAATATTTCTCTCGTGCCACCTGTAAAACGAAAACAATATTGCATATAAACAGAGGCAGCTGATCACCGGTGGGAAAGAGAGCAACCATGGCTACTGCAATCATGAGAACAATCTTGCATACGGTAGAAGAAAATGCTGTCGCCATATCGATATACTGTTGGTTGCTGCTCAAGATCAGTGGAAACTGCTGAAACTGTTTGAGGGAGGACATTTACCATGGTTATACGGTGCTACATATATATACTCCAGGATGAAGGATGCATACATGGAAGGAGAAGGATACAGTTTGTCTGAATTACTGGCACGGTGCGCTTGGATAGATTTTACCACTATTTATTTTCTTCCTCGAAATCTGACATAATTTTCGATGCTTACTGTTTTGTTGCCTAACATATCCTTAACAGTTAAAGTTTGTAGTTATTTTGACATTGAATGGTACCAACCCATTCTTTCTCTCTCGGTTTTTAGACTAAAACCAGGCTAAATGCAGCTAATTATGGGCTAGCTAATTTTAGGTAAGAGCAGGGCTAATAATATAGCCCCCTTGATGGCGTAAAGTTTTTTACAACCTTCTATTAACCCACTACATGGCCCACTTATCTTTGTTAGAGTTTTTTTAGTTCTTATGCCTGAGCCTGCCGTAAGCTTGGAAAAAAATAGGGTACGGGAGTGCCATACGCTGCCTTCCGTACGGCCCCAATGTGGCCTCTTCTCATTGGCTCGTGGGTGACAGGCCGCACGTTCTGTCGTACGTCGCGTCAGACAGCGAGGAGCCGATTTCGTAAAAGCGAGGAGCGGATTGGATTGAGCCGCATGGCGCGTGAGCGCTTGATACATCATGAGTGCCACGCGTCATACATCCAGATCGGGGCCGTATGGAAGGCAACGTACGCCAGTCCCGTACCAATTTTTTTTTCCGTAAGGTTATAACCTGTTTCTCCTCTCTCTTTCTCTACCCTTCTTTCCTCCACGTGAGCATCGTGTATAGCCTGCTATTATACTTGCTCTACGAGCTATTAATTATCTAACTATTAGATGCATGTAGATCCAAACAAGCGCTACACGGATCCGTTAGGACACAACCAACTAATAGTTAGCTTCTCAGATTTCTTGTTGTGTTGGTCTCTTTTCTTATTCATTGCTCTTACTACGTCAGCATTTTGTTTACGTGTGAATTGGCTTGTAGTCTAATGGTAGGACGGTCCAATGGGACGCTACCCACCAAGGTTTAAATCCTGGTGCTCTCACCTTTTCTTGGGATTTTCCCAGGATTTACCGGCATTATGCATTAAGTGGTAAGGGGCGTTCCTGTAGATGATGAGGCGCCAATGGTGACTTCGGAAATCTCCAGATCTGTTGGGTGCTCAGTCCATCGGAGGTGCTCATAGGGCTAGGGTTTACATACGTGTGTTTATAAGGGTGAGTGTGCGTGCATATTGTGAGCGTCTGCGTTGTACCGTGTAATTCTCAAAAAAAAGGATTTTGTTTATGTGGTAGGCTCATTATTTAAGAAGACCAACGTACATCTAAGGACATGTACAACTCACAGACGGCTGGTCGTCTGCAGAACCTCGACTTTAGCATATAGACGGATGTACGCGGGCCAGTTCATACAATGTAAGTTGTTTAATGCTTCGTAGCCGGCAAATGCTTGCAGATGCCAAGATGGCGGAGGCCGTCGGTCCCCGACCTACGAAAGGCTCACGGCGGGATCCACGACCGAGTCAAGCCACGCGCCAGCGAATCAACGGTGAAGCCAAGCAACGCAAGCAAATTGCAACTTGTTCTTTTCCACCCTTCTCCATGCGAGAAGGAGCAAGGCCTCTCTCTCTCATCATCTCGGCGATGGGGGCTCGGGTTCGGGAGCTTCTCACGCCGCGCACCGACGACGCTTCCTCTCCTATGACGGCCCGCCATGGGAGGTTTGTCGCTAGGATTTTTGCGTATGGCCCGGCCGCCGCTCCTCCCCGTGCTATCGGCGTCCCCTGCCTCTCTTCTTTGCGGCAAAATCCGGGGACGATGATGGTGGGCAGGTCCGGCGATGCATCCTCTCTCCACGGGGCTGCGGCCAGGGCGTAACCCGCCTAGGGCCGGCTGGCCGGGGCTGTGAGCTGGGCGGGCGGAGGTGGTTTTGGCGGGAGAAACTAGCGCGGGGATCCGAGTGGGTCGTCGTTGGAGAAGACTAGCGGCGTACCGCCCCGCAACCGCCGCTTTCGGCTTGGCAGAATGGGACGGCGGCATCACCTCGCGAGGCAGCGGGAAGGCCATCTCGAGACTCTGTTGGGAGGCAATTTGCAAATTTGCGCACATACACGGCTCCTATCGACGGGTTGTACATGCCCTAAGCATGTAAATCTGGCATACTTAATAAATGTCTGTTCAAAGCTTAATTGTATATGAAACTTGGTAAACCATAGTGCGATACAAAATTCATACATGCATATTTAGGCCCGTTTGTTTGGTGCGGCTTCTCCGGTGGCTTTAGGAGCCATTTGGGTCCGTTTTTGTGCCAAACAAAGTAAAACAAAAACGATTTAAAGCTAAGAAACCCCTTAAATCATGCTCTCACATAGGTTTGAGGTGCGGTGCAGCCAAAACTAGTAGGTTCACTCATCTTTAATCTCATCCTACATGGCGTTATGCAAGAACTTGTTTCAAGGATCTCTACATGTGAAGCTATTTTGCCAAATGATTTATGAAAACGTCTTCAGCTCCAGCGATAGAGTTGTCCATGGAGCCAAAGCGAAAAAAAATGGCTTCACTAACAAAGTAGAGCCGGGCCTTAAAGATGGTTGATTTGTAGGTGGGCGGTTTGTATCACCAGCGCCCTTTGTGCTATTTGTAGGGGCAGTCGGTTTGCTATCGTGTCGGGGTGGCCACTGTAGGGTAGGCTGTCGAGTGAGCGCTCCTATCAAAAAAAAAAAAAAAAAATGAGTCGTTGCTACAAATTTTTTTATATAGTAGTATACTATGACGGAGTAAAAAAGAATGTAAATGTCTTAGCCACTTTCGTTGTTAAGATCACGGAAATAAAATTCAAGTTAAACAACCTACTTGCTCGATACTAATTGCTACTGTACAAAGCAACAGACAATAGAAGTATCGAACAATGAAAACGAAATGGAACAATAAAAAAAAAAACTCAACCAGGTGACGATGCGGCTATGGGCCTATGGCCTGCCTCTTGGTTGCTGCTTCTATATGTGATTGGGAGCAAAGCATTTCAATTGGGCCAGAAATTTATGTATTCACTAAAGGTATTTTAGGCCTGGTCTAGGTCAATGGACCGTAGCCCTAGCTGTCCTAGCCCCACATCCGGCCTTGTTCCCACTTTCCATTGAGCTTGACTCGATGGTTCCACTTCGACATAGTTAGAGCAGATACATTAACGTTGTCTCATAACTCGTCTCATATAGTGACACGTAATTTAAGACGGCTTAATAAACTAGACGTACATTGGTTGTTTCTTTAAGTTGTCTCATAGTAGCTTGCAATTCCTTAATTTATGGGTAGAGAGAAGATAGGATTGTGAGTTGCATGACAACAACAACTCATACGATGGTATATAAGTTGTCTCATACTCCTAAATTTTTAGCTCATGAGACGGTTGCTTCACGAAGCAACGACCTCATTCTCTTTTTCGCTCTCTTTTCTCCACATCATTAAAAATCCTACGTGGCGTTGCATGAGGCGAGGTATGAGGCGGTGGCGTGTAGCAATGTAACTGTTCTTACCAAAAGTTGCGAGACAACATGGAATGACAATGAGGGCATCCGCAAATCGCAGTGGGACCGACGATATTGAGCTTGCGTGGAAGAGAATTAAAAAAAAAAGCATAAGGAATCAATGCACCGAGTGCAAATGAGGGTGGTCCATGAGAGAAGAGACTACCGATGTTTCCAAGAGATGTGCGAGACTGACGACGAAACCGTCGCTAGTGACTGGATTTTTGTGACACTCTCTCCTTCACGTTGGACAAAGCTTGATGCAAGCCAGCGATGTCGCTGGCCCGTTGGGAACACCCTGAAACTCTTTTTGAAACTTGTATATGAGACGGGCTATATAAAACGTTTAAACGTGCGTGCATATCCGGTCAAAAAATATAAAACGTGCATGAGAATAATGGCGACGCACAAAACAACAAAATCAGATCTTCCCATTCAATAAAAGAATACATTACGTACAATTTGGATAACAAGAGGTGTACAGTGTATGCATTGGACCACTATTTAATTTTGCAATTAAACGTTGATCGGATAATTTCACATGTCCGTAACATTACTGATCTTTTACTGGTATCAAAAAAAAAAAAACTTTACTTTTGAGGGAAAGTTGATTTCACATCTCCTTAATATTCTTTTTTAGGACAAATGTATTCTACGTATTTTACAAATTAAATTATAGTCGTAATTATGATCCATGTAAAATGTATTTCTATCTTTAATTGTAAATTTCTTTAAAAGCATATGTTTTAACTATATATAAAACTTATGTGATAATATATTTTATGGTGAATTCTGAATTTATAAACATAGATCTTATCTATACCTACTAATAAAAGAGAATTTCTTGTCCACCTTCTTTTTCCGTCTGCCTTTTCTACCTGCGACGGACAAACGGGACAAGAAATCGAATCCAAATCAATCCAGGGTCGATACGTATTGTATATATGTCCGTTTCTAATCCTAATAATAAAAAGTACCTATCCTTCTATTGGCTTGCTTTCAACCAGTTACGGCCCATATGCTTATGGATTGACCTCCACTGCAACTCTCAAGTCTCAACGCAGCAGGTTTGACATACGGACCGGCTACCTCTGCTGCTGCGACGTTCCGCCGCCGGCACTAGGCCCGCCGCCGTCCTGGAAGCTCAACAAGGAGAAGCTATTCGTCCTGGACATAGAGTAGAAAATTGAGGCGAAGCTCGTGCCCATGGGTGGCAGTGGAAACTTTGTGTCTTCTGGAAATCTTGACGCGTGAGGGGGTCAACACTAAAGGAAGCCTTGGCGACGGAGACAAATACGTGCTTCGCCTCACCACCTTCCGCGTCAAGTATGGCGGCAAGCTCAACATCACCGAACGCCGGCCTACGGGCGAGTACAAGCTATCTCGGTATGTTGACATCTTTGAGACGCAGGCGTTCTGGATGTAACAAGCCGCGACATTCGATGGTGATATGATGATTTCTGAAGAAGGTGCCTTTTGAGCTGCTGCTATGCTCAATTGCCATCTCGACATTTGCCTCTACTCCTGCTCAGGACATTCTACGCTTGATAATAATTAGTATTAACTAGCGAAACCCAGCGCAGTTGCGCGGTTCAGGAAGATTTAAATTACACGAACGAAGATGAGCGGTTTTGTATTATTGGAAAACAGGAAAACAAATCAAGGATAGTGAGCTTTTCGTTTTTCATCAAGTAATGAAATGCACTGACATTTGAAATGTAGACGGCAAAATACAGGAATAAGGCATTGAGCTTGGCTTGTGCTTTGATAGTAGAAGCAGCCGAATGCATTAGACACGGCCTGATGACATAGTACCATTCTTTGTGCCATCTGTGTTTTTTCTTTGCAGCAATGAAACGAGGAACCACGAAAGGGGATACATCGGAAGGAACGAGTGTTGTTTCCTGCAATCCATGAAATGTTTGGACATGGTAAGCACATTGGGAGGCACTTTGTTAATTCAGGGGCATCATCGAAGTAAAGAGAAGTAGGAATTGTGAAGTACGCATTGAACGCCCAATGGAGGGGAATCTGTCAAACATTTGCATTTGCAATAGGAAAGCAGGAGAGGTAGAGAGGCGAGAGGAGCAGAGGGGCTGGACACACTGGCGGCCTGCGGCATCGGCGAGGGCGGGAGAGTCGAGGTGTCGCGAGGTGGCGCGGCGTCGAGGGGAATGGGCGCACTTGGCGGCCCGGCGGCGTCGCCGGCGTGGGGCGGCGATCGCGAGGGCCTCGCAGCGGCGGCACGTCTCGGATGCGAGAGGCAGGGAAAAGTGGGGGGGGGCCGTGTGCGGCGGCGGCGGCGCGGGCACCGTCTCCCTGCTATGTGGCGGCGAGGTCTTCGGCACGGCATTTGCGTAGCAAAGGAGCGGCCACCGTTTTTTTTTTCTTTGTTTTAATGGCGTTGTATTGGAAGGGGACGGGAACCCAGTAGAATGGCTGGTGGAGGCAGGGATGGAGTGTTTTTTTTTTTTTTTTTTTTTTTGAAGGGAGACGGATTGGACTTTGGAGCTCCAACCGTGGATGCTGGATCAAGCGACAGGGACGATAGGGGCGACGTGGCGAACGCTGGATCAGTAAATGGTGTACAAAAATAAGGTTAATGGATAGATTTTATTCACTCGAGTACTAGGGACCAATGCATCCATCCCTTCCAAAATTCAGCAATTTTATTGTTTTATTTCAATTGAACACTACAACTTGCAAAAAGCGATCTCTAAAATTCAGCATTTAAGCTTTAACCAAACAGGTTCCGTGTGCGTAAAACAAGTTGTGAGTAAACGCCTAAACATTCTATATTTTTTATCAATTGAGAAAAATGACATAAAATAATTATTTAATCTCTAAGCACTTACTAGAACAGTGTGACCAACATTTAATCTTAACATCAATTGAGAAAAATGACATATATTCCCTCAGTTCTAAATTATAAATCGATTTGATTTCTTTGGTTCTTCCATTTAGTTATAATTTGGAACGAGGGATAATAATTAAATAATCGCTAAACATTGCTTTAGAACAACATGGGTCAGGACACTGCATGGTATAAAGTCTGGTTCCAAGATGTTGGAGTACTTAACATGATCGTGAACTTTTCAAGTACAAATTATCCAATTATATCTATACATATTAGACCCATTGCAACGCACGGACATTTTTCCTATATTAAACCATAAAAAACCAAAACAATTGATAAGAGAAAAAAAAAAAAAAACTGTACAAAAAACTAAAAGAAAATGACCTTTGTGAAACCAAGGAAGTACATAGCTGCTAGTCTCCCAATCGCGTGGAAGGCATACATTAGTTTCAAAAAGTATATTATTAATTAACATTATTAGAATAAAAACCAAGATAACTGTACTCGCTACCTAGATGGCGTAGTCCCCCGTTTTTGTGAGCTCTATCTGCTGACACGACACGTACACGTGTGCCTGTTTTCGTTCCCAACCATAACTTTGCAGTTGGCAGCAAGCACGGCTCACCCTCATTCTCTCTCACTCGGGTTATCTTAGAGCCTGTTAATTTTGGTGGTCGGGCCGGGCCGATCTTTGTGAGAGAAAATCTTATTTGGCTGGGCTGGGCTGGCCGATCTTTGTGGGGAGAAAAATCTGGCCGACCGGCCGGGCTGATAAGCCGTTTAACAGGGCCTAGCACTACAAGGAATGGTGCTTTACATGACGGTTGATTTGGTCACAGACAGTAAAAAATATGTCACGGTTATCTTGGCATGACGATACAGAAATCCGTCATGTATCTCACGTCATAGATTTGCTGAACCAAATTGGACTGTCACAGATCATCATTTGTGTTCGTCATGGAACCCCCAAAAGTCCACTTGGCCCAGGCTTGGGCCCAATAGTGTGTGACAAACTGACCGTCATAGCCATCGAATGTTATATAGGAATTTCTCTGTCATAGATTTTTGCTGTCGTGTAAGCATCATGTGTTCATCAAAGTTTAACACAATATATAAATCACATAAAGCCCAACACATTATAAAATAACGTCATATATTACTCATGTTTTCATCGAGAAATACAATGTCTCAAGTTTCCATCCAGCAACCCACCATGGCACATAAGCCATTCCAACATCAAAAACAACAACAAAAAAAAATGGGTCCCAACAAATCCATGCAGTTGTAGCGCTGCTATATCATACCACCTTGCATGTATCTAAACTTAGTAAACTTAACTTAGCACCCTACTTGGTTCTTTCTCATCTCCTGTCAGTCATGTAATCTTGTCATACACTTCAGTCCAAACTGCAAGAGCAAGTCAAAAAAAAAATTTTCATGTAAGTTCAATGCACAAAAACTACAGATATATTCTTTTAGCTTGAAAAGGACGACATACAAAGCATACTGCACGATCAGCCAATCTTCGCTGACTTCCACTCAATGAAGCAAACAAACAGCTGTGCATGGTTTTCAAGCCAACATATATGTAATGGAACCGACCAGAGTCAGACCTATCATTTGATTATTGCACTTACAGGTGCTAAACAGGAGCAGTGCATGTTTTTTTTTCTTGATAGGAAGGAGCAGTGCATGGTTAACATATTATGAAACTTGTACATCAGAATAAGCAGAATAAACTTATATTTTATATTTGAAATTAAAACATACCATCTAAAACTAATTTTGCAAATTTCTGCTAGAACTAATTTTGCATTAACATTTTGCCTGAGAGCTACCTCAAGTATCTAAAATATATTACCCAAGTATGAATGACTGCTTCACTGTATCTAAAAAAAGAGGAAACAAAAAAGTAGAGAATGTAAAAAGAGGAAAATCAGCATCTATATCATCACGTAGACAGGCAATGCTCCAGATCTAGTCCGCCATAACAGATCGGATAAATTAACAAATCCACTAAGATTTTGCCAAATCGTGACCAAAACCAATTACACTAGCAACTCAAGTGTGGTAGCAAATGAGATTAGCACACAAGATACTAGTAAAGAAGAGGAAAGGAGGGGATGAATACCTCTGTGACCGCGTCAGAGCTGCTGCTGGTTCCCGCATGCTGCTGGAGCTGCAGCTGGCATCGTCTCTGCCCGGATCCGGAGAAGTCGTCGGTGGAGAGGAGAGATTAGGCCAGAGCTGGGGCTGGGGCAAGGGATCGCGCGTTCCACCGGGAGATGAGGGACCCCCACGCGGCTGCATCCCGATGCCACCGGATCCGGAAGGGCGCGGACGACATGGCGAGATGAGGATGGCGATGGGACCTCTGCCCGCCCCGCCGCCGCTGCTCATCGCCCGCCGTGGTTGGGAAAGAGGGAGGGTTCGGGTGGGCAGAATAGAGGGAGGGTGAGGGGCAGCTGACTTTTTTTTTTCTAAAATTAGGGGCGGCTGACTGGTTGTGAGAGAGGGTAGGGTTTGGTGCGTGGTGGGCTTATGGTGGGCTTTGGGTTGTACTGTGACGGATTTGTTGAAGGTCACAAAAAACGTCGTGTAAAGCCCTATTTGTTGTAGTGTAGTAACTCAACAATGCTGGCTGCCACCTCCCACGCCAGCCTCTTGCCAATTTCGTGGGCGCCTCTCACGCCGGCCTATTAGCCAAAGTCATGGTCCTACCAACAAATACGAGGTCCTCGAACCGCCACTCCAAATCCCGGCCTCCTCCTGACAGCCTTCTGCTTACTTGAGAGCTCAATAAAAACTGGACCTACTGATTAGGCGACGGCGGCACCAGCGGTGTCGGGATCTTCCTTGCAGGCATTGTTTGGGAAGATTGTGCTTGGTTAGTCTACTACGGCGTCCAGCATAAGGAATCGATGCACTAAGAGCAAATGAGAGTGGGCATTGAGAGCATGAGACTGCGGGTGTTTTCGAGAGATGTGCGAGACTGACCATGAAACCGTGGCTAGCGATAGGATCTTGTGGCCCTGTCTCCTCCATGTTAGACACTGGCCCGGTGGAGACTTCTATTGAGATTAGTATATAAAACGTGCAGGAAAATAATGCTGAACTTGGACCACACAAAACAACAAAATCGGATCTTTCAATAAAAAAATACATTTCGTACAATTTAGATAACACATGGTTCACAATGTTGTATTGGACCACTATTTAGTTTTGCAATCAAAGGATGGTCCAACAATTTCACATGTCCATAACATATTTTTTTATTGTGTATCAAATAAAAAACTTTACTTCTGAGGAAAATTAATTTCACATCTCCTTAACATTATTTCTGAGGAAAAAGTTATTCTACCTTCTTTTTCTCAAATTAATTTATATTTGCAGTTATGCTCTATGTAAAATGTATTTCTATCTTTAATTGTCAGTTTCTATAAAATCATAAGTTTTAATTATATATAAAACTTATGTTGAATTCTGAATTTATACACATAGATCCTATAATATTATAAACCATAAGAAATCCAAAACAATTGATAATAGACAGTAAAAAAAAAAAGGGACTTTTCAAAAACAAAAAAAAAAAAAGACCTTTCTGAAACCGAGCAAGTGCATGGCTGCTACTCTCCCAATCGTGTGGGATACATGATGAACTACTTGCACGTAACAAAAACAAAAAAAATACTATTACTCAACACACATTTTAGAATAAAAAACCAAGACAACTGTACTCGCTCGCTAGATGGCGTAGTCCCCATTTTTGTGAGCTCTATCTGCTGACACGACACGTACATGTGCCTGTCTGCATTCCCATCCATACCTTGTGAAGTTGGCAGCAAGCACGGCTCTCCCTCTTTCTCTCTCACTCGCCTGCATGAGACGACGCTATCCAACAAAGTGGCCGATTTACCTGGTCACCACCGGTGTCATCTCTGGGCCACATCCGTCGATGGAAGGGCAACGCGTACATATATACGCTCCACGCAGAGCGCCCAAGTGCCAAAGATCTCGTCGTCTATCCTTCTCGATCTCACCCTGTCTCATCATGGCTCCTACTGCTCAGGTACGTATGGACGGTGTTACCTGCCATGAACGCAATGGCCGGCCTTCACCTCATCATGCATGGTTAAGCCGCGCGCCGCCGCGCGTTATCTCGTTCACCAGCAGGCTGCGGCGGTGGCGGCAGGCGATGAGCTGGAGAAGAGCGGCAGGAAGGCCAACGGCGGCAACGGCATCACCACCAACGGCGGCAACGCCATCATCACCAACGGCGGCAAGGCGGCGTTGGTGCGGCGGTGCCACCCGGCGCTAGTGGATCGTCAGGAGCGGAAGGCGTCCATCAGGGGCGTGATCGGCGAGCTGCTGTCGATGGCGGGGAGCACCAGCGGCGGCAACAAGAGCCTCATCTCGCTGGGCGTCGGCGACACGTCCTCGCACGCGTGTTTCCGCCGCGGCGGGGAGTTCGCCGCCGAGGCCGTCGCCGAGGCCGCCAGGTCCGGTGCCTTCGACTGCTACGCGCCGTCGCACGGCTTCCCCGCCACACGCCGGTGAGTCTGAGTCCCTCCGTCGATCTCGGATTGTTCGTTTGGTTTGTTTGTGTGGCTGTCCGCTTTTCGTGCGTATTTCCGCTGCCATTTTTTTTTTTTTCGCATGCATTGTTTCAATTTTTAAAAAAAATTCTGTTCTGTTTTTGCGGTGTTTCAGCTGATTGCGTCTAGAAAGATAAATACAACTCACATGCAAAACTAATGCAAAAAAAAGGGTTAGTTACATGTGCTACTCGTAAAAAAGGTTAGTTACATACTGTTATTTATTTTACCACTATATATTCGTGATAGAATTCCTAGAATGCCTTTATATTTCAGATCGAAGAGAGAGTGCCTCAGTCAATGTGAGCTGCTAATTTACCACCGCATATATATTCCCATTTTCAAAGCAAAGTACAGTAAGATATTCACGGACGTGGTCCTGTCTACGTGGCACCAGGACGTTGCAGCCACGTGGCTTCTTGGCATCTTTAAGTTTTGCCTCACAAGCTGACCCAGATTCCACCAAAGAAAGCAACTTGGTGGAGGACAAAGAAGTTAGAGCATCTCCAAAAGCTTTTTAAGTAAAAACTGATTTGATAATTTCTCTCGTTTGCCAAATCTGAAATGCAAATGTCAAATTCAAAAGAGTTCATTTTCAACAGGTTTGACATAATTCATTTGCCAAACTCGGATCTAATTTACATCGGGAACCCTAGAAGAGAAACAAAATTATGTTTATATCCTTCCACCTCTTGAAAATTACCTTAGGAACCCTGAGGCGAGATACAAAAATTATGTTTATGCCCTTCCACCTCTTCCAATACGCACGGATGTGCCGTGAATGCCAAACGTCGTCGGCGCATAAATGTGCGTAAACGCCTGATTTGCCAACACTCACTAAATTGTCAACTCCAAATGTCAAACTGTTAGAGAGAGTTTTTGGAGTTTTTTTGACAAAAATTTGAGAATGCCAAACACAAATAGCAAACTGTTGGAGTTGCTTTACATGAAGTGAAAACAAAAAACTGTCCACCGAATATCAACTGCGCGTCTAATGTCTGTCTTGTGAAAACAACAGGATTCGTGTTGTGAAGTTTAGTGACCACACAAAAACAAATAAAGAAATAATAATTTCGGGAAACAGAGCAAAATTCAAGCAGTAGGCATCGCTTCGTGTTCTCAACACTATTCGGCAGTCGCCGACCATGTTTTGCCAAATAAGGCAGCACGTGGCAGTGAAGTTTAGTGACCTCTTCAGAAAAAAAAAGTATCATGAAACAGAGCAATGTTCCAAGCAGTAGGCAACACTTTGTTTTCTCAATACTATTCCAGTTCCAGTAGGCTGCACTCCCCAACCTTTTACCGTGTTTTGGTTGAGCGAACTACTGGGTTGGGTTGGTTCCATCCCTTGTTTTTGGGATGGCTCCAAACCATCTCATATTTGGTTAATAGTTTTGGGTTGGTTTGGTTCCATCTCAATTTGTTGTTTGGTTGAAGGGATTAGAAAAAGGGGCCAAGCTGACACCCTTGACACCGTTTGCTATAGTACTCATAGGTCTCACTCGTCAGGTCACGTTCTTCTTCCTCGCTAGCGCCTCGCGGCGTCCTCGCCGCGGATCCGCCGCCGGACTGCTTTCAAAGCCACGCCGCCGGCCTTGCTTTCGGCCCTTGCCGCGGGAGTCGCTGGACCCACCGCCCGAAGCTACGCGGCCCACACTGAACACCGCGGTGTGCTACTGCTCCGCCTCGCCGTGACCGTCGGGCCTGCTTTCGGCGCGCCCGCTTACGCCTCACCACATTGTCGAACTCCGCTTGGCGGCGCCTGCTCCGCCCGCAAGGTTTTTTTTGGCGCTCATTCTCGCCCCAGCGGACCAAGCGTCGTCAGCGCTCACTGGCCCGCCCCTGCTCCACCTCACCGCGACCACTTTGGACCTGCGCCGAGTGGCCCTGCTCTGCCCTACTATACTCGCCGCCCACTGCGCGCAGCGCCCGCCAGACCTGCTTTGCTGTGACCGCCGGTGCTCGGCCCCCGCTCGACCACGCTACCATCGAAGAAGACTGGAGCTATCAAATTTGTGCTATCAAATTTGTATCATTAGGTTTATCATAGCAAATATTTTCATAAGAGATGCTCATTTTATCATAAATGTTGTTACACTTTTATAAAGTTAGTAATTTTTCCTTCCATGGTTCCCACCAACATGAGAGAGAGAGAGGAGGAAGTAAGAAACAATAATATTTTTTTGGCTAATTTAATAATATTATATAAGAGAATAAGCTGAAACAACGTGAAGCAAGACAAGCGAGCCGGCTCTACAGTGCTATCTACAGTACTACTTTGTGCACCTTTTACATAGCTAGTTACCCTTGTAGAATATATGTTACTTATGGACTCCTCATTGCTAAAATTGTGGGTAAAATCCAAAATTTTCAAACAGAAATAATCCTTTGTGCACATTCATATTTGCAAGACAATTACCGAGCTTGGTCTTGGAGCCATCTCTGACTGACTGAAGCCACGGTTCTTCTGTGCATGTGCCGACGTGCGCTCTGCTGCTGCTGCTGCAAACAGTGCGGTGGCCGACTACCTATCCTTGGTCGGCGGCGCCACACCATCCACGACGGCGGCGTGTTCATGACGGTGGGTGGCATGGGCGCCATCACGGCGATCACGACGGTGCTCGGCGGCGCGCTCGGGGCCAACATCCTGCTTCCGCGGCCGGGCTTCGCGCCCGTCTGAGAGGCGGCCCCGCGACATCGCCCGGCGCGGAGCCCCGCTTCTACGACCTGCTGCCGCGGCGAGGCTGGGGAGGCCGACCTCGCCCGGCGTCCGGCGCCCTGGCTGACGCCAACACCGCTGCCGTCGTTATCATCAACCCCAACAATCCCTGCGGCGTCGTCTACTCTGCTCAGCACCTTTTACAGGTGAGGTGATTGGTCAGATGCCAAAAGTTCAGTCTTTCGATCAATGCTAGTTCATGAACGAATAATCTGTTTATATTTATAAGAATATGAAAAATATAAGCTTCTACTTTACTAATAGTATGAACAAATAAATAGACCTCATTTACCTGTCCATGTTTCAGAGCTGCACTGTTGATATTTTGCTGATTGCAAACTGTATATATATCACTGAATCCTGCAGATTGCTGAAACTGCAAGGGATTTGGGGATTCCAATCATAGCAGATGAGGTATATGCACATTTGGTATTTGGTGGTAGCAAGTTTGTGCCCATGGCCTCCTTAGCTCACATTGCGCCGGTTATTAGCATCGGAGCTTTGTCAAAGAGATTCATGATACCTGGATGGCGTCTTGGTTGGTTGGCCTTCTGTGATCCTAACGGCACACTCAAGAATGTAAGGAACTTGACTCTTATCATGTCTTCACAGTTCTTTCAGTATGCATTCAAATGCCAATTCATAATTCTTATCCTCAAAAGGTGAAAACTGCAACCGAGATGCTACTGAATGTGACTTCTGGTCCTGCCTCCATAGTTCAGGTCAGGAAAGGAACGACTATTTAAAATGATTCTTGATATAGATAAGTGAATACATACTGATGCAGAGGAAATCTTTTGACGCATAGGCGGCAGTTCCCAAGATTCTTTCAGCAGAACATCATGACTTCCACAAGAATGTTGTTTGCCTCCTAGAGTCTGCAGCTGACGCTCTATACAGAAGAGTGAATCAAATGGAAGCCCTAAAGTGCTATTCAAAGCCTGAGGGTTCAATGTTTATGATGGTTAGTCAGAGATACACAAGATTCAGTATTCAAAACTTTGTTACTTACACTTTCAGAAAACTTTGTTACTTACCAACATAAAGTGTTATATTCACGAAATCTTGCAGGTTGAGATCAACACTTCAATTTTATATGGTGTTGTTGATGACATGGACTTTGCACGTGAATTGATCAAAGAAGAATGTGTCCTCGTTCTACCTGGTATAGTTGACTTGATTTATTGCAATATTAATTATTTATCCAACATTTAATAAGTGCATTGGTTTCTACTCCTTCCAGAATGTTTGGTATAGGTTAAGTTGTGATTCTAGTACAAGATTCTTCATACTTTAAATTGACCTGTACTGACAATTTCAATATCATTTTGTTTCACAGGTTCTGTCATTGGGTTGAAGAATTGGGTTAGGATATTTTTTCGAGCACCAGTTAGTTTGATACTAGAAGCCTGTGACAGGATTGAGTTGTTCTGCGGAGGAGGACGCTCAAGAAAAACAACTGAAAATTTGACAAGGAATTTAGGATTTTTGTTAGCCCAATAAAATATATATAGCATGAGTTTATTTCTAAGATATCTGAGGCACAATCTGAGGTTTTTATATAGAATCGAATTGAATATAGGTTATACATAATTTAGAAGTAACGGTATACACACTTGTCACTTCTTTACTTGCACCATTTACTTGACGGATGCATCAAGGCTATAGTCTTTTCAGTGATCAAACAAGGAAAGGAACAAGCTAACTTTAAATTCATCTACTGACAGTTCTTATTTGTTCAATTCATCTCAATTTCAGACTTTACCAGAATAGCAGGAGTTAGGAATGCCAAATATCATGTTTACAGTAGTTGATACTAATAGGATGGTATACAAATATACTGCTAGTTATGACGTTGGGCAAAGGAGAATCCAATCAGTTGTGACCTAATATTAACAGTCAATGCACTACAGCAGCCTGTCAAGGCCAAAAAATACAGAATCTGTGGAAAACTGATTACTTTTAATTGTGCTAAAACTGACGACCACAAATTGCCAACTACTCCAAACTCTATGCAGAAGAAGTGAGAAAGTAAAAATGGTTGTGCTTTAAGGAAATACCACAAATTCCCAATAATAGGAGTAAAATGCTGTCAGTTTATTATTACTGTGTTTTCCTATTCATGTGGCTGTATAAAAATGGTTATTGTTCAACGGAGAAAACAAAGTTTTACCTGACTCGATGAATAAAAATGCTCTGTCTCTCTGTTTAATGTGCGATGGAACAGCAACCACTTTAACCAAGCCAACAAAGACCTCTGCAGTTGTCAGCAGACACAACTCTAAGCTAGTAAAAGCTTACATTAAACGATACAGAACCTTCTAATTCTAACTACATATATCTTTATAATTCGTTTAAAAACTACACACATTATGATTACCTGATGTTGAACCCGTGACTCATTTCATAAGTCAGTCCTAAATGAGATTCGTGTACCAACCCAACTGTCTGCAACTATGTTATTACCTTCTATTTAGGCTAAAAAACCAGTGCCAACTTTCACCAACAAGCATTTCGATCTCAAGGACAGATGAAAACAAAAATGGTCGGAACACAGCTTTATTATTTCATAGTATATAAGAAGCAGTTCACCATATACCAGGTATCATGATTCATGACTCATGAGTAAAGAGCCTAGGTTATTTGGAGCAATACATACTCCAGCAAGTGAACAAAAGCAGAGTGGAGGAGCTAGTTGTTCACCGACTGCGTGCGGCGTAGACAAAGGAAGCAGCTGCCACCACGGTTGTGGTAGCGGACGAGCCATGTCCAGACCACATTGCTCCCCCTGCGCTCTGCCTCGGCGACTGCGAGCTGCAGCTGCTCAATCTCCCCAGCCAACTCACTGATTTGTTTGTCCCTGCTCCCAACCTCTTCCTTCAGCACCCCAATCTCACGATCATTGTCTCTGTTATAGGACTCAAGCTCCTGAATTTTGAGCTTCAGCTGCTCCGCTTCGGCTTTCTCCTGCTCAAGTTCTTTCTGAACCAAAATCTTCTCGTCTTCAAGGGAGGAAGACTTCCCATCAAGATCATAGCATTGCGCACGGAGCTCAGCAATGTCACTGTGGAGCTTGTTCAGTTCATCCCTCAACTTTCCAGCCTCAGCATCTTTAGCATTTGCCAAGCCTAAGGCATCATGTTTCTCAGCCTGAATCCTGCCGATGTTCCCTTTCAGTGTCTCCAATTCAGCCTCCATAGTTTTCTTCTCAGCTTGTGCCTCAGCGGCCGCCTCATTCATCTTCAGCAGCTCAGCCATATCAGAGTGGAGCTTGATCAGTACATCCCTCAATCTCTCAGCCTCAGCATCTTTAGCCTGCACCATCCCTAAGGCATCATCTTTCTCTGCCTGAACCCTGTCGATGTTCACTTTCAGTGTCTCCAATTCAGCTTCCATCATTTTCTTCTCAGCTTGTGCCTCAGCAGCCGATTCATTCATCTTCAGCAGTTCAGCCATATCAGTCTGGACCTTCTT
The DNA here is from genome assembly GCA_015847255.1 of Hyparrhenia diplandra. Taxonomy (NCBI): domain Eukaryota; kingdom Viridiplantae; phylum Streptophyta; class Magnoliopsida; order Poales; family Poaceae; genus Hyparrhenia; species Hyparrhenia diplandra. Next base: position 71,562 of record JADLZK010002807.1, read on the forward strand.
CAGTTCATCCCTCAACTTTTCAGCCTCAGCATCTTTTGCATGTACCATGGCTAAGGCATCATCTTTCTCAACCTGAATCCTCTCCATGCTCCCTTTCAGTGTTTCCAATTCAGCCTCCATCATTTTTTTCTCAGCTTGTGCCTCAGCAGCAGCTTCATTTGCCTTCACTAACTGTTCAATCTCACATTCGAACCTAGCCACTCTATCAACCATGACATTCTGCTTCTGTTCCATCTCGGCAGCCATGGCTTGAAGCCTCTCCACCTCCTCCTTGGTAGCAACCACCTCTGCCTCCATTTTGCCCTTCTCCAACTCCAATTCATGGCTCCTACCAACAGCCACAGAGAGCTCGGCCTCCAAAGAACTCACCTTCGCCTCCAATTCCACCTTCCCGGATTCCACAGCCTCCATTTCCTTCAACTGTTCCTGAATCTTCCCATCCATCTCCTGCTTGTACATCTCAACTTCCTCCTTGAACTCGTTGAAGCTTGATTCCAGCGCCTCCTTCTCGGATTCAACATCACGAGCCGAGGCCCTCGCCACCTCCACCTGAATCTCCAATTCGCCCCTCTCCACGCACAGCTCCGAAACCTGCGCCTCCAATCCGGCAACCACAGCCTCCAATCCTTCCACCTTCTCGCTCACCACCGCCGCCTCACCCTCCTGGATCCGCGCGGCCTGGATCTCCAACAGCCTCCCGTTCTCCTCAACCGCCGCCTGGATCCGCGCGGCGTCCTCGACCCTAGCAGCGGCTCCCCTCGCCGCCTCCGCCTGTGCGCGCTCAACGGCCTCCCCTTGCCGCCACGAGTCGCTCCAGCAACGCGGCGCGGTCCTCCTCCGCGGCCTGCAGCGGGGCCCAGGACCGCCGCCAGCAGCACCGCGCGCTCCCCGTCCGCCAGCGCCGCGGCGTCGGAGAGGTCGGACTCCAGCGCCGCCAGCCGATGCCGGTCCTCGGCGGCACGGGTGATGAGCAGGCCGTTCAGGTCCTTGAGCCGCGCCGCGTCTCCGTTGCCGGGCGCCGAATCCGCCGACGTCGCGTCGCCGTTGGCGGCCGCGGACTTGGTTACTACCTCCGCCGCGGCAGCCGCCGGGGGCGGTGGTGGTGCGTGGTGCTGCTCCCCGCCGTTCCCAGCAGGCGCGTCGGCGGAAGCCATGGAGGCTTCGTCGGCGACGTCGTAGGCGAGTGGAGCGGGAGCTACGGCGGCGGCTGCGCGAGCGCGATGCTTGTGCTTGGGCTTCCTGCTAGCGCTCCTACCCATGGCCCACGGGCGAAGCTATGTGGTGAGTGCCGGATGCACAGGCACCCACGGCAAAAAAAATTTACCTTGTAACTGCAACTATCCACCATGTGTGCACCCCCTTGGGCCAAAATAGGGCACCCCCACCAGCCCAAAAGCCCACTTCACATGTTCGATCCATCATCCAGGGTCAGCCAATGCACAACGTGAATTCGATCCAACACAAATGCAACGTAGCAGACTAGCAGTCAGGCTTGAGAAAGCAAATTGATGCTTACCATCCTAACCATAGAGAAAAGGTCAGAAGAAAATATTTGGAAAATGGACCTTGTCAGCCTCGCACATGTAATTTTCCCGTGACATATATTGGAGACAAGACAAGAAGATTTGTCTGGAATGGTTTGATGAGTTTGGAAGTTGGCTTGAATATAGCGAGTCGAAGGATAGAGCATATTGCTTTTTTGTTGTTTCTTATTCGAGATAATAAGGATGCGAGGATATGAATCATTTGTAGTTAATGGTTGGAATGGATATCATCGGAAAGCAAGGCTGCGGGCACATGTTGGTGATGTTAATGGCTTACACTACAATGCAATGAAGAAGTGCGATGATTTGTTACAAAGAGAACAACACATAGATGTTACTTACAATCAGGCAAGTGATATCGGTAAGAAGGCCAAGGATAAAGCAAGTTCGAGGCCAAGGATACTTTGATGAGATTAGCAAAACTATATCGATGATTTTAGTTCTAATGAGTTGAGAGAACTTAGCCATGATCTTTGCCTTTACATTGCCGATGTGCGAGATGATGCTAGATTCTCCAAAGCATCAACAATATTGGTGAGCTCTCTCAAAAAATGGTTGAGACAGGGAAACATCGTCGTTATCCATTGGTCTATCGACTATTGAAGCTTGTACTAGTACTTCCCGCCGCTTTCGCAACAGTTGAGAGATGCTTTTCTGGAATGAAGTTTGTCAAAACAAGTTTGTCTAATCGCATGGGTGATCAACACTTGAGTCATAGACTTATTTGCTATCTAGAGAAAGAAGAAATGAAGAAAGTTAGCAATGAGGTTGTGGTTCGTCATTTCATGAACATGGAAGGAAAAGCGTAAATATGATCTATGAGAGGTAATCCAATGTATCTATTTTTAATCGGTAATTCTACAATTCATTTGCTAAATAATTGACGTATGTGGTCTCTTTCCTTTTATTTAGGCTATGCGGGCATGTTTTCTCTGGACCAAAGATTTTTGCTACATGCATGGGACATGTTTTCTTCATGATTTAGGCATTCTATCAATGAATGACTTTTTTTTTTTTTTTTTTTGTTAACCGGTGAGTGTTATGTTTTGACCAAAATTTCATATCTTTACCTAGAAGTCAAATTTGATATTATATATGGTAGTTGCACGTTAGTTATGCTATTTTCGATTGAAAATCGGATCGTTCAACGTAGTTGTGAATTAAGTGGTGCACCCCCCATCATTTTGCTCTAGGGCCGCATTTCGCCATGGCCGGCGTGTGACGTGTCGCCGCTAATAAGGGAGTAAGCTCCCGGTTCGTCGGGCGGGTCCCCGTCGGCGTGCACCTAAATAGCACTGGACCGAGGTGGCCGACGCGTGGGTCCTCGGCGGCGGGAGGCCGAGCGGTCAGTGGCGTGGCGGCGGGTGCATGCGGGGAGACGGAGAGGGTCGGTGGCGCGACCGTTGGGAAGCGTGAATTCGAAACGGGCGGCCACGATGCGCGCTGGGGCTTGGCTTATCGCCTTCCTCCCTCACTGGGCAGGTGGGCCCCACCATGGTGGTGGAGGATCTGGGGATGCGGAAAGTGGGGTTGAGAGGATGGCGTGTGGACAGGCACGCGTGTGCCGCTGCGTGCGTCGCCGATGCAAGCCACGCAATGGCACTGGGGTGATGGACCAGCGTGCAACAGCAAGTGATTTGAGTGGAAACATTGGGTGGCTGGGGTTTTGTTGTTGATCAAAAGCGCAACGACGGGTGATGGAGAACATAGTGTGTGTGTGTGTTGTAACTTGTAAGATGACAGCACCCGTGCGTTGTCACAACGGATGGAGAGAAAATGGTTCCACGATATTCATGTTTCAACGAATATTTTAGTAATAACAAATTGTTTTTAAAGTATGGTGTTGTCAATATATGGGTTTTTTTTTGCGATAAATATATGGTTTATATTATATATTACAAATCATGAATACTACAATAAAGGCGTCTGCAACAATACCGACTCAGGTACGTAGCTATTTGAGTGTACACATGAGCTCATTTTTTTTTAGTGTACAAATCATCATGCATGCATCCTTTAGGGACGAAAGAGAACATGGATAGTAAACCGAGCCAACGGTTCTCTCATTTACTACCTCGCACACAACACGAGAGAACATGGTAATTTCTCTGTCTACATGGACTGGCCTAGAAGGATTTCAAATACAAATACAAATACTTTTTAAAACTTTGTAGTGCAAGCTTTAGCGTGCAATCTCGAGCTAGCAGGTGGTTTGGACTATTCTGGACGTCCTAACCATATGTTGCGAAGTTTGTTTTCCGGCTGGCACGCGAGTTGTTTGTCGGGTAGTCTCCATTCGGGTGTTTTAGGTGTGTGTAGTATTATAATACTCCTTCTGTCTTATTGAATCAGTTGTCCTAGCTCCCGGTTGTTGTCCCATACAAAACCGTGTTTTAGCTACAACACGGAGTCCATACCAAGGAAACCAGAGCAAGCGAGACCTAGGAACCTTGCAGCCAGCTTTATCATCGCGGCCTCCCATCCCTACGTAAAGCGTTTGATCCCATCACCCCTCCGCTCACCTCTCCTCTAGGCCGTGTCACCCTCTGCCTTGGCTCCTCCTCTAGCCCGTGTCGCCCCTACGCTTCGCCTCCACCTCCAACTCCTCCTATAGACCGCGTCGCGTTGCAACTTTGCTTCGCCTCCTCCTCCAGTCCACGAGGCCTCCTCCTCCTGCAGCCCATGAGTTGTCGGGTGTGTCGCTCTGGATGTGCATCCCCTTCCTGGACTGGAGTCACCGACGTCTGGATGTGCATCTCCTCCATGCTGATTGGTCTGTGGGTCGGAAACAATAAGTGGCTGCTACCCCATCGTCGTCAAGCACCACCGGCTTGCCCTCTCCATTGGGCCTGGAGGCGTCCCATTCCCCATCTACACCCGCTGACACCAACCTGCCCCATGAATCGGTGCTCGGATAGTGGCCTCCGCCTCTTCTCGTCCATGGATAGGTGCCACCCTTCTCTTTTTCTCCACCAATTTGGTGTGGACACGAGGTCACGAGGGTCCGTTTCGATGACGGGAACAACAAGAGAGAAAAGAGACAGGAGATAGAACGTGTGACATGCAGGTCTACTCTTTAGCTTTGTCTTGGTATATTTGAGTACACACTTAGAACGACTCTTTGTTTGGGACACGAGTATATGATATTATAAATAGATAGATAAACACCGGAGAAAGCGAAACTATAGATGTCTATCGAACCCGCAACTCCCTACATCACTTCATCACCGACAACCCTACCTCATCACCAGCAAGGCAACTAAATTATCATGGCGCCGGCGCCACGCCGTCGTTGGCATGAGATTCGCCTGCAGAGATGACCTGCCCCTGCCCCGCGCGAGAAGGGGGTTTGACTCTTTTTTTTCTTCGCCATCGGTTGGGTGCTATGGAAGGAAAGAAATGCACGTACTTTCAACAATGAAGCCAAGACGCCTCTACAGCTTTTCGCTTCAAATCCGTGAAGAGCTCGGCGATTGGACTGCAGCCGATTTTAGGCGCGTGTCGTCACTGCTTGTGTTTGGTGGCTGATTGCTTTTGCTAGCTCAAACCAACGTAGCTAAATTCTATTAAGATGTAATCCATATTTGTGCTGTGGGGTTCGGGGGTTCGGTAATCGTTCGACTACCGTTATCCCCCCTCTTGCTGTCTCAAAACTCTATTCTTCTTAATGAAAAATACGCCAAGGCGTTATCGCGAAAAACCTTCCCCTGCCCCGCCGTCCACTCTTCCTGAGCCGCCCTTAGAGACGCCATGTCAGATGCAAGTGCAATGGCAGCCGCAGCCGCAGCCTCACGCATTGCCTCTGTCTCACGCATTGCCTTAGCCGACCACCTGTCAATTGCTATTCTCATTCTAAGAGAACTCATTTTTTTTTCTCAAGAGCACGCCGTAGGCGCGTATTTCAATAAGCAGAAAGAGTTTGCAAACAAGATCGACCGGCAACACCGTTACCAAAATTCGACCAACCTAATTCTTTTCTTTTTGAGACCACGCCAAGGCGCCGTATTTCATTAAGCGTAAAGAGTTTGAAACACCAACACAACGTCGCCTGGTAACACCATGTTACCAACGTCCTCCTAGTCTCTTGGATGCAACACAAGATTTATTACATAACAGGATTAGTTGCTCGTCCCGAGGTAGACTCCTGCACTTTCGCCAGAGGTCTCCGAGATGTCGATTTCCTGCCATACACCATGCCACAGCCTCGTCCACGGATGGCAAGGGCAAGCTGAACAGCCGTGGTCGAACTCGGTTGAAGGTCCTCGAATTGAGTTCTTTCCATAGGAGCCACCCTACTAGGAAGAAGAGTGACTCGAACCCACGGCGTAGCGGCTTCTGAATTTTTTTTTGGCGGTTCAGCCTCCACCACTCAAAGACCCTCTCCTCAGCCATGACAACAAGGTGCTGCAGCTGTAGCTTTGAAAGGATGATGAACCAAACCTCCTTGCTGAAGGGGCATCCAAGCATGATATGGTCCATGGTTTCCGGGCTCGATCACACATGATACACTCACGAGAGTCCCGAAGACCATGGCGGAACCTCCGGTCAATTGGCCCAAAGATCGTCCATGGAGGACAAGCCGGAAAAAGAATCGACCCTCGGTGGCGCCTTGACTTTCGAGCCGGGCTGCTCCTAGAACCGGCGAGGATCCAAATAACATAGCTCCGTAGGGCGATGCCGCGAGAATATGAATGATCGGGCGTGAGGTTCGGGAGAACCCGTCCCGGCCGGAAGAGAGGTGGACCTCGATCCAGCCTCGCCGAGAGGTGGGCAAACTTCGACTAGTAGCCGAATGGTAATGGCTCCAATAATATGGCGAACCGGTTGTTGTTTTGGAGAGATTCGCAATGGTGGCCGTCGCCTCCCGGGCTGATCCCGCAAAGATCGCCGGAGCCAAGATGCGATGGAGGAGCCATCAAGCCACCGGTCGGTCCGTAAGAAAATGGATTCCCGTTGCGACCACGAAGGTTGTCATTTACGCGGCTCAAATGGTTCCCTCTCCGTTGTCCTCCGCCACTGCCCGACTAGCCGGTCTTGCCACACCCACGTGTAATGCTAGCGCAATCCCCGCGGCCTGAGGTCCGAGACACCCGGTCCACCAAGCACCGCGGCATGCGGCAGTGATCCATGCCACCCCCAACGCCCTCCGGCCTGCCGAGCGCCCGCCAAAATGAAAGATCGCGGAGCTTGTCAATTTCACCAATAGCCCAAGAGGATAGGCACAATGCTATGGAGGTATGGATAGGAATTGCGACAACGTAGCCTTGACAAAGGCCGTTCGGCAAGCAACATTAAGCAAGTTTCCTTTCCTCTTGGAATACGTACGACCACCATGTCAATCGAACTGTTCATCCGCCCTTCGGCTTTGTGACCGAACAATGGGATCCCTGGATAACGCGAGGGGAAGGAGTCAACGCGGCATGCAAGAATTTCTTGGACACACCGGAGATCTTGGATCGAGCAATGCATGGGTGTCGCGACGCTTTTGTTCGGGTTGAAGAAGAGACCCGATGCTAGTCCAAAAATATTCGGGAGGCCTCGTACACATCTCAAGCTCACGGGTATCCGCTTAACGAAGACTACCGGATCGCCTCGCATATATAAGTAAGCTCTATGCTCGCCGACTCCGGGGATTGGTGTAAGCTTGTTGTTCTCGTCTGCCCATCTCAAAGATCGCGTTGAGGACCTCCATCGCCAAAGACAAATAGCATTGGAGACAAAGGGTCCCCTTGCCTAAGGCCACGCGCGTGGATAGATCCGCCGGCCGGGCCGGCCATTTAGCAAGATACGTGTGCTAGCCGTCGATAGAATAATCGATATCCAATTTCTCCATCTCTCGACCGAAGCCCGTGTGCCGCAAGACTTCAATGAGGAAAGGCCATGCAACCGAGTCAAAAGCCTTCGGCTATGTCAATCTTCGAAGTTAGCATACGGGAAGCACGACGTTTGTGTATGGCCCGGCAAGTGATTTGGACCCCTCGAGGGAAATTGTCGCAGCCGCGCGCCTCGATAAACTCACTTTGATTAGGTTCAACTAGATCCCCAAGCACTAGAGCCAAACGGTTTTGCTAAGCATTTTGTGACTAGCTTCCCGGCTGTGAACCACAAGCTTATTGGTCGATAGTCTCTAATTTCAGTCGGGTTATCCTTTTTTCTTCAACAAGATCATGTAGGCATCATTCAAGTGATGGAAGCTCCTTGAGTACAAATGACCAAAATGCGTTGACAGCATTCAAAATGTCAGTTTTGATTATGGCCCGGACCGTTTGTAAAAAGAGGCACGTGAAGCCGCCCGGGCGGCGCTTTTTTCATTTGGCGATTCCTTGATAACAGCCCAAACTTCTTCTTGATGAATAAATCCTCCAAGGTCGTGAGGTCATGAGGCTGCGGACCAACAGCATGCAAGTCGACACGCTTTATTATGCGCTCAAAAGGTTGACCCGTGACACCATTGTAATAGTCATAAATCGCCGCCATGGAGGTGTCGGTCACAAGCTGCCCCCCCCGGCGACATGTAAGGATTCTATGGCGTTGTGTCGCTCGCGATGGCAGGCCTGGAGGTGGTAGTAGCGCGTGTTGGCATCTCCCTCCGCGGGGGAAGATAGTATGCGCCCGCTGCCCGGCAATGGTGCGCGAGAGGGAGGCCAAGCCGAGAACGCGAATCTTGAGCGGTTTTGCGTAGGTCCGCTTCCCATGGGTGAAGAAGCCTCCGTTCCCTCTCCTCATCCCAAATAAAAATCATCTCTCCGCCATCGCCAGTTCTAGGCGGATACTACCAATTTTGGAGCTGCTCCAACGTCGTAGCTCGCGAGCCGGCGCCTGAATTTGTAATCAAGGACACGGAAAGGATCGGCGTCAAGTGGTGTTTGGCGCCCAAGCATTAGTGACCACCTCGGTGAAGCCGGCACCTTGACCCGGAAGGACTCAAAGCGAAGCGGCGTTTTCTTTGGTAGACATGCCTCAGTAGCTGCAGGTGTAGTGGGCAGTGATCTGAGAAGTCCGAGGAGAGAGGCTTGAGGACATGGTCGGGGAACATCATCATCCAATCGTCAGATGCGAGCATCCTGTCCAGGCGCTCTAGGGTCAGCTGATCCCTCTCATTGGACCATGTGAATCGCCTCCCACAGAGATGGATATCATGCAGCTGGGCATTGTTGATGAAGGCGCGGAAGAGGCGCATATTCCTACGATTCAAACGCCCATTCTTTGTTGTCTTCGCCTTATAGATCATGTTGAAGTATCCCAAAGAAAGGAACCCACGGTCCGTGGTGCGTTGCCTGTCCGAATCGTAGGAGTTCATCGAGGAACTCGACTTTCGCATCGCCGGGGACCATAGACGACCGTGATCCACCATGGTGGCAAATGAGCCCCAAAGACAACTTTGGCGAGAGGTTGAACCCGCCCCTCACGGCCCTCGATCCACCGAAAAGCGCATCGAGTCGCCCGGCCCAATAGCACACCTCCAAAGAAGACCGACCTGGGGGAGAAATTCATAAGCATACCGCGCCCCCAAAATTTCATTCCCAAACCCGACAGAAACATCCTCGGCCGTTTTCCGGGAGACACACCAAGGTTGGTTTATGGAGGAGTACAAACTCACGTCAAAGATCACGATGTGCCTTGCCATTCAAACCACGCACATTCCACACGAAGCACGTTTTGCATTGTCGTCATTAAATAACCATCGAGAGCTACTTGGTGTAGGCGGCACTCATGCCACCTCCTCCTCCAGTAGGACAAGTCAAGGTCGATGGGCCGCTAAGTCAAATTTACCATTCAACAGGGATCTGCGAGGGCGTTTCGCTTGCGCGCAGACGACGGATCACCCCGAATGCCTCTCTGAATTTATTCTTAATTTCAGAGTCCACCGCCTCCTTATCAACTTGGAATCCCAGCTTGTTCGAAGCACCCGTTGAGCCCGGGCGCCGCGTTCGCTGCCCTTGGTCGCGGCAAAGAATACGCCCGCCGTCTCAAGGTCCGGCCCGAGGCAGAGTGCGGAACGTCTCAACCGCGGCCCTGCCCTCAAGATTGGGGTGGCGGCGGGAGACAGATCCCTCTTCAAGGTCCGCCGCACCGGTCCGGACAACAATAGAGTCTTCGTGGAGTGGAGCGCAGAACAATGGTCGCGGGAGTTGTATCCATCAACACCTCAATCCCGTGTCTTTGTGTAAAGAACTCACCGCCAACCATATCCGCCCACCAGTCGGTTGAGGATTCCATGGCATGTTGGCCAACCTCTTTGCGAGGGAGGTTAACCGGGTTCAATTCAGCAAGTGCTAAACATTCGACCCACCGAAGAAGCGTGAGTCGGTGGAGGGGCCTCACCGAGCGGCCATCCCAGAAGTTGTGGAGCAATGCGTAAAGCTTCCAACCACACCAAGACATGGGGAGCTCGGGCCACGCTTTTACCGTGCATCGCGTGAGGGAGTATAGAACAATGCCATCTTCCGGCAAGGAGTTGCGGGACTTTGGCGCATGGACGCCATCCGGAGACAGAGGCCGGCGACTCTGTGCAAGCGAGGGACATCCGCACATGCCCGAGCTAGCAAGGACATCATCCCGGGATGCTCACATGAGCCTCACCGGGCTTCCCGGTAGCGGGCAACAGACCTCTCCCACCACAATGGACTGCAACGCAACATGGCAACGTAAGCCAGGGTAAGAGTCCAAGGAGCTCCCGTAAGTGTCTTCATCATTGTTGTTTCCACGTGGCGGTGGCATGTACTCGGGAGGGTAGGGAACAGCCCCGGGCGCATCCCTCGGCCACCATCCGCATCCCCGATCCCCCTCCATCGCCGGGTGGCGTAGGAGGCCCGTTCCAGTCTTCAACAAAGAACGATCCGAAGTCCGGATGACATAGGTGAGGCCTCGGAGCTCGTTCTGCGGCTCCTCATCAAACGGGCGTGGTTCAGGTATCAGGATGGTCTGCTCCCTCTTAATACAAGTAGGGTGTCGGCACCAAGCAGTAACAAACATTTCACGGCCATCGTCCACAGGGGCAGCCCACTGTGGGTGAGTGATCCTGACATCCGCGCATCCCGGGCCCAAAACGAGATGAGCCGTCGTTGTGTTTCTAGCATGCAATGGGACGTGGGAGAGAGCCACCAGCACCTTGTAGAGGAAGATGTCCGAATTAGCCGCCGTCTGACGTCGCCAAGGACTCCATACAATGGGAAACAGATACCCCCCAGGCCTGGAGGCCAGTACCCTCGCTCGGTCCTCCGGGCATCGAAAACGAACAATGAAATCATGGGGATGCTCATGCCGTAGAATGTGCACGTCATTGCCGGAGATGTTGAAGTGATCAAACAAGTGCTGGTACATTGTCTGAACGGAAATCGCCGGCTTGGAGCCACCAATCAAAGCCACCAGAGCGTTTCCAAGCACATCCTCGGCTGCCTGAACCTCAGCCGAGCGAGGGACGACAACAACAGACCGCGCGCGTACGCAACGCTGCGCGGCACGGGTCGGGCGCATCCCCGCTCGGGGAGTGGCGAAGCGGTCGAGTGGAGGAGGTCGGGCGGCGAGTTGCAGCCGAGGCCGAGGCTGTATCCCCGAGCTTGACCGGGCGCCGGCGGAGCCACGCGACGATCCTCCACCGCCCCGGCGGGGACCGTCGTCAGCGTCAGTCGCGAGCAAGCGGCGCCGGGGATTTGTGCATCTTCTTTGCCCAGTGACCCTCCTCACCGCGGTTGCAGCACCGCATCCGGGAAGTACAGCTGCGATTGTGTGTGACCGCGACAAGCACCGGAAGCGCAGGCCTCGCAGCCCATTGGGACGGAGGAGGCAGCGGCGGCGCCGCACGACGACCGGCCACCCCCTGTAAAGCCCTCCTTGTCGGGTCGCTGCCGCGCGCCCGGGCCGGTGCGTGGCGGCGGTTGGCGGGAGTGGCCACCCCGCTCGGCCCCGAGGGACGCCGATGACCGCCGACCGCATCGGGCGGTAGGTCGCGGCGGCGGCCGCCATGAAGCCATCCCGAGCCATCCCGGACAGTCGGGGCTCCACAGGCGCCACGAGCGCCTTCTTCTTTCCTCTTTACGTGGCGACGCTTATGCTTGACCCCCCTTCCCCAACCCGGCGGGCGGGGATGGTGGCTCCGGCTCGAGAAGTCCTCCGAGTCACCGAGACACACACGATCATCGGGACCGCTGGCGAGGAACATCCCCCGGGACGGAATCCGCGCGTCGGCTATCAGCTCGCTCAACGGCGGGAGCTCCTCGTCGCGAAATCCGCCCAGGACCGGGCGGAAGGAGAGCCATCCTCCATGGCCGGATAGCGAGGCGGTGGGGAAAAAATGGTGTTTCTCAGATCTGGAAATGTGGGGCGAGGGGAGGGAGATAAGGGGGGAGAGCTCTACTGGAGCATCACGTAGGTGGGTGGACGCCGGGGGCGGAGTGGCAGGCGGCGGGCTGAGCGAGGGCACGGCGGCCGGGGAAGCCGCCCGGCGGGCGCGGGTCGCCACGGAGTCGCCTACGCGGGCGCTTACCTTTTGGACATAGTCTCCCGCCCTCTTCTCTAGAATTAACTGACCATACTCCATATTCACCATTATGCATCCTTGCAAATGTTTCTGAACGACCAACCTAATTCTATTCTAAGAGAATTCTAAGAGAACTCATGAATAGCCAAATAGAGAGCGTGGTCAGCACGGCCATTACGAGCTGACGACTTGACGTGCAGGATCGCGTTGAGAGGATCGGAGCTTGTCAAAAATTTTGGTAAGCACTAGAACTACCATGATATATATGGTCGGCCTGCACCCACATATATATGTTACCGGAAGGAACGTAATACAACAAGTAATCTTGATGAGTTGGACTCGGACTTCTACTGCTACGCGCGTGAATTCTATTCGAACTCTTTCTTGTATAGATAAGAGTCCGAGTTCTTTTGTTCACAAAACGTGCATAGAATTTCCCCTAATTATTGTTGGTATAAAATTGTATATATGTGTAAAGTTTAATTCTTGTTTGCTCGTCAAAATACATCCATGCGTTGAAACCACACTACAGTTTGTTAATTGTTACTATGCTACTAGCAACACAAACATAGCTGCCACGAGTGGACAAAATGGCCACGACAAAGGAAGCATGGCGGCCACAACAACACGCTCGTGTGGTGTCACCGGCCAAGGCTAGAAAGCCTAGACTGGCAGCTTGGAGATCCCATTGTCCCTATGCAGATTTAGGGGCTGTTTGGAAGAGCTCCTCTCCCAAAAATCAGCTCCTCTCCCGAAAAATCTTCTCCAGCCTGGAGCCGGTGGAGCCGCTAGGTGTTTGGCTGCAGTCCAGCTCTACCAATTCACGGCCCCAGCTGTCAGCCCGCTCCAATTCCTCCACCACCACTAGTACCGAAAACATTTTTGAGTGACGGCGCCTAGGATTTTTAGGTGGCGGGCAGGCGCCCGTCACTAGAAGGTCACTGAGAAATCAAAGTCTCTTCCATGGCGGGCCACTTTGCCCGTCACGGTTATAGATGGACCGTGGCGGGCACGTTAGGATGCCCGCCACGTAAAGATTTTCGAAAAATAAAAAAATTGTAAAAACCCTAGACAGGCCCGCCAAGCCCATCCATGGGCCCGCCGAGCCCATCTAGGGTTAGGGATCCGCCGCCACCGCCGCGCCCGGATCCGGCTCGCCCGCCGCGGGATCCACCGTGCTCGCGTGGATCCGCCACGGGATCCGCCGTGGGGAGCCTCGATCCGCGCCGGGTGCGCAGCTCCCCTGGATCCACCGCCCGTAGCCCCCGCCCGCCGCCGCGAAGCGGATGAAGGAGCACCGCCCGCCGACCGCCGCGGAGGAAGGAAGGGGGCCGCCGCGTCGTCGCCGAGGTAGGGCCCGGCCACCGCGTCGAGAAAGGAGGCCGCCGGAAGCGAGGAAGGCGCCGCCACCGCGTCGAGGAAAGCGCCGCCGCGCTGCCGTGGATCCGCCGGAGAGAAGGAAGGGAGAGGGGAAGGGTGGGGAGAAGCCGCGGCGGTGGTGAGAAGCCGCTGCGATGCTAGAGAAGCGCGCGGTGGTGAGAAGCCGCAAGATGCGAGAGAAGCGCTGTGGGAGAAGGTTGCATGCGAGAAGAAGTGCGTGGGGGAGAAGCCTTCGCTGCGGGAGGAGAAGGAGCCGCCGCTTCACGGATAAGTGTGGGAGAGTAGTGTTGAGATTGAAACCCTAGCTCCTATATATATACTAGGACCGTGATATTGGGTTGGTTGGGCCTATAATTGGGCCAAGATTTTGCGTGACGGGTTTTAAAGATGCCCGCCACACGTTAATTTATTTTTCGCGGGCGGCATCTTAACACGCCCCGCCACGGAAAAATACACTATTTTCCGCGGGCGGGTATATTAAGGTGCCCGCCACGAAAATCGATTTCCCGTGATCGGCAAAAACGCCGCCACCACGTAAAAAACTCGACGCGTGGCGGGGTATTTTCCGTGACGGGCAAAAAAAAAGTGCTCGCCACGGAAAAGATTTTGCAAGTGCTCGCAAAAATCATTTCGTTACTAGTGCACGCGAATCGACCAAGAAGCGGGGGGAAAGAACGCCGCCGTGCCCGCGCGTAAGCGCCGCTTACGACGGGGTGGCCTTCCCAAACCCGCGCCCGGGAACCACCGGGATGAGCGGGGAGTGGAGGGAAGGAGGAGGAAGACCGGTGGGGGCCCGACGATCTCGCCACGCTTTGCCCCGCACACACTTGACGGGAGGGGCGCCGCCCGCGTGCGTCACCGGGGGGAGGGGGCGGCGAAGAGAGGCAAGCGGGCATCTATTGCAGAGCCAGCGGCCAAGGCTACCGCGGGCCGGAAGTGGAGGAGATGCGGGCGCCGGGCGCTGGGCAGAGCCCGCCGCCCGCGCCGGCCGCCGCACAATCCGCCCCAGCCGCTCTTTGTCGCCGCGGGTGCCGTCACGGCAGGCCGACCGGGAGTGGAGGAGATGTGGGCAGCGGTCGGCGCGGAGGAGGCGCGCAAAGGGGAGAAAGAAACTAAAACGAACCGTTATTTTCTATGTAATCGGTGGCATGGTGGGTAATTTCCTACCATCTCCGTGAGGACATTCGTCTCCACGCTTCGGTGGAGTACCGTGGGAGCTCCTACGAAATTCATGGAGATGGAGCCCGTTTTTGTGAGCGAGGAGCTACCTCCACGGTCTTTGTTTGGCCAAAAATCTCGGAGACGAGCTATTTTTCTGGAGAGGAGCTCTCCCAAACACCCCTTAAGACTACCCCGCATTGGAGCCCCAGTAAACACATCCCGGAAGAGCTATACCGAAAATAACCTCGCAGCGCGGTCCGAGATCCCATCCGGAACGGCCGGCGCTCCAGAAATATATACGAGCTTCCAGGACCTCCTAAGCAATGGCCAAGATGGCGTGGGTCCCACGCATCCGCCGAGCGAGCTCGTCAAGGCGCCCGTGCTCGGAAGATAGAGAGAGGATGGCCGGAGAGGAGCCCATCGACGCCACCCCGCACTCGCGGCAGTCCACCCTTAGAAGCCATGTTCGGAACGTGAGGAACATGGTACGGGGAACGCGGGTACGTGGTACGATATTTTCAAAAACTATGGAACGAAGAGGGTATACAGCTTTAGTAGCACAGCTTAGTGTTTAAGACACTTGATGACAAGATGAGACACTTTAACAGCTCAACGCTCCATCTATGTTTGAGACTATATGTTCCTCGGATTGGTCGCGGATCCCTTAACGCTGCTTCCATCGCGGATTGGGAACGACGTTCCACATTGTTCCCGCACCACCTAACTGGAACGTTGTTCCCGTGACGGGGAACGTGGGCATGTTCCCGCTCCCCTCGGCTTCTAAGGGTCCACCACCCGCGCCCGAGGTCATGGCGCTGGAGAGGAACACGATAGGTCCCCGTGCCCGCGACGAGCCTAATCGAGGAGGAGCTTGCCGCCGAATCGAGGAGAAGAAGAAGCTCGCCGGCGAATCAAGGGTATGTTGGTTAGGCCTTGTTTAGATTGCTAAAATTTCTAACCTTATGTTCGGTAGCACAATCGTAGCACGCTTCGTTTCGTTTGTTTGTGGTAAATATTATCCTACCATGGAGTAACTTGGCTCAAAATAATCGCCTCTTAATTTACATCTAAATTGTGTAATTAGTTAAGTAAATTATTTTCACGTATTAAATGTGATGTGATGGAGAGAGAGTGAAAAAATGTTAGAAATTTTAGCAATCTAAACAAGGCCTTGGTTAGTAATAAACAATTAGTTAAGTAAATTATTTTCGCGTACAAACATCCGTTGTCAGCGCTAGGGAGGTAGACATATTGCATTACAACAATGAAGACGACACATCAGTACGAACACACGAACGATGGATCGAACGGGCCTTTATTTATTCTTGGTGCATGATTAATGTGATTGATATATAAAAGTCCTAACGTGTCGTATCCTGCCAGGCTGCTAGTAGACGGCCCGGCCACCGGATAGACGACAGAGACTTGCGAGCGAGACTACCGTACCTTGCATATTAGTTGATTTTGGAGGGAAAAAGTCTGAATTCCCTCCCTTAACTATCACGAAAGTTCATTTTTCCTCCCTCAACGTCAAAACCGGATAAATCACCTCCTCAACTTTTCAAACCATGCAAATTACCTCTTTCGAGTGGTTTTGAGGGCGGTATTGCTACAGATAACAGCGGTTTGCCCTTTTCTTTTTTAAAAAATTTTGTTTAAATCTTTGAAAAATCATAGTAAATCACAGAAAAATCATAAAATCACATATCCAATTTTGTTAGCTCCACATAATTTTATCTACACACTAAATATATAAAAAAGAAAAATACATAACCTTCGTAGCAAAAACTTTATATATTAAAGTATATCATATTATATATTCCTTTGTGTAGATCTAATCATGTGGAGTCCAACAAAATTAGATTTTCCATTTTATGATTTTTCTGATTTACTATGATTTTTCAAAGATTCAACCAATTTTTTAAAAAGAAAAAAGACACGCTTGTTACTGTAGCAATACCGCCCTCAAAACCGCCGAGGGAGGTAATTTGTATGGTTTGAAAATGTCATGAACAGAATTGGGCCACCCCGAAAGTGGCTAGATGGGCCACAGCAACGCCGCCCGGGGGGAGGGGGAGGGGGCGCAGGCGTGCGCGGGGGGGCCGGCCCCCTTGCCGCCGCCACTTCCTCTCTCCCGCACGAGTCCGAGTTCGCTTCGGTTCAAGTTAGGATTATCTTAGGTAGTTTTTGTGTGGAAGGGGATATCTCATCTATAAGGGAGACCCTTATTAGGAAATAATAAAATAGGATATGCTTGTAAAAAGTATTCCAATCGTATAAGGAAACCTTATAGAGATTGCTTAGGTTACAAGTCCCGCTATTCGGGCTATATAAGCAAGAGGCATGTAATCTCTAGGGGATAAGCAAGCAAATAAAAAAATATATCTTCAGCTCTCCAACTCTCCCCCGCGCCGCCCCCGCTCCTTGCCCGCGCCGCCGCCGCCGCGCCGCGCCCGTGGCGCGCCGGTCGCCGCCGACGCCGCCCCGCCATGGCCCCTCCCCTTTACCTCGATCCCCGTGCTGCTGCTCGTCGCCGCCGGGCGAAGATTCAGCCCCGTACACCATCTCGGGGCTGCATCGAGCGAGGAACACGTGTCGGATTCGCCCAATCTGGCGAATCGGCCAGAAAAAGTTGAGGGAGGTGATTTATCCGGTTTTTGCGTTGAAGGAGGAAAAGTGAACTTTTATAATAGTTGGGGAGGGAATACGACTTTTTCCATTTTGGAGAGCTGCATGCTGTAGCCGGGCCCAATCCACTGCTGGGCCGTCCTAAACCTGACTTTGAATATATAGAATAGAATTGGATTTGATTTTGTGGGTTTAGGCTTCGATTCCAAAGATACATATACTGCAAACCAATAGACTTTTGTGTTTGGCTTGATACGTTTTGATCACCAACCAAACAGATGTATATATGGAGATTATAGCTGCATGATCAAAGATTCAGGACCAGAACAGACCAGCGATTAGCATCCACACTAAACGCTACTGATATCTCTTACTTGTTATTATTACACATAAAAAGAACAAACTGCAGGAAACTAGCTAAGCTATAATAGATGCTGCCTCGGACCCACACCTCATCATCTCACTAATTAACAAGCTACTAGGCAACAACGTATACCCAACCAAAGAAGCTGACTTCGCGCAAAGCTAGGGAGAAAATATCCATGGCTCCGGCACCAGTGTGGCGTTGGCTTTGGATAATCCGCCGGTGACCGCGGCCTCTTCCGACGATGGAGATAAACAAGCTTCATGAGTAGATGCAGCCGCAGGCGCCGGCTTCAACCGCGAACCTCCTCCTCCGCCTCTGTCAAGTTCATGGAGGATCATGACATAAACCGGGAAGAACATGGTGAAGGAGGCTAGTTCAGTTGACGACGACGTGCAGGATCGCGGAGCTTATCAAATTCTTTTGGTAATAAAAAGTCGTAGGTACGTAGATTGACAGAGAACAACCATAAATATATATTACCGGACAGAAGGATCATTATTTCGTTATACAATAATAACTATGGTTATTGCAGCCGAGTCGGACTGCTACATAAGTTCTATCCGAACTCTTTCATATACAAAGTCCGAACTCTTTCATACACAAAACATGATATAATTCCCTAATTGTTGGTAAATAATTTACCAATTATTCGAAACTTTTAATTTAAATAATCAATTCTTTTCTGATCACCATGCGTACGTATTTCGATGTAGAAATTGAGCACGCTCTAGCTAGTTTTCTATATTTTTCATTCCAGATTCAGGTTGTTATTTATCATATTATTTAGTATATCGGTTTTATGTTGAATATGGATGTTTACATGAACATTAAAATCCAAGATGCATAACTAAAATTCAACTTTAACCAATCTGTAGTGTCTCCAAATCGGTCGCCTATCTCATTAGTGTCCACCAGCAGTAATCGGTGTTGGCACACCTTGTTGGTAAGTGTTCGCCCGTAGGTAGTTGGTGTAGCGCCGCTTTCTTCGTTGGTGTTCGTCGGTAGGTGGTCCTGCCTTCCTCATTGGTGTTCTTTAGTAGATGGTCTAGCATCTCTTGCCTCGTTGGTGTCGGCCGGTAGTGTAGCATTTTCTTCTATCCGTGGCGACAACATTAGGTACGAGCCATTGCAGATGGCATCCATACTCGCCTTGATGTCGCCTAGTGCAATGGTATCGTAGATGTAGTGCTGTTTTCGATACCGTCCTTGCCGATTTGGTGCACTTGGACAACACTACTAACGAAATAATTTTACAAGACACTGCCAAATCTTTTCCGTGGCGGGCGTTGAGTTTGCCCACCACGGTTAATGACCCGATTAACCGCGGATCGACCGTTTTTATTTTTCATGACGGGCACTTTTGCCTGCCATGCAAAATCGATTAACCGCGGGCGGGCAACATAAAAATGTCTGTCACGGTAAATATCTATTAACTCTAGTGGGCATCCTAATGTGCTCGCCACGGTTAATTAGTTAACCATGGCGGGCAACCTAAAAGCCCGCCACGGATAATCCCGACCAGCTATTCAGGCCCAAATGCATCTTTCTATCGGGCTCATCTCTACTATAAGGCACCACTTCTTTCTATTTTTGGACTGACGATCAACAACCAACGAATTCACGAACGGAGGGTCGAGATTGAAAGTTTCGTAAAGGGTCTTACACAAGCCCTCCCGCCGCACAATCTCACGGGTCGAGGGGTCCGTGGTTCAATTCCCGACTTCTATGGTGTGAGAACCTAACAAAAAAAAACCACGCCGGCATGCAACAGGGGAACCGCCGGCTAGGGTTAGGGGGAGTCCGGGTTGCACTCATGCGCTGCGCCCATCGCCGGGAGGGCAAGCGCGCCGCACGCCCATTGTCGGAGGGCAATGGCGCCCGCACGCCCATCGTCGGAGGGCAGCGAGCCAGCCCCGCGACCTTGTGTTCGCGATCAGGCCTGGCATCTAGCGGCTCCACGAGGGCAACCGCGGCACCGGGGACTCACCTTCGTTACCAAGCCCTAGGGCATCGCAGGTCGGCACCTCTCCGATCTTACTTTTTGCATCATTGCGGGAGTTTGTGCCCGACGCGACACCACGGCGCTGCACCCGCCGAAGTCCGCAACGGACGACGGAGCTTTCCGTGAGGGACCCCGAACGATGGCGACGCGGCGACTCAGGACACGGCACCAGTGATGTGAAAGTCGTGGCCAGCCCCGACGAGACCGAAGATCGGTTGCCCAGCCTGGTGAGTAACCATCGCCAAATCTTTCCTCGGGCAGCGCGCGCCGTTCCTCACGGATTTTGGGCATTCCGATTTTTTTTTTTCTTTCTGATTCAATGGATTTGATTGTGGTCTGATTTGTGAGTGTCGCATTGTGATGGTGATGGATGGGCAAAGAGGTGAAGCCGTGGGCAATGAAGACGAAGTTGGAGCCGGCGATGATGACAGGATAGCCTCCTCCTCCGGATTACCTCCATTTGCTGACTTCGAGATTGACAGGCTGCGCCATGGATGATGCCCACCATGTGTTGGCTGAAATGTCCTCAAGGTAATAACTATTGATTTGTCGATGATTTTTATTGATTTTGAGGTGGATTCCATTGTTTCCTTTCGTTTGGATCGGAATTGGAGTGACAACTATGTGCTCTCAACCTTTTTCTTATCAATCTCTATTATTGCCATTGAAATGAAAGAAAAATTCAGATATGTTGTTTAAGCTCCTGCAAATCAACTTGCTGCAGACCTGTTGAAACTTGAGAGTTCTACTTTGCCTGTTGTGTAGCCACTTAAATGGAATATACCAGTAGAATGGTATAATGCACAACTTGTTTTTAATTATCTCTTCTCTTTTCTACAACATAAAAAGAACAAAAGGAAGACTTTGTTTTGGTGTCACTTTCGCCTCGACTCTGCCCACCCCGCCTCATGCGATCCCGTCAGCACTAGATAAAGGAAACCGCACATGTGATCCTTCCTTTTGTTTTTCGAGGAAAATAGAAAGGGTCCTGCCACTTCCTTTCCCGTGCAACAATTTCAACCGCCAAAGTGGAAACAAAACCAGTCAATCAATATAGGAATCAATCCTGGGGTTCGATCCGCCCACGCCACATGCCACCATGCGTCGACTCCTTCTCCCTCCTCTTCTCCCCACGCATTGACGTCCATATCCTTGGGTCCTTGCGATAAAAATAGAAAAAAAGAAATCTAGGGGGGAAATCTACCGCCTCATGCACCTCAACCCGTGTGTACGAAAAAAGGAAGAAATCTCGAAAAAAAAAATTGCATGCTCCTACTCCTCACGTGTGTCATTGCAAATAAAAAGGAAGCAAGAAATCTCGCGAGAAAAAAAAAATCTCTGCCCGTTCTCCTCTTCCCCATCCCGTCTCCGTTGCAATCATCCGCAGACCGCAGATCGTCGTGCGGCCACGCGCAGGCACCGCAACCTTGACCGGCAGAGCCGAGCACCCGTTGCAGATCTATGAGGAGTCGCGTCCGTCACTATGTGTTGACTCGGTCGGATGCCGCCGCGCCATTCGCCGTGCGTCGACTCCACTAGACACCACCCGCTGTCGCGCCATTCGCTATGCCACTTGAACAATACAATTATGTTGCTACTTTTATCTATTTGACTTTGACCATGGGTTTTGTTTTTCCTAATGTGATATCTTTCATGCAAATTTTCCTGATATATCATAGCATCAAGGGAGCTTGAACTGCATCTTAGAATTAGTTGAGTGATGTGAAGTTCCTCTATATTCGTTAGGTGTGATTATTAATTACAACTCAGATCTCATGCCATGACTCTTGCCAAGAGAACAATATTTGTAATTGGCTACTGTGAGAGTTTTCAGATTTTTTCTTGGCCATCGTGGCCTTTAGCTTCCACTGTTGTAGCTCAAGAAAAATGACCCACATTCTAACCACTTCAGGATAAATGTAGATGGGGCTCGTAGATGATGTGTAATCGCCCTGCTTTGTGTGCATAGAACTTAAAAAAATATTGGCTCCATTTCGCAACTTGGGTTCAAGCTATGACAGGTTTTACGTGTACATTTCTCAAGTAGATTCCTCATGAGATGTTTTATCAAATCATATGCTTTTGATCCCTGTAATTTTGTTCCTGAATCAAAACTTTTCGCTGTAATTTTGTTGCTAAATCATGTGCTTCAGTAATTTATTCAAGCTTTTACATTGTCATGGTTTGACTATGTCGTCCTAAAATTAGATATGAGAGAGTTGACTGCGAAGTGGTTTTAGTCCTGTGGTTTTATTTCATATTTGCATGAATAGTTCTTGGTGTAGGTAAAAGATTGTTTTTATCTGGTTCAAAGAGGACACACTTTTTTAAGTACGTTAACTGCACAAACTTTTTTACTAAATAATACTTTAATGTTGGTATTTTGTTTTCACGCTATTGTTATTTTATTGTGCGATCCATGTTTTTTACTACAAAAGTTTAGTTATCCCGTAGCAACGCACGGGTATAATACTAGTATTTTCTATTTCTAAAGGATTCAAAACGATTGGTCCGTTGAGCATCATATTTTAAAAATGTTTGCATTTTGATTGAATGAATGCAATATGCATGGATTTCCTATATGAATTAGGCAGAACAGGTATCCAGTTTTTGGGCTGTGCTTAACATAACAGGTATCCAATTTTTTGACCTTTCTTATTTTATTTTTTCAGTTTCTTTTAACACACAGTAATGCTTTGCTTAGCTATGTAGCATGGATGTCCATTGCTTTTTTAGATAAAAGGAAATTAAATTCGCTTCAGTAATGTCGAGGATGCATCAGGCCAACACAATTACAACCGAACAACAGTGTTACAGGTAAGACTAAGGTCACCCGAATACACCGGTGCACTCTGAAAATAAAACAAACAAAACCCATCCACCATTGGAGACTCGGATCCTCGTGACGGGCAACAAAGATAAGGCCCCATAAGTGTGTGCGATGAGTCGCCACCTTGATGCCCGGCGCGGGTGACATCCAAGGGATCTTCCACCAGCGACGTCTCCAACGAGAAAATGACATCCAAAGACGCCATCGCCGCCCCACCCAACTAGTGTTGGTTTTCACCGTAGAGATCCACTTGAAAAGATGGCGCCTCCAGCGAAAAAGTGGCGCCCTCAAGCGCCACCGCCATCATAGATAGTGGCGGCCAACGCCATGTCCCTTGGGTCCATGCCGTTACGCCAACCGCCCGGCGGCGTGCACCATCGCCGAAATACTGATCTGGAAAACAAATGCCGACGTCCGCCGCCATCCTCGCCGTCCCTTTCCACGAATCCTCCACCTTGACAACCGTGGAAGCCACCATGGCCGCCACCGGTTCATCCCCGACACGGCCAAAACCAATTGCTTCATCGTCGCCGCCATCCAAAAACACCGCCACCATGGTCGGGCGTCTTTGCGACGCCCATCTTCGGGGTCGCCGGATCAGCCCGCACCGGGTTCTCCAACGCCACGATGTGGGCGCTCGGCTGCGCCACCATGCACCATGGGAATGCCCGGCAGTGGAGCACGGAGGCCGCCACCGTCGAACCACTCTTCGCCTGCTCCGCCCGAAGCCCTGCGCTCCACAGCCACCACCGCGTCGTCCGCATCGCCTCCCTCCGAAGACCCCTGCCGATTGCCGCCGTCAGATGCCACTGCGCGCAACATGCATCGCGCGCCGCTGCAGCCCAGCCGGCCGGCCCGCACAACCGGGCGTGGGAGCACCAGATCGGCTCCCCATGGCGGCAGTGTCGCGCCCCGGCCAGTGCCACCATCGGAACCCTCCGGCACCGCTGCACTCCCGAGACTCCCCGTCGCACGACCTCCTCCACCATCCCGGCACCTCGCCCACAGCCTCGACCGCCCCCGCCGCGGACGTCGCCCGCCATAGCCGCCGAGATCCACCCGTCGCGTGACCTCGCGACCCTCCTGTTGAGAGGCCTTGCCACCGCCCTCATTGGGAGTGCGCCGGATTCGGCGGCCTTCCTCCCGCAACGGGCGAGGTGGAGAATGGGGGGAGGGCCTGGGACGGGCGGCGCTAGGGTTGGGACCTGAGTCACCCGCGCGGGGGATGTCCATTGCTGTCATCGCTATTTTCCTTTTTGGACATGTTTTATTCCCAATGTTGTATAACTGATTTTTTTTTTCTTAGTGACTAATGTCCAATCTCTTCTAAACAGTGATATGTGTTTTCACTTGCGGCATACAACAACATTTGTTCTTCTTGGTGGTAACACATTTTTTGTGAGTTCATATATGTAAATTCAAATTTATTTTTCTCCTTTTTCTCAAAATTTATTAGTGATGATATCTGATTGTTCTTTTTGTTTCAAAATGGTTGATTGATATAGTATTTTTATTGACGAGGCGATCTTGTATTTATTATTGGAACTATGCTTAGATTTTGAAGAGACTCGCGAATGAATGTTGTAATAGCTTCCTTAGGCCAACTTAAGGTCTTAGCGATATTGTAAATTAGATGCTTGTTAAGGCAGACAACTTTATTATGCCTTGTTGTGTATAAGTGTTTTTCCATTTTTATACATGGTCATATACAATCATGTGAATATTAAACAATGAGAAATATCATCATTTGATTGTTATCATGTGTATACCTGAAATGAAGCCGTAGCGTTAGCACGGGCACTATACTAGTATATAATAGGGACTCTAGGGTTTCATCTGTCATTTTTCTCTCCTTCTCACTCTCTCCTCCCACCCGCCGACCTCCTCCCCACACGCTGCCTCACCTTCCACGCACCGGCCCCTCTCTTCCACGCGCCGGTTGCCGCCCCTCTCCCTCCTCCCCTATGCGACGCCTCTCTCTCCCACCCTCGGCGGGCTCGTGGGCGCCCCACCACGCCGCGGATCTGTCGTCCCTCCAGGGCGGGAGACCGGATCCGGCCGAGGCGAGGAGACGGCGGCAGATGAAGGTGGATCTCCGCCGCAGGGACGGGCGTCGGTGGTCTAGGCTCGCGAGGACGACGTCGGCGTGGGGGGTGAGCGAGGCGGTGGCCCGATGGCGGATCTCGGCTCCCTCCACAACGTCGCTCTACGGCGCAACGACGCAAGGTATGCATGGATCCACCTCCAGCCGGTCTTCCTCTCTCTTCCTCACTCTTCCCTTTCTCTACAGGTCCAACGACGGTGGCAGCGGGCTTCCTCTCCTTCGCAAGGCACTGATGGCGGATCCGGCGATGAGAAGGTCCATGGCGGCATATCCGACACCAGAGGATGTCCCGACGGCGGATTTGGCGAGGGCGACAACCCTGGATGGGCTCGCGGGGCCATGGATGGGCTCACCGGGCCTGTCCAGTTTTTTTAATTATTTTTTCGAAATCATTAACCGTGACAGGTGTTTCTAATGTGCCCGTCACGGTTAATAGATTAACCATGACAGGCAAAGATCCCGGCATGGATAATCCTCGGATTAACCATGACCTTTGAGGGTGACGGGCGCCTCTGCCCGCCACCTTAAATCCCAGACGCCCGTCACGTATAAAAATTTCAGTACTAGTGCAATATCAAATAGCATACAATGAGTTTTGCAACTTTACTGGGCAAAAATCAGACTATTACGTACCTATGGAGGACGACATGCACGCCATCACCCTCCTCGCTTCTGGAACGTGCCAGTCTTCGATCTCCAGTAGACAGTGTAGAACATGCAATGATCCCTGGGAGCTTCAGACGTTGATATATAGATCAAGTAGGTGTTGATCATGAAGAAGCTGTGGAATGTGTTGCTCGTGTGCAGCCTGGCCGTGCTGCACAAGGTGCTGCTGTTACATGCGTCTGCTTGAATCTTTCACATCCAGGTATGCTGTTTTACAGAACCAATGATAAATAGGGAGAAGAGAAACAAACTGAGATGGAAGAAACTTGAGTTGTAAGTTTGGTGGACCAAATAGGATGAAATTTTGATTGTTTAATGTTTTTTGAAAGCGAGCTTAGCTCGTACTTCATTAAGAGAAACAAAGTAGTTCATACACGACTTGCAAACATCTCATGGAGAGTTGCCACAGAGTTGTTACAAGTTGACACACTAACACAAAGCAACGGCTTTAACGGGCGGAGCGGGAAAGATGTAGACTAAGAGGAATTAAATGCGCTACAGGTAAGCATAAGGCCGACGGGAGCACGCTCACAGCCGCTGAAGCGTCTTCGCCCAGCGTTGGCCACGCATGGGGAAGGCCTCCAGCCCGCTTGTGTGGTGGGAGGACGTCGTCAACGAAGTGACTACGGAACCTCAGCGCAATGGTGGGATCTGGGGTGGTCGACGGTGCACCTGGCTGGCGGCCCTCCCACTTGTCCAGAAGCACACGGCGCGCCTGCCGCTCGGGTTGGGGGTCACGGAAGGCGGACTTTGCTGCGAGGCGGTCACTGCGCCTTGGGACCCAGTCCTCACTGATCGTGGTGCGCACCCCTGGGCGCAGAGGAGTCTTGATAAGCGGCTGCTCGAGGGGAAGCATGAGGGACACGATGAAGGCCGCGACGTCGGCCTCAGTTGGCATCCCCGACCTCCCCCCGGTAGTGTCGGCGACGACGGGTGCTGTAAGCGACGTGTGAAGAGTAGAGACGGAGAGGTTGACCGGGCGCGGAGCAGCGGCATGGGAAGGCGATGTTCCGACACCCTGGTCTGCGACCGGGGGATCTTGCACCGGGTTGACCCTGGTGGACGACGAGTCGAGGTTGGAGGCCGGCGGCGTGGGCATCACAGTGGCCGCCTCCGCCTTCGGCGCAAGAGCATCTGCGAAGTTGAGCGCGACTATGCAGCGGCGTGATTGTTTAATGTTAAGATGACATTATTTGTTCCCGATCTATAAGTATACGACATTTTATAACATAGCATTGCAACACAGGGCAGGACCCAATGAAGGAACACTACACACGGACGATGGATCGATGGACCTTACTTATTTTTTCTACATGACATGGATTTTTTATATATCTATATACGTACCTACTAATAAAGCCGGGAAATTTCAGTCTACCAAAATTTGGTCCACCAAAATTTTTTGTGGACCAAAAAATTCTCACCCTTTTTTTCTAAACGTTCCGTGTCTAGTCTGACCTGATACGTACATTTCCTATCCTACGCGGAGACGTCGTACACAAACGCCGCACAACGCTTTCGACTTCCTCACCCGTGTCCGAGTAGAGCCGCAGCACATAGCGCACACAATCACATCTCAGCGTTCACCTTCCATCCCTCTCTCTGTCCAAGATTATAGCATGCATGATCAAAGATTCAGGACCACGACAACCAGCGATTAGCATCCACACTAAATTACTGATATCTCTTGTTATTATACATAAAAAGAACAAACTGCAGGAAACTAGCTAAGCTATAATAGATGCTGCCTCGAACCCACATCATATCACTAATTAACAAGCTAGGCAACAACGTCCCTTACCGAATCAAAGAAGCTGACTTCGCGCAAAGCTAGGGAGAAAATATCCATGGCTCCGGCACCGGTGTGGCGTTGGCTTTGGATCCGCCGGTGACCGCGGCCTCTACCGACGATGGAGATAAACAAGTTCCACAATCAGATGCTGCAGCCTCAGTATTTGCAGCACTAGCCCCATCATATGCAGCACGAACCGCATCATACGCATCATATGCAGCATTAGCGGCATCATACGCAGCATTAGCGGCATCATACGCAGCATCCTCTACAGCCGATTTCCTTGCCGCAGAAAGTGCAGCTTTAGCCGCAGCATGTGCATCCACTGCAGCCAATAACCCTGCCTCTCTCGCCGTGGCTGCGCCTTCCTGATCTCCTGCTCCCCTTAGATTCTCAGCCAAAGTGCACATATACTTTGCCGATGCAGTTGCTTTCTCAGCGTGCATAGCCGCCTCCTTTGCTGACGCGGTGTTAGCCGGTACAGGCTCACGCAACCACTGCAAACCTCCTCGACGTCCTCGTCCGCCTGATCTGCTAAGTCCATCGAGGATCATGGCGAACACGAGAGGCAGCCGATGGCGAGTTCAGTTGACGACGACGTGCAGGATCAAATTGTTTTAGTTTCGTAAGCTGTAGGTACGTAGCTAGAAAAATACAGAACAACCATAAATATATATTACCGGACAGAAGGATCCTTATTTTGTTATATACAATGAAACTATTGTTAATGTAACCGAGTCGGACTGCTACAAAAATTCTATCGGAACTCTTTCTGTTACAAAGTCCGAACTCTATTACACACAAAACATGATATGCCGCCTATCATGAATTCCCTAATTGTTGGTAAATAATTAAACAATTATTCTATAACTTTTAATTTAAAAATCAATTCTTTTTTATGATCATCATGCGTACGTATTTCGATGTATGTAGAAATGGAGCACGTGCTAGTTTCCTATATGTCTCGTTCCAAATTCAGGAAGTTATTTATCATATTATTTAGTACATCGGTTTTATGTTGAATACAGATGTTTAGATGAACATAAAATTCAAGACGCATAATTAAAATTCAACTTTAAACTGTACCCCTCACACTTTTTAGACGAACATCTAAAAAATATTTTGCTATTTTATTTTGAATTTTAAAACAAAATTTAGAAATGATTTGTAAGGGCATATCAATCACCAGCCGCCCCTACAAATCGAACACCGTGGGCGTTTCGACAGCTGCCCCTACAGTGGGCTGATTTGTAAAAACCCCGGCAGGGCGGCTGGGCCAACTGCCCTTATAGAGGGGTGTGGAACCACCCCTGAAAACCCGTGCTAGCATAGTGGGTGTAGTGTCACCATGTTGGTCGGTGTTTGCCGGTAGGTTGCCGGTGTAGCGCCGCTTTCTTCGTCGGTGTTCGCCGGTAGGTGCTCATGCCTTCCTCATTGGTGTTCTCTAGTAGATATTTGGTCTAACATCACCTGCCTGACTGACAGTGTAGCATTGCCTTCTCTCCATGGCGCGAAATTGGGGTAGGAGCCATTGCTGATGACATCCATACTGCCTCAATGTCACCTAGTGCAGTGGTGTCATAGATGTGGGTCTGTTTTTGATAACATCTTTGCCGACTTAGTGCATCCGGACAATATATCAGACAACATACATCGAAGTTGTGCAACAATATAGGGCAAAAATTAGATTAGTAGCTATGGAGGACAACAAGCATGCCATTACCCTCCTTGCTTCTGAACGTGCAAGTCTTCGATCTCCAGTAGACAATGTAGAACATTGAATGATCCTTGCTGCGAGCTTCAGACGTTGATAGATGCTGTAGGTGTTGATCATGAAGACGCTGCACAATGCCGTGCTGCAGAAGGTGCTATCGTTAGATGCATCTGCTCCAATCTTTCACATCCAAGTACACCGTTTTACAGAACCACCAATAAAAGCAGGATGACATTTTGATTCTTTAATATTAAGACTATCAAAAGTACCCATGCGTTGCAACGGGAGAAAAAAATATTTTTTATGTTCACTTTAGTCATAAATCAATTATAAACTATTAAATTTATTTTAATGTAAAAGGACTATAATTCCTAATCAAGTTTCATTGTGTATTAGAAACACACGGTTCATTAACAGTAGATTTCAGGGGCTACAAATTAGTTCTACGTGACTCAGTGGACAATTGTTTTATTTGGAGAAGTGGGGGGTGTGCTATTCGCCATGTACCAAGTCCATGATAAAGGTGTATTTGAGAGGATTAAATTTCTTGGCTAAAGATGCCCTCGTGTATATATGTATTTTAATAGTATATTTAGCTTTTTTTCTCTAAAGCAAAAACGTTTGTATATCGCATAAGAATGACATCGTGGTGATGTCATCAAAGCTAACCATGAATCAAGGAGCGAGGCATAGCACATTACTTGGCACTCGTAAAACAGAGCATGGCGCACGACAGGACAGGCATCGTTTCTTCACTGTCGCCGCCGGGTCCATGCGGCAGTAGTGCGTGCACGTGCGGGAGTAGCATAGGAGTGCTCGAGACAGCTCAGCGGGCAGCTGAGGGCGAGGCTGTGTGCGGCAGGTTACATGATTTTTTTTTTTTTTTAAGAGAACTGAAGGAGTCGAAGCTCCTGCAGAAATTTATTATATATATAAAAAAAAGAGGAAAACGAAAACCAAAACGAAGAGAGTACAGTTCTTAGAGTTACAAAGAGCTATGAGGAGCTGTAAGGAGGTCCATAGCCCAAAGCCCATCTAGGGCACAGAAAAGGAAATAAAGAAAATGAGTTCAGTTACAAATTCTGTAGCCATTGATCAAACTGAAGAGATAGTCCTGGTTTCACCCTCAATGCCACCACTCTTATTTCTTTAAAGAAAGGGTTATTTGGTTTGGTACCATTACAATTCTTTGAAATTTGAAATATACCATTGCAACTTTTTGGCTCACCGAAATCTACCATTATCTATGTATTCTACCTCCTTGGCCCCATTGTCGGGTGTAGAGCAAAGTGAATCTTTCTGTATAGACTTTTTACCCTTCTCTAGACCGTGAAACCGACTGCGTTGCCTTCTTCCCCGCCAAGGCTTCCTTCCCCGGCGTCTCTACGTGGGCCATGTAACCCACGGATTCGAGCGCGTCGCAGGCAGGAAGAAAATACTGAGCCTTTATCCCTTGGTCCTTGGAAGCCATGGCAAGAGCAGCGCGACCGCATCGGACATGCACTACTACATAAAAGAACTTGCATGGCGGGCAAAAAAAAATTTGCGTGGCGGTTTTTTTGCCCGCCATGAACAGAGGGTCACGAAAATAGATGAACTTCCGTGGCAGTTATTTTGCCCGCCACGGTTAATGAAATAAAAAAAAAAAAAGACGAGCCCGCGGGGAGCCCATCCAGCCCGCCACGAGCCCATCTCCGCCGATCCGACGCCACCCGATCCGCCGCCGGCGGGAGGCCCCCCCGCCGCTGCTCGATCCGCGCCGAGGGAGGCCAACTCGCCGGATCCGCTGCTGGAAGGGCGCCCTCGCCGGACGGGCGTCGGGGAGGCCAACCCGCCGGATTCGCCGGGAGGCCGCCCCCGCCGGATCCGTGGTCGGGAGGCCAACCTCGCCGGATCCGGCCGGGGAGGCCGCCCTCGCCGGATCCGCGCGGGGAGGCCGCCTTTGCCGGATCTCGCGATGGCCGCCGCCGCAAGGCGTCGCACTGCCGCTGCTGCACAAGGCTGCTGCTCCCGCTGGGCCCCGCCGGCCGGAGTTTCGGCGCCCCGCTGGCCCCGGCGCCAAGGAGGAAGGGATGGGCGCCGGGATGGGCCGGGGAGGAGGGGAGGAGGAGCGCCGGGGAGGAAGGGAGGAAGGGGGCGCTGGGGGATGAAGGGGATGGCCGGGTCACGGGAGCAGAGAGGGAAGTGAGGATAGGAGTGGGTGAGTTAGGGTTTGGGAGTGAGGAGTGATATATATACTGGGACTTTTTTATTGGGCCGAGATGGATTTTGTTGGCCCAAGTTTTGTCAGCTGCTGGGCCGTATTTACCATGGCGGTTTTTTAAAAAAAAAAAAACCTTCAAACATTCCAGTTAATCGATTTACCGCGGACGGACATTATAACCGCCAAGGTTAATTAAAAATGCCCGCCAAGGTAAATCAAGCCATTAACCGTGGCGGTTTTCTAAATGCCCGCCACGGAAAATTTTTTCCCAATTGCCTCGTGTAAAATCAATTCTGTAGTAGTGATGGCCAAGGCCACTGGGATCATTGCCAGCCACTACGGTGGTGAACACACGCAAGCCAGACCTTGTCTTTCCTAGCACGCGACCGCTCTCTCGCACGCACTGCAATGGTGCCCGCACATACGCACAGGTCACGGGAGCACGGTCAGCTTGGTCCCTGTTGTGAAGTGGCTGCACGTCTAGCGAGGCTTGGGTGTCGGCGGCGCTGCCTTTGGACTGCGAACACACGGTGACGGCAGACGAGCGCAGGCAATGACGCGTGCGAGCAGACGGTGGCGTCCGGCAAGCGCATGTCTAGCGGATCTAGCGCGCGCAGTGACGGCGGCCCGGCCAGGACGGACAGCAGTTCGACGATCGCAGCCTGCGTATGGCAACGCGGCGAGCGCGGCCTGGCCGGACAGTGGCGCATCGAGCACGGCCTGGACGGACAGCGGCACGGTGCAGCGAGCGTGGCCTGCACGCAGCTGGACGGGCGACGACGGCGCGACCTACGCGGCACGTACGATGGCGACACGACCTGCACGGTCGGTGGGAACGCGAGTGGCCTGTAGATGACGGCGGCGTGGCCTGGGCGACGGCGGCGTGGCCTGGGCGGCTTGTGCGGACGCGAGAGGCAGCCTGGGCGATACCGATATAGCGGTGCGGACTTCAGACGACGGCGTGGCAGCGAGAGCGCACGAGGAAGTTCCATCGCGGATCGGCTTTTTCGTAGTCCACAAAAGGGTAAAAACGTCCATACGGAAATGTGTATGGTGCTCATACACTCGACAATGGGCCCAAGGGCATAGGATACGTAGGTAATGGCAGATCTCGCTGAAACAAAGAGTTGCAATGGTATGTCTCCAAATAGTCAAATTGTAATGGTTTATTTTAAATAACCAAGAATTGTAATGGTATCAAACCAAATAACCCTTAAAGAAATAGTGTCTGCAACCCTGAATGCTCATCTGGTTGTTATTGAAAATCATTTCATTTATGGCTTTCCATATGGTCCAGCACATGAGGATGATGGCACTCATGAAAAATTGACTCTGAAGCTGAATTTTCATTGCATGTATGTTATCAACAGAGGAGCCATGCTGAATGGTGATTAAACCCAGGATATCCCAACACTGCTGGGCATAAGGACAGCCCCAAAACAAATGCTCCCGTTTGGATCCTTTGAATTTGGGGAATTGGAATCTACTTAATAAATTAAGCTATTTAGTTTGGAATTTGAGATTCCCTAACTTTCCAAAGTTCACAAATAAGCCTATCTCAAAGGATGTTTCTCATGTCAGTTAATGGAATTCAATTCCTATCTCCCACCCTATGAATTTGAGATAGGCTTATTTGTGAACTTTGAAAAGTTAGGGAATCTCAAATTCCAAACTAAATAGCTTAATTTATTAAGTAGATTCCAATTCTCCAAATTCAAAGGATCCAAACTGGCCTTGTCTTGGCGAAGCGTTTTGGTTTTTTTTTTTTATCTCAAATTATGGTTGCTGCATGCATCCTTAGTTGGCTGGTATTGTACTCGATTTAGATTTGGGGAGTCCAGGACGGTGGGAACTTTGTGATTGAAAAGACACTGGAGTCCAGAACAGTGGGGACTTTGTGGTTGGAAGAGGTATAGGACGGACATGTGGATGAAAAAGAGTGTGGAAGGAAAAAAGGTGATATGAAAATTTTAACAGAAATTTCCTAGCTTTATTAATAGGTATAGATATAGATGACATTATTTGTTCCCGATTTATAAGTACTAGTTCATCAACCCGTGCTCTCACGCACGGGCTAATCTTAAAACACATATAAGCATTAGTTATTATTTAATTTAATGTCTCTCATAATAAAAATTGCATGTGTTAAATTATGTTTTTTTCTCTTTTGTCATTTTTCTAACATGATAGGCAATATAGATACTATGCAGTCTTTGTGATAAGCCACAATTTTTTTTATCCCTTAATTTATATTGAATCCCTCATACTCATTATATCTTTTATTGGCTCTCCTTTTTATACATTAAAAAACAAAGACTTAAATTGCACAAATAAGTACTACGATAACATGAATAATCATTTTAAACATGTACTACATTGCTTAAGGTCAGGTGGGAGCTTGACATGAGATCTAGGAGCGATCGAAATGCTAACCTTAACGGATCAAATAACACTTCAGCCTTATAATGGCTGTTTGAACCAAAGCAATCTCAAATGATATTGTTAAAAAAAAAAAAGCAATCTCAAATGATATGATTATAAAGCCACTCTGCACTGTCCTCCCCACTTCTCAAGATGTTTGATTTTTTTTATTACAATGAAAACTATGTCGATAATAATCACAAAAAAAAAACTATGTGGTTAATTGGATGCAAATATTTGTTTACTTTAGATCATGTTTCTTAACGGCATAAGTGAGTAACTTAAATTAAGATCCATGGGCTATGGTATATTGATTTACATAGTTAAAGGGGTTCATATGATGTACACATTCATGGAAGTGGATAATTATTTAGAAAAAAAAAAAGATCAAATTATTCCCACTTATGATTATAGTCTACAAAATTGATGATAGGATTTTTTTTATTTTTGTGCAAATTTCTAACATTTATATTTTTTCTTGTGTGACTTGTAAGGATTAACATGATCTGGATGCTCCACTCGGAACCTCTAGTTAGAATTTATAAGATTTATTTGTAGTTTTCATAGAATGGTACTTACTTAATGTAACTATAAGCCTGTTATGCGTACTATTATTGCCGACCATTGTGTGCCATCATGAATCTGTACTTTAAATTTAGCCTTTTATCTACACAATGCATTTTTTAATCGGCTTGTTAAGTTTAAATTGTAATTTTTATTGATAGTTTATTCATGATTTTCATATTTTATATTTTTTAAAAAGATTATAGGTCCATGTTACTCTCTTGTTTCTTACAATATTATAAATAATTGTTTCACCTTGCATTGCGTCACTGTCAACATTGTTTTGTAAAATTTAGAGTGCTTAAAATTAACTCATAAAGTTATTTAAAATAACAAATTTTGAAATTTATTCTATAATATGTAGTATTAAATATAATGTAACATAAAGTTAATTATCATTGTCTTTGTTATGTGGTTTGTTAAGGGAACATGTTTACACACTTGATAAAATAGAATTTTGCTTAGTTTTAACCTAATAGCAGTAGGTGTGAAATTTAGAATATTGCATTCCTTTATGGATATTTAACTATTTATGTCGCCCTAAATTAATGGGAGAAGGGGTTAGTTTACACTAAATATTGGATGTTGTATAGAGGAAACTTAATTGGAGGGTGATTTTGTTTCCGCATAGACCTCAATTTAGCTTTTAAGAGGATGGATATGGAAACTCTTGGAGATGATGCTCTACCAGCACCCTTGGTTCTAGGGACTGGCGTGGCCTGATGATTCTGCAGTGAATCAATGAAACAATTTCTTCCAAGGTTGTTTAAATTCTAAGTGGATATATTACTTTAAAAACTCATATATAGGTGCGGCTTTTTCATTTTACCCCGAGAGCAAATAAGTAGGAAATTTAGCCAAAAAATGACAAAAAGGAGAAATTTACATTATTTATGTAGAGTTAAATGGCTGCGTTACGTACCTTGATAAGTGGACCCTTTGTACAATCATTTTAAGATCTATTATCACATATATATATCTTAGTTCCAAGCTCTAATAATCTTCCAATACGTACAATAGGTTGACATCGAATATTGCCTGGGAAAAGAAAAATAAGCATAAGATGGTAAATGGTAACAAAAACAACTTATCACATAGAAATACCATAGAAAAACAACCATTATCTGGAGGGTTTTCTCAATCTAACATAGCGGTGGTGCATAGTATTGCCCTTCTTCTTGGACGATACAATCTTCAGATCAAGCATGCATCTCAGTTGAGGGCAATCAACTCGTCTAGGCCGTCTAGCAGGATGCATGCTACCATGCATAGATGTACGCAGATGTTAACACTTGGAGTCGTGCAGACCATTCGTTGATTTATTCAGAGGGAGCCATCCAGATCTTTGCTCCTGTCCATTGGCCATTGCAAAGGCCTCGTGGCCAGTACCAATCGGCTGCTTCACAAACCTGTGAGGCACATGCATCTTACTCCACCAACCACCACCATCCCTCCATCGGCGTTGTTGACAAAGACAATGAAACATCCTTGTATGCATGTATTGCCCTGCTGGTAGGATAATTGGAGCACGCGCCGCCAGGGAGAGGAACGCGTGGAAAAAAAAGCCACGAGCTAGGTTAGATTAGACATAGGTGTGGTGATGAGGAGTTCTCACAAAGCAGAGCACGCCGCCAAGGAGAGAGAAATCCGAGGAGGAATCAATTAGATTGCAACTACTCCATGATCGAGAGATCAGGAAACAAAGTGTCTTTACTTCATGCAACTTCTCCATGAAAACTTGCGTTTAATGCCATCGAATGGAAGGAAGAGCAACGCAATATTGTGGCTTCCTTTTTCCGGATTGAAACTCGACGTTGCGGCGGCGACGGCAATAGGTCTCCACGCGCTCGAGAGAGAGCTAAGAGGAAGCACCAGCGGCAATAGGTATCTACATCCGCAGATTTTTTTTATAGATGCGTAGGATTTTCATTTTGTGAATCACTAAAATTAGTTATATTAATTTATCCTAATGGCATTGGTGGGTAAATTTAATGTATATTTAGGGGTTATTTTATGGTACTTTTATAATGGCAATGGTGGGTAATTTTTTAGGAAATGTTATAGATCGAATGGCTAACATTGTTAGAGGTTAATGGATCGACGGCTTGATGTTTCTAATTAATGTGAGAATTTCTAATATTTTTCTTTTTTTCTAACGCATCTGGTGAGAATTAACGTGGTGTCTCCATTGGAGCCTCCAATTAGTAATATAAGATAAGATATGACATTTTATAACACGACATTGCAACACAGGACAGGACACAAGGAACACTACACGAACGATGATCGATCGATGGACCTTATTTATTCTTGGTACGTGACATGGATTTTTTTGATATATAAATACTAACGTGTACGTAACCTGCTAGTCGACGGCCGGATAGACGACAGACGACTTGCGAGCGAGACGACGGGTCGACGGTACCATATATATATACCATGCATATACATGGACTTAATTGTTACTGTCGCAGTTGTTGATTTGCAGCTGGTTGCTGTAGTTGGGGCCGATCAGCTGCCGGTTTCTGAACGTGGCGTCGTTGTTGTAACCGGTACCGTGGCAGGTGATTCCGCTGTCGACGTCGACGATGACCTGGACGGAGCTTATCAAATCGGTGTGCAACACGTCGACGTCGGGCCGTGATGAGTTTTTTTTTTTTTTTTTTTTTTTTGAGAAGGACACAGTACAACGCAGACGCCACAATACGCAGACGCACACTCATCCCTATGAACACACATACGCAAACCCTACCCCCGATGAGCACCTCCGAAGGACTGAGCACCCGGCAGATCTGGGAGATTCTCGAAGTCACCATTGGCGCCTCGCCGTCGACGCGGAACGCCGCTTACCACTTAATGCATAACGCCGGAAAATCCTAGGAAAATCCCAGGGAAAGGTGCGAGCACCAGGATTTGAACCCTGGTGGGTAGCGTCCCCTTTGGACCCGGCCCTACCATTGGACTACAAGCCAATTCGCGGCCGTGATGACGAGTTTGCACGGTCGGTTGATGCACGGGCCGAAGCCTAGTAAGGGCCGGCCCAACTCTACGGTCACGCGCATGCTGTTGCCGTACTTGTCGTACACGTCGAAAGTGAAGTCGTCTAACCCAGCAACGTAAAACCCCTCCGTGGTCACTAGAATTGAGCAATGGCAATCCTCATTGCTGCTGCTGTTGGACTTGTCGTTGCTCCGGACCATCTGCATGGATCCATGTATTATACTCTCTCCATATAGAACAACAATATAGCCTTTAGTCCCAAGCTAGTTGGGGTAGGCTAGAGATGAAACCCATATAAAACAGTATAAAAGAACGTAAAAAGGTACAAGACAAAAGGATAACGATATGGTAGATAGAAAAGGAAACAAAGTCATGGTTCAGGCACGTTGATAGCTAGCCTCCAAGCGCTCCTGTCCAAAACTAAATCCTTAGAGATATTCCACTCTTAAGGTCTCTCTTAACCGCCTTGTCCCAAGACAGCTTAGGTCGACCTCTGCCTCTCTTTACATTATCTACCCGCTCTAGAACTCCATTGCGCACCGGCGCCTCGGGAGGCCTCCGTCCATATAGGAAAAATAAATCGTTTAGACCAGCGATATGGTTTTTAAAACATTACATTGACTTTTTTCTATTAAAAGTATTTATTGGAAAGTTATGTAGAAATGTATAGGAATGCAATAGTAATAATGGATCCAGAATGCAGCATCCGCGCGGCATCTGATCGATCTTACCTCAATATGGGGCACCACCGCCGCCGCCGATGACTGCAGCAGCAGGGCCAGCACCGAGACCATCACCATGACGACGACCAAGGCAGGTAGTGGGAGCCAGCTGGCCATGGCTACCGAACTGATGAACGGGCAGGGTTGTAAATGGAATGGTACAGTGGATGCTGAGCTGAGCGAGAGAGAGATCAAAGGTGCATGTATTTATATAGTATACAGGTACTATCGATCACTAGTAGTATTTGTTTAGCATTCAAAGCCCACAACCACCCAACAAGACAAGATCTGATCTGATCTCTATGATGGATGCTGCTGCTCGATCGCTGAAGCTGCCATTTCAGCTGCTAGGCCCAGCCCCAGGACTGCTGCAGCTGCTACAGTCGAGGCCCACTACTGTACATGTGGGTGGGTATACAAACACGTATGTGCGGCTGGCTGCTGTACATGTGGCGGGTACACAAACACGTAGTACGTAGTATATATATACAACTTCATATAGCTCCTAGAATCCGCGCACGGAGAGCGATCCAGCTATTATACCGCTACTGTTTGCGAATCGTGCGTCGCCACATGTCCCGTGCTTGTGCCTGCCTGCATTCGCCGTCTCCCGGTTCATTCATCAACAAGGCCGCCCACCGTTCCTGCAAAAAAAAAAAAAAAAAAAGTTAAACAAAATGGGCCTCGCAACGTCTCGCCGTCTCCGCTGCTCCATCAACCGGGCCTCGCCGCCTCCGCCTCTTCTTCCTCTCCCACTGCCGGCGTGCTTCCGGATGCCGACCTCAGCTGCCTCACCGTCGCCGATCCGCGACGACGCCCGCCACCACGTAGTCCTACGCGTTGTCCCCGTCTCGCTTCCTCTTCTCGATTCGCCTTTTGGATCTCCCGTGGAGGACGAGGCGCGACGGTTGTGCCAGGCCCAACCCGCTCGCCCTCATCTTCTCCTCCTCTGCACTGGGGCCATACGCCGCAGTGATCCCTGGAAGGTGCCCGGAGCACCGGACGGCGGGGAGTCACACGCCGTGCAGCATCGACTCCGCCGCCGTCGCGCCGTCGTCCGCCTCTAGGGCCTGCAGTGACCCTGGAGCGAGGGTGCCTGGAGCAGCGGACGACGGGGGAGTCACGCACCATGCACGCATTGGCGTCGGCGTCGGCATCGACTCCGCCACCACTGCGCCGTCCTCCGCCTCCAGGGCACCGCCCCTACATCAGATCCCTCCCTTGGGCGTCTTTACGCTAATGGTGTCATGGATTGGTAATGTTTTCTGTCATCTTCTACCTAGCGCTATCTATCTGTTCCCTTTTCTTCCCTCTCTCTCATTATGTGCCTAATCGACGCTGCATGTATGCAGTCCGGTAGCTATCGGCACCAGCTCAGATGTCGTCAGTGACGCAGGGAGAGGCTCCCATCCAATGCCCCATGTCAGTTGTCACCAGCTTCTCCCCTCACCCTTTCTGCAGTAGTAACCCATGGCCCCATGGGTACAGCAAGAGCATCCCCAAGCTATGGCGCTGTGCATCCAGTGTTTTTTTTTATAGTTCTACATCTTCATGTTCCAATGGTCTTTTGCGAAAACAAATCAAGTACAACAGTATATAGAGTTTCTTTTACGAGAGCAATAGAGTTCCTTTTGGAAACCAATTGCAGTTGATGAATACAAATTTACAGTTTTCGCTGCATATTTATGCTTCAGGTTATGATAAAATAGAAAAATACCTATGATTAATTAGGTTATTTTCAGTTCATGTCATCATGGCAGTTGATGAATACAATTTATAGTTTGCACTGCATATTATCCTTCAGGTTAGGATAAAATAGAAAAATACCTATGGTTAATTAGGCTATTTCAGTTCATGTCATCATGGTGGGGATTGTTTGCATATGTATCAACCTTTGGTTTAGCTGCATAAAAAGTCCTCTTACAAATCTCAACTCCTGCTTATACACAACATCTTTAGACCATTTTCCCTTTCAAGAATTGCTTTTATTAGATGAAAGGGACAGGTCGTTCACACCAGTTTCCCTTATGATGCAAAACTCATAAATGTTGGCTCCTTTTTCTTCTTCGGTAATAATACATCATGTCCTTTGTACTCTTGCCACTTCTCCTTTTTCTGATCGTAACATGTCACAGTTGAGTCTACAATAGCTGTTATCTCCTAAGTGAATGCTAAATATATCCATATGCCCTTTTTGCTCTGATATCATGGCCATCTACCATCTGTTGCTGGATTGAGGTTTATTCTTGCAGGCAAATGTTGCTCATATAAATTGCAGAGCAACAGAACAAACAAAAAATACTACATTGCTTCTTATGCTTTGGTTTGCTCTGTGTTCCAAATCAGTTGCCGACATGCATTTCATATTTCTTCATGGATATTTACCATTCCTTAAAAACTAAAACATATGTTTAGGAAACAAAGAAAAAAGGATTGCATGGTTGTGATGTGTAAAAAGATTGTCCTTCTATGTTAAAGAATACTACTACCTCTGTATTCTCTAGGTTTTATCGACAGTATGTTTACAGGTTTTCCTTAATGTCTGAATGGATTTTTGATGTATGTCTGCATCATTTTGTCTGCACCAATTCAGAGTTTCTGATCTCAATGTAGATGTTTTTATTATTTGAACGGTAATGAATCTACTCCTATTGATATTGGATTCCAAATGGTTCAGGTTGGCTTACTGCAGCATATGGTGAATAAAGTTAGGTTGCTTGAGCACCACTGAGGTGTTGCCTCCATCTTTATTCATATGTGGTGTGATAAGAAAAAATACGCTGGTTAGTGCCTCTTAAATTTAGCCTTTTTTTGTAAGGCTTATTGCTGCCAAAATTGATGATTTTGTCATATATTTCGGCAGCAACCATGTCAAGTGCCATCAAGAATGCAGTCTTTAGATTTTATTAGGGCTATAGTCCTACCTGAAATGGTTGTTTTGATTTTGCATGTTTCAAGGTACTACAGGAGGATGGATATGGTAGCAACAAGTGGTGATCTCATACAGGCACTTCGAGCAACAGGGTGTAAGCCTCAACAATCTCCAAAGAGTAATAATCTTTTTTGCTATCAAGAATACCATGTGTCATGTTACCTTGCGATATAGAATCCTTTGGATTTTGTTTCTATGAACCAGCTTTCCTGTTATGTAACCTTGTGAGATGAAATTATTTTTCAGGGCTCAAATTGAGAGCTTCCGAGTTCCAACACGAGCTGCAGCACCTAAGAACCATTGTGCCTTTTGTGCTACTGTTGCCACTATCCATCAAGTTTGTCCATGGGCGCAATCTGGAACTCGGTTTCTGGCTATAACCAGACCTCTCCTCCATGAAGTGAGTTGAGAACTTTCCAACTTTCTTCTAATTGTTTT
Organism: Hyparrhenia diplandra; assembly: GCA_015847255.1. Lineage (NCBI taxonomy): Eukaryota > Viridiplantae > Streptophyta > Magnoliopsida > Poales > Poaceae > Hyparrhenia > Hyparrhenia diplandra. The sequence goes on from JADLZK010002807.1 coordinate 112,510, forward strand.
CATTCATTACCTAAGACAGAGATTGGCTCTCAATGTATTGTTCAGTTAGTATCAGATTTATTTGGCTACAATACAGAACCTTATCGATCCATCCATGGTTTAGCCTCTGTGTTCTAACACATGGTGAGTGTGCACCTAACCAAATATCAGTGGGTTTGATGTCTAACTAATCTTATCTGAATTTTAGGCACTCTAATTTGTAGCTTTTGCCTACTGGTCGATCCACAAACTAAGCCACTTTATGCACCACAGATAGCTAATGTTCAGAAACACATCATTTATTTAGTGCATGATCATAGCGTGCTTGCTGAAAGAGCAGACCATTCCTGTTTCAATTTCAAGGATGGGTACAACAACGTAGTAATATGAACATTGCCAATTTCACAGTTGGCTGTTGTTACATATGAGTTACCTAAATAGTCTCTGGCTTGCTAATCAGGACTTCAGCAAATATAGATGGTAAGGAAATAAAAATAATATTTTGATGTTGTTTCTTCTATATTAAGAGTCTGTTGCCTTGAACGATCAGTAGGTTACTGTAGATACTTGCTACCACAAACTATGTATGGTTTTTGGTGCCATATTGAAGCCCCTAACAAGTGTATCTCCTCTTAGCGTCATTCTTCCTTCATCTTGCCTCCCTTATTTGAACCCCTAACACTGAAAATTATATTAAATACTATGAGCATTTCACTATGATAAGTATATAGTCCTGTTGGATCACTTAAATGAATTTAGCCCTAAGACATTCTTACTATGATTTAGCACTTTCCATTGAGGATGCTCTCTCTAATACAAGGCGTTATTAGAATAGAGAGATTGATTCACTGACTCACTCTATGCAAACCGGTCATACGATAAGAGCGATTCACATATGAAAACGGGGATAGCAGATACATAAAAAGGGCAGGAATGACCCTGCTCACTCATTTCTTTTACATATATCTTCATGTTCAATCCAAGAAGTTGCACATCACATATACTGATCGTAGATGAAGTTGTAGTTTTGCTGATGATTATGACAAGCGCTTTTGTGTTGTCCAAGGTACATGTCATCAGTAAAAGAAAGATTACACTGTCAACTGTTACCTTAGTATTGCAGGTTGGAGCCACTCAACTTGGTTGTACTTGGATCGATTGCATACATGAAGCTTACCTGACGTGTCTTCATGAAGCTTACCTGACGTGTCTTCATGAAGCTTACCTGACGTGTCTTCTCATTCTGCCAAGAGCAAAGGGCCGTAGATTTTGCATAGATAATGTATTATTATGTTCAGCACATTAATGTAAATAAGGATTCTGAAATTTTACTTCAAATTCTTTGCCAAGATAGCAGTTCAGCTGCTGGTAATTGTTTACTTCATTTGTATGGTCAGCTACCGCTAATTGTTTATCTAAATTATGTTTAAAGTGAAACAAAATTCGTTGCTCTGATTGTCTCATATATGCGTTTAAGAAATCGGGCGCGGCGAAGTGCGCCTACTGACCTAGTAATATATATTTATATATACTTTGTATGTATATAAGGAGTAGGGCCGAGCGGGAGTATTTATTGGGTTTGCTCTTCCTCCAAAAGAAATTTATTCGGTTAGCTGCAAGCGCACAGCTCATCCAATCTGTTTGGGACCAGACCAGATCGCTAACTACCAAAGATAACGTCCATCATATCTTGTTGGGTGAATACTCAACTCAACATGTTACTGATGATGATATGGTTTACAAAGTGGCCATTCAACATGGCGATTACAAAGGGAGTCAGGGGGTATTTATAGGACCCCCTGACTTTCGTAGTTATACAAAAATGTCAAGGATTCCAAAATGAGCTTCTAAGATGTAACTATTCAAGCGAAGATGTATTCATTGTCTTCGCGATGCTTCTTTCATAGCTTTTATCTTCGCAGTGCTTTTCACTTCTTCGGAGGCGATATTCTAACCGTTTGCGAAGACTCTACGACCATCTTCGCTTAAAACCTTTACTTTAAACTTCTGAACATCACGTTTCATGTTCTCCCGCGAAGCTACTTTCATGCGAAGCTATCTTCGATCTTTAAGCTCTTGTTCTTTCCTTATCCTGGCTTGTCAAAAGTGCGGGGACGAAAGTTTCATATGGAAATCAAAGTTAGAACCCAACAGCAGCCCCTCGTGGGCGAAGGCCGACTTCAAAGGCATGAAACCCACGAATCATAAGTTTTCTCAAAACTTTGTTTCGATTCTGAAAAACGTCGTCCCCAGACTTTGAAGTTGGACTTTTTGCTGATTTTTGACTTTGCGTAAATCTTGAGATTTTTTTAAACGGTTATGTTGACCGTTTGACCGAAGAAGTCTATAAATAGCGGAGCACCCCTATTTTCTTCATCTTTTTTCGAAGAGGGCCACCTTTTTGAATTTTTTCCAATTGTTGCGAAGTCGAATTTGTGAAGGCCTTTTGCGAAGTCAAAAATCTTGCGAAGCTTTGAACATATATTTTGGACTTACAGTTTTTCCTGTGTCAGGTATATTTCTTTGATTCCTAAGTTATTTAATGGTTACTTTTTTATTGACATGTTTGTACTTTACTTTTCTCTCTTTTTTTGTATTTAGGATGGCTCTTGTTGAAGATACCCCGGCTGATTCTCAAAGCCAAGATATTGAAGAGGAAGCCAACTCGCAACAGGATGACTCCGGAGAGGATCTTTCACAAGTGTCTGCTTCAGAGTCGGAGCTGCTACCAGATGATAGGATTTCTTTGTCTTTTGGCTGCAGCAAAATGACCGAAGAAGATTTGAAACAAATGGTTAAAGATGGAATCCTTAGGGAGGGGCAGTACAGGCCAGCGGAGCGGATGAGAAGGTCCCTAAACCAAAGCCGCAGACGAGTGCATAGTTTTTAAGGATCTTTTTACTGCGGGTCTTCGCATGCCTCCTCAAACTTTCCTTGAAGAGGTTTTCAAGAAGTTTAATATCGAGATGCACCACTTGACTCCCAATGCTATAGTCAAGTTGTCAGTTTTTCTATGGGCTGTGAGGAGCCAAAATGTGAAGCCAGACATTGATGCATTTTGCACAATGTATGAACTTCACACTCAATTTAGGACAAAGAAGATTGATCAACGTACAGTGAAGCTGTACTTTGGGTGTTGTAGTTTCAAGACTGCCTGGGGTCAGAAACAAATTTCCCCTGCTATGAAGAACAAGTGGCCAGATGGTTGGACCAAGTACTGGTTTTACCATAAAGTTCCTTTGGTTGAGGAGAACAAAGGAAGAAAAGGTGTTGTTAAGACTTATCCTTTGGCATCGCGCATGCATCGCGAGCGTTTTGAGTGTAAGCCGAGCCGCGAAGTCTAAATCTTGCTCGGAATGTTTGAAAGCTTTTAAGAAAGTTATTTCCCAGCAAATCAACTCGCGATCTTGTCGAAGAATATCTTGCGGCTGGTATTTGGCCTTTAAGGCTTGGATGAGATTTTCTTCGCTATCATGCAAAGAAAATCTGTGAAAGAGATTATGTTTTTCCTGACAGAGATACCGTGATACCTTCACGGTTTAAAGATGAAGAAGAGTTTGTTGCTGATGTTGAGAGCGGGGCCATAGATTTGCTTGGCAAATATCTTCATACTTGAGAGGAAACAGATGGATGAAATTATTGGAAAAGATTACGTTCGGTTAAATCATATCTTCGATTTGGCTAACGTGACTTATAAGGTTCGTCCACCTCCCGCTTATGCTCGCAAGAAGGAAAAGAAAGATTCAGTTCTCGATGATAAGAATTTGAAGAGGAAAAGGAATGATCTTTGCGAAGGTCCCCCGCTTCTTCTAAGGCTGCGCGAAGAAAGCCGATGTGACTCCAAAACAAATTCGCCGGAAGAAGAAGGCCAAGAAGACCATAACATTTGGCTAATACCTTAGACCTTACTGACAGCGAAGTTGATGTTCCTGATCTTGAGGCTTCACAGCTTGGTACTTCTCTTCGGGATTTTGAGGTGAGAAAAATTTGCAAAGTTTTTGCCCCGACCGGGTTGACTCCAGATCTTCTCCTCCGCTAGCCGAGCATTTACAACTTTTTGGGTCTTCGCAGAGATTGGGTACCTCAGGCACAGCTGGCGAAGACGCTGATGTGAATATGTTCGAGGCTTCTCCTACTGGTACTACATCTCCTTCTTCTCCTAGGATTAGAGATCCGACCCCAGATTTTCCCATGAACTTAGTTGATAATACTTGTGTTACGTGCGATGAGTGCAATAGCCATAGATTAGCTAAGTTAGCCAAAGATATTCATGTGAGTCATTTGATAGTGCACCCGAGAAAATATTTCCGCCCGAGCCGGGAGTTACCGATGGAAACAGAGATGCTGTTCTTGCTGCGAAGTTAACCGTGGGTTCAACTGTGGAGCCTGCGAAGGTTTTGGAAGCTCCTGAGAAGTCGAGCGAGCCACAAAGTTTAAACCGGTATTGGTGCGTATTTTCGATTTTGTCCTTCTTAGTTAAATTGTTTCATTTTTCTTACTAAACTTTTTATTTTTCTATTCCTTAGAGAAAACTTTGAAAGAAAGGGCTGATGATCTTTGTTAAAGTTGTGAAAGAGAAACTACACAAGAGAGGTACCGGGGACTGCTCAGTTTTCTCTTGACGACTTTGATGATGTGGTGGATGACCAAGCTGAAGCAGATCAGCGAAGCCGATTGTCTGAATCTCTAGTGAATGTTGAAGCTCAAGAGAAAATTCCTTGCCCTTTGAAGGAATTGAAGGAAGGTGAAAGAGTTTGTAAGTTTTTTTATTTTGCTTGTTTCTATTTCTTCTCTTTTTTTTTTTGTTAATTTGTTGTTTCACTGACTTGCTAACTTTTTTCTCCATCTTTTCCCTTTTTTAGCTCAATATTTTCCTGATGCTTCGACTTCTTCAAAAGATAAAACTGTTGATGTTGGATCGATGAAGGAAGTGATTTTGGATCACCCCACTCCTCAAGTTGCTGTTGAAGACACAGGACTTTCTTCCGAGGCTATTGCAAATTCTATTGATAACACCTTGAAGTTTTGTGTTGAGAGCGGAGTCAACTTGGATTCTTTCAAGTTTGTTGGAGTAGGTGTGGATAAACTTCGTGTGCTCGAAAAGGGGCGAGAAGCAATTGGCCAAGTGTATTGATGATGCCTTCTTCGTTCCCGACGCTGAGGCCGAGCTAGCGAAGATGAATCCACTGGAGCTTGGCTGATGCTAGCATAAATCGATGTACAAGGTGTGCTTCGCTTGTTCATTCTTTGTGTTATCTTTATGTGCGAAGACGCTTTACATAAGATTTGTTTTGACTGTCTTTGTTCATTTCGAGGGGGCTCTTGTTAATCGTGGACTTAGAAAGTCTCTCGAGGACAGTGCGACTGCTTTTGCCGTTTGCGAGAAATCTTTGCTGAAAGAGATTGAAGATCTGAAATCTCAAGTTGCCCTTAAAGAAAAGGAGAGAGGAGATGCCGTTGATGAATGGCATAAGATTGATCGTCTGCTTCATCAAGCTTCGGATACTATAAAGGAAAAAGATGGTGAACTTGATGTTGCGAAGACAACCATTGATAGACTTAAGAGGGAAAAGGAGTATCTTGAAAAGAAGAGTGTGGAGATGGATCAAATGCTGATGAGAAAATTCAACAGAATGTGGGAGTTGTGTAAAGCTGCATATGAGAAATGGGGTGCCGTGCCGAAGATCCTTGTTGGGAGCTTGGGGAATATGATCCTTTCTTCAGCTGGCTTTGCAGACAGTATGAAGACCTTAGTGTTGTTGTGCAAGCTGCTGCTGATACAAGTGTCATGTACTCCACCAGGGGCTCTTTTACATCTTATGAAAGAAGCTAATGATCCATTGTATGATGCTTTCTTTGCTTCCACGTTCAAGTTTCCTGCTGATGCCATTAATCAAATTTCTCCGAAGACCCATCTTCTTTGCAAGAAATTTTTCAACGAATATTGGTGTCGGTGTGGCCGAGAACATTGTCTTGAAAAGGTCAAAGAAAAGTTAAAAAGGTATTTTGTTACTTTGTTTTGTGATTTCCTTGCTATTGCTTGTTTTTATGCTGACTTTCTTTGATTTTAACGGCTTGAATTCGATATTTCTCGGGGAGGAAGAAGCTCTTAGGAAGCAAACAGATGGAAGAGGAAGAGAGGATCGGGAGGAAGAGAAAAAAGAGTCGCGATGATGTTAGTGAAAGGAGGAATTAGTTTTTTCTTTATCTTTGATTACCCTTGGGAAGATGTAGAAAACATGTTCGAATGATCAGTATTGTAAATTTTTAAAGTTGTGGATTGTTTTAATACTTTGTTATATTTGTTTGAGCCGAAGTTAGTTTTGTTGCGAAGTTGCAAGTCTTCTTGAATTTCTTGTGGAATGTTTTTGACTTTGATAACTCTTGCAAGGTGTAGGGGAAAAACCCCTATCCCCTCACGGGTCACTTTGGGTTAGGCTCCTCGGGCCGGCCCAGGACGGCGGAATGAAGCCCTCGGCGCCAGAAGACCGCAATCATCGGAGAATACAGCCAGACTTGATCGTCAAGATAGTTACCTAGTATGGCTCAATCGTAGTCGATATGTACTTTCATCAGTAACCCGATCAGGATAGCTCTTGTCGGGATAGATCCGACCTGTAACCCCGCTCCCCGGACTATATAAGGCGAGCAGGGATCCCCTCTCGAGGGACAGAAAATTCTCAATCAATCAATACAATCAAGCAGGACGTAGGTTTTACGCCATCAAGGCGGCCGAACCTGGGTAAAACCCGTGTGTTTTGTCCTTCGCTCGTTCTGCTTAACATCCTGCTAGTCGTCTAGCGCATCCCAAAACCGCTCAATCTACTAGCCGGGCATACCCCTGCTAGACTATCGCCGATAACTCGACGACAGTTGGCGCGCCAGGTAGGGGGTGTGCACGAAGACGCCATGACTAGCAAGATGGTGATCTTCCCTGACTCCATGGCGGTTGACCCGATGGAGGACATCCAGTTCGGGACGCTCGTCTGGAACAACGGCGCCATACTCGGCGTCAACAACCCCCGCAAGACCGGTTAAGATCCAATCAGCGCCAGCGCCGCTGCAACAGCATCGGCACCGATCTCGACCCGGGCGGGGCCGCTTTGGAGATTGATCGGGCTCACCCATCTGTTCGTACCGTACGCGCGACGTTTCGTCCACGACATCGACAACCTGCTCGGCGATTTCGACAAGATCAAGATCGGTATGAATGAGTCTTCACCTCTGGTCGATTCAGCTATATCGCTCCCTGCCAATAGGAACCAAGCATCGACCGAACGTGGGCTGCCTGATGCCTCCTCGGGGAAGAACAGATCTGGTCGAAGGACATCAATCCCTTGGCCAGAGTCTAGTCATTACATCCACTCCCGAGGGGCGGGTCGTTCACTTCTCTTCGCCGGCGAGAGGCGAAGCGCCTCAGCTCTGGGACCGGTCCGAGAACCGTCCCGGGCCCTACGACTTCATCGACGCTCCGACATACCAAGAAGGTGCCTCGTCGACCACCCGCGACCACGTCTACATGGCTAAGCGCTCTCCGATCTTGGAGGGTGTCGAGGGAGGCGGAGAGCGAGCACCAACTTCGTGACGCCGCCGCTGCCCGCGTGACTTCGTCGATGCCACGACCACCATACCCAGGAGCCAACGGAGCTTGTTCTCGGCTACGACTCCCCGCTGTACGACCAGGGTACCGCTCCCTGGGAGACCTGCGGCGGGGGAGTCTTCGTCAGCGAGGACTCAGCACCCCGTGAGGGGGAAAACGATGAACTCCGCGATCGCTCGGGAGGGACGCAATGCGAACGAGCACGCCCGTCGACAAGCGGAGCAAGACGCCGCCGCCGCTCGGGCCCATCCGGCGGCACGGCGGCAGGAGCTTCCCGGGTGGCCATCGATGGAGGAAGCGCCCGAACATGCATGTTCCGGAGCTCCATGAAGGCTTTGGACATTACGAAGGGCGACCTCAAGCCCCACGACCACCGTTACGGGGATCTGCCCGGTGAGTCGTCGGTACCGCTTCGGGCGTGTAACGCTCCGTGTGTAGTTCGGGCGACGCCAAGCATCATCGCGATCTGATACATGAATTTCGTCGTCGCCCGACTTGAGTCATCGTACCACGCCATCATCGGCCGGCCAGGGCTGACCAGGCTCATGGCGGTCCCGCACTACGGCTACCTCATCCTCAAGATCCCCACGGAGAAAAGGGGTCCTAACATGCCGGGCCAACGTGCATATGGCCTACGTCTGCGAGAAAGAGGGCCTTGACAAGTAGGAGTTCATTCTCCAGTCGGTCCGACAGGAGGAGGTAATAAAAAACGCGAAGAAGCTGAACCCCTCCGACCTCGAGATACCCGAGGAGGAGCGGGCGAAGAAGACCACCAAGCCGTCGGATACCAAGGAGATCCAGCTGGTGGAAGGAGATCCGTCCAAGACGACAAAGATCGGCATCAATCTTGACCCGAAATAGGAAGACGTGCTCGTCGGGTTCTTGAGGGACAACGTGAGCATTTTCGCATGGAAACCCGCTGATATGCCCGGTGTACCCCGGAGCCGGATCGAGCACCGCCTACGAGTCAAGCCTGATGCCAGGCCATGCGCCCAGAAAATACGCCGCTTTAATAAAGAAAAGTCCACCGCTATTAAGGCAGAAGTAACTAGATTGCTAGCTGCTGGCTTTATTCGTGAAGTGTATCATCCTGACTGGATAGCTAATCCGGTCCTTGTAAGGAAGAAGAATTATGAATGGAGGATGTGCTTTGATTATACCGATCTCAATAGGGCTTGCCCTAAAGACCCCTTTGGTCTACCTCGTATCGACCAGGTGGTCGACTCCACTACAGGTTGCAAGCTCCTGAGCTTCCTGGACTGTTACTTGGGCTATCATCAAATTGCCCTTGCAAATCGAAGACCGGGAGAAGACTTCCTTCATCACCCCGTTTGGCGCCATCGCTACACGACTATGTCGTTCGGTCTCAGGAACGCCGGAGCCACCTACCAGCGTGCTATACAGGGCTGCCTAGGAGATCTTATCCCCGACCTCGCTCAGGCTTATGTCGACGATGTCGTGGTGAAGACCCAGAGCGCCCTCTCCTTGGTGGATGATCTTACAAGGGTTTTCGCCAAACTCAATGAGTACCAATGGAAACTTAATCCAGGAAAGTGTGTTTTTGGCGTCCCCTCCGGCAACTTGCTCGGCAACATTGTTAGCGTAGGGCGTGGCATCGAGCCAAACCAAAAATCGGGCGCCATCATGCTGATGAAAGCGCCCGAAAACGTAAAGGATGTCCAAAGCTCACAGGATGCATGGCGGCCCTTAGCCGTTTCGTCGCACGGCTTGGTGAAAAAGGGTTGCCATTTTTAAACTCCTTCGCGCAGAGAGAAGCCTTCGGGTGGACCAACGAGGCTCAAGAGGCCTTCAACGGCTTCAAGAAGTTCCTTACCACGCCTCTGGTGCTGGTGGCACCAAATGACAGGGAGACAATACTGCTCTACATCGCTGCGACCAACGGCGTGGTCAGCACCACTTTGGTTGTCGCGCGGAGGAAGGGCACGTATATCCTCGTCCAACGACCGGTCTACTTCATCAACGAGGTGCTGAACGACTCCAAACAAAGGTATCTGCATATACAGAAGCTACTTTACGGGATACTTATTACATCTCGTAAACTGCTCCACTACTTCGACCTCCATCCGATCACCGTGGTGTCAGACTACCCGTTGGGTGACGTCCTGCGCAACAAAGATGCCAATGGTCGCATATGCAAGTGGGCAATCGAGCTCAGCCTGTTCACTATTGAATACAAGAATAGGAGTACCATCAAATCACAAGCACCGGGGAGACCGTTTGTGAATGGATAGACCTAGAGACTCCCCTCAAGACACCGGCCGTGAGCGATGGACGATGTACTTCGATGGATCGCTAAACATCGACGGGCCAGGAGCCGGAGTTTATACCATATCACCCTCCGGGGATACCCTCCGGTATGTTCTCCGTATTCACTTCAAAGCATCCAACAACGCTGCGGAGTATGAGGCTGCCCTCCATGGTCTCCGTCGATCGCCGTCTGGGGCTTGGGGGTCCGACTCATCGCAGGTATATGGAGACTCTGCGTTGGTCATCAAACAGGTTAACAAAGATTGGGATTGTAAAAGCGAGAAGATGGATGCATACGTGGCGGCGATAAGAAAATTGGAGGGCAAATTCTACGGGCTCGATTCCGATCACGTGGTTCGAGACTACAATCGGGCCGCCGACGAACTTTCAAAGCTCGGCTCCTCTCGAGCAAAGATACCGGCCGGGCGTTTTTGTTGAAGATTTGTGGCAACCAACCATCGGTGATCCCGCGCCCGGTCCTCCTCCACTCGAGACAGCCGAGCATATTGTCGCCACCTTGACCAATACCGCCGACGAAGACGGCGGGTCCCATTAATCAAATATCCGCAAGAGGCCCTAGTACCAGGAAGACAAGACGGAGCAAGAACGACTCATCAGCGCAAAGAAGAACTACGCCCTAGTTGACGGTTTCCTCATGAGGAAGAGTATTGGCAATCGGGTCTTACAAAAGTGCATCTTGAAGCGAAGGCATCAAGTCGCTCGATGAAATCCATGGGGGCATATGTGGCAACCACGCAACATCCCAAACTCTCATCGGGAAAGCGTTTCGGAAAGCAGATTCTATCGCCGCATAGCAGATCGCCGGCAGAACACTTGGTTCGGCATTGTGATAAATGCCAGTTTTTTGCCAAGCAGACGCATGTGCCAGCTCATGAGCTCCAGACTATACCGGCTGCCTGGCCTTTCTCATGCTGGGGACTCGATGCTATTGGACCTTTCAAAACTGCTCCTGGCAGCTTCAAGTGGATATTTGTTATGGTCGACAAGTTTTCAAAGTGGATCGAATATCTCCCTCTGGTCGACGCCAATCAACACAAAGCTGTCGAGATGTTGGATGAAGTGGTACATCGCTTTGGTATCCCCAATTCCATTATCACCGATTTAGGCAGCACGTTCACGGGCAGCCATTTTTGAGATTACTGCGAGGACAAAGGCATTCGGGTCAAATATGTGTCAGTTGCCCATCCTCGTGCTAACGGGCAGGCCGAGCGAGCAAATGGGATGATCTTGGAGGCACTACGCAAGCGGCTTTTCCAACCAGACGGTAAATATCCTGGTCGATGGCTCAAAGAATTGCCCGCCGTCGTCTGGGGACTTCGCACTCAGCCTAGCCGCAGCACTGGTGTATCGCCATATTTTATGGTGTTTGGGTGGGAAGCGGTCCTCCCGGCGGATATCGCCGCTCCCCACGCGTCGAAAATTACAATGAGGAGATCTCTGAGGCCACTCGGGAAGATGAACTTGTCGCGCTTGAGGAAACCCGCTGCAGTGTTGCACCCGGAATGCCAAATACCTTGAAGGTGTTCGAAGATATTACAACCGCAACGTGCGTAATAGAGCCTTTGCGGTTGGCGACCTGGTCCTACGGAGGAGGAAGCAGAAAAGTGTCCACAAGTTGGAGTCTCATTGGGAAGGCCCTTTTCGAGTCAAAGAGGTGACACGACCGAGGAGCTTACAGATTGACGACCATGGAGGGCATCGACATCCCCAACTCCCCGGAATATCGAGCACTGCGGCGATTTTACCCAGTAAACTCGGGGACTCGTAAGCCGGCTTGTATCGATCTTTACTTTTCACGTCGCAACTTTAATACAAAAAATTTCTGGAGCTTGTTGACATGGTTATATTTTCTTTTGACGTAATGAATTATTTCTATGCTCAACTTCAATCTCCTAGTCTTTGGACCCCCTAGAGCCGTATACGTACTTGGTCGTTTTTCGCAGTATCTTGCGATTGGTGTACTCCCCGCATAGGCGCCGACCGGGCGGATGACTCCTTAACGTGATCGAACAGCCCAATAGCTTGCCCCGAGCATCGCGTCTCCTTGCTGCGGCTATACCGACACATTAAGGCTAGGACCGAGTCCTCCATAAGTGACCTATTCTACACGCCTACGGTCTACGCTTCAGTAATTATCATAATCGTATGCATGCTAAAACGATTATGCAAATAAAAACAAAGTACCAAGCTAATTATGCCACCCACATCCGGGTGTGGCTCGGCTTAAACCATGTGTTTTTTACTGTTTTTTCACCTACTGTTTTTTGCTACGGCAACCAAAAGCAAAGTATCTTGCCTGGGGTCACGTCACCCAGGACTTCATCTTCACCTGTTCACAGAAGGGGGTTCATCTCGTCGGCGAGTGTCGTGGCCGCATCATCCGCCTCCTCGGCGCGGGGCAGGGCACGGCCTCATCCGTCCGTGCATGCGTAGCCTAAGCGGGACGCGCTGAAACTCCACTACGGGATGGTGGGGCGGCGTCACCGCCCGAAGCGTGTCGAGCCGTATCGCGAGTGGTCTGGCGTGTGAATTCCATGAAGTTCGCCCAGGCCGCCGCGCTACGCTGCTCCAGGTTACGGCGTCGGTTGGTGGCGCTCCCTCCGGATCGGCCCCGCCAATTGCATAGCCATGGATGGCGTCGAGGATCGGCCCAACACCCTGGAGTAGACTCTGTGTGCGAGTCCTCCACAGCACGCTTGAACCCTCCAACTGGCGAGTCTGGAAAATATGGGCCGCGCGCATCGCTGCCAAAACCAAATGGTAAGAAAAATGATACATTTTTTTTCCCAATATTTTCTCACACAGGTAATTATACTATGGCAAGAAGACGTACAGTCGCGATCGGCGATGGTACTCTGAAGCTCTTGGGTCAAATCACTTGCCCGCTGATTCGCCATCACCAGCTGTTGTTGCAGAATCTCAACAGCTGCCTCATGCTCTGCAAAGGTATCAAACAAATGAGCATTTGCATTTTTGTTATTACTAACCATTTTCTACAAAGATACTTTCAGATTCACGACACTTACCACGGGTGCGTGCCTGGGCCTCCATTCGCTTGCGTTCAGTAGCAAGCTGGGCGCACGCTTCCTCGACGGCCTTGCTTTCACGGGCAACACGGGCAGCTTCACGATCCAATCGAGTCCGCTCGGTCGCCAACAGCTCACGTTCTGCCTCCAGCGCTGCTCTCTCCTGCGCAAGAACTCGACGCTAAGCGTCTCCGCTCCCAGCCAACAGGCGGTCCCTCTCCATCACGAGAACCGCTCGCTCATCGGCAATACGGTCACGCTCATGGGCGAGCTCATCCCGCGCCTGTTGGGCGTCGAACAAGGCGCCTCGACACTGCTCCAACTCATCGCGCAGTTGGCTGATTTCCTCGTTCCGGATATGCTACAACAACACACAGTCACAAGAGCATCTATGCAAACCAATGTCGGGTAGAGTACGAAGGTCGAGTACTTACGCGCAGGCGGCTGACTCCCTCCTCTACTTGACGGGCTATCCGCGTCGGCTCGTCCTCTTCTTCTACATCGTCCCACTCCTCCTCAGCTTGGTGTTCAACAGCCTCAGCAGCCGCGGCCCCAGGCATCCGCCTCCTCCATCTCCTGATCCTCATTAACATACTGAATGTCATCAATGGGGGATTCAGGGCCGGATGACCATAGGCGCTGCGTCTGGACCAGGTGCCACTTGTTCGTGAGCATCGACGACTGGTTCCTGCAGCACCTGATGTCCCGCTACCTCTTGAGGCTCTTCGGGTGCTGCGGTATCTCGAGCCACGACGTTTGGCTCGGGGACTTCTTGCGGCTGTATCGCCCGGCCATCTCATCTTGGCGAGGAGCTTCCACCGGAACTGGCATCGGGGCGGGCTCGGCGGCAGGTCCTCTGCATCAAACAGCTTCAGTCATATAAAGCACGATGGTTCGAAAACACTCACACGCTGGCGAAGCGCATGCCACGAAGACGACCACCAGAGCTGCCACCACTACGGCCTCCTCCACTTCGGGGTGCCGTCACCTCACCATGCGTGGCAGCATTCTCTCTCGGCACGTCTACTCGAACCAACGGTGTCCTATCCTCCACATTCTGATGCAGAGATGGATAAGTCATACCGACTCACTCGGGCACTGTATTAGCACAACAAGTTACGTACTTACAAAAGCAGTTGAATCCACGAAGGCTTGCAGCTCCTCCTCAGCAAGGTAGTCGGCAGTATACAGCGGAGTGTCACTGCGAGGCGCTCGCCCAGCCGTCACCAGCCGGCCGGATGGGCCGCAGCCCCGACGAACTCTCCAACGGCCGTTTACCGCGCGCTCGTGCTGATGCTTCACTTCCAGAACCGAGGGCTGCTGCCACGGGCGAGCATCGGGCGGCGGGGCCCTGAACCGCTCGAGCACGGACAATTGCGGCCTCCTCTGGCGTCGGACTAAAGTAGTGGTGTCTCGCCTTCCCATGAATCTACAAGCGGTGAACACATATGTCGACAGCTCCATAACAAATCCAACGGTGTTCAAATCAGAATCGGGCGCTACTTACCGGCGGTGGCGGGTTCCCAGCCGCGAAGGTGGGCGGCTCGTGGGTCATGAGGATCATCGCCCACGGTCGGAAGCCTAGCCACCGCGGGCTTGTACTTCTATAGGCGGCAAAAACTTCGGCCGACTCCGCGGGTCGGATCGTTCAGCCCGATGTACTCAAAGCGGGATGCTCCCGCGCTTGAGCGGCTGAACAGCGACGCTCCCACGAACACATGTGCGGTCGACACCATCCACATGTAAATCAGCGATCATGTCAAGCAACTCTTTCACCCGTGGCATCTCAGCAGCGGTTGGTTCCTCGTTCTAGCTGACCCTCCTCACCGAACGGCGGTAGGATCGGCGGAATAGGAGTATCCGGCGCGGCGAGATAGAACCACAGCGTATACCAACGCGGCACGTTCGTCGGCAAGACGGATCCACGGAACCGATTCATCCGACTACCACGGCTTCACAAAAACGCCTCCGGCAATTCGCGACCCCGCGTCCCCTTTCAACCCAACAAAGAAGAAGTACTTCGGAGGCTAAGGTTGGGAAGGATGCCAAGGCAGCACTCACGAGGGAGGGTGATGAAGGCGGCGATGTCGAAGGATGGCGTTCGCGCAGCGGCGGCATAGTTGGAGCCCCGTAGAAGATGAGGAGCTCCACCGAAATGGGTGCGCTTGGCATCCCGGGAAGCCACGCCCGAAGTGGCTCGAACACCACCACCTCGTGCATGCGAGGCGCGCCGGATATGGCTCCTCCGTCTCCGGGACCCTCCGATTAGCAATCACCCTCTCCGGCAGCACACCGAGGCGTTCACCGCCCCGCCCACCGTCGCCTCGGTGGATGTCGAGGCTGGCCATTCCTATCCATCCGGATAAGGGGATCTTCCATGGCGATCGGCACGGATCAGCTCAGCGCGCCCGGCAAAGGCACCTCTTCCACGACCAGCGGGCACCCGGCATCCCCACGCCGGCAGCTCCTCCGCGCCTCCCGGCTCCAAAGACGCGGCCGCGGCCTCCCACGGATGGCGGTCCATCTCTGTCACCTCGATCTACATTTCAAGAAGATGAGCATCACGATTCCAATCAAATTCGATCTAATCAACGCCCGCATCAACCACATTGGGTCCTACAAACAACGGCGAATCCATAGATCTACAAAGGCACATACTCGATGCGGACGAGGGCGTCGGAGAAGCGGCGGCCGGCGAAATAAGGCGGATGAGGCGGATGAGGCGCGGCAGCGATTGTGGTGCTATTATTTATATCCCCCGCCAGCCCTAGGGGTAGGGCATCAGTGCCGTCGCGCTATGGGCCGCGCCTCCCCCATTTCTGGGTCGAGCGTGCGGCGGCGGCGGCGTCCGTTGCCATCATTGCCCTTTCGGTAGCGAGTTGCTGGCGTTGCCCACGCCCCTATCTTCTCGATTCTCGCGCCGGTCTGTTTCCTTACATGATCTGGGATATTAATTGACCAGATATCTTGCCGCTCGTTGGGACCTGGGCGCCACTATCTTCCAAACGAAGCTTCCTTAAAGCACGGAGCGTCAGTTCTCGACGACACGACTGGATATTCTTTTGGTTGATATTATTTACCTCGGTCCATGCACAAAGTGCACCCCGGCGCTTGGGACGGCGGAAATATCGGGCTCGGGGACTCTAGATCCACGTGCCCGCGGGCATCTGGTCACTGCGCCAGCCAGGTTTCCGATTACCCACCTACTCCTAAGCTCGGGGACTAAGTGGGCACACTTCACCTACGGTGAATCATGCTATAAAACTTCGCTCTAATTTTTTGTTCGGTGGTTCTTCACTCCACGTGGGCACACATCACCGAGAAAAGAAAAGATTTTTTTCACCGGAGCACCACGCATCATCAGGCGGACTCGTCCAGACTAAATTCCTGGTCGAGCACGCCAGAAGAAGAAGATAAGATGGCTGGTCGAGAGCTGTCCCAGGGCTGGTCGATGTTTAACTAGTGCGTCGACACCGCTCGAAGGTCGGTAAACGACAACGACTCCCCGATGGTCGAGCGTCAAGACTCTGCACCCGCATCTGGCGTGCTTTCGAGGGGACTAGGCGTGGGGGATAAACCCCTATCCCCTCACGGGTCACTTTTGGGTTAGGCTCGCCGGCCTGCCAGACGGCGGAATGAAGCCCTCGGGCGCCGTAAGACCGCAATCATCGGAGAATACAGCCAGACTTGATCGTCAAGATAGTTACCTAGTATGGCTCAATCGTAGTCGATATGTACTTTCCCATCAGTAACCGATCGGGATAGCTCTTGCCGGGATAGATCCGACTGCAACCCCGCTCCGGGGACTATATAAGGCGAGGGGGATCCCCTCGAGGGACGAAAATTCTCAATCAATCAATACAATCAAGCGGGGCGTAGGTTTTACGCCATCAAGGCGGCCGAACCAGGTAAAACCCGTGTGTTTTGTCCTTCGCTCGTTACGCTTAACATCCCGCTAGTCGTCTTAGCGCATCCCAAAACCGCTCAATCTACTAGCCGGGCATACCTGCTAGACTATCGCCGATAACTCGGCGGACGGCCGGGTTTCTTCGCTAAGCAAGCAAGCCAAGATAGAGTTATCGCGATGCCCTTATGATTGCGAAGGGTGATTTTGTGTTTGAGGCTTCGGAATTTTTGGAGGCTTCTAGCGGAAATATAGATGAGTTTGTAGCGGATGTCTTGGAAAATCTAAGGCAACAAACTCGTATAGGATGTCAAAGATTGTTGACTTTGGTAACTTTGGGCAAGTAAGATTTTTTTTTTTCTTGAGTTATTTATCTTTTGATTCGTGCCTGCTTTCGTAGTTGATTTTTGTTAAGTATTTTTTGTTCTAGTCTTTTTTGTTCAAGTGCGTCCCCCGAGTTTTATTTTGGGGATGGTTTGCAAGACACAACGGACAAGATAATCAATGATGTTGTCGAAGATATTACGAGTGAAGCGGCTGACTAGTGTTGCTTCAAGACTTTTTGAATGTTTTGAGATTTAAACATGTTGTATGTATAGTTTGAATAAGTGGATTTTGTACATTTGTGATATATGGCTTGTAAAATAAGGAGTTTTATTAACTTCAAGGTACATTATTTATTATTTCTTGTGAGGCGATTTCTTTGGTTTGTTGCCAAAAAATTTCTTTTTTTTTGAAAGTGGGAGCGAAGACTTCGTTTTGAATTCAAAAATTTCTCCTTAGAAAATTTTTGAAAACGCGTCGTCCCCTTCTTTTTTTAAGTGGGGCGAAGACTTCGTTTTTGAAGTCAAAAATTTCTCCTTAGAGAATTTTTGAAAGCGTCGTCCCCTTCTTTTTTGCGAAGTGGGAGCGAAGACTTCGATTTTTTTGAAGTCAAAAATTTCTCCTTAGAGAATTTTTGAAAGCGCCGATCCCCTTCTTTTTTGAGAAGTGGGAGCGAAGACTTGGATTTTTGAAGTCGAAAATTTCTCCTTAGAGACTTTTGAAAACGTCGTCCCCTTCTTTTTTTTGCTAAGTGGGAGCGCAGACTTTGTTTTGAAGTCAAAATTTCTCCTTAGAGACTTTTTTGAAAACGTCGTCCCCTTCTTTTTTGCGAAGTGGGAGCGAAGACTTCATTTTGAAGTCAAAAATTTCTCCTTAGAGAATTTTTGAAAACGTCGCCCCTTTTTTGGCGAAGTGGGAGCGAAGACTTCGTTTTGAAGTCGAAAATTTCTCCTTAGAGAATTTTTTGAAAACGTCGTCCCCTTCTTTTTTGGCGAAGTGGGGCGAAGACTTCGTTTTGAAGTCAAAATTTCTCCTTATAGAATTTTTGAAAGCGTCGTCCCCTTCTTTTTTTTGAAGTGGGAGCGAAGACTTAGTTTTGAAGTCAAAAATTTCTCCTTAGAGAATTTTTTAAAAGCGCCGTCCCCTTCTTTTTTGCGAAGTGGGAGCGAAGACTTCGTTTTGAAGTCTTAAAAATTTCTCCTTAGAGACTTTTGAAAACGTCGTCCCCTTCTTTTTGCTAGAAGTGGGAGCGAAGACTTCGTTTTGAAGTCAAAAATTTCTCCTTAGAGAATTTTTCGTAGGTAATAATTTTAGTTTTATACTTAAATTATACCTACTTAATTTTGTGAAAAGACCTTTTAGCCGATGTTAGAGCGTTTTGCTTTTAGGCTCTAAGTTAATGTAACACAAAAGTAAAAGGTGTAACTAAACTGGGGAAACTACTTTCTCATTTATATTTGATATGAGAATTTACAATAGAGTCCGCCTCGTTAAAAACCACTCACCCGCGAAGGGCTTCCCCGAGTGGAAAAAAAGAGTGCAGCTCTTTGATTGAAAATGGTAAAATTCTTCTAAGAACTTGAATCTATCTTGCTTTTTACAAAATTTCAAGAGAAAAATCTAAGGATAATACTTTATGAAGGTCTTTGATGTTCCCCGTGTGGCTGAGTTCTTCTCCTTTGAGGTTCTCCAAGTGATAGGATCCTTGTGCGTTTTGACTTTGTTATGATGAAAGGACCCTCCCACTTTTGCTTTGAAACTTTCCTATGGTGTCTTCATTTCTTTTTCCTTTTTTTCGTAACTAAGTCTCCGGGTTGTAAAGTCTTTTTTTTTTGACCACTTTCTTGTTGTACCATCTACTTGTTTCTTCTTGGTATTTTCTCGAGATTCATAACAGCTTGGTTTCTTTTCTTCTTCGAGCAAGTCTTTTGATTGTCTTCTCGTCTTCTTCGCTTGTGATTTCAACATTTGTTCTTGGACCTTCGAATTGTATTTCTTCCGAGGTCATTGCTTCATCACCATATAATAGCTTAAAAGGTGTAAACTTCGTTGATCTTGTTGTTGTTGTGTTGTGACTCCAAACAATTCTTGGTAATTCTTCGACCCATTTTCCTTTTTGGGAGTCCTACTAGATTTTTTGAAATTCCCACACATATGATGCCATTTGCTCTTTCAACTCGCTCCATTGGATTGGGGGTATTTGATCGATGAAACAAAGTTGGATTCCCATACTTTTCGCAATAACTTCGAAATCTTATTTTGTCAAATTGGGTTCCATTGTCCAAAGTTATGTGTCTTGGAACTCGAATCTGCAAATTATATTTTGCCAAAGAAACTTCTTCATTGTTGTGGATGACATATTTGTGATTGGCTTCGCTTCTATCCATTTTGTGAAATATTCAACCGCAACAAACTGCATATTGATGATTGCCTTGGGCTGGTGGTAATTTGCCAATTATGTCTATTCCCCATCTTGCAAGTGGCCATGTAGGTTCAATGTGTTGAATTGGATTTGTTGGGGCACTTGTCTTGTTTGCAGAGATTTGACAATTGTGGCAAGTTTTTAACTATTTCCTTTGCTATCTTTTTCGAGCTGTTGGCCATTAGAACCCTTGTCTAAATGCTTTTTCTCGCTATGGCTCTTGGGCTCGCATGATTTCCACATGTTCCACTTTGTGTGTATTTCTTGGGCAGTTCTTTGCCTTCCTCGCTTGAGATACATTTTGAGCAATGGTTCACAGGATGCCATGTTTGAAAAGTTGATTGCCGATAAGTTTGTAATTTCTTGTTTTGTGCTTCATTCTTGTTTCTTCAACTTCGGCTCTCCTCGGTTCATAGAATCCTCTTAGGAATGCTATTATTTCTGATCTCCAATCTTCGCTTTCAATGATATGAATATACTTTGGTTCTTCTATTTTTGCCTTTATTGAGGATTCCGGAAAGATTTTGATAAAACACATCTCGGGGGCAACTTAAGCCTTTTGAGTTTTACGCCTTTGCAATTTCAACCGCTTCTTCATTGTTTGTTCTTGAAATGCTTCTTACCGTGAATCCTTCAAAGTGCTTCTCTTGATCCCTTACATTTTGCAGGTACTTTGCCAATTCCGGATCTTTTGCTTTGTAGTTTTTCTCGACATGGCCTGCCCACGACTTGAGAACTGTTTTTATCGATTATTTTCATTGTGCCCATTGCTCTTGCCTTATGCGAAGCCCGCAAGAAGCATCTTGCTTCATATTCTGCTGATGTTGTTGGTGCATCGAAATTCTAGTCTTGTGTATACTTCATTTTGACTCTGGATGGTGAGGTTATTATTGCCGCGACGCCAACCCCCGTGGAGCCCCCATGCTCCATCACAATTCATTGTCCATTCTTGACAAGACAAGGTCCATTCTTGGTGTTTTTTTTGGTCTTCGCAATTGTTCTTTGGTGTCCAATCTGAAAATGAAATCTGCCAATACTTATGATTTTATTGCAGTTCTTTTTCGAATTCTATGAAGTATTGTGATATCTCGCTGCCCATTTTCCAAGCCTTCCTGAGGATTTGCAACTTTGGAGTACGTCTTTGAGTGGTTGGTTTGTTGGGATTCTTACTTTGTGTGCCAAGAAGTAGTGCTTCAACTTTCTTGTTGCCATGAGTACCGCATATGCTATTTTCTCAATTTCGAGTAAAAATCTTTTGAACCGTAAAGGGCTTCGGGAGACAAAGTATATAGGTTCTTGTTTCTTCGTGTGGTCTTTCTCCCTTTCTTGTACTAAGACTGCGCTTACAACTTTTATCGGATGCAAGAGATGTATAATAATAGCTCTTGGTCAAACATTTGGTGTTGTTAATGTTGAAGGGTTTGAGAGATACTTTTTGATTTCTTCGAAGGCTTTTGCTGCTCTTCGCCCATGTGAAATTTGTCTTCGCTCCTTTTAGTGCTTGAAAAAAATTGGGTTTTTTTTTTTCGACTTTTGATATGAACTGTTCAAATAAGCCAACCTTCCTGTTAACTTTTGGATGTCTTTTATATTCTTTGGAACTTCGTTTGCATGATTGCTTTTATATTCTCTGGGTTTGGGTCGATCCCTTTTGCTGAGACTATGCATCCAAGTATTTTGCCTTTTTGAACTCCGAAAGTACATTTTTCAGATTGAGTTTGAGATTTGATTTTCTCAAATTTCGAAAGTTTGCTTCAGATCTTTCAAATGGTCTTCGCGCTTCTTGCTTTTCACAATTATATCATCAACATATGCCAGCAAATTGTCTCCAATTTGATCTTTGAGTGCCACCGAGGTCATTTCGATAAAGCTTGATCCAAATACAGAAGCTCCTCTCCGCCATTCTTTGGAAAAAAGAGGTTCCGAATGGTGTTATAAAACTTGTGTTTTTCTTCGTCTTCCTTCTTCATGTAGATTTGATGGTATCGAGAAACAATCAAGGAAACTTAGCATTTCGCTTCCCGCAGCCTTGGTTGACTAATGTGTCGATCCTTGGTAATGGGAAATTGTCCTTGGGGCAAGCTTTGTTGAGATCTCGTGGAAATCTATGCACATTCTCCATTTTCCGTTGCTTTTCCTTACCATTACAATGTTTGCCAACCAAGTTGTGAATTGGACTTCTCTTATGACTTTGGCGTCTAATAGTCTTTGCACTTCAGATCAGCCTTCGCGGGCATTGTTCTATCTTCGGATATTTTTTCGTAGTTTTTGTTTCTTTGGCTTGATATTTGGGTCAATGTTTAGACGATGCTCAATGATTTCTCATCGACTCCTTCTAGATCCTTTTGCGGACCATGCGAAGACGTCTTGGTTGCTTCTCAAGAATTTGATGAGTTGTTCTTCTTCTTCTTTGTTAAGTTGGCACCAATGATGACTTTCTTGTTTGTTACCATAGGGTCTAGCAGACTTCTTTAGTTTCTCGCTTTGTGGCATGTCTTCGCTTTTCGTGACTTCGTGTTTTCGTTTTTCGTCTTTGTTTTCGATTTCTTCGATGGCAAGAACGTTTCTTTGAGCCGGATTTGAATCTTTCTCAATATTCCTTGCTTCGATTTTGGTTTCCATGAATTGATATTGGCCCATTGATTGCTGGAACTTTCATGCACAAGTAGGAATAGTTGATTACCGCTTCAAAGATGTTCAAGCTTCCTCTTCCAAAATTGCATTGTATTGACATGTGCATTTCGACGACATCGAATGCCACTTGTTCTCGTTTCTTGCATTATTTTGTGTTTTGAAGGATCTTGGTAGTATAATTCTTCCAATTGAATTTATCCTTTTTCCAATCGGGCCAACTAGTGGATATTCTCGCTTCTTCCCTGTGTTTTGCCTTTTTGATTCCCATTGCATCTAATGTTGATGCGAAGAGTGTATCCGTGGAGCTTCCTCCATCTACTAAGATTTTTGTGACATCCCCAGCCATCGATGTTTGCCTCTATGACCATGGCATCCATGTGTGGATAATCTTTGAGTTTCATGTCTTGTTCGTAAAAATGATTGGTTGGTGTGACCATCTTGTCTTCTTATATGGCCCTTCCATTGTTATTGCATTGACCCTTCGAAAGTAATTTCTTCTATCGTTGTTTGTTGCATGTTCTATGCCGTTACCTCCGCAGATATTGTCATTATTCGCCCGCTTGTGGTTGACATTTGGCGGCGTTTTTTTGAGCATTTGACGTGTTGTTTGCTACCGGCTTCGGGTTGTGAATTTTGTGCCTCAGGTCCATTGTGGTGGAGCTATTGCTAATGGTTGGCAATTGTATATCGGAGGTGGCCCCGTAATGCTTGGTGATTGTAATTTGGATCAAAGTATGCTTGATTTTGTGAAGTGCTTGCTTGAGATAAGAAGTTTATTGATCTTTGGTTTTGCATCGATTTGCCTTCTTGTTGTAGTTGCTCTATGCTTTTCTTCACCATTGGGCACATTTTTGACGTATGTCCGCCCCTTTGCCATGGATGATGCAATACATTTCTTCGTGTTTCAGGATTCTTCTTTCTCCAAATCTTTGATTGAATCCTCCTCTTTGGTTGCTATTGAAGTTTCGCCCGTTAAACCGGCTTCGCGACTATTTTGTGCCTCGGGTTGTTGTCTTCGCCTTGTTCATTGTTGATTTGGTTTATGCGGAGTGGTGGTTGATATTGGTTGTAGTATGGTCTTCGCCTCGAGGTTGTATTGCTCGAATCGGTTGTTCGTCCTTGCTTGATTTCTCTCGTGTATTTTCTTCTTCGATTTTTTTTTCCCTGTAATCATCGCCCGATCTCGCATACTTTTGGATTTCTTCGTATAGTTGCGCCGACGGTTGTTGGTCTTTTCTCTTTTGAGGTGCGAAGAGGTTGTTGTCCGCTCGAGGCCTCTTATTGCAGCGATGATGACAACTTCGTCGAGACGAGGGGGATTTGGGTCTTCAACCGATGAATCTTTTGTAATCTTTGGATTATCGGTTCCTTCGGTATTGCTTGATATCAAACAGGTCATCACTTGTTAAGCCACGTATCTTTGGAATCCTTGGAAGTCGACTAGCAAGGTGGTTCTAAGTTGCTCCCAACTTTTCGAGATCTCGGCTTGAGAGAAGCATACCACTTTTGGGGCTGGTCCTTTCATTGCCATTATAAGTGCCTTCGCTAGTGTTCGCCGCTCTCCTCCTCCCGATTCAACAGCCGCTTCAAAACTCATCAAGAATTGTCTTGGATCTGTCAAGCCTTCGTAAGTTGGTATAATGTTGAACTTGAAGCTTTTTGGCCATTTTTGCCGCTTTTGCAGGTCCACCGATAATGGAGATTCCGGATCGATTGTTACTATTGCCTTTTCATTGTTTTGTCTGTCTTGGCTTCGCTGATTATGGTGACTTCGTGATCTTGATTATTGAGTTCTTCGCTTAATCTTTTTAGTTCTACGCCGGCTTCTTCAATTCTTTTGTTTTAGGGTCTTTTTTCCTTGTTCCGGCTTTGCGGACTTCGAAGTTCTTTTCGCTTTTTGATAAGTTCTTCCTCTAGTTCTTGAAGTTTTCTTGCTTCTTCACTTTGGTCTTCGCTTGGAATGGCTTCCTTAGTAGTGTCTTCGCTGTTCTTGGTGCTTCATTTTTCGTTGTCGCGTTGCTTCTTCGCCAGGAGTTGCCGACTTGTTCTTGGGTGGCCTTCCCATGGTTTCTTGATGGTCGTGGGATAGATCGTTGCTCACACAAACGGTGGGCCAAGATGTTGGGTGAATACTCAACTCAACATGTTCCGATGATGATATGGTTTACAAAGTGGCCATTCAACATGGCGTTACAAAAAGGAGTCGTGGGGTATTTATAGGCCCCCCGACTTTGTAGTTATACAAAAATGTCAAGGATTCCAAAATGAGCTTCTAAGATGTAACTATTCAAGCGAAGATGTATTCATTGTCTTCGCGATGCTTCTTTCATAGCTTTTATCTTCGCAGTTGCTTTTCACTTCTTCTGAGACGATATTCTAACTTCGTTTGCGAAGACTCTCGACCATCTTCGCTAAAACCTTTACTTTAAACTTCGAACATCACGTTTTCTGTTCTCCCGCTGGCTACTTTCGCGGTTATCTTCGATCTTTAAGCTCTTGTTCTTTCCTTATCCCGAACCTGTCAAAAGTGGGGACCGAAAGTTTCATATGGAAATCAAAGTTAGAACCCAACATATCTACGGTATTATCCATGAAGCAGCTTTGGAGGAAAAGAAAAACAAAATTGATGGATGCTCAGGCAAATTAAATTATTATTTTTTTTGAGGCTTAAAGCAAATCGCCGAGGGCCGCCGCCATGGGGCCCATTCGAGATCGGGGAGGAGCAGAGGGAAGGGAAGGAAAGGATGGCTATCTTCGGCGCCAAAGGTCGCCGACCACCACCCTGTTAAAGGCCGCGGCCCACGGCCCACCACGACCCACGCCATCAACGAGGCCCCGGACGACAACGCCGACGACGCCGACGAGCTTTCGGTTAGTTAGTGGCGGTGCCCCCCCTCCTCCTCTATTGTGACCCCAATCAGAATGGCGGCCGGGCCGGCTCGTCGGAAACGTCGATACGACACGGCGGTGAGGTAGGCGGGCGGCGCGAGCCGGCTAGCCGGACTCATCATGTTGGGTATGGGTATGCTGGGCGGGGGCGTGGAGGTCGTCCATGGTAGCGGGCCGGGAGCTCTGAGGCGGCGGAGGCAATGGCGGCTAGGGTTAAGGTTAGGGAGAAGAAGAGAGGGAGGAGATCGACGCCGCACTTAGGGTCAGAGGAGCTCTGCCGAGCCCCAGGGCGTTTGGGCGGCGGGCGCCGCTGAGCCGCCAGGGCCGGACTCATCATGTTGTATGGGTATGCGGCGGGGCGCGGGAGGTCGCCCATGGCACCGGCGCGGAGCTCGGAGGCGGCAGAGGCAATGGCGGCTAGAGTTAAGGTTAGGGGAGAAGAAGAGAGGGGGGGGAGGAGACCGACGCCGGCGCCCCTAGGGCTCGCAGGAGGGATACGCTAGTTGTGAGCAACTTCATCTGGATCGTAAGATTTTTTCATCTAACACACGACATGAATGAAGCATACGTGAGCACCTTCAAGAGGCGGCCTAGACGGGCGCCTTCATACTTCTAAATTCCGTGCAAACACACGTTGGAAGAAAAAAAATCATTTGGGACTGTATATTTTCTCCTTATATGTGATGACTGGTTGCAGACTTTACACGCGCTGATGGATCGTGTTGCTACGGGGTCAAGTTTTTTTTGATCCTTACGGGTTAAGATTTCATCCGAGCAGTTTTTTTTTTTTTTTGAGAAGGAACATGTATTAATTTTGGTGCATTACATCGACCCTTTTACCAACAGAAATCCCAAGAAAAGAAAATTACAAAGAAGTACAAAACTCCCCGTTCATCTTCCTCGGCCTTTAGAGATCCGTTCGTCACGCCATCGGCCGCCTCCCAATCGTCGGGGCACCAGAGCCAAACTCCACACGGTGGAGGCCGCAGAGGAGGACTTACTTCTAGGCAATCGCCCGAAAAACCGCCTTCCCGTGCGCATCGCCAACTCCGCATCTAATGGCGCATCAGCCATTCCATCACGGCAATCCGAAAGCAAAGCTCGATTTTCACCACAAACGTCTTCCTCAAGATTAACAGGTCAACGGCATCATCACGCGAAAAGACGACGATGTGCCGCCCCCTCGACTTCCCCGGTCTCCCCGGCCTCTCCGGCACGTTGGAGAAGATCGCCATCGGAGAACGGAAGAAGCTGGAGATTCGGGCCGCGCCGCCCGTGCCTCGACGCCGGGCGCACAGAAAGCAAAACCGCAGAGGCCACTCTCCTCCGGCAAAACCTAACTCCACCGGGTCGAACATCGGGCGGCGAAAGAAACCCCAGACCTAAGACACGATCCAGACGCCACGAAGACAGGCTGTTGAAGAGGCGGACCCCGCTCCCCGCCACCGCCGGCAGCGCAGGCCGGAGGTGAGGGAGCGGGGCCGCATTCCCCGCGCGCGGCGGTGCTGTTCCGCCGCTTTCTTTCTTCGCGAGGAGTCATCCGAGCCCAGTTGAGAGTAGCCGAGCTTCATATATAGGACAACCTTTTGTGTTTCCTCGTTGGCTCGGGCCTTCGCTGTGAGTGTCGGCCCTGTTATGGACAGCCCACACTGGAACTTGACAACACTGCTGTTCCCCTCGTTTTGGGTAATCACTAGCAATAAGCAAATAGCCGATTATTTCACGTAGCTAAAAAATATGAGAAAAGCGTGTGGTCTAATATTATAAAATAATTTTTACTTTTTGTCTCTTACCTTCACATCAGGGAGACTATAGCTGGCACTAGCTATTATCGTTATGGACACCCTAAGGGCGTCTCCAATTGTTACCAAATACTAGCTAGGAGGGATTCTATTGGCTAATAAACAATTTGCAAATAGCTAGCTAGATAAGACATATAAATAAAACAAAATAAACACTAGAGTTGAGAGTTATGTGACAAAGATGTTTCTTGGAATTGAGCTAGATTAGCTATTTACTAGTCGCTAGCTATTTGATCTCACTTTATAAAAAAAAAAAAAACTATTTGATCTCTCTCCTTGGCAGCCATAAAAGTATTATTTTCTTATTATTTTTATACCTCATCTATATAGTTATTGTGGCTGTGTACATCCTCGGATGTAGAGGCCGGACGTTCATCCATTATTGAAAAAAATCAATATAGTTATTTACAAGTTGTTTCTCAAAGCTAATATTTTTTTTTTTCAAATTAGCTATTTAAACATTATTGGAGACACCCTCCAGTCATGGCCCATGGCCACGCATGCTGCAAGCACATCAGCACATGGCTGAAACGTCGACGGTTTTTTTTTTTTTTTGCTTAAGTATTACAAGCGCCATCAGATAGGAGCTTCAACCATTATTTCTGGAAAGCCATCAGATAGGAGCTTCAACCATTATTTCTGGAAAGAAAGTCCTGTCACCAGAGCCGAGCAGGGCTCGAACTCTGGCCGGTACGAACCCAGCCACCCGTCCTACCACTCGCACTACGTGCGGTTCTCAAGCGTCGACGGTGGTTTTGGTTGTGGGCCAACGACCACGACCGCTTGATGCCCGGCCCAACAACCTTACTGCACACAATTAATGCCAGATCATATTTACCCGTCTGTCATCTGCTGCACAAATGCTCAATGTTGGTTAATTACCTGGGGTTCACTGAACCCGAACCAGGAGCAGCTACGCGGCATCGCAACCATCGAGTCCACACGACCACATCGGCGTATAATTCGAAGTAGGAGTAGTACGGAGTTGGAATCATTGTACTGGGCCAGCACTGTAGCACACTTTTAATTAACCTATTCCATGCATGCCACAACCGCCAACTAACGTTATCAATACCAGCCTTTCAATAATTCTCGCATCCACGCCTGCCAGCGGTCTAATCCACCGCTGTTCGGCTCATCAATAAGCAAAAAGTCTCTCTCACCATGCAGAACAGTGCTAACTACATAGTCTTCTCAGGTAGAGGTAAGAGACAAAAAAAAAAAAAATATTTTATAATATTAGACCACATATTTCTCTCACAAATTTTTTAGCTACACGGAAATAGTTGGCTATTTGCTTTATAGTTAGTGATTACTCTCTCATATTTTTTACCACATCATATTTAGCAAACTAAATAGCTAACCATTGCGAACGTCTTCTTGTCGTCACTCTCTTGTGTTCACTGTCGTTGATGTTAAAACCGTCCTTGAACTCACTGTCGTGTCTTTATGATCTTGTCCTAGAGTGGTCCCACTTGCATGCAGGCCTGGCCAACAGTAGCTCAGCGGCGATCATCGGTGGCCAATGGCACGGGAGGTGTCATCGGTTGGGGAAGAAGAGATAAGAAGCATGGGGAGGAGATATATTTTATAGTAATAAATAGTAACAAAATAAACTTGTATGTGGGACTCACGAAGGTGACATGGCACATGGTACCAAATCCACCAGCTATTAACGCTGGGATGCCTTAAGAGTATCCACACTCTTCATCTTTAAATCACTCTTCATCTTTAAATGCATCTTCTATCCGTTGTATTCATCAAGATTCTCTTCTCTATAACATTTTTCTCATGCACTTAACCATCCTTTATATCTCTACTCTATATCAATTAACTACTATCAATGGAGTCCACTATAATTCTATCTATATATATCCATGTAAGATCTTGATTTAAAGAATTTTTTGAGACAAAATTCAATGTGTAATCAAAATTTTATTTGGTTTTTGGGTTAGTGAGTTATAACATTTTTAGTTAGTTTGAACGTTGGAGACATGAGCAGACATGAGTTTTTTTTTTTTCTATTTTTCTCATCTATGTCAGACAATATATATAGCTTATTAATATGTGCTTGTTGGTAATGCCCTGATGTGGCGACTGGCTTCGTCTTATTCCATCTAGCTAAAACTAATAGCCTATTGGTAACATTTTTTTTTTTATGTTTAAAAAGCTAATAAAAATGAATAAGATATTGTATCAAATATAGGAGGATGGGATGGCCAGATATAAATAGTAGGATGTGATCAATGCTTGTGTATAGTTAGATTGAAATAGTGATTGTGTGCTGAGTAGAGGGGTGATGTACTCACTTGCATGGAGAGTAGTAATTATACTAAGCAGGAAACGGTCTAGTATGCAGTGAGAAATGGCGTGGATATGTCGTCATAAATACTATTTCTCCTCAAAGTTAGGTGGTCTTACCTGCGGCTAGTCGAGAAGCCAGCAAAGCAAAAGCCAAAATAAATTCACGCTAAGCCGGCAATCTATCTATAAAACTAGCTTTGGTGTTGAAGGAGACGACTCGTGAGTTGTGATATGAGCTCAAGCTTGCATCTGGCAAATAGCAAGTGATAGATAGGAAGGGGTAGCAATAGCATCCAAAAACTGCAACAACCATGGTGGACGCAGGGGTGAGCGTCGTGCTCTCAAAGCTACAAGAGGTGGCGTCCGCCGAGGTGACGGCTCTGCTGAAGGTGGACGACCAGATCCGCGTCCTGCGGCGGGGCCTCGGCTACCTGCAGGCACAGGTCCGCGGCGCCGATCGGCAGCGCCGTGGCCGCGCATCAGAGCTGCTGCTGCTGTGGTCGCGGGAGACGCGGCAGGTGGTGTTCGACGTGGAGGACGCCGTCGACGAGTTCCACCTCAAGGTGGAGGCCTTCCAGTTGAAGGCCAGATCGGGCCGCACCCGGTGCACCTGGTGGTACCACTCCGCCGTCAACCTGCTCAATGGCCTCGCCATGCAGGTAGGTAGCTCCTTCGATCTATCCCTCTTTCAACCCATGCATAATTTCTCAGAGAAAGTCCACTCCACACATTTGAATTGAAGTGGATACAAGTGCATCCAAATAAAGGCCTATTTATTTTCTTCCAATTCAGTCCACTTTACTCCATTTGGTTCAGGTTCGATCGAGAGTTTATATTGTACTCCTTCTATTTCCAATTATGTGCTGCAGTGTATCGGTGGGGTAGAGGTTCGTGGTTTTTCTTGATCTACGTGATAAGTTCTTCTTGTTAAGCTGAAATACCCTGGGGCTGTCTAGCTATGGTGGATCGAGTTTTTTTTTTTTTTTTCTATTTCAAATTATATAAGATGTTTTGATTTTTTTTTTAAATACATACAAAGGTTTTTCTATATACTCTCCTATTCCAAATTGTAATTAAGTTGCTTTAGCTTTTTCGAGATGCAATAGGTTTTGCCATGCAGCTAGATATATATTATGTCTGAGTACCTAGGCAAGCTAAAATAAAACTTATATTTTAGAATGGAGAGAATACTTAGATATAAGTATAATTAGATACAAATTGTAAAAGTAATGCATCTAATATAGGTCAGAAGGTCTTATAATTGGAATCAAGGGAGTATTTTGTTTTGAGGGATTCAGTGGGGAAATTTCCCCACTTAATCTTTTTTCATTGAATAAAAGAAGAGTTCAGTACAAGAGCACGAGGGGTGCTAAAGAAAATAAAAATTTTGGTGCACCACAAGCTCAAAGAAAAAAAAAAGAAATACATTAGGGGATATTCTCCAACCAAGATTTTAATGGACCTGCAAGTCCTGGTTTGGCTTTGATACAAATCAAGCTAATTTGCTCCATGAAGTGGGTCTTCCATCGGGGCATAGGTGCAAGGATTTCCATCAAAGATCAAATCATTCCTCATACACCGGATAGACCAACAAGTTGATATGACAATCTCTCTGAAGAACACCTTGTCAAAGTCCAAGTCTAGCTTAAATAACCATGTCTAGGGGAGGTAAGGATAGATCCCGTTTATACCAATGACAATCCAACATGCTTGACTAAAAGGACAGTCGAAGAATAGATGTTCTATAGTTTCATCCCCAGTGGAATTGTGGAATTGCAGATAGCACAAGAGTAGCTAGGTAAGAACATATTTTTTCTTTTGAGCATTCCTCTAGTATTCAGCCTATCTTTGAGAAGAAGCCACAAAAAGAATTTGTGCTTACCCAAATTGGAACCTGCCCACATCCATTTAAAAAGAGGAGAAGCTTCTTCTCGACCCATCAAGATGTTGTAGGCTTTTTTTAGAGGAGTAAATATTGGAGTTCCCACTGTACCACCATTGGTCCTTGCCTTCAGGATCATAATTCAGAGAATTTATTAACACATCAAGTCTGTTCAAGTTCTTCAAGTGCCACGATTGGATAGAGGCGTAAAGAAGTTTCTGTCCAATTCATTATTAACAAAGTAACTGAATGAGCACTTCTTCTTTTTGGCAAAAGAGTACAGTCTTGGAAACTTATCTCTCAAACAAGTATCACTCCAAAAATCTGACCAGAAAAGAATAGAGATGCCGTAATTTTGGGTTGCAAGTGGAAATTCATCCAAGTCGTGACAGAGTTTTCGTAATATCCCTCCACCAAAAGGATCCAAGAACTCTTCTTGCATGAGGGGAATGTTATGATTAGCATATAGTTTGCTCCAAGTGAGATTGACCCAAGGAATATCAGCATGATTTTAAAAAATTTATCAAGAAACTTCATGAGCAAAGCTTTGTTCTGAAGTTTCAATCTCAATGATACCTAGTCCACCTTCTTCTTTAGTTCTACAAGCGGTATCCAAGCAGGAAAGCACTTACCTTTTCTATTAATATCACCTCCACTCCAAAGCCCATGTTTTTCTGTATCTATCCACTTGAGTTATAACAGGTGGAGGTATGACAAGAGTACACATAAAGTAAGTAGGAATTGCAGAACAAAACCGAATTCACCAATATGAGTTTACCATGGTAAGATAGCATCTTCTTGAACCTAAGTGTTCTTGCTTCAATTCTCTGAATGATGGGTGCAAAATCTTTGCCAGATGGTTTATAAGTTCAAAGTGGAAGACCCAAACAGGTGAAAGCATAGTTTTGGTTGTACAACCAAAAGTTCTTGACAAATGAGTGAATTTTTCCTCACCGACATTATCTTGGTTTTGGTGATGGCGATACGGTGACTTTCCAATTAACATAGGACTACATCAAGGGTCAGCACTGAGCCCTTATTTATTTACTCCGTGATGGATGAGGTTACAAGGGATATACTGTGGTGATATCCCTTGGTGTATGCTCTTTGGCCGATGATGTGGTGCTAGTGGATGAGAGTAGAGCAGGGGTACATAGGAAGTTGGAGCTGTGGAGGCACACGCTAGAGTCGAAAGGGTTCAGATTGAGTAGGACCAAGACCGAGTATATGATGTGCGACTTTAGCCCGACTAGGCACGAGGATGGGGATGTCACCCTGGATGGACAAGTGGTGGCCAAGAAGGATACTTTTTCGGTATTTAGGATCTATGCTACAGAAGGATGGCGACATTGATGAAGATGTTAGACATAGAATCGCAGCAGGTTGGCTAAAGTGGCGTCAAGCTTCTGGCATCCTATGTGACAAGAGGGTACCACAGAAGCTAAAAGGAAAGTTCTATAGGACAGCGATTCGCCCGGCGATGCTGTATGGTGCTGAATGTTGGCCTACAAAAGGCGACATGTCCAACGCCTAAGTGTGACCGAGATGCGTATGTTGCGTTGGTTTTGCGGGCTTACTAGAAGGGATAGAGTTCGGAATGAAGATATTCGGGATAGGGTCGGGGTGGCCCCTATCGAGGAGAAATTGATTCAACATCGGTTGAGATGGTTTGGACATGTTCAACGGAGGCCTCCCGAGGCGCCGGTGCGTAGTGGAGTTCTAGAGCGGGTAGATAATGTAAAAGAGGTAGAGGCCGACCTAGACCGACTTGGGACGAGGCGGTTAAGCGAGACCTTAAGGAGTGGAATATCTCCAAGGATTTAGCTTTGGATAGGAGCGCTTGGAGGCTAGCTATTAACGTGCCCGAACCATGACTTTGTTTCCTTTCTATCTCGCCCTAATCTTTATCCTTTTGTCTTGTGCCTTTCACGTTCTTTTGTACTGTTTCATATGGGTTTCATCTCTAGCCTACCCCAACTAGCTTGGGACTAAAGGCTATGTTGTTGTTGTTGTTGTTGTTGTTGTTGAAGGATTTTTTTAAAATTGACATGTAAAACCAGTTGAATTAGAGAAAGTTCTCAAATGACATTTCAGGGTGAATAGGACATTTGAATCTCAGCAGGAGAACTAGGAGAGTATCATATTATCCAAAAACCCTTAAATCTTAATTCAATAATCCTATTTGCTTAGGGTGTGTTTGGTTGAGCTGTGGCTTTTGGAAAAGCTGCTGTGGGCTGTGGACTGTGGAAAAGCAGCTGTGGGAAAAGCGTAAGGTCGTTTGGTTAGTAGTCTTCAGTCAAACTGTAGGTTGTCGGAGAAATATCTATAATGCCCTTTATGTCCGAGACATGTTTATATGAAAATTGTTCGTAATTTATTCATTAATTCACATGAAGATGACTATTTAAGCAAGATAAAAATAATTTTCATAGTTTTTGTTAATTTTCATTCATTCACATGAAGATGACTATTCCCTTAATTTTCGTGAAAAATAATATTTAAGGAAGATGAAAATGACTATTTAAGCAAGACTTTTCTTATTCATCGATTAACTAAAAATAACAATTTTAGAAAAGTGTTTTATAGCAATTAAAAATAGCAATCTCCCAAACCGTTGAGAATCTTTGCTCAGCCCTTCAACCAAACTGCTAGAGTTATGTTATAAAAAAATAAAAACTGCTATAGTTATATACCAAGAACAAATTTGGTTAAGGTCGATTAAGATTTTTACATGCAAAATTGAGAGAAATTTGGGAAAGAATAGAATCGCTCCATCAATACACTCCTGGCTGCTTGTTTCATTAGCTCAGGAATCCACGATGCAGGACGCCGCCTCCCCAGCCCCAACTGCCGTCGGGCCGCTACACGTGATTTGCTCTAGCTCATGCACGGCGGCTCTCCGGTGCCCAACGAGGAGGCCTCGCCGCCCGCACTCCCCACGTAAACGCAGCGGCCATGGCGGAGTCCAAAAGCCGCGCCCGGCCGTACGCGAGCAGCCATGGGAGCGGGCAGCGGAGCTCCCGCGGAGAGCTTGCGCATGGCGGCTATGGGATGGGGCGCCGCGGCCGTGGAGGGCTGGGCCGCGCCAGAAGCGCCCGGTGGCACAGGGAGGGCGGGCGGCGCTGGGGAGGGCAGCGGCAGCAGAGATTTGGCGCAGGGGACGGACGGGACGGAGA
This sequence comes from Hyparrhenia diplandra, assembly GCA_015847255.1. Classification (NCBI taxonomy): domain Eukaryota; kingdom Viridiplantae; phylum Streptophyta; class Magnoliopsida; order Poales; family Poaceae; genus Hyparrhenia; species Hyparrhenia diplandra. The sequence goes on from JADLZK010002807.1 coordinate 146,741, forward strand.
AGAGAAGGGGGCGACGGGTCACGGGGAATAGAAACATAACGAATCGCTTTTTTTCTCCATAATGAGTGGCAAGTGGGTAATTTCTTGCCTCAAAAGCAGCTGAAAGCAGGGTAGAGGGCTGCTTTTCAATTTGTACTAGAGTGAAAGCTGCTTTAAAGTGAAAGCTCTTTGTGGCCTTTTGGGCCCTTTGGTTGGCTTTTGGCTTTTGGCAAAAGCAGAAGCGTGCAAAAAGCCCAACCAAAGGGACCCTTAGCCGCCAAAAAAACAGCTCTTGAGTTTAGACTTTGTATCTTGTACTGGCATTATGATTGATTAAAAATTACAAGTTGATGAGCACCTTGCAAACTTCTGAAATACGCCTTATTATTTGTTATATGTATAAAGTGGACAGACGGCTGCTTTGTTATTCAAACCATTGCTCTATTTAGTGTATGTTTTATTATATCAACTTGGGAGGAAAATAATCAATCTGCCTAGTATCAATCAAGTACGTAGTAGGTGTTCTTGGAAACACTGCTGTACACCAAGCATTACAAAAGAATTAGCAGAAACAGCAGTAGGTGCTTTGGAAATGTGGCTGCACCAAATAATTATTAATTATGGGCAACCAAGGTTTTATATTTTACCTCTCGCGTGTTTTAAAACTTCTAGAATTCTTTTTGTCTCCGGAGGTTTGTCAATTATAATGACTTTGTTATAAATTAAACTTTTTGTAAGTTCAGATAAATACAATATGGAGATGAATTTAACTTGGTGCAATTTAAAGAAGTTTGGAGTATATATTAGTGACAGAAATTTGCTTGTCTCATCATATATTAACAAGGATCTTTGATAATGCACACAGCTTTTTTGTAAGGCACGGGCTTTCAAGGGATATAACAAAGATAGAAGAAAGGATCAAAGAAATTAGTCAGATCAAGGAAACTTACGGAATTGAAAGCCCTTCTTCGGAACTTTGGAGTCAATCAACCATCGGTGTTGTCTGGTATGCAAACACTGCCTAATACCAACCGTATCAAGTTACTCAAGTAGTAGCAACACTAGTTGTAATTTCCTTTTGAGGGAAGCAGTTAGTTGTAATTAGTTGCAGCATGTTTTCTTCTATTTCTTCTTATACTATACGGAGTAGATGTTAATAGCTTCATATATTAATAGCACTAGCATGCATGGCAATAGGACCTTTACAATGACTACTGTAATAATGGCAACATGACTGCTATTGCTGGTTTTAGTTAATCTTTTTAACAATTCATATTTACAACATAATTTTTGTGGGAAGAACATCATTGGAATCTTGTGATTGCTCAAAAGATTATTCTTATGCTAAGGGGGAAAATGTAACACGTACTGCTACTGCTAATAAGGACCAAAACTTGTGATTGCTACAACATGCTGTGATGGTGGGTAAAATTCTTGACAAAGCAAACGTAAAATTGATCCTAAACTTTTCTTGTGAGAGTATATATAGTGGACTGAAACACCAGGCCATGTATTCTTCATTACTGAGGGCCCAAAGTTTGAAGGAGAAAAAATATACCAATTTCTTAACTATATATGAATGTGGTGGCTTGTGCAGGGATATTGAGGGTTGCAGTACTGACTTGAGGATGCAAGAATTTAAGGCACTCAAAGATAAAATCCTGCACACCGATGGGTCGTTCAGCCACCGGCCTGTCATCTCCATCCTTGGAGCAAGTGGCACGGGCAAGACAAGGCTGGCAAGGAAGCTGTACAATGACCGTAAGGTCCGGGAGAGATTTGAGGTGGTCTCCTGGATTTGCCTTCCTCCTCATATCCGGTTCGAGCAGTACATAGATATGATCTGGAAGCAGATCTGGCCACAGGTTGGTGGTGACACTACAGGCAACACCACCACCACCGATGCTGATGCGGCGTCGTCGTCGTCGCCGCCGCCAGCACAAACGAAGAGCAGCGGTGGGAAGCTCAAGGGAGCTCCTGGAAAGGCGGAGGTACCTCGTCGTGCTGGACGGACTGGTGGACACCAACGGCAACTGGAACGATCTGCTTGCCCTGCTGCCCGGAGACAAAGCCAACCGGGAGAGCCGAATCCTCATCACGACGGAGCTCAGCGCAAAGGAGATGAAGCACGCCGACACCAAGACGAAGCCTACCGTGCTGGACCCTCTGAACCCCAAACAAACCGACAAGCTGTTCTGGGAGCGAGTGGACGGCGGCGGTGGCGGCCTCCTGCAGCAGCAGCAGCGGAAGCAAGGCCTGCAGAAAATCTCCAAGAGAGTCCACAGCATCTGCCGGGGCCTCCCGCTGGCCGTCATCGTGCTTGGCGGCATCCTGAGAACCAAGGCGTACCCGAGCGAGTGGAAGGAGGTGCTGAGCCAGAAGCTGGAGACTCCCACGGGCGAGGCCAGGGCGGTGCGGTGCCTCTGGATGCTCGCCTTCGAGGAGCTCCCCAACCACCTCAGGTCGTGCTTCCTGTACCTGGCGACCGCGCCAGAGAACGTGATCCTGGGCGCGACGCGCATGGTGCGCCTGTGGATCGCCGAGGGCTTCGTCGCGCCGAGCAAGGGGAAGACCCTGGAGGATGTCGGCATGGGATACCTCCGGGAGCTGGTCAGCAGAGGCCTGGTCGAGCTCGTCGAGAGAGACGCGAGGGGTGGCGTCAGCAAGGTGACCGTGCACGGCCTGCTCCACGCGTTCGTGCAGGCGGAATCGCACGAGTCCGGGTTCCTGGAGATCCACCACCGCGCGAGCGTCCTCAGCCCGCACGCCGTGCGCCGCCTCGCCATCCACAACTTCGTCGATGCGTACGTGGACATCCCGGACAGCTTCCCCAAGCTGCGCTCCCTCCTCTGTGATTTCCTGGAGAAGGAGGAGCAAGACAACAGCGGCAGCGCCGTGCAACTGCATTGTCAGCAGCACTCGCAATGGCCTTGCCCTTGGGGGATTAACCCTGCCGAGTGGCTTCTGCACGCTTGCGGCGGTTCTATCGACGACACCAAGAAATTGCATCAGCTTAGGGTCATCCGGAGCTCCCGATTCCTCCGGGTGATTGATCTCGACGGCGTCATGATCGCAAGAGTGCCTGACGAGATTGGCGGCAGTGTCCACCTGAGGTACCTGGGCATCAGGAACTCCAGGTCCCTGCGCCAGCTCCCGGCGTCCATCTCCAAGCTGGACAACCTCCAGACCCTGGACGTGAGGGGGACGCAAGTGGACAGCGTCGCCGACGAGTTCTGGGACCTCGGCGCGTTACGCCACGTGCTCGCCGGAGCGCTGCTCCTGCCCAACAAGTGTCCAAGAGCGCCCCTGAAACATCTGCAGACGCTAGATGGCGTGGTGCCTGCCGCCGAGTGGTCGTCATCATCGACCGCATGCTGCCCATTGAACCATATGATCTATCTCCGGTCACTCAGACTCTGCTCCAACTTGAAATACCCTGACACATTGTGGTTGGCGCTGGAGAAGATGGAGTTCCTTGTGACGCTCAGCTTATCCGGCAGTCTTCTACAGTCTCGCATCTTCAATAACCCAAGCTCTCGTAGCCTGGAGGCCCTCGCACTCCACGGGAGCCTGGACTCGCCGCCATGTGGTCCATTTTTCTTGCCCAATCTCGGTAAGCTCACGTTGTCCCATTCAGGGCCACGCAATCTGACACAGGAATTCATTGACGAGGTTGCCAGACTGCCAAACCTCTTTGAGATGGAGCTGCTAGATGGGTCCTTTGGTGCACAAGAAATGGTCTTCCATGCAGGTGGGTTCCCTAGCCTGACTGAGCTGAAACTAAAAAACTTGGTGAAATTGGAGAAGATGGTGCTAGCACATGGATCCGCACCGGAGCTTGGCATCTTAACCAGCAGCGGATGTAAGAAGATGAAGTTGTGCGACAACCGGAGAACTACGATCTTGGAAGGTGAAAACAAAGAGGGATCTATGAGCAACATAGAGCTCGTTTCCCCCAAAGACAAAGTGGTTGAAAAGCAGGAGAGGCCAGTCATGATAGTAAGGCGAGACATACCCGATGTGGTAATGATGGTAAGGGCATCAGCAAGCGCTGACAAGGAACCGATGCAAAGGCCATCTTTGTTAGATAGAATGAAATATGCAATCCATGATTATTATGTTGCAATACAGGATATGGATGGTTAGATACTAGAGTATGATTGGAAATCCAAGATATGGTTGGTTTATGATTGATTGTAAACAGGGTTCCCCACAGTATGATACTCTGGAGATTCTACCAACTCATGGTGTGGAAACAAGCACTATTGATACATACTTCTAGTAGCGAATTGGCTCGTAGTCCAATAGTAGGATGGTCTAGCGGGACACTATCCACCAGAGTTTTAATCCTAGTGCTCGCATCTTTTTCTGAGGTTTTTCAGGATTTACCAACGTTATGCATTAAGTGGTAGCGGCGTTCGCCAATGTAGATCTGCCGGGTGCTCAGTCTTTTCGGAGGTGCTCATAGGGGTAGAGTTTGCGTCACGTGTGTTCATTGAGATGAGTGTGCGTCGCGTATTATGAGCGTCTGCATTGTATTATGTAATTCTAAAAAAACAAACTTTTAGTACTATAGCTAACTCCACTAATCATCACTACAAAGCCAGCACAGAAGGACAACCCGGACACAGATATTTTATGAGGCACTTGATCTGCTATGTACGTAGTGAGAGTGAAGACAATGATGACTCCTAGTACGTCATGACTCCCAAGGCAGACACAACAAGCTGCATCTCCTTTCGACCTCTTACACTAGAGTTCATTCTTTTTGGTGCTTTGATGCAATCATCACTACAAAGCCAGCACAGAAGGACAACCCGGACACAGATATTTTATGAGGCACTTGATCTGCTATGTACGTAGTGAGAGTGAAGATAATGATGACTCCTAGTACGTCATGACTCCCAAGGCAGACACAACAAGCTGCATCTCCCTTTGACCTCTTACACTTAGAGTTCATTCTTTTTGGTGCTTTGATGCCAGATGAGGGACAGAGAGGGCATTAGACTTAAGGGGATTGATGAGAGCCATTGGGTATATCTAGGGCCTCGCTCTTCATTCAGTCACTTGAGTACTCCCTCCGTACTCGATTTTGTTGACGTTCTAGGCCAACCGCCCGTTTGCGAAAAGCTTCACGTACGTCCTGGCTAATGACCCCAGCTAAATGACCCGACTGCCCTTTATCGCCGAGCGACGCCTCCAAGCCAATGCAAAATCGCCAAAAGATATAAAAATACGAAGGCCATAGGGTTCGTAACTTGTTTCTAGTGTGCGTAGTTTTGTAATGGCGATAAACGAATTTAAATAAAAATGTGAGGACGCATTGTTGCTCCTGCAAATTTATTCTGTGAAGAACTGTTGTTGTTTCAAATAAAAAGAATTCTTTGAATTTGATTTTTGTTTTGGCCTTAATAAAAATAAAAAGGATTTTCATTTAAACTCCTTCTCACTCTGTCTATCTGGCCCAGCCCAACCCCAGTCCATTCTTTTTTTCCCTCTCCAAGCTGTCGATGTTTTACGACCGAGAGCCCGCCACGGGGTGAGCGGGCGGTTTCTCCGGGCCTCGATGAACCTGGAGTCCGGCGGTTTGTTCGCAGATTGACATGGAGACGGGGTTTTTATCTTGGTTGGGCCCTCGATCCTTGATCGAGTAAAGACCTTTACGTCCAGTCGGCGTGAGCCTGTTTTTGATTGATGGGGTCAACCGAGGATCGGTTGTAAAGTTTACAACACTTGATGTGTTCAAGTTGCGCTCTCCTCTACGAGGTGCTCTTTGGCCGCCTTTTATAGTTCAAGGGACCAAAGAGCTTTGCTACTGGACCTAGTCGGATACGAGAGAGGGTTGTCCGTCGAGGATTCGAACACCCAAACTCTAAACATGGTAATCTGACTAGAGTTCTATCGATTACAACAGAAGTCTACCGTAGCTATGCTTCCATTGCCTTCCCGGGGAGTTGTTTGTGGCCTTGAGGCTAGGATAGAATCCTGCGAACAACTCTCTGAAGCCCTTAGGTGATCCCGTATCCACAAGCCCCCGAGCATCTCAAGGCTGGGTTGTGGAAGTAGTCCTCGCTCTTTCTTCTGGGCGAAGCCTTGATATGGTCTTGAGATCATCACACGGTGTGCGCTTTTTGAAAAAGTGCACCCGTAGGGTGTAGCCCCCGAGCTTCTTGCTTTTTGGCACAAAGAGCTGGAAGGTCTTCGAGTTCTTTGCCTCCGTCTTCGACATCTTCGACGAGTTCTTTCTCTCTAGATCGCCCTTCTCCCACGAGCTCTTCTTGGATGGAGCTTTAAGCGTGGTCTTGAGATCTTTTTCCTTTGTCTTCGAGTTCTTCTCGTATTTGGAGTTCTTTCTCCAAGGATGGATCTCTTCTTCGCGAGCCCCCGAGCATCTCAAGTATGAGTCATGAGAGCATCTTTTCTCGCTCTTCTCGGATGAAGCTTTAATGCGATCTTGAGATCTCTCATCCTCGAGTTCTCTCGATTCGGAAAAAATTTTGTCAGGGGTATCCAAGAGCCCCGAGCGTCTAGGAGTTCTTTCTTTGGAAAGGAATCTTAGAGTTTCTCCCGTCCTCGGGTTTTTGTCCGATTCTCTTTTCCGTGTAATCACGGGTCTTGTTGCTCTTGTGGCGACTTCTTCTGGGACTCTAGGCTGTTGCTCTGTTGTAAATGGCGGTTGCAGGGTTCTTTTTCTTCGATGAAGGATTTGACCGTTGTGTCGATCATGTTGTCTTGTTCGCATAAAAGGAGAGCCGTTGTAAACTTCAATTTAATTCGAAGTTGTAGAGGCTCCGTTCGGGAGAGTTTTATCTGTAGCGGTAGGAATTTTTCCTGTCCTTAAATATTTGGATACGGCCGTTCCTTCTTTCCCCTCCTACCATTTGCTTGTGTCATTAGCAAATTCCTTGCCCTAATTCTCTGCTTGGCGTCATTTGTCCTTTTCGCCCCGCCGCCGTTTGCGGTTCCTGTCATCGTCCGTACTTGATGACGAAGGGGTCCTCTTCTCGGGCATCGTCTTGTACTTGTAGACTTGTGCCGAGTAGTTGTGAGGATTACGGCTCCATAAACATCGGGGTTGTTCTTGATGACTCGGCTTGCCTCTTTGTAGACTTGCCGAGTATAAAGGGAGTCTTGTTCTTGTGCGTTAGGGTTCTTTTTTCTCCTTACGCATCAGTTTTAGCTCCTCTTGAGCTTGCTGTAGATTGTTGAGTCTTGCTCTTGCGCCTTTTAGGTTGTTTTCCTTGGCGCCCGACTTGTCTTCTTTTCTTGAGACTTGTCGTGATGGTAGAGTCTTGCTCCTGCGTCTTAGGGTTCTTCCTTTGGCGCGTGACTTGTCTTCTTCTTCGAGACCTGTCTTGAAGGTGGAGTAAATACTCGATTGCTAGGGTTGCTTCTTCCTGCTTTGTAGTAGTAGCGCCTTCTTCTTGGGCTTGCTTGGAATAGGTGAGGGTCTTGCCCTAGCGTCTGCGGGTTCTATCCTTCGGACTTACGACTTGTCTTCTTTCTTTGAGACTTGTCGTAGATGTGGAGTCGTGCTCCGGAGTGCTAGGGTTGTTTCTTCCCCGCTGTAGCTTGTCTTTGCCTTAGACTTGCTTGAAGTTGTTGGGACCTTGTCCCTGCGTCTTCGGGTTCTATCCTTCGACGCATACGGCGTATCTTCTTTCTTGAGACTTTATCGTAGATGTGGAGTCGTGCTCGAGTGCTAGGGTTGTTTACGCCCTTCTGGCGTAGCTTGTCTTTGCCTTAGACTTGCTTGAAGTGGTTGGGACCTTGTCCCTGCGTCTTCGGGTTCTATCCTTCGACGCACGGCGTATCTTCTTTCTTGAGACTTGTCGTAGATGTGGAGTCGTGCTCAGTACCAGAATTTGCTTTTTTTGCGGATTTCAGCGTCGTCTTTGCTTGAGACTTCTTTGTAAGTGGTACAGGGTCGTGCCCCGCTCTGCGGGATTGTTTTTTTTCGGCTTGTGACTTGTTGCCTCTTTTTACGAGTCATGTCACGATGAGTGGAGTCTTGCTCGGCGTTAGGCCTCTAGCTTTTTGTCTTTTCTTAGACTTGCTAGTAGATGTTTGGTGGAGTCGTGCTCGAGTAGAGTTGTTTTAACTCGGGTTGCGCTTACGGGCAAAGGGCTCTCCCATGCTGTCGAGGTGGACTATAGTATGGCGTCCCTATAGGGTTCTCGGTCCAGGGCCCATTTAAGTGCACTGCTTGATTTGAAGGTCAAGGTGGTTGGGTTTCTATTTCACAACACTACAATCCACCTTGCACGGTTTGGGGCTGCTACGCTTTACGAGAGACTTGATGTGAGACGATGGGTTCCTATTTCATAACACTACACCGTTCAAGCCCGATTCGAAAGACCGTCCTCTGCCGTAGGACATAATGGCTCTTTCGGACCCTTGATGGCCTCTGCGACCTAAACGGGCCGATCCCCACGTCCTCTTTTCCTTGAGTCGTAGTTCATGATCTGCCGCTAGGATTTAAGGCATGGGACGCTATTCCGAAGGACTTCGGCGTGGTTCCACCCTTGTTTGGTGACCTCCGTTCGGTGGTCGGGGTTGCCTACTGTCGATTCGACTTCTCATTCTTGAAGTGCCGATTTGGGCTGTTTTTGTTCTTCTCCTCTTGGGAGGCATGCGGCTGCGCTCTTTTTGGAGTTCTTTTTTTGGTTTGAACTGCTTTAGAGTGCCGCGCATTCTAGTACCTCTTGTGGGTCTAGAGTTCTTTCGGACGCCATTTGCTTCTTCTTCTTGAGAGTTGGTTCGTGTTCTGCGACTTCTCGTGGCTGTCTAGAGTCTTTTATGGGTAGAACCTTCTTGAGTTGGCTGATGTGCCAAGAGTTTTCGATTTCTTCTCCTTACGTGGTCATCGGTTTGTAGGTTTCGGTCCCAGTACTCCTTTGGCGATGAAGGGTCCTTCCCACGGACTGAGCAATTTGTGCACATATACGTCTTTTGGTTTCTTTTTGAGTACTTGATCTCACGGGTTCAGATTTCTTGGTCGTGTGCTCTTGTCATAGTGCCTTTCGAGTCCTTTGCGGGTATCTTGCGTTCGAAGGATGGCATTTTCTCGACTTCTTCTCGCGCGGTCGATTTCAAGTCTTCTTGTCTGTTCTCCTTCTCCTTCTTCAAACTGCTCTATCCGTGGAGAGCTCCATATCAGATCTGCTGGTAGTACCGCTTCTGATCCGTATGTTAGGAAGAAAGGTGAGTAGCCTGTTGCTCTGCTGATTTGAGTTCTTAGGCCCCAGACAACTTTTGGTATCTCTTCGATCCATTTTGCTCCGTAGTCTTTGAGTTCTTCATATAGTCTTGGCTTTAAACCGGCAAGGATGAGTCCGTTGGCTCTTTCTACTTGTCCGTTTGCCTGAGGATGTGCTACAGAGGCATAATCGATTTGTATGCCGCAATCTCGTGCCCAATCTTCGAATTCTGCCGCTGTGAAGGGTGATCCGAGGTCTGTTATGATCCTGTTGGGCATCCCGAATCTGTGCATGATCTCTTGGATGAACTCGACTGCTTTGTTGGAGCTGTAGTTAACCAAAGGCTTGTATTCTATCCATTTGGTGAACTTGTCGATTGCTACGAAAATGTATTCGTATCCTCCTTTGGCTCTTTTAAGTGGTCCGACTTGATCTAGTCCCCAGCACGAAAAAGGCCATGATCTTTGGTATGCAGATTAGGTTGTGTGCGGTACATGTGCCTGTCTTTGCGAACATCGGCATCCTTTGCATCTTCTGACGAGTTCTTCTGCGTCTTTGAGAGCTGTTGGCCAGTAATATCCTGTTCTGAATGCTTTTCCCACGAGGGTTCTCGACGCTGCGTGGTTTCCACAGCATCCAGAATGGATTTCTTTGAGGATTTCTTTTCCTTCTTCAGAGCTGATGCATTTGAGTAGTACTCGATGATCTTTGCTCTTTTATATAGCTTGTCCCCGATGAGCACATAGTTCTTGCTTCTTCTCAAGATCCTTGTTGCTTCTGTTTTGTCTTGGGGTAGCGTTTTGTTCTTGATGAAGTTGATGATGTCCTCGATCCAGGGAGTGGTTCTGCGACACGGAGATATTATCATCACTCTGTTAGAGCTGATTGCTCCATGTTTTCTTGCTCGGGTTCTCTTTGATTGAAGGCTTCGATAATTCTTCGACGAATACTCCTGGTGGGACTTGAGCTCTGTCGGATCGAGTTTGGCTAATACGTCTGCAGCCACGTTTGTCTCTCGAGCACGTGTAGGATTTCTAGGCCTTGGAAGTTCTTTTCAATTTGCGTACTTCCAGAAGAGAGGCCCATGTTATCCTTGGTGCAGTCCAGTCTTTGTTGACTTGATTGATGACAACCATGAGTCGCCATATACTTGAAGTCTCTTGATTCCCGAGTTTTTGCCACTTTGAGGCCATGGATGAGTGCCGTGCTACGCCTCATTGTTGGTAGCTTGCCACATTATCTGCGGCACATACTTGAGTTGTCTTCCTTCTGGAGATATGAAGAGAATCCCGGCTCCTGCTCCCCCGAGCTTCAATGATCCATCGAAGTACATGCTCCAATGTTTCTTGATGTCGTCGGGTATGGGTTGTTGGAGCTCTGTCCATTCTGCTATAAAGTCTAGAAGTGCTTTGAGATTTGATTGCTCTTCGTGGGGTGAACTCTAGATTTAATGCTCGAGTTCTCTTGCCCATTTTGATATCGTCTGTTGAATCCTTGTTCGTAGGATGTCTCGAGTGGAGAATCTGTGACCACTGTTATCTTGTGGTTTGTCGAAGTAGTGCCGTAGCTTCCTTGATGTGATCAATATGGGTAGAGCGGTTTAACGTACGTGAGGGTATCGAGCTTTGGACTCTGAAGGACCCCCGCTCACGTAGTAAACTGGCCTCACGGGTTTTATTCTTTGTTCGGGCTCTTCTCTCTCCACAATGATTCTTTGAGCCGACTCTCTGTCTTTGGTAGCTGCTATATGCGGCATGAGGTCTTCATATTCTCTTGGAGGAGTTAGGACTGGTCTTGGCGTTAGGTCTTGTTTGAGTTCTTCAAATGCCTTGTGCGCCTCTTTAGTCCATTCGAACTTTCCCTTGTTCTTGATTAATTTGAAAAAGGGGAGTCCTTTCTCTCCAAGCTTTGATATGAATCTGTTGAGTGCCGCCATGCACCCTGTGAGTTTTTGGGCGTCCTTGGCGTTTCGGGGGTTGTCTCATCTCTGCGTGATAGCCTTGATCTGTTTGAAGCTAGCTCTCGATGCCTCGGCTGTGACCAAGAACACGAGCAAGCTGTCACGACGGTACTCCAAAAACACACTTTGTTGGATTGAGCTTCCACTTCCACTTTTTTGAGGTTGTTGAAAGTCTCCTCCAAGTCTTGAATCGAGTGTGCGGCTCTCTTGTTTTTACCACCACGTCGTCCACATATGCTTCGGCGTTTTTGCCAATCTGCTCTTCTAGACAAGTCTGTATCGCTCTTTGATACGTTGCTCCGGCGTTCTTCAATCCGAATGACATTGTCTTGTAGCAGTAGGCTCCGAAGGGGTGATAAAAAGAGGTCTTGCTCGATCTTCTTTCTTGAGTGCTATTTGGTGATAGCCTGAGTAGCAATCCGGGGAATGATAGTTGGGCTGATCTGCTGTGGAGTCCACTATCTCGGTCAATCCTTGGTAGCCCAAATGGATCCTTTGGGCAATGCTTGTTTAGATCTGTGTGGTCCACACACATCCGCCATTCTACGAGGTATTCTTCTTCGAACGAACTGGATTAGCTAGCCAATCGGATGTAGGATTTCTCTCGATGAATCCCGCTGCGAGTAGTTTCGCGATCTCTTTTTGATGGCTTCTTTCTTTTTACGGTGAGAACCTCCTCGATCTTTGCATGATGGGTTTGGATCCCATATTGATATCATTTGTGCTCGACCAACTCCCTTGGAACACCGGGCATGTCTGCTGGTTTTCGGGCAAATGTATCTTTGTGTTGCCTTAGGAAATTTGGTGAGCGCGAATTCCTATTTTGGAGATAGGTGAGAGCTGATGATCGCCGTCTTGGATGGATCACCGGTCACGTAGGTCGATGTGCTTGACGTCGGCTTCTTCTAGGGGTACCAAGATTGCTTGTTTCTTGGCTGGTATCTCGAGTTCCTCGGATTTGTCTCTGTGCCATTTGGTTGACTTCTTTTTCTCCAAGAATGTACGGTCTTGTTTGCTATTTCAATGGCTTGGCGTCATACTCGAAAGCCTTTTTGAGATCTCCTTTGATTGAAAGAACCCCAAATGGCGCCGGCATCTTTAGCAATAGATACGGGTAGTGTGGAATAGCCATGAATTTTGCAATTGCCGGTCTTCCCATGATGGCATGATATGGTGACTCGAGATACGCTACGCCGAACTTCGGCGTATTCCGTTCGGTAGTTTGAAGGTGTTCGAAGGTATTTGGTAGGGTGACTTGCCCGATCGGTATTGCTGCTCGTCCGGGAACTATCCCATAGAAAGGGGTGTTGGAGGGAGCAATTAACCACGAAAGGTCTAGTCCCATCTTGTCCGGTGTCTCGAGAGAATATGATGTTCAGCCACTGCACCTCCGTCGTCGATTACCTTGGTTCTTTGTTACTCGGCTATGGTGGGTTCTATCTCCAAGGGATCTGATCCGGCGTTGCCTACACTCGTCCATTGATCCTCCCTTGTGAATTGAATCGGGTATTGGGACCAATTGAGGTAAGCGTGGCGTTGCGGGTTCTGCTGCCATGATCGATCGTAGTGCTAGCTTGTCTTGTCTCTTGCTCTTTGATCCGGGGACTCAGGAGAATATGGCGTTTAGAGATCTTGTTGCTTTACGGAAGTCTCTTTTACGCCCGTCGTTGTTTTCTCCTTTGCTTTTTGGTCGTCCCTTTTTACATTTGAATCTCTTCCCTTGTATCTCTCTTGGAAGGTTTATGCAGGTTTCGGCGAGTGGCGAGCTCCCGGGATGGAAGGCGCAAGGTATGTCTTCTAGGTTGGCGTTGTCCTTGCTGCTTTGCCACTTTTTTTTTTGTTGTTCTTTGTACTTGTTTTTTTGTAGGGCTTCTTCGGCTTCTCCGCCAATGCGACCGTGTTATGCGGCCCTCGTTTCTTATCTTCTGCTGAGAGTTGTTACGTTCTTTCTTGGGCCTTCCGTGCTCTTTTCTCTGGGGAGGCGATCCACGGGTTCTTTCTTCGGCGCCGATCATCTTCTCCTTGATAAGCTTGGCTGTTCATTGGTCCTCGGGTTGTCTTTGTAGAAGTCGAGAACTGCCATCTTTGAGAGATTCCATTACGAACGCATCCACCACTTCTCTTTACGTGATGTCATGCACGGGATCTCATCTCGCCAAATCTTCGATAGTAGTCTCTCAAGGATTCTCGGCTTACGCTTGAGGCTCTTTAAGCGGCATCCCTCCGAGGTCGCCTTGAGTTTACGGAGTTCTCGGCGTGCCCAACCTCTCGAAGACATTGGACCGACTTCCTTGTATGTATGCGAGTTGTTAAGCCTTTATTTGTGACCTAGCGGGATCTCTTTCTTGGGTGGCTTTGAGGCGCTTCCTTGATGAGCCTCTCCTGCGCCATTCGGGTTCGAAGCGGTCTTGAGGCGTTCAATCAACTCTTGTATCTTTCCGTGTGTTGTATGCGATGGTGCGTCTTGACTTCCCTCTCGGACTTCATCTTCTCATATTCGCGCAAAAGTCGGCTTGGTACTTGCTCGGGCTTGTTTTGCGCTTGCTCGCTCTATCTCGGCGTCCTCCTTGGCTTGTTTCTTCTTAGCCTTGAATGGCCGGCTGGTCTTCTCCTTCGTCTTCTTGGGTTCTTTCGTCCGCCGAGATGTTTGATAGACCTTCGTCGGTGGACCTGATGTCGGGGGCATCTAGAGGGTTAAGCGGCGTCGCGGGCTCTTGCTATCACCAAGATTTCGTTGGGAACATGAGCCTTTGGGCGCCACTCCTTCCGTCGAGGGAAGATTAGGTCGTCGCTTGCCATCCACGTACACCGTCGTTTCTTGGCGTTCGGTCTTTGTGAGGGTTCTAGGCGATGGATGATGCACTCCTCCGGCGTCTTTGTCGGGATGAGCCCTCGTTGCGGCGCCCTTCAAAGGAATCTCCAGCCTTCTTTTGAAAGTTGTCTTGATACACCTTGTATGTGAGAGCAGCGGCATTCACGTAGTCCGTTGGGGGGTGGTAAGGTAACTTTGGGTTGATACCGATTTGTCTCGATTCGCCTTCTTTCTCCGAGTTAGGGTAGCCTTTCTTGAAAAAATTCTTTTCGAATTGATTACGGTTCCCTTATGCGAGTCGGAGTAGGAGTATAGCCGAGTTGTCTTGAGTCCGTCTTTGAACCTTGGGTGTCTTCCTTCCGATTCGTTTCGGTTTGCGGGTCTGCGGCGTGGTCCTCGGAGTCGATGTCGAGCTTGTTCTCCGTCTACGAGGCGATAATCGGTGAGCATCAAGCTGCTTTCGAGCTTCTCGGCGAGTTCGATTCTCGGTCTTGGATTCTTCGATGATGTAACCCGAGTCTTGCCGTCGTTGTCGATCTCGCAAGTCCATGATCGAAGATGATCGTATTTTCGTCGTCGAGCCCATGATGTCGTGGTCGCCCGAACTCTCGTGCTGAAATTCGAGAGCCCCTACCTGGCGCGCCCGGTGTCGATGTTTTCGGACCGAGAGCCCGCCACGGGGTGGCCGGGCGGTTTGTCCGGAGCCTCGATGAACTGGAGTCCGGCGGTTTGTTGCGCGGATTGACATGGAGGCGGGGTTTTATCTTGGTTGAGGCGCTCGATCCTTGATCGAGTAAAGACCTTTACGTCCGGTCGGCGTGAGCCTGTTTTTTGATTGATGGGGTCAACAGAGGATCGGTTGTAAAGTTTACTGACACTTGATGTGTTCAAGTTGCGCTCTCCTCCTCTGAGGTGCTCTTTGGCCGCCTTTTTATAGTTCAAGGAACCAAAGAGCTTTGCTACTGGACCTAGTCGGATCTGAGAGAGGGTTGTCCGTCGAGGATTGAACACCCAAACTCTAAACATGGTAATCTGACTAGAGTTCTATCTGATTACAACAGAAGTCTACCGTAGCTATGCTTCCATTGCCTTCAGGGAGTTGTTTGTGGCCACGGGCTAGGATAGAATCCTGCGAACAACTCTCTCTGGAGCCCTCGGGTGATCCCGTATCCACACAAGCCAAAACCAGGAACCAGCCTAGCAACTTGGCCCACGTGATCTCTCCACATTTCATAGGCCTGCATCCGAGACAGCCCAGCCGCAAGGGCCCAGCGCACTTCATATTCCATTGACAAAAAAAAAAAAAAAACCATTCAACCATCTCAAAAACGAAGCTAAAAAGTAGTACTTCTCCCTCCTTCTCCAACCTCCTAGCTCCACCGCCGCCATCCTCAACCGCCCCCCTGCCTCTCCGTGGCGTGCTCGCCCGGTGACGAGTTAGGAGTGCCGGTCTTCCTCTTCCGTGTAAAGCTTCTCTAGTGAAATAAAGGCCTTCATGGCCATGGTTTTCCTTCTACTATCTATGTCCGTGAGAGGGCGCTGTCCCTCCACATGGTGGTCGTCATGGAGGTTAGCAAGACTGCAGCACTCATGGTCGCTGCTCAGCGGCTTCGCCTAGTGCCCAACCTGCTCGCCAGACCTCGCCAAATCCACCGTCCGGGCGTGGCGTGGCCGCGATCGACAAGGTGCGGAGGGACCCTGCGGGCGGACCGGAGCCACTGGTGCGGCCGCAACCACGCCAGGACCGCCGCCGATCAACCTCGGCGTTGCCGCTGCATGCGTGCTTCCTCTTGGCGCCCGAGGCCGGAGGAACAGTGCCACGCCGGAGCCCCGCAGATACCCAGCTGCGACCGCCCTCCTCATGCGGTGGTGAGCACTGAGCACCAGGTGCGGGTGCCCGTCGTCGGTGGTCCACGCCGCCACCGGCGGGACATGGGGGAGGCCGTCGCGGAACGAGTCATCGTTCTTGGCCTGCGCTACAGGCGCTGGCCCTCCACATGGTGGTCGTCATGGAGGTTAGCAAGACTGCAGCACTCATGGTCGCTGCTCAGCGGCGCTCGCCTAGTGCCCAACCTGCTTTCGCAAGACCTCGCCAAATCCACCGTCCCGGGCGTGGCGTGGACGCGATCGACAAGGTGCGGAGGAGACCCTGCGGAGCGGACCAGAGCCACTGGTGCGGCCGCAACCACGCCAGGACCCGCCGCCAGTCAACCTCGGCGTTGCCGCTGCATGCGTGCTTCCTCGCGTGGCGCCAGGCGGAGGGAACAGTGCCGCACGGAGCCCGCGGATACCCAGCTGCGACCGCCCTCCTCATGCGGTGGTGAGCACTGAGCACCAGGTGCCGGGTGCCCGTCGTCGGTGGTCCACGCCGCCACCGGCGCGACACGGGGAGGCCGTGCGGAACGAGTCATCGTTCTTGGCCTCGCTACAGGCGCTGCTGTGGGGAAAGAGGGCTCGATGCCACGGCCGTCGCCAATTCGACACGCCACTTCCTCGCCCGGATATCCATGAACAAAAGTATCGTCACCAACGGCGGTAGGGAGGAGGATGCAGAATCGTTCGGCGCCCTCGAGTCCCACCTCTGCCGCATCTTAAGCGCCCAAACTGCTCCCACGGCCAATGCGCTGCCGCCGCCGAGGTCCCGTCGCTTCGCTGGCGTAGGGAGTGCACATCTCACGTCGCGTTGGAGAGCTGCGGCGGAGATTACGGCGAACCACATCTTCAAGCTGCGTTGGGGAGTGCCATGGCAGATCTCATCTCACCGCCAACGCCGACCACGATTCTTGCCTGCGTCGATCCGGTATTCCGCATGGGACCCACACCCTGTGCGATGGGACCCGTTCGACTACCGTGTTCAGCAGTTGCGCCACGAAATACACCGACCCGCGTGCACAACATGCAGGACATGACGGGCAAATTTGGGATGCGGTGTCAGTGCGAGTGTTTCCCTCTGCTCTCCTGTGGATATCTCTCAACAGGCACGTTATTGCTCACGGTCCCTGTGAGCCCGATTTTTCAGCGTCTCAGTTGCGGCCGATGTCCATGGGTCTCTGCCTCTGCCTATACCCCTTCAGTGCAGCCATTGATCCTGCCAATTCTGGAACTAATCATCCGACGTGGTCTCGACTACTTTGCCTTCCCCAGTGATTTTTCCTTTAGTCTCCTGATATGTTCTCCATCGGCTTCATCGATCCACCTTCAACCGGCGCTTTTGCGCGGTCTTTCCATTCGGGTGTATCGTCATTGGCCCCCTACGACCCATCGCCCGGCGAGCTTGTCGGCGTCAATGTCTCTGATAGATGTAATTGCTGTGCTTTTTAAGGTCGCAGGACCAAGTTGTAATCAGGTTTTTCTTTAGAAGACCTTCATGTAATATGGCTGCTTAATATATTAAGCTTGTTCTTGTAAAAAAAAAAACTGCTCAAAAGAAACAAAAGAAACCAGAATTTACTGCTTCCCTAAATAATAATAATAATAAATACAAAAGGCTCTCTGAAGCGCAGGTTGGTGGGGCTGGACAAATCTATTGAGTCCGTATGTGACTGAACAACATTACCATGGTCGTAGGAAAAGTAGCGCTGCATCAGCATGCATGATCACAGGACTTGGTTCACACCACCGGCCACTGTTGGGTCGACACGGATGCGGAGACAAAACCAAATGGGGCTTCTGCGACACTCCATAGGAACGGCAAACACTGCTCACCACTTGCACCAAAAATGTCTTTATCTCGATCCATAGGTGTCAAAGCCTATTGCGTTTGCAAGAAATGGGAGGAACACTAGCTACACGGAGTTACACGCTAGCTCCCCTCTTAATTTCGTTCAAGGCATCTAGGTACGGTGATCGGAGAAGGGAAGCTTTTATTCTTTTTATCTTTTTGCGAGGACGAAAACTTTTCAATCGACGAGCGTACTAGTAGCTTTTGAGGCACAACACAATTGCGCTAGCAACAAAATCTCATCACTTACAACATTGTGCATGTAGGAAAGGGATGAATTAATGAAATCGAACGAGATCAGCTTACTTATTAGCATCCCCAACAACTTTGATCAACCAATGCAAATTTCTGACGTGAACTGCAGACATGTGGCGCAAATTAAACACTCATAATCTAACAAAGAGAAGAGAGACGAAGTAGCTGATCGAGCTAAGCTACCTTGCATCGAAATTAATCGAACCCCAGCACACACACCCAACACCACATCGAAGCAGATCGAGACCATACATCAACAATTAAATTGTCTAAAAAACTGGAACTCTCACCCCGGAGCTCGAGGATCGATCATGGCGCCGCTGGCGCATCGTCACCGTCGGCTCCTCCAGCTCCAGCTGGGACCTGCCCCTGCTCTGCACCTGCTTGCGCCGCCAGCGCATTCACCGCCGCTGCAGCAGCAGCTGCTCCTAGTTCATCGACTGCTGCCGGTGCTTCCTCGCGCTCCCGGTTGACCCACCAGACGCAGATCATCATCACGGCGCCAGCGACGACGTCGACGCCGATGAGGATGAGAAGCAACGTGATGATGGGGTTCATGGCGACACGGAAACGATGCTGGCTAGCTTGTAGGTGGAATGAGTCGACCGATCGAGCAGTAAGTGCGTGAAGAGAGGGAATATAACGATGCAGAATGCGACCTGCAGCAAACAAAATAAAAAATGTGTTGCTGAGAAAGTAAGAAGAGAAACAATAGCAAGAGAGAAATTAGTGGCAGCCGTCGTTGTGTGCTTACCAGCGCTACTCCATGCTCTGCAGAGCACAGGCAGCTGCACGCGAGCTCTGGCTTCACCCTGTCACCGTGCGGCGGTGGCTGCTGGCAACGCCCTTTCGTCGTGCGGCGTGGATCGACCGGATGGTGAGTTCGAGGCTGAGGAAATGAAGGGTTAAGGTTTCAACTTTGATTATACATCAGAAGCTATTGGGCCTTGCAAGTATACGTGTCCGTCGCAATCCACGTAGCCTCGGTCGTCTTTTGGAGGTATCTGTCGGCCGGCCATGTGTGACTGACGTCTACAGGACTGGGTCGCGAGCTGGCTTGGGCAAACTCGTTAACAAAACAAGCAAAACACGTTGCTTGCCTCATTAAATTTTCAACCAAGCCAAGCCACCTCGCGAGTATTGAGCTCACTATCAATTCCTAGATGCCACCATTTAGGCTTGTCAAAGTTTAATATATTATTGTCAGGCTAAACCTAACATCTTCTCCACATTGACCAGCATGAGTAATAAGTACTTAAAATTCAATTAACAAAGTAGTTGATCATGAGTAGATGTTGAAAATTGTTAATTTATAACTAAATTTAAAAATAAGAAAATAGTAGTTGATTTATAAATAATATAGGATGTGAAATAGTTAAATAGAGAATCTACACCAAATATATTTAAATGATTTGGAAAAAAATTGAGAATCTATGCAGAATACATTTTAAATTTTTAATTAAGAAGTAAAATAGTTAGTCTATACCAACTAAAATTAATGAAAACAACCACATTAGAACATGCATGAAAATTACTTACACAGTTAGTTTTAAACAGTCATGAATTCATGTTTCTTACCATATCTATACCTAATAATAAAACACGAAAATTTCTGTCAATCTGCCCCTAATCTGTCCGTCTGTCTCTTCAGCCTAATCACGCATCATATGTTGGTATAGAAAATTTCTGCCTACATACAAACGTATCTGTTTGGTGTTCCTTGTCGGACTCATACAACGTACAAACGTATCGGTAGAAGAAAGAGCTCTAAATCGAATAACAAACAGTAAGCATCAAATCGAATCAAACGCAGGCCTCCTCAACAAACTGAGTAATAAGCCAAGATAAGAAGCAGATCGAAGAAAGGAAGATTGAGTTCCTTGTTCGAGGAGACACGCCGAGCCGAGGCACCGCTCTTCACGGCGCTGCCGCTCCGCCGCTGCCGACGCGCCCGACCATGCTGCCCTGCTATGGGCCTACTCGCCAGCACAGCGCGGTGCCGAGAGGCGGCCAACGCCAGGGTCTTGCCGGTCGGAGCCAAGCCCGCATGCGGGGTCCGCGTCGCGCCTAGCCCCACTTCCCGCTGCGCCGAGGACGAGCTGCTGTTGACCGCAGTGGCCGGGGCCAAGGCCAGCGATCCCGCCGCCGCCTGCTAGCAGAGCCTAGCTCCCTGCCGCCTCCAGGAGCTCTTGGATTGCGGCTGTGATGGGGACGGGAGCGCTCTGCGTGTGGCCGTGAAGGAAAAGGGAAGAAGGAACGAGTGGAGGACAACATCCGAAGGAACGAGTGGACGAGAGATTTCTTCGGGGAACGCTTGTTTATTGGTCTTCGTCACATACTGTGTTGTGCTGCGTATTGTGCATGAGCTCTTTTATTTCCGTCTCTGCTTTGGCTGGTAACTGCTATTGCAAGGGAGTAATATACTACTTCCACAATTTTAATATGTGCCATTATTTATTATTTAAAATAATAGTAAAACATATCCGCGTATTGTATTTTTAGAAAATTACCGTATCCACGTATCAGTATCCTTCGATACCGATACGGCGTATCCATATCCATATCTGTGTTCCATAGCTCTCGCCGCGCGCGGACTGAGCCACGCTGAGGAGACGCAGCTCAGCGGGCGTGCGCTCCTCGCTAGCGTAGAAGGCGTGATGAGGCCGGTGAGGCCGACGTTAGCGAAGTATGATTCTAAGACACGTCGGACAATACATGGAGTTTGATTCAACGATTTATTAGAACAAGGGTTTTGCTATGGTACTCCCAAATAACTGTGAACCGTCGATCTAGACGTCTTTTATCACATATTACTTTAGAGGAGGTAATATCAATATTATATATTTAATTATTTCTGATTTTGGAAGGAAATGAAGTGTCCAAATATGTTGTCTATTTCTTTTGGAAAGTTTAGTGTTGACTTTTTTTCTTGAACGTGATGGAGAATTAGTAAAGACTTTTTATTTACGTGACAAAGGTGTGTGTATGGTGAACATTTTGAACATGATATATACAGGTACGTTTTTTAGAACGTGATATGTACATGCGTGTGTACCATCGTGCTTTATTGTTTAACTTGTTTTTATAATAATGTGCTGATGGGAAAAATATGTAATCTTTGGTGCAAACAAAATAATACCAATATATGAGGTCCGTGACAACTTTCGGTACTTTGGTGTAATCTTTGTTTTTCTTACATGACAGCTAGCGTGATGCTTTTTAAAAATATCATCTCAATCGATCATTGTAACATAGTTTTAATCGTGTTGGCATAAGGTACACGTTCAACAATGTAATATGTTATCGTAATATACTTTTAGATTGCCAAAATTCATTGCTAAAATTAACGTGTCATGTACTAATTCTTTTTTTATGCTACGGGACGTCTCTTGTTGATGGGTTTGCACGTCACTTTGCATGCAAAGGAAAAAAACAAGATGCATGCAGAGGAACAAAAAATAGGAAGGCCATGAGCCCATTTATGTGCCTCCCGTGATTTGGGGATTTAAAATCTTTTTTATTTTCAGGTTAATTAATCAATTGAATAATATAAGAAAAAAACAACAACAATCAATGGCTCAGATTTGTTTGAGGTATTACCTCCTAACAAGTAAATGGTGTACCTTAGCATTGCCCTTAGAACAAATCTTGTTCAGTGAATAAATCTTTAAGCTGTAGATTGTTTGATTGACGTATTGAACATCCAACAAATTATACACCCGTTGTAACGACGGGCATATTTACTAGTAATATATAATATGATGATTAAAAATAATAATACATAAATTATTCTGGATAAATTTATTTTTTATGAAACCTCAAATATTACTATGAAAAACTAGCTACCCATGCTATTTGTGCGGCCCATTTCACTACTTATAAGTACCGGACCCATATGTTAAGTTCTCTGCAGCATGTTCCTTTTACTTTTGAAAAAGTCTATTTTAATCCATTAAACTATCTTCTGAGTTTGAATTTAGCTATCTAACCTCAAAACCGGGTATCAATGACCATCTAACTATAAAATACGTTCACTTGTGGCCATGTGGCTGTTTTAAAGGGTGATTTCGCTGACGTGGGTAACGCGTGACAATGGGGCCTAGAAATAAACAATTTTTTTTCCTTTGTTCTTTCTCATCTCTCTCTCTTTCTTCTCTCCCTCCTCCCTTGCGGAGGGGGCTCGAGCACACTGGGGTAGGGGAGCGGAGGACATGCCGCGGCTTGCAGACTGAGGCGACGATGGTTCTTGAGGTGGCGGTGGCTCAGGCCCCTAGCCTCCAGCAAGTGGCGGCGGGACCTGAGCTTCTTAGGGTGGCGACTGCAGGTGCAATGAGCGAGGTTATGGCAAGTCAGTGCTGCTGCGGCCACCATTGTAACCTCCGTCCGGGGCTGCCTCCGTCATTGCTCTCTGCACTGTAGTCCCTACCGAGGAGCTGCCACGACCGTCACCATAGCCCCCCACCTCGAACTGCGCCTTGTATGGTCGCCGCCATGGCTCCGCCCATGAGCAGCACGTTTACGACCATAGCACGTTTGCTCCCAGGCTCCATGTCTCGATGAGATAGATTATTTGGTTGTTTTTCCTCCAATTATGCTCCTTCTAGGTATCTTGCGACTACAAATTCTTCTCTCATGTTTTGTATGTCCCACCGGCTAGGATAGCATGCACTCAATCATGGCATATTATAAAATCAAACCCAAATACATTTTCGGTTACTTATGTTTCCTAAATGTAGGGGCCCTATTTTCTGTTTTGCACCGGGGCCTTAAAATCTTAGGTACAGCCCTGGTTCTTGATGATCCTTTGGAGCATGGCTTGGAGGTACGCCTGCGCGTGAATCCTCACCTCCCTCTTGGGAACCGAAGATGCAGTGCGCTGCTGTACCTGGCGCGTAAGGCAGCGGCGTACAGAATAGCCTGCAGATCCATGCATCGACCAGAGACTATGTATTAGGATCTTAGCGGCCGGTCGAGCCGGGCGGAGCATCATGACTATATTCATCATCATCATATATATACTAATAGCTAAAACGACTTACATTTGAGAATGGAAGAAAGTACGAACTAAGCAGACAACCTTTGATTTGGCCAAGGGTATTAATAAATTCGTTAGACACGTATGCATAATGGTAGAAGACACATTGAGTGTATCCATGCAATTAATAATCAGGAGGATCGGAGGAGGAAATAATTAAGGTGCACAGACTTACGGGATGGTATTAGAAGTCGTTTAGGACAGCGACACGGTCTCCAAAATACAACTTTAACCTCTTATTATAATAAAAAATGGTATTGTCTTATTTTTGGCCGTGCAGGCGTTTGTCTTCTAGACTGCACGACCCTCCGCCGTCGATCCACGATCCAGTGCATCCATGAGTCCACCCACACCAGTGAAGAGGCACAGCGCTGATCCATCCCAAACCCGTCTCCCCCGTCGTCTCCATCTTCATTTCCCCCTTCTCTCTAGCGCACATGCATCTCCGTTTCTGCGTCCTCCTCGCCGCCGATCGCCCATCAAACGCCAACGCCCGGCCGCTGCCCCCGCCCTCCTTCCTCTCCCCTACCCCCTCCTCCTTCCCGGCAGCCGGATCTAGTTTGCGTCGCCGGCCGCCGCGCCAACAACCCTAGCCGCTCGAGCTCCACCACCGCGGAGCCGCTGCGGCCTCGATCCGGTTGAGAGTGGCCGGGAGAAGAGCCGTTTGGCTTCATCCATCCAACATCTCACGTGGAGGAGGGGCTGCCGTGGCGTCTGGCGCCGGGGCCCCGCGACTTCGCCCCGCGGATGGCGTGCGCCTCCACTCTGGTTCGTCCGCCACTCCCCCACCCTCCTCCCCTGTTGTCCTCTCGTACACAATCTTCCACCCCTCTCTTTGCTTGCGTCTTCATCTCCTTCCCTATGAACTGTAGGTGCTACTCTCCAAGTTTGCTAGGCAGTATATGATTTCTCGACTGGTGGATCTCTTCGTGGTTTGGTTAGAGGACAACAATTTGATATGGCCAAGGGCGCTGTGCAGGAGAGCCATCTTCTTCGAGTGCATCTGCTGGCGGCTTGACAAGGTTGGCCAGCCCAAGTCACTGCAGCGGGCTCAAGTGCATCCGTGCTCGAATCTCCTCCCAATTTGTCCTTTAGATGGGTTGCTCTGTGACACAATCTCGTGCTTTTGCTGCTGACACAATCTCGTGCTTTTGCTGCCAGCACTTTGGAATATGTAGTGTTGTCCAATTGAGGTATTCTGAAACTGAACAGGAGGCACATTTGACCTGCCCAGCGCCTTCCAATGGTTCATGTTCATCATGTCACGGTAGGCCACACCAATGTCCATGTTTACCCTGTACAAAGTGCATGAGCAACTAAATTGCTTTTATTAAAATGCTGAATTCATTTTCTGTATTTATTCAATTGATTATCTAAAACACTTGAATTGTCTTTTTTCCATCTAATATGATCTCTGTCTTAATTATTTTTTCAGGTGTTGTTTATTTTGCCTTTGGGTGTGCAATGGTTAGAGGTCAGTCACATGTTGCTGCGCCTGTAGTTGCTGTAAAGGTATTTTGCACACATCCCTATCATCTCCATTTGTTTTTTGACTTTTTTGTTGCCATATATTTCTCTGTTCCTAATTTGCTCGGTTCAGTGATAATTTAACCTTGAAAACCATTGTGTTTGTCAGTTATGCACTGCTAGGCGCTATTATTGTCTTTTGGTTGGATTCGATTTGCCCTAGCTGAGTAATTTGTTCCAGTTTCTCTTTGAATGTTTAGGAAAACTCTTGCACAGGCCGCAAATTCCTTGTAATGTGTTTTGGACCTTATGATCTAACTGAATTGAGTTTGTTTAGTCTATCCATAGCAATTGTTCCTGTCAGAACTCTACCAATGAATTTTGTTTCAGCATCAAGAACATATGGCATTTTGTGCTTGATAAGTTAGTGTTCATCCATCTATATGGAAGGGGAATGATTATGCTTGATTGGTAGTTTCATCCATCTAGTGTGTGCAGGTAATGTGCTGTGCAGGTTTGGTTCTAACTCTCGTGAGATCTGTTTGGTATTGTTCGGATCTATCAATGCGAGAATTGTGTTGCGATGGAATGCAACAACAGCTTGCGGGGAGGAATCTATTAGTTAATGTTGTGGATTATGATATTAAATTGCTTAGCTAGTGGTATTAAATTGATTAACTGATGATATTAAATTGCTTAGCTAGTGATATTAAATTACTAGTCTATTCATGCATTACCTAGTTTTATTTTTTTTTTGAACTGCATTACAGGGCACTATATAGTAAGTCTATTCATGCATTGGTACTGCAAGTCTGCAAGTAACTATGTCTATAGTGTTAAGCGTTACTACTGTTTAAGTTTTCTGTAACGTCAAGTATGTGTTAAGTTTCCAAAAAAATGGATGGTGGTGATTCTATATTGTTAAGTGTTAGTACTATTTAAATTTCTAAAAACAGGATAGTTGAATCTTGAGATGGATTTTGCTTTGCTTTTTGTTTCCAACTGCAGCACCTGCACAGCAAATTAGCTACATCTGTAGCCAAATTGATCGATGCATGGCCGTACTGATGTGGTTCATCGTGCATGTGCAGGTGTTGGATCTTGGAGATGGTGCTTGAGAAGGAGCAGCAGCTGGGCATGGTCCTGCAGTGCTCGCTCCAGGGGCTTGTCGTTTGCCATTTGCTGCCTCCCCGTGCGTTCCTACCAATGTAAGCACCTCACGTTCTGCACACTTGGCACTTCATCGGTCATGTCCAATGTGAAACAATCTCTTTAATTTTTGTTTCATGCCTGTGTGTAGTGGTGGCCGAATGTCGAGTCTCGACACTGTGAGATCGTCATGTATTGCTGCGGTTAGAGTGATATGACTTTCTGCATAATACTCCCAGAACATTCTGATTTTTTACAACTTACATATTAGATTACCTTTCGGTTGTTTTTGGAGCTAGTAACACATGTTAAGTAACACTTTGTTCACTGAAAAGCCGAAACTACTCATTCTAAACTTTGAGTCATGATGAACAAACATGATTGCAAATGTACTATTACTGTAGTCCTAGAAGAATTGTTCCATCATAGTATGCATTTCACCTCATTGCCACATCTGAGCTTCTGGCCGTCATTTATTTTAGGCAAATTAATGTTAGATCTTAGGTAATTTTTCACACCTATTGGGCAAATATATTCATTGAACAAAGCAAATATATTAATTGTTCCATCATAGTATGACTTATTTTATCTGTGTTTCTATGGGTACGGTGGGCGCCAGGTGCTGCCATGCTTTGCTTTTTGGCTTTTTGTTTTGCTGATATGCTATCTGCTACTCTGCTCCTGCAGTGAGTAGTCAAGGCTTTAGTCTCCAATTGCAGCCCCAGTCAAGGCTCAAGTCTCCAATTGCAGTCCAGAACATGCCACTTTGCTCCGCATCCAGTTCTTTTTTTGCAGATGGTGGTCCTCTGCTTGGTACTCTTATAGCGACTACTCCATCATCGAAATGTTTCTCCGCTGATCCGCCCATGGTGCATGGTCATATCCTTGTCAGGTTGGTCTTGGCAGAGCTAGATACTGACCTCCGACCTTATCTGTTGCCTCCATCCCAATTCGATTCATCATGCAACTGTAAATGGTACATTTTTGGTGATGGATTTTGCTTCCGTCAATAGGATTGCAACATTTTTTTATACAAATTGATATCTATATGCTTAGAGAGTATGAGATTACAACTATTTACTTTTGTCAACTGAATTGTTTATGCAAAATAACTGAATTGTTTATGCAAAAGAACTAAATTGGTTATTAGTTATATCAAATCTGCTAATGCAATAGGAACTATAGTACTAGCCAATATCAGGTGATGCAAAACAATTGAATCGGTTCTAGTAATAAAATATATTTGTTAGTGCTGTTGAAATTTGAGGCTTGCTCTTTTTTTTTTTTTCCAAGTTCCTCACTTTCATCTAGGTACTTATCAAGTACTTCTATTTAATTGTAGGTGTGAGACAATCAAGAATCAAAATGGACATGTTATGATATCAGATAGGGAGTAACCATGTGCAACAACTAACACAAAAATATCTTAAGATGTATATCTATACAGTAGGCATTAGGAAAATATAGGAATCAGGTCTTCTTAGGCACTAAGAAGCGGGATTTGTAATACCCTTTTTTTTTGAAGTGAATTGATTATGCAAAAGAACTGAATTTCTTATGCACAATTGTTGAATTGTTGTATCAATTTGTAAGATTTGCTTGCAGTAACATATCTGATATAAGAGGATGCAAAACAACTAAATTTGCTTTAAGGAATAGATCTGTTTGGTTCTTTTTCTTCTTTTTTTTTTATCATTGTGTAATTATAGTCTAATGAAGAAGCTAATTTGGCTGTGGATGAGTAGTTTTTGTTTCAAATTCGTATGGGGCTATTATGTGTTTTATATCAATATATGAATGTTGGCAGGAAAAGCAAAAAAAAAAGGTGAGTAGGGAAGAAGAAGAAGCTTCCAGGTAGGTGGAAACGTGGGCCTGGCCTCTACTAGGCCTTTGCTCAGGAAGCGTGCGCACGCTAGAGAGCTTTCTTCCGTTTCCCATGCAACCAGGATGGAAAATGCAGTTTTGGGTTTGTTTTCTATATTTGGACTGTGCAGGCCATAAGCCTAAATCCTGCACGGGCAGGCGTTAGCCTCCTCCATAAAAAATATGGGGTTTGCTATATTTCAGTCGTCTGAAATAAAACCTGAGATTTCAGGCGACTAGGACAGCCGTTGGATCTAGAACCAAGGGCCAGATCTGTCTATTGTCTTGTTTCTGTACTGGGCACTGCTAGCGGGTCCGCGAATACACCCACGAATCCAACCCAGCTCACTACCGGGCCCGCCAAGCTTTAACAGGCGTAGGATCCGATACCCGCTAAATGTAGTTTGGGCTCATTTGGGCCACAATGCAACTGCCGACCCAATATTACATATCACCATACACAAAAACTACAAACTCTGCCACTGTTGATTTACACAAAAAAACAGCTATCGGTGGACACCATTATCCTTTAATGGGCCCACAAACATGGACCCGTTAAGCAAGAACCTTCGTAAATCTGTATGATCTGTTTGATGTCTGTCTGTCTCTTCTCTTGGATGAGCGAGGGGATCCATGCTTCTTCAATCTCAAGTCATCATGCTCTACTGTTGGCGTGGGGCTGGAGAACACATGCAGAGATAATCCTCCTCTTGGCTCCTGCCGCTGGTTGTTACTCCTCCCGCCTCCTCAAACCAAATGTCATCCTTCCTTGTTCTTTGATGTTGCTTTCGGCACTGAATCTGAGGAATAGAAAATATCAGATGTTGGCACTTCCACATCTCTACTAATGAAAAGGACACACATAGACAGGAGGAATAGTAAATATCTAAACAGGACATGCTAGAGCTACTTTAGAACCTCTTGATCTTTCTGCAGATTGAAAGAAATGCATGAAGAAACCGAGACTCGATAGGCTCTGAAGATTGTTCAGCAGTCAGCATGCATCAACGTCAACTACGCCTATTCAGCTTTAACTAGATGAGCATAAAAGTTCAGGTAAACTAAACAATATGAGCATATCAGGAGGGTCGAGAGACACAGGATGCAACTCAAGAGAAATGACAACCAGATAAACTACCTTTAACTTAGCCTCCAACTGAATCTTCTCTTCTTCCATAGCTTGATGCTTCTCCTCCGACTAAATATAAAACTACAATCAAAACCCGTGAAAGTAATCAGAAACTTCTACGGACGTCTCATGGAGGAATTCAATTACATTCAGAACCAGGATGCTAATTTGAACGTTTTCCTTGAGTTTAACCCATCAGACATTCAGACTTGATTTGTAATCACAGAAAACAATTTATGGGCTTATGCTCATGGTCCAAGATTGTAGGGTCTTGTTACAGTAGGGATATACAAGCACAAAAAAACTTTATTTTGGACAGATTAAGTAGAAAATAATGACTAATTTAACCATGCCTTCACCTACACTAATTATGTCTATCTCTCCTCTCTAATGTACACCTCTGCCCTATCATAAAAATTCAAAGTCTGCTTAATCAAATGGCAACATAACATGATCAAGAGTAAGACCACAGAACATGACCAAAAAAGGGCACGACATTTACATAGATTCAAGCAGCAATCTAGAGCCCAATTTTTGTGTGTGCTACCACAAATAACAATTATGCTAGGATAATTCTAAGTACCAGCTAAAATTAGTGACATGAGCATATCTAAATGTGAGGATAATTCTAAGTACCAGCTAAAATTACTGACATGAGACACAATACGTTGCTAACCAACAATTTCAGTCAACCAAATCAGCATTGTGTCATTTCTACCTTGGCTTGGCCTGTTCGAGACAAGCAACCTCTTTTATTGTGCAGTCACACAGGGCTGCTAGTTGATTCCATCTTCCTCATCTCAAGATTGTGCTGCAATGGTAGGCACATTGACCATTTCAGACAAGGGAAAAACCAAAAGCTGTCTACTAAATCAACCTTCCACGATATACCAGATTTTTCATCATTTGTTTTTGAGTTATTGCAGGGACTAGGAACATGACCATTTCTTTCAGCCTACAGGACAGAAGAAAGATTACAAAACACCCCATTAGATATCTAGCAAATCGTTTGATGCTAAGTTGCTAACAAGCCATATGTATTATGGTATTTACAGATGCATAACCAAAATTACTAAACACAATTATAAAAATTGCACATTTGGAACAGTGCAACTACCAACTCGCTTTTATTGCAATTATGTATACGATTTGTTTATTAGCATTAACAAACTAGTACTGAATGGCCCAAGCACAAAAAAAACTAGTTTGGAAGATATTTTGCAGGAAATTTTAGGCAAACAGCTTTAAGCTCCATGCCTCGGTGACAAGAGGTTTTCAAAGCAAATAATGGGGCCACTTGGATTGAATAATCATAAGAAATATATGGTATGATAAGTTTAAGTACCTGAAAGATTTTCTGCAGAAAATTTTAGGCAAACAGCTTTAAGCTCCATGGCTCGGTGCATATCAGCCAATGCTAGCATACTACCAACTGAGGTCACTATTATGCCCCTTGCACAGGTAAGACTCCCATAGCAATCTTAGCCTTGATAAGTGATACTTGTCGGCTGTAGCCAACAACTTAGCAACCAGAGTATCAAAGATAGAACCATCAGAGCTTGGCACACCCAACTCATCATCATCAACGAGGGTGTCTCTATATATGAAATAAAGCATTGCCTGCAACAAATATTCACCAAATACTTGCTAGTCACTGTTTTACTAGAAGGGTAAACACAATACAAGAACAGAAACAGACCTTGAAAGCATTTGGCTCCATATCATCAATAGAAAACTCCTTTAGTTCATCACTCTCATTAGCCTTAGTATTCTCTTCATCAGATTCACTTATGGGCCTGAAACATCTCTCCTCCCACATTAAGAACGACATCAACACCCTCCTGACTGTCCAATAGTGTGATCCAAAATCATAGTCGATGTGAGTCTGGAACATGGATAGGGTGTGGTCTAGAGTAATCGATAGTTGACACAACAACTCCCACAGTGCAATTTATCTTGAGACAATCATCTTTGAGAAAGTATGATGCTTCAAGGGCAGTTCGCCAAAAGAATCGTTTGTAACCCCTGAAACAAAGAAAGATAGATGTAAATTGCAAGGTCAAGCTCCTCCCTCTACTTCCCTCCCTCCTCCCTCCCTGTCAGACTACTTTGTTAAAGATAGACTACACGATCCCTTGGTGAAATTGAAAGTCACAGCAAGAAAACTAAAGATATGGACAGAGCAGTAAAAATACAATAGGATGATAGGCAGTACTTAATATCTTTAATTGTTATCATGTTAAGTAAAATAGGACTGGACATGTCACCCAAGAAGAGCTCGTGCATAACAAAAATATGTTTTAAGTACATAATGACCAACCTCTCCACATATACTCAAAGAATAAGTGACCTGTAGTAAGTGCAAATATTAAAATAGAACAATGACAGAATGAGTACCTACTACCTAGTGTTAGCATAGTGTACGTAGCAAACCTTAACAATGTTTGTGTAGTAAATACTTGTTGCACACATTTCATTTAAATCATCAGGATGCAGATCACAACAAAGTGGCAAAGTTTTTTTTAGAGATCATAAGCAGATAAAAGCTTGAACCTTGAGCTCTTAACTTAAGCATGAACCTTGCACAGATTTCACGTTCATTAAGATTCCACGAATTGCACATGCTCATAACTAAAATTGCAATTATCAATGCTTGCAGTTTACATGATTGGTGATTGCAATAAATTAACATAATGGAGGACGCTATTCAATCTAAATAACTTTATGAAACGAAGTAATTTTACTTACTATAAAATTAGACATGGGGTTCTACTGTTCTAGCAGAGATGGTAATGATACAAAAGGTAAGGAACAATGCTCTAGCAGAGATGGTAATGATCCAAAAGGTAAGGACAAGTAGACAAATTTCTATCTATATATGCACAGAGACAGAGCACAAGTGACAATTTTTTAGTATGGAAAGACAATAGACAAACAATATCCACAAGCTAAAAGCCATCCATGTATGACATGTCCTAGAACAAATAAGAGAGTCATGACCTAGAACAAAGGACAAAATACAAGATAAAAACAGTGGGTAGGGAACAAAAACAAGCAATACAATACAATACATGGCAAAATAGAAGGCGGAATACAAGGGGCATGACAAAGGACTATAAAGCACAATCAACAAAAAATTACAATATAAACTACAAGACAAGGGATAATCGAAATACACCGCGCAGGTCCTGTGATGACTTAGCGTCTCGGCCTCGAGGGCCTAACGCCCACTCGGCCTCGGCTTAAAGTGTTACTTTCAAAAGGCACCTTCAAGACAAGGTTTATATAGGGAATCAAGCGATGTCATTTTGTACTTTGTTATCTTGTCGCAGGGTCCCCGCTTGTTTTTAAACAATTTGTTTTTAATACAAGGGACAATACATGGAGAAAACATCAGACATAAACAAGGCTACAAAGTTAACAATGTCATTTTGTACTTTGTTATCTTGTATCGCAGCAGGTCCCCGCTTTTTTTTTAAACAATTTGTTTTTATTACAAGGAGGAACATGCTCGCGTTTCAAGTAACTAGAGGCGAGACAATGAAACCATGTATAACCGAGTACAACAACAACACCCAAGTCAACAAAGTTGGAAGGATTCTTATGGAAGAAACCATGTATAACTCGTTGTTGTGAGAAGAGCAGTGCTACATGTTAGTGATCGGTGCTCATAGCCACCGGCAATTTCAAATTCTGCAGATAAATAAATTACAACCAATTTCCTCCCACTTACCAACCCCACCATACAAACTAACATAGTATAAAAAAAATGGCCTAACCCAAACCTACTCACTTGCAAAGAGCTGCTGCTGCTATACCTATTTGCCTCCAAATATCTTATCGTAGCATTACCAGCAAAGAACATGCAAACAAGAATCGATACAAGCTCAGCTACGGTACTTTACAACCATTTTATTGTAGCTACTGTAGCTTTATTTATATTTGGTGAGCTTCTAGGAGTTCCAACACAGCATAGCCACAAAAAAACACAATATCACCAAAATGCTATGGAAAAGAGCAACAAACAGATGGCATCGGGGAGATGGAGTAAAAACTGAACTAGCAACTAGCTACTCTAACAAGCAACAACAAATGGCTGGAGCAAATGTAAATAAAAAAGCGAGCAATGTCAACTCTAAGGTGCTACAAGTAAACATACTTGGACATCCGGGGAGCTCTACAATGTGTGTGATTAAAACTTGCAATATGGTGCAGCAAATAGAGGTGGCTACAAGAATGGATCACTCCGACCATCCACATATGTTATTTATATCAACAATGAGTTAAAGACACTACAGATTACAAGATACATTGCCTCCTCCAAGGGAATGGCAAATTTGGAAGCCCTGATCAATTCTCCTCCAATATGGTGCAGCAAATAGAGGTGGCTAAGAATCTCTATAATCTCATATAGTGATTCCTTAAGATGCTTCATCTTTAACCCGATGAACACAATAATATCAACATCCATTCCATTGGTACTTCTAGTTGTGGGCTAATGACATCACATAAGACAAAGCATCAGCTCTACAACTCATAAATTTGATCAATTCCCTTCTCACAAGTAGAAGCATCAAAGAAAATATTATAGGTGAAAAAATAAATATTGCACATGTCAAATACCATAATTACGTAAATTCATATGTGCAATTTATTGCTAATAAAAGTTCAATCTATAAATAGGCTGAAAATAGATGGCACAAATCATGAGAGAGGAAGGTGTCAAGTTGCAAACATCTTCATATAATCTTTGGAATTAGAAGATCAATGAACATACCCCCGCAAGCAGATATGGTGGATGCTCCCCGATGTTGTGATTGGAGACCTTAAAAGTGTGGTTTGTATGAACGTAGACACTTGGTCCATTTCAATATCCTAGTCATGACATAAAAGGGGTACTAATGAGAAGAGTGAAGAGTGAATATTAGCGGCACTAGACAACCAAATATGTCTCACAAGCTAACACTTATGCTATTTATATCAACAATGACTTATTTCTTTTCATGTGAATTGCATGAAACCCCGGCCCTAGCTCGCCGGAGCTCTGGCGAACCCTAGCGCCCCCCTCCCCCCCTCCTTCCACCACGAGTAGACAGAGCTTTCTATAGGAAGGACAAATAACAGAGCTATTGACCTACCCTGGCACAGATCACAGATTAATAGAAATTGTTTGGACAATAACGGATTAACAAGGGACAGAGCAATCTATAGGAAGGACAAATAACAGAGCTATTGGCCTACTCCCGCAATGATCACGATTAATAGAAATTGTTTGGACAATAACAGATTAACAAGGGACAAAGCAATCTATAGGAAGGACAAATAACAGAGCTATTGTCCAACCCTGGCACAGATCACAGATTAATAGAAATTGTTTGGATAACAGATGAACAAGGGACAGAGCAATCTATAAGAAGGACAAAAAACAGAGCTATTGGTCTACCCCGGCACAGATCACGATTAATAGAAATCACAGAGCATTGTTAGTGATTGCAATTAATTAACCGACTATATTTTTCCGTCGGGGGCCCTAGCTCGCCGGAGGTCCAATGAACCCTAGCGCCCGCGGCGCCACCCCCTTTCCCCACAGAGATCACAGAGCTTTCAATAGGAAGGACAAATCACAAGAGGAGGAGGAGGAGGAGAAGGAGGTAGGAGCTAAGTTTGTCCGGTATGTGTTGCCACAAATCACAAATAACATACTTCAAAAATGTCCGAGCACAAATAACAAGAGAGATTTTTTTCTATGAAAAGACAAGGACAAATAAGAGGTAAACAAACACTATTTTAAATGAATAGGTTGGTCAAAAACCCTAACAGTAATGAGTTGGCACAAGCAGACCTTAGAATGATCACATTTGCACAAGCATATCCTAATAGCACACTACTACTACCATTCTTGCATTTCAGTGAGTTGCCACAAGCACATCCAACTATTGGAGATCACACTGATACACAACACTTGGCACCCAATTATGTTACGAGCAAGAACAAAGATTTTAGGTTAGTACAATACCTATTGCTGAAATAACCATATTCTTAGGAGCACTAACTTGGAGAACAATGCTTGAATGATACTTGCTGCTAGGAGTAACATATGAAGGATTCATAGTAAGGTGGCATCTGAAATTGGGAATAAAAACATATCAGACCAATGAATAGAAAAGACAGATGTGGTGTGCCAAACATATGAGATACTGGCACTTCCACATCTCTACTCATGAATCTACAACAACATATTGCATATGCTCACAACTAGAATTGCAGTGCATGATACTTACAATTTACACTAGAGTAGATTGCAATTCAGTAATCCTATTTAAAGCTTCAGTTTAGTGTTTCCTGTAATGGACAATTCAATATCAGAACTGAAAATAGACCACTATGAGAGGATGAACAAAGCTTTTATTTATGGTCCCAAATGATAGAACTTTGGCAAGGCTAAAAGTGTAAAAGTGAAAATGCTTCTAAAGCAACCTGTACATTTCAGAAGTTGATCAAGTCTCAAAACAAGAAGTGGAACCATACTGTAGAGAATGGTAAGTACACACTAATACAGTACCTGTAATGTACAAATATGATTTTTAAAAATTGCAAAACACAAATATAATAATAGCACATTTCAAATAGTGCAAAATGTACTTGTGGTTAATGCAATTTAAATGTACATGATGTATTCTTTTTAAAGATAGTTTTTACTCAGCATAGATAATTGAGAGCCTTATAATTGGTTCCAGAAGAAAGCTCAAGCTAAAACACTATGATGAAGGAACAATAAAAATAGACAATTCACTATTTTATACCAAGCTAACAGCCTGTAAACTTGCATTGTTATATGAGGGATTTGACCATTTATTACCAGGATAGTTTTAAGGCCAACACGTACATCTTTTTTTTTAGACATAATATGGCAAAAAAAAAAAAAAAAAAAGGCAGCACAGCAAGCAACTGTTGGAACTATGGATGTTGAAAGAGAAAGACCACATACTTAGCTGCTCTGCTTCTACAAGTCTGTTAGATATTTAAAAGACCAGGCAGGTCAATTTTCTACAGCTAAGCAAAGTAAAGTACTCCCTCCATTCTAAATTATAAGACGTTTTAGCTTTTCTAGATACGTAGCTTTTCCTATGTACTTAGATATTGACTATATCTAGATACACACTAAAAACAATACAACAACAACATAGCCTGTCAGTCCCAAGCAAGTTGGGGCAGGGTAGAGTTGAAACCCAGCTAGATACCCAATTCACGGTTCAGGTACTTCAATAGCTGCTTTCCAAGCATTTCCATCCAAACATAGATCTCTAGGAAATTTAGGATGGAGGGAGTACATAGCAAGATATATCATAACAGTTCAAATCATACAAAATTGAAGTAATATTTAAAAACTATTTTAGCAAAAAAATTGTGGCAGAAAATGTAAGGCAAACTGTTCAGACAATAGTAACTCCTGGTTGTGCAATGCATTCTCATCATTGGGGGGAAAAGAACTTCAGCGACACAATCTAACAATCCACAGGAAAGAAAAGATAATGGCTCAAATTGGTCACCTAAAATTGTCAATAAGGATAATTGCTTGAAGGCCAACAGAGGAAGGAAGACAATCTTCAGATCAA
The DNA here is from genome assembly GCA_015847255.1 of Hyparrhenia diplandra. Taxonomy (NCBI): domain Eukaryota; kingdom Viridiplantae; phylum Streptophyta; class Magnoliopsida; order Poales; family Poaceae; genus Hyparrhenia; species Hyparrhenia diplandra. The sequence continues at coordinate 182,927 of JADLZK010002807.1, forward strand.
CAGATGAATGATTTCTAACTGGGCAAACAAAAAGGAAAAGAAGTGTGAAATTACAAAGCTAACAGAACAGAGAAGCTTAACATAAACAATTCTAGGAATCTCAATCACAACTGGACAAGGTTTTTTTTACCCAACGGACTCTGACCCTACCTCTTATGCTTTCAAGATATATGCAAAGAAGCAGCTCGAATGCAGTAAGTAAAGGCGCTGCAACAATCGAATGAAAGAGTGCCCACTGCAAGCAAAAAAAGAAACATATCAGGCTAACTGGATGTAAAATAAACAATGGTAATGCAAACAGTGAGAAGGTTAGTTTCAATAGACGAGCCAGTATGTGAATCTCACATGACGGCCATGAGGCAATGAAGGGGCAGGCATTGAAAACCTTCCGCGTGCAACAATACCATGAAAGAGCCATAGCGGAACGAATATTATCCTACATGACCAAAGTAGCATAATTAGAAATTCATATTGGCTTTACCATTGTCGATTTATAGTAAACTAGTAGTTGTCATGTCATAGAGTAATCTATAATTCAGTATTACCTAATTCTAGCTAGAAGATTTTACCGTTTCCTTTGGCGTATCAGAACAGCGGCAACAAATTTGGCATGAATTATACTACCATATCCTAGCAAAATACCAAAGTGAGGAAATGCGCATCAGCTCGATTATAACTGGGGTCACTAGCAAGCATCAATTGGATACTACAAACAGCTCTCAATATTCATTCATCTGAACCCCAGACAGGTAGCTCAATTGCGCGCCATCAGAGCAGATTTAGTCCAGCACCAGGTACCAGCAGCCAACCCTGAATCGCACGCACGCAACGCAACACGCGAGAAAGCGAGCATAGGAATCTGCCAATTCGAAAAATACATCTGCATCCCAGGGGAGAAACGCTCCCCTCCCCAACCAAATCACAACACAACCCAACAACTCGAAGCCCTCTCGAATCCATCTCGCTGAAACAAAACCAATTAGATCGAATCGGCAGACGAGGGGGAGGGACGAGATAGAGCCGGGTGGGGGAGGCGGGACGGTGAGCCTAGGGTTTAGAACGTGTGCGTACCACCAGGAGTACGGGGTACGACTATCGACCATGAGCGCGAGGAGGAGAGTGAAGCAGAAGAGCGCGCGCGGGCCGCCGCCGCTGCCAGCGCCTTCTCCCCATCCCCCGCCCACGAGTGGCCCCGCCCGCCGCTGCATCTCTCCTGCTCCCCTAGGCCCCTCGACGGGTAAGCCAAATCTCCCCCTTCTCCGCCGGCAATGTGTGTGATTCGGCGGGGCCATTTGCCGGAGGAAGCCACCCGGAGTGGTGCTCGCCAGAGGAGGAAGCTCAGCTTGGATGGAGGACGGCGGCGCCGGTGCTCGCTCGATTCGGGCGGAGGGGAGAGAGCGAAATGGGCGCCAGCGGCACAGCAGTGGAGCAAAGGGCGGGAGGGGGAGGACCACCCGCGACGGCTCCATCGGTTTAGCGGGTGCATGCCGGACCCAATAGGAACAACAACACGGACCCAATACATACGCCTGGGACGGACAGAAGCATTGCCTCCGCTACAGGACGCGCGTGTCGCCTGAACGCCACAGACCAGATTTCAGGCGACAAAAGTATAGGAAAATGTAAAAATATTTATGGAGATGTGATATATGTATACTTTTATCAAAGTGTTTTTTAAGACAAATCTACTCATGTAATTTTTACATTTACAAACTCAACAACTTAAAAGTTATTGATGATTTATATTTTCGATGTTTGACTCAAACCTTGTCCAAAACGACTTCTAATACCATCCCCGAGGGAGTAGCTTGCAACACGTATATATATATATAATATAGAGATCTAGTAGGTGAGTAGGAACGACAAATTAATAAGTCACGACCACATACAATAGACTCCATGTTTTATTATATTTGATTAAGGAATGGAACAAAAATACAAATCATTATTTAGTTGGAAAAGAAAAGTTGGAGAAACATAACTAATGTCGTCGTCGTACCATGCCTGCCGAATGAAATTAACTAGCTAGTTAGCTAGACGTATATAGCTAGCTAGCTAACCTGAAATAAGGGAAAGGAATAATGGACGGAAATACAAGCATGCATAGGAGCCAATATAATGCCAGCTCAAGCAGCTGTAACTTGGTGAAATCGATCAATATAATTTGTCGACCTTATTATGTTCAACAGCTCCCTGCAGCTCTTTGATCTTCTGATGCCCATATTCGACAGCTTCGTGTGCCGAAAGTTCCTTGCGCTCAAATTCAAAAGAATATGTTGTTTTCGTGACGTAGTCTCCGAAATAGTCAGTTGAGCCGCCCAGCTCTTTGACATGCCGCTCGCACCGTTGGGCCAGCTGACAACAGTTTTGCATCTTCTCAATATCGATCTTCAGCGTGACGATCTCTGTACTCAGCGTGTTCTTGTCAGCAATCAGCGTGTTCTTGTCAGCAATCAGCGTGTTCTTCTCAGCAATCAGCTTCTCAATAGTTTCCTCAGGAGTAAATGGAGGAGGATGCATAGTCACTAGAGCATGGGTTTGCACGGTGGCCTGAGACAAGAAACAACAGTTAATAGTGACGGCTGAGCAAGATAATCAAGGGATGACTGATGTAAGGTATGTAATAACAAAAAATAAGATCGATCAAATTAAAGAGCAAATGTTTTCATGAGGAGGAGGAGATCGATGGAGGACGCGGAACAATGGGTTGTACCGAGTATAGGTGCTGGCTCATTGCATTCGACATATGCTTCACGGAATTAACTTGCGTGGCAGGTAGCGCGTCGTTCTTGTTGATCCTTTGGAGCATGGCTTGAAGGTACGCCTGCGCGTGGCCCCTCAGCACCTTGTGAGGAACGGAATCTGTAGTGCTGTTGTACCTGGTGCGTAAGGCAGCGGCGTACAGAATAGCCTGCCGATCCATATACGCATCGAGACCAGAGACTATATATTAGGATCGATATTTATTTATATAAGCAAAGATTATATTCATCATCATATGTACGAGATGTAGTGACGTACCATGTAGAGGTATTGGTCTATTTGTTGGCTCATCTCAATCTGCGTAACATCCTTGAAGAAGGAGGTGTCTTCCTCGACCATGTGGAGCGTCGCACTAAGACCACCCTTCATGGCAGGCCACTGAGGATGGTTCATCACGTCCAACGTGACATTGAATGGCGTCGTGGTCACTGTTGGGTTCCACCCAACAAGGAGGCGGAGCAGCATCATCGCGACCAAGGACAAGACGACCACACCAGCAATCACAAGCGCTCCTATGGACTTGGTCGACTTCGTAGCAGCTGGGTCTCTGAAAGCACCACAAGTGTAGTGGTGGGGAATGGAGGTTGCCCGCTGCCACCAGTGGCACGAGAGCCAAGACACCATGTGTGACTGGCATTGTGGTTTCATCATCTGATCCATGTCCTTGTCGATAATCTTGCGCAAGTCTGTGCCGTGCGCCTCCTCGTACTCGGCTGAGGCCCTGATCATCTTCCACTTCTCCTCCATCAGCTCATGCGTCTCCACCTTGGCCACCATCTCCTTGACTTGCTTAACGAGCTTGACCCGCACCATCTCCGCCGCCACCTCTCTACTCTTCATGGTGATGTCGACGACCTTGCCACGCAGCAAGTTGCTGGATCCCGCCTGCAGGTACTCGGCGTCGATGCTCAGGAGCTTCCCGGCCTGGGCAGTAGCGCCGCCGCCAGCACTCAGGTAGACCATGAAGCTCCTCTGCTCTCCGGCGTGCATGTCGGCGATGTGAATCCTCGCATGCTCGCTGGTGGAGGTCGACCCGTCGTCCCAGCAGCAGTAGTGGCCTCCGGTCTCGACGGACGATATGGAGAAGCCAGCCTCGGCCTTGAGGCTGTTTTTTGACCGACGTCGCCACAACGGACTTGAGGCCGACCACGAATGCCGTAAAGGCATCCTTGATTACGACCTTAGCATCGGCGCCCAAGTAGTGGTAGGTACCGGCGCCCTGGTCAGCCACACTCTGAAAACGCCCGGCGTCGTGTTGGGCGCCGAGATCAAATGCATGGAACTGGAAGCCGTGTTTCTTGCTGTCAGCGATCCAATCTTCAATGGTCAGTTTGTCTTGGCCGCCGGAGAGCAGCATGACGCAGCGCAGCCGGTCCTCATTCGCCTTGCCAATCTAGACACCACAATTATTGCATTTATAAGATTAGTTTAATATATAATCTGACCATCTATCCGTGCAATTAATTAATAATGTGCAAAGCATTAGTTACCGTACCTGATGGCAAACAATTTCGAGGGCCTCTTTGCTCAAATTCTCGCCACACTCGCGAAACTTTCTCCTAGATGTTGTTTTGCTCTTGACCATGCCCGAGGCAGTAACGCGGCCTTTGCTGTCCATGTGAATAAGGCCCGTCTCGTCGCTCACAACATCCTCTAACAACACGAGAGAGAGCCGGTCCTTGTTGTCGAGGTTGCTGATGATGGCCCCCATGGCCTCCTGCATTTGCTCCATGCTCCCTTTCATGCCGCTGCTGATGTTGAGGACGGCAACGACGTCCACCGGGGTGCGCGGACGATGCCATGGCACCCCCGCGGTCACCCGCACTAAGACCGGAGTGCACTTCTGTTTGCTGTCGCCCACGATGTTGACCACCTTGCTGCTTCCCGTAAACGCCTCGACCTTCACCTGAATACATATGCGTGCATATGAGTTGTTGAATATATATATATATATATATATATATATATATATATATATATATATATATATATATATATATATAGGGCTGCGCTAAGTAGTCCCCAGGGTACTGATTATTAATCAGTACCCGACACCCCCATGCCAGCCGAGCGTGCGCCCACATCCTGGCCAGCGCTTGCCTGCCTGAGACCCACCCCGCGGCCCCACCATGTCCCCAGGGCCACCGTTTTTTTTTTTCAGTTTTTTCACGTGAGCAGGTTTTTGCGACTGGTATTTTCTTGTTTTCTTTTTTTTTAACGCAAATAGTTAGGCACCTATTTCTTTACTTTTTCTATCCAACAGTATTTTGCAAGTCAGAATGCAGGATTGACCGTTTGCAAGTCAGAATGCAGGATTGACCGTGCCGTTTACCTTAGTTTTCAGGGTTTTTTTACTCTTCTTGTTTTGTGATTAATATCACATTATTACTTATTCACTTCTGAAACTATATAGTTCCTATAATAGACTTTCCTTTTGCTTGACACAAAGCCGCTATTGAATGGGTAAAAACTTATAATTAGCACAACTTTTCAGCAAGATCAAGTACTCATAACAAATTTCGTCAAAAAAAAAAGTACTCATAACAAATTACTGTACACTTTTCTAAAAAATAATTACTGTAAACTTTCTAAAGTGACGGCGCTGGTCATGAGCAGTTGCAAATGCTGATCACAACTTTCTAAAGTCACCTTGCTGATCACAACTTTCTAAAATGAGACTACTTGAGGGCAGAATTAAAGAAATTTATTAGTGCAACCTTCATATCTGTTAATAGATCTTGCAACAAAAGTACTGCTGATATAAACTGTGAATCTTCCATAATGAATTGATAATGGACACTTTGCACATCAAACTAAGAAGGCCAGGTATTATGAGCCCTATTAGCTCGTCTTGGGGAAGAGTGGTGCCTCATATAGGCACGCAACCAGCTTGTGACACCTAGTCGCCTTTGAAGCCATGATTATGAGTAGAAGATCCATAAATAATTTCACATCAATCTATTAAATCACATTTAACGGAGCATATCTAATAGTTTAATCAGAAAAAATATTGTTACAACCATTGCGGCGCGGCAGAGAGAGAAGCCATCAAGAAACAATCCGGTTAGATTAACTGAATCAATTTGCAGAACTATTCAGTTTGGTCGACTTCCATGGCTTTGACAGAGTCTATCAAAATTTCTCTTAGGTCTCCTTTCTTTCACCAAGCTAATGCACTCCTACATGGCAAGTATGACATACGATCAGCACCATGTATTAGTTCAAATGTGCATTATATTTGGAGAAAAACATATATCACGTGGCGATTCAATATGTATAATAAAAAAGGTGTAAATTCTCATGAAACAAAATCAAATGTTAATACTAAACTAGGTAAATTTTTAGTCTCCTCAGTCCACTGACATCAGCTAGTATACAAGGATAATATCTTTATCGTAAATTACTCCATCCATTCCAAACTGTAAGCCATTTTGTATTTTCTATGTAGTTTTTGCTATGCATCTAGATATATATGTCTAAATACATAATAAACCCAAAACTTAAATTTGGAACAGAGGGAGTAATAAAATATAATAAACCTATTCCCTGCTATGACACACTGCAGCAATACACAAAAGTGTTGCATGATCCAAAGACAGAACAGTATATTATTCCATAATGAAACATCCCACTAAGCTCAGATTAACTAACCTTAAGAGTCGCCATGGATGTTACTGCACCTCCAACTTTTTGTAATGACACTAGGCGGTCTGAAGAATCTACAACGACAGTCACATATGTTTCTATTATCGATTCTTCTTCAGAAGTTGGGTCTGCTAGTATACTATCTTTATGAAGTGAACAGGTAAGGGACAATGGAATGTCACCAAGTGTCAGCTTCCTCTTTTCTCTGTTTACCAATTCAAATTCGTTTTTTTTCCATCATTGCCTCCAACAGTAAATAATCAACCATCATCACCAACGGAAACTAAAGGAATCTCCACTGCAAAAATTACATAAAATTTGTAGTGATTAGAGAGAAATAAGCAAGGTACTAGCAGATAGGACCACTGAGCCACTGAAATGGAACACGAAAAAGGACATGTATGAACTGAACTTATTTGAAGAGAAATAGAGGTGAGCACAGCAGAGCTGATACTTTGACTACCAACCTAAACACTCCAAACATTACAAAACACAGATTGCTCACGTGGATGTTTTGACGAAGAAAAGCATAATACAAAAGAGTGTAGCGCTTAGTCCTAAAAAAAGAACGGGACAAGTGCATGGTGGTACCAAAAAGGAAGCACTGAAGCAGAGATGGTGGCAGCTAAATTCAGAGATCAAGAGTCAAGACCAGCTTTGCCACTAAGAGGGTTAGCTAGCTAGAGAAAAGAGAATACTCTCTAAAGTAAAACAGAATGTTCATGATGATCATACATTCATAGTCCTAGAAACCAGATCAAGTTATTTTCTCTAAAAACCAGATCAAGTTATGCATGAGAACTCATCAATTCACATGAAAATTCAGGCCCTCACAGCAAATAAAATCTAAACCATATATTTTCGCACTTCCAATGACAGTCAGGGTGTTTGCAATTGCAGTTTTCTTGCACAAGTGGCCTAAGCAATATTCGATTTCAATCATGACAACAAAAAGACATAATTATCAATTTACAATGTGGCAGATAAAGCACCCAGACATTCTTAAAAAAGCAAGATGTCGTCAGATTCAAAATTAATCAAATATCATCAAACACCAAAAGCATCTAGTTAGAACACGAAAAACACACATATGTCCTCCTAAATAAGTAATTTGCATTCAACCACAATTCTCAAGTGCTTCAACATAAATCGGTGCTATAGCAATTCCTCCCCAATCAAAATTGGTGCCCCATTCCAAACAAACTAGGAATAAATATTGAATTCAGTGGAAGAAGATATGATTCAAAGCTAAAATTTAACTGCATCTGAAGCCCCATTCGACAACAAGCACAACAAAGCTTCGTTTGCATCTAATTCCAATCCAAATAGGAAGCTTCTTAACTAGATAAAACTCTGTAAATTTTCAATGTGGAGACAAAGTATAGTAGTAAAAAATATAATCTATGATATGAAATTCCAGAAACTTGTGCCCTGCTCCAACTCTGGAGCTTGAAACAGTCAAATCTTTAAGTTCTCTAGTGGATTTTTATGAGGTCTAGGTGCATGTTTAATAGGCTACTAAAGGCATTTAACTATTTCATTATCATTTCACATTTAAGAACACTGGGTAGGCAGCTTACAGTTTTGGACTGGAATAATCAATTTGGACTAGAATAATCAATTTGCTGTGGTGAGGGAAGCACCACGCAGCAGCTCAGTGAGCAAAGAATTACTGAACCAAATTTTTGGACTGGAATAATCAATTTGCTTAACTCAGAAATCCTATGAGCATAAAGTTTGATTCCCAAGGTGGAGCAGCTAGGTAAGTTGAAATTGCCTACAATATCTTCAAAGTGAATATGAAAGATAAATCCAATATGGTCAAGAGCAGCCTCTGGTCCAGAATTGGAAGATGCGAACTAACTCAATTTTTGTCACACAAATATCATTGATTGGTGGCTTTTAGATGCTGGTGACGGAAGCACCACACAGCAGCTTAGTGAGCAAAGAATTACTGAACCTAATTTTTGGACTGGAATAATCAAATTTTCTTAACTCAGAAATCCTATGCGCATACAGTTTGCTTCGCGAGGTGGAACAGCTAGGTAAGTTGAAATTGCCTTAAATATCTTCAATGTGAATATGGAAGGTAAATCCAATTTGGTCAAGAGCAACCTCTGGGCAAGAATTAGAAGATGCGAATTAACTCAGTTTTAGTCACACAAATATCACTGATTGGTGGCTGCAATTTTGGAAGAAAACAAAGGCAGAAGAAAACTACCTGCAGGGAAGAACTGCATTCTGGTTCTTGCTATGACTGTCTGGCATGGCTAGCGTGAGTGTGTTAATGTGGAGCGGGCCAGCATCTAATGATGTCTGGTAGTGCCCAAGCTTTGCGAACACCCAACACCTGCTGCCAACGACCGCATCCGGCGACGACAAGGCAAGGTGCCACCATCATCTTCATTGAGGAGGATGCAAAGCAGGGCAGAGCTCAGCCAAAATTTAGCTGGGGCAGAACTTGAACACATAACTAATATTAAAAAAAAATTACATACGCATATCACATTCTCATTGATATCCCACACGAATGGATAATATATGAAAATTTTAATCTTTTATATAATGAAAGATGGTACCTAGTATCAAAAAGCAGTCGACCAAAGCAAGCTAGCAGCACCTTCATATAATTCATTAATTCAACATACCCCAATTGATTAAGATTCAACTATCCAAGAGCTAATAAACCTATCAATTTAAAGAACAAATCAATTACTGTATGATATTTGATATAATCAATTTACACAACTATGAAAAGACATAGCATTAGTGCATTTCGATAACGAGCTGTAACAATCAACTGGTAAATCATAAAATCAATTGCCATTAGGTATTTCTATGGGGCAATCCCTACGCAGAGGGCAACAAAAATTCTCTAATAAATCCAATCTAGTCGCAATGTTGCCAATGCATGTAGCATTTCATTATTGCAATGTGTTATGATAAAAATGACATATGAACTATGTAGCCAACCTTTCGAGCTGCATCCGAAGTAGCAAATTAAATACATGCATACAGAACCTTTCAACGCAAAGCTGCAATATGCAGAATCTAACAATGTTTAGACCAACATGAAAAACCAAAACAATTGTTTTTTTTTTTCTCAATTTCTTCGTTAGAATTGACAGAACCTGTCTGTTTCAGAAAGATTGTGTACTGTTTCAGAAAGATTGGTAGCCTATTTCTACTTCACTCTGATATTCAGATAACCTATTTATACTCAACTTCCATCCACGGATATGAACACAGATAGAAATTAGGTAAACCACAGAAATTTGGAACAGGTGATAGAAAATTGGAGGCAGGCATCAAACAAGATACGTTGGTTTCCATGATTACCATGGTTTTGTGCGGTGACCCTAACGAGGAACCAGGAGGCGGCCGTGGATTTGAGCCGGCTGCATCCATCCGCAGACGCTGCCCTCCATCTCTCGCTGGAGATCGATCGGCGACTGACCGAGCCGGACACTCGACCTCCCGCCGCCCGCCGCAGATGGAGATTGCCTGGCCGGGGCGCGCGGCCCCTAGCCGAGGGTGGGCCACCACCCACGGGCAGGCACGGAGGCCGCGGACGCCCGCCGCCGTTGCGGGGGCCGTTGACGTGGAAGATCACCGCCGCGAAGGGACGCCACGTCGAGAGCCCGCTGGGGTGGACGGCCGCGAGCTCGCCGGCCACTAGGATGGAACTACACGCAAGCGTGGATTCGCCGCAAGCCGCGCCGCCAAAGAAAGATGGGAAGGGAGGGGCGACTTGGCCTCGATCGGCAAGAACCGGTGTCTCCCCAACTCCTCCCACGATCTAGTCGATCGAGACCACGCGGCAGGCGCTGTGTGACAAAGATCGCCGGAGGACGGAGGAGAGGGGAGGGGTGGTCGGATCTGATTTGAGGTGCTCGCCGGCGCGCCGCCACCGGATATGGAGAGGGGTAGGACGGCCGGTGCCGGCGAGAGAGGGAAAGAGGGAGACCGAGCGAACGGGTGAGGAACCGTAAAGAAATCGTGGGTCGGTGAAGGATATTCGAGCAGCAGGTCGAAGCTCGTGGGTGAAACCGCGCCGCGTGGTCCGCTTCGGGTCCGAGGGTGGTAGCGAAGAACCGGCGCCGCACCGCCGGTCGCCGGGTTCGATGATTAGCTCGGGTAGCGATTATTAATCACTACCTGGGTAATATATAGAATATATATATATATATATATATATATATATATATATATATATATATATATATATATATATATATATATATATATATATATATATATATATATATATATATCGGTGCTATCCTACACCTAGGTGTAGCATAGCTAGGGATGAAAAACGGATCGGATCGAGCGGGTAAAGGCTCTCCCATATCCTAATCCTCTTTTTCTAATCGGTTTCGGAGCGGAGAGGATATTATGCGGATTCGGTTACTTAATCACGGAATTTTTAGGATGTCGGAATTGGTACGGGTTCGGATCGGTGTCGGAGCGAAGCGAACTTTTAGAAGTCGGATAATATGTGCTTTACATGTTTTTTATAATGAGAAACAATTTTTTAACTAAAGCCATAAAGCGGCAATACAATTTTTAACCAAAGTCATAAAGTAATAAATATTCTTATTAAGAAAAACTTTTGGAAGGCGTGAGTATATGACACCTGCGTACTAGGCAAATAGGAAAATAGACAGACAACACACAACATCCATCTGCCATCTTCTAATGCCTACCACCTAATTAAATTAAAAACAATATATATATACAATCACTGGAATATCATTCTATATATAGCAAAAAGATAACAAAAATATTATTGCACCCTTTGGTTGCTTAAAATATTCGGATTATCCTATTTTAAGCGCCGGATAATCCGTGTTTAATTATCGGATAATCCATATCCGCCGGATTTTACCTATACCATATCCTACACCGCATCCTCGTATAGTCGGATTCGGATTATCCACATCCGCATGGATATTAAAAACACTTCCCCACATCCTTAAAATTCGGATTCGGAGCGGATCGGGTGCGGAGGATTATCCATACCGCTTTCATCCCTAAGCATAGCTTAGGTTACACCATGACACAACCAGCCGCCGGACCCAAACCAAACCAACCGGCTCCTCCAGACCCGTCCCCCGCTGGACCTCGGCCTTTCAACTGCCCGCGCATGCGATCAAGCCTGCACGGCTGCACGACCGAACACGCCCGTTACATCTGTGGGCCACGTATTAAAAAAAAAAAAAAGAAAAAGCATCCTGTGGGCCGTTCCACTCGCATGCGCGGACGCGCTGCTTGGCTGTGACTAACAACTGATACGCGCGGCCACTGTCTGCTCCCCACACCACATGCATGCAGTTGTGTAGTAGTGGTTCACTTCTCCAAAAAAAAAATTCTACAATAGTTCACTCTCACACCCATAAATGCCGACTCCTTGCCGCCGCTCATGTCCAAGAGCTTTTCTTTTATTGTTTTTTCAAAGGCATGCAACGACAGATGCGCATGGACACATGGTCCTGCCATGCTCCCCGCACACGCGCGCCTAGCTGCGTTCCTGCTGTGTCCAGGCGCCCACTCAGGACAGCTGTTGTCCACTTTTTTTTGTTTTTAAGTATTTTTAAGTACTTCTATAAGTATTTATTAGTATTTTTAAGTATTTTGTCAGTATCTTCAAGTATTTCATTAATATATTCAAATATTTGTATATTCAAATATTTGTAAGTATTTTGCTGATATTAGGCTTTGTTGATTTTTAGTTATCAATAATTCTTAAGTTTAGGGTTTCAGGCCGAGTGTCTTTTTAAAATCATGCCCCTTCCTAGGCAAGGTTTTGGGAGAGACTTTTAATGATATTTACCGAGTTAGGGTTCATCATGTTTGCTGAGTTTAGGATCCATGTCGTTTTGACGAGTTTATGGTTCATCGCTTTTTTTGTCGAGTTTATTGTTCATCACGCTTGCTGAGTTTAGGGTTAATGGCGTTTGCCGAAGTTTAGGGTTAATGGCGGTTGCCGAAGTTTAGGGTTCATCGCTTTTGCTGAGTTTAGGGTCCATGGTGGTTGTCGAGTTTAGGGTTCATTGTGTTCACCGAGTTTAGGGTTCATCGCCAATGCCGAGTTTAGGGTATTTTGTCGTCGGTATGTATGAATAGTTGTCGATTACCTCTGAGTAGTTTTCGGTACCTCCGAGTATTTTGTGAGTATGTCCGAGTATCTTGTTAGTAATAGTTGTGAGTATCTCCGAGTATTCATCGGTATGTCCGAGTAGATGTCGGTATCTCTCGAGTAATTTTCAGTACCTTCGAGTATTTTGTGAGTATGTCCGAGTATCTTGTCAGTAATAGTTGTCGGTATCTCCGAGTATTTTGTCATCGGTATATCTGAATAGTTGTCAAGTACCTCCGAGTAGTTTTTAGGTGTCTTCGAGTATTTTGTGAGTATGTGCCGAGTATCTTGTTAGTAATAGTTGTGAGTATCTCCAAGTATTCTGTCAGTATGTCCGAGTAGTTGTCGGTATCTCCGAGTAGTTTCCAGTATCTCCAAGTATTTTGTGAGTATGTACGAGTATCTTGGCCGTCATAGTTGTTATTATCTCCAAGTATTTTGTCAAGATGTCCGAGTAGTTGTCGTACCTCCGAGTAGTTTTCAGTATCTCCGAGTATCTTGTTAGTAATAGTTGTGAGTATCTCTGAGTATTTTGTTAGTATGTCCGAGTAGTTGTTAGCATCTCTCGAGTAGTTTCCAATATCTTCTAGTATTTTTCTTCAGTATTTGTTGTCAGTAGTTGCTATTACTTTAAGAGTTGTCAGTATTTTCATGCTTTATCTTAGTATATCTTCTAAGTATCTCATTAATATTTTTTTACTAACTTGTTATCACTGATACTACTACTTCAGTACTTGCTAGTACCATGCATCGTTTTCACTTTTTGATCCGCATTAATAGTGTCAGGCGCATCAGTTACACATGATGCCTCAATTGAGTTGTGGAAACCAAGATTTTTAGATGCTAAAACACATTCTTCTTGCTCAATAGCGGCAACAACTAAATATAGCAGTGTTTGCCTAAAAAAAAGCTAAATATAGCAGTGACGCTAGCATCTCTATCTAGATCAAAAGTGCATGCAACATCTCTCAGCCACTCAAACTTGGACAGATTGCATGCAAGCTTGAAGCAGCGCCTTGTCTAGTCAATGCAATACTAGGCAAAGGCAGGAAAGGAAGGACGCGAATGGCCCGCCGCTGGAGTCGCGCGGCCAGGGGAGGCCTCACATGCGACAGCGGGTCCACTACCTACCCTCCCAGCGCGCGCACCACGAGATGCTGGTAGGGGCCCATCGCCGCAGCGCTCGCAGATTGAGCACCACGGGATGCTCTGGCGGCGCTCGGCCACGGAGATCTAGCGCCGCGCGGGTGAGATGGAAAGGGGTAGGGCAGCCAGGCAGGATGGACAGGCCGCCGGCGTAGGGAGGAGAGTCGCAGTCGTGCTTCTGCAGCGGGGTGCTCGGTCGGAAAGCTGCGGGCGGTGGGGAATCAGGATGAGGACGGCGTCGATTCGGTCGGTGTGGTGGGGGCGACACAAAGGTTCGACGGACACAGGAAATTTCTGTTTGGGAGTCGTTCTGTTTGGAGTCGGGAGCGCGTTCATGGTGGGTTTTGGTCGGACCGGTTGGGTGGAGTCGGACCGCTTGTCTGCGTCTTGGTGTAGAATAGTTATTGGTGTAGAATAGTTATTCTACACCTATTTTTTGTGAAGGTGTAGAATAAGCTTGCCGTGTATATATATATATATATATATATATATATATATATATATATATATATATATATATATACACGCCAGCACTATTTGGACCCCGGGGTCCAAATGCATTCAGACCCCGGTGCCCTTCCGCAGGCTACCGTAACCCCACGTACGCGGTCCGGCTCCCAGCTTCTGCCTGACCCGCCTCCGCTCCCACGTGAGCATCCCAGCGGTTGTTACTTGTTTGTTTTTCATTTGTTCTTTTTTCTCACATTTTCCTTTTTTATTTTATTTTTTGCTTATACCACATAAAGTGGATCAGTTTTTCCTTTATTATTTTTTTTGTCTCACGGCATGACTTGCTTAACACAACGTGGAATCCATTTTTGTTTTCTTTATTCTTTTTGTCTCACGGCATGACAATGGATTGTGGTCTTTTATATGAACATTGATAATATTGATGCAAATTAAGAAGGAAGTTGTATTCTAGTAAAAGCATCTAGTAAAAGCATATGAAGAAAAATATAGAGCAGTATAGAAAAATATAAATTAAGTGCAAGCGAAACATGATCAACCTTTATGAATAGGTCTGTACAGAAAATATTACTTCTCGCAAAGAAAAAAAAGGGACAAGTAGATATTTTGACAATGTTGTCGGCCAAACAAAATCGTGGCTAGAATACACAAATTTTCTGGCCTTAAATTGTGGACCAATCCGCTGCCTTTTTCGTACAGTAGTTCTGGCTGGTTGTTTTATTTTTTTTAGGCCACCGGTGCTTGCTTGCAGCAGCCATAACAGCGGCTCAGCTGCAGCAAGCGGAGCTGATCAGGCTGCTAATTGGCTACTTAGTCAATCTCTTTTCATTGCTTTCATTCAAATTTTCTTCAGGTTTCTTGAGAGCTGATGGCCTTGAAGAGGATGAGGCTGCCCACCCAAATGGGACTTGTCAGATATTGCGAGATGAACTTCATGTGGTGATGCTTTGCCTAACCGAAAGCAACAACAAAGTTAAAACATATGAATTATAAAAGTCTCTATTTATTTAAAACAAATGTGGCATAATCACAAATAGTACTGTGTGCATAATTATAAATAGTATTGTGTGTGAATTATAAAAGCTTTAATTATGCAATTTAATAGAGTACGTTAACACAAGAACATGACTTCCCAGAATTCTGCAGATTTTAGCACGAAGTTAATTTCCTAACAAGTAATCATCTGTGTTTTGTGAACTTTCTTAACATGAAGTATGAACTACAAAATCGTCTACAAATTTTAGCATCAGGTAAATTTCCTGAACTTTCTAAATAAGATTAGATCTCAGCAAATAAATATGGAAAAGCATGAGTTTTCTAAACTAGAAGCTTAACTTAGAATGTATATATAAGACTTGCAGATTGCAGCTCTAAAGACTTAACTTTGCCGAGCCAACAGCATGGCTCAAATTGTTCCATTGTTGAAGTGAAAATACATACTCCCTCCATCTCAGAAAGGTTGTCGCCGGGCGTTTTGAATTTTTCTGTCCTCATTCACCGTTTCCGGCATGCATTTGGGCCGAAGGTTGTGTCTTCATTCAATGACTCTGTGCCCCCCTGCTCAGGTCCTAGAACGACAACAATAAAGAAACGGAGGGAGTATTTATGAAGGAAAACTGGTTAGCAAACAAGAACATAGATTAAAGCACATGGAACTCTAACTTGTGGGTCATTTAACAGGAAAAGAAATACTCATCGATGTTGACTATTGGATGATCATAACAAACTAATTTGCTTTGTATATTTATCAGCTGTTGAAATTTAAAAGACAAGATAAACAGGTGAATTTTCCACATGTCTCACATTAGGAAATTTGAGACGCCTTTGAATTCTCTGCATGTTGCTATAGAAAATTTGAGGCGACTCAAAGAAGAACATCAAAACGCCAATGAGAAGTCAATGCTACATTAGAAATGTCTCTATTATGTAAGGGTTGGTCTCCAAAGTATATGTGGCACATTAGAAAAAAATAGTCATGAATTAGTTCTTGTGAAGCCTAACAGCAAGCAGTGGTACATGGAGCTACTGAACACTGGTGGGTTTAATCAGCATGCATATTCTGTGGGGGCAATGGCAGTCTAGCATGTAGACGTATCAATTTTAGTGATCATCAGTTAATGGCTACAAATTATCAGACATGAATAATTCAGTTGAGATCACAAATAGCTGTATTTTGTCATTGGCAACATGAGCTAATATTACTTCAAACTGAACAACATTTTTTATGGCAGAAGTACAATATCTGATTCTAGCAATTTTGCACCACGTATTTATCTATTTCTATCATAACACGAAGTTTGTATGTACAGTATAGTTAGTACTTTGAGCAGGTTGATTAGACAACATACCAGCGCGTGCTGGTGTAGAGAGTGCAGGCTAGGATAACAGCTGTATACTGTGTTTTCAATTCTTTTCTTTAATTATTATGATCTCTCCCTCGATGCAGAGAAATAATATGCTTTTTTGGGGGGACTCGGACATGACCTGAAACAAAGAAACTGTAACAGAGACACATGGTGTGGCAGAACAAAAAGACAAATATGCTATCAAATGGTTTTAGTAATTTAGATGATCTAAACAATCATGGTTGATCATATGGTTTTAGTAATTTTTGCCTGCAAACATAAAAAAAGGAAAAAAGAAAAGGCAGGCATTAGATGAAAATTGACAGTACAGACTCAGGAGGTTTTTATAGCAAGAAGAACAAAAATATGTTAGATTGCTATTGTGCCAGATAATTCCTGAACCGATTAGATTATAGCTTGTTTTCCCTTTTTTTCTGTTATTGAACCTTTAAAAGAGCACAAACTAGGGGTCTTAGCATGACGTCCAGTAAAAAAACAGATTACAGGCACCGACAACCTATCCTAACACATATGATTAACTATCAAATAAATTAAGAAAGATAAACAGACAAAGGAAGCATCAACTTTTCTTGTGACATGAGCGTGCTGTAAAAAAATTTTACATAATCCAAATTACCTTGCTGCGTATGTTTTTTTTGGAAACAGATTACATGATACAGATATTGCAATAAAAGAAGAAAAAGAGGTCGTTGGCTGTATCAGAACGGGAGGAACATGTTTTTTTTGTACTCTAAAGTTAATGCTGGTATTCCCTACAGGCTTTCTAAATGGCTGTATAGCTTGGGATAAGGGATTCGCTTGCATGTGGAGTAACATGGAGAAAACAGAGTGGGATAGAGCACTATTATTATACTGCTTGATTAGGTGCAGTGCAGCCATGTTGGGTTTTAGAAAATAAATTATAATGAGCGTAGAATGAATTTTGCCTTGTTAACAAAGTCAAAACCTGCAGACTATTATATGGAGACATAGCTTGATGGATGACTTTGCAAACCAAAGAGGGAGGCAGGGAGATATTAGTAATTGCCTTATTCAGTATTTCATTGTCAGGGCTACAGAGAAATCCTAGAGGCACTGTAGTATGGTCTCTTGGATGACAATTTTAAGTTTCTCAGTTTGAAGAAAGGAAGACAATCTTGCTAGACATACTTGTTTTTTGTCGAGTAACAATATTCTTTCCAAAATTTTCTGCTGCTGTTTTGAAAATAAAATTACTTGATTCCAATGTGGTGTGCCATTCCAAATGTTAGCACTTGCTAAGTAGGATAAAATTAGTGCTTGTGTATATGCATGCAGGCTACCTGACCCTAGCACCTTCAAAAACACAAGCATTTTGGTGCTTGTACAAGCAACTGAGAGTCTAAGATGATCAGACTGTTGAGGCCTTTGCGCGAACCCCTTGGAACGCCTTTGATGGTGCCACACCACCAACCAGGGAAGCGAATATTGGAACAGGATTAAAAGATGTCTAGCTTTTGTAAAATTAGGGTCCAAATCAACACACATGAGATGAGGATGTGTCGAATATTTTAATCAGCCTGATCACAAAGACTGATAGGTGAAGAAGCGCACGCTTGGTAAGGATATAAGCTGTCCAACACCGGTAGTTTATTGGCCAACAAAACAAAAGATTCCACCACAAGGGTGCCCAGCTTCTCTATCCTAATTCGCTTTGAAGGCACAAAAAGCTTTTGTGGGCGCAACATTTCCATTACATTATAAAATCCTTAGACTCACAAACAAATAAATCCAATGCCATAAGCATTCAGTGTTGGAACCATAGGTAGGAAAATTGGCATACAGCGAACTACAATGGTCCAGACAGCATCAGCTAGGCCATGGCTCAGTTATGAAAAAGTCATCTCTTTTATCTTTTTCCTCCTATCATTTTAATTAGCTAGTGAAATAAAAATTCAGTGAAACTTGGAGATCAATAAAAAATAGGACATGGGTGTTCCATTATAATCACATTCAAAAACATGAATTTTATGTAATCTATCGTCAGGTTAGGTTCCTAGTTGCAAATAATGTCAGATGGACTTCCAAAACCATTGGCATCTTCCAAATGAAGTGAATGAATAAAGCATAAAAGCATAGAAGAAATAATCTGAACATCTAATGTAATTAGTCACCCAAACCAGAATGGAAATTACACAAATTGCAAATAATGTCAGATGGATACAGGCCTACGACGCCTGATCCAGGAGGAGTCAGTGCTGGTGAGGATAGGTGCAAAATCAGCCGGCAACTGCATGATCCACGTCCAGGGGCAGCAGGGAATGATCATCAAAACAAATTAAGCAATCACAACGTCTGTACACAAGCAATTCACCGAGAAGGTAATATAAAAAAAGGAACAAGAAAGCACACGGAAATACCTCCGGTCTCCATGGATCTCAATCTCGAGAGCCAGGGGCGCTCACCATGGGACTCCGCTTCCATCGGGATAAGAAGAGAGCAGGCCACTGTTAGCATGCATGGGTACGAGGTGCCGACGAATCCGTCTCGTGCTCGCCCGGTGGACCGGATCTGCAGCCGAAACAACACCCACCGCGGTCAAACGCGGCCGACGCCCTTGGCTGCATCGGATCTGGCCGGGCGCCGGCGAAGGTGGTGGGTTGATGAGCGGGCGGCGTGGCGGGCGGTACGGAGCAGGCGAGCGGACAGGTTGAACTGCGTGGCCGCTTCTCCGGGCGAAGAGGAAATTGAGGCGACCGCATGGATGAGGACGGGATGGGCGAGGGCGACGGGACATTCTCGCTCCTGTGTGCGAGTAGCGGCATGTGTACGAGCAGCCGGAACCGCCCGGAGGTGGGGGAGGTGGGAGGAGGGGCTTAATGTGGTTGCGTGACGCAGGAAGGTCGGGGAGCGGGCGGCGGCGCGTTGCGTTTTGACCGGCTGGGAGGGAAACGGACCGATACGACGGGCGGACGGATGCGAAAGCACGGATGGGGGAAAAGAAGAAGCCGGTCCGTAAACGGCTCGAGGCTTGCGCCTGGTCCCGGGAGGATCGCTCGAGGTCGCGATCGCTCGTTGGGGACCAAATGCATTCGGTACCGGGGTCCCAATATAAATACTATATATATATATATATATATATATACACACACAACAATTAATTATATTATAGTGGTATCTTGGAGATATTCCGATTCAAAAATAAATTTTAAAAATTCACGAGTTACTATTCACAGCACTATTCAAATTCAAGTATTACTATTCAAATTCGTGTCACTATTCAAAATATTGGACACTATTTAAATTCGGAATATGAATAGCTCAAGAGCACTTACGTCAAGTGTCTCAGGCACTCAAAAATTCACTACTATTCTTATTACTATGCAAGGCACTTGCTACTCTTGTTTGGCTTAAAACGACGCTTGCTCAAGTATGCTGGGAGTGCGTGATTATTAGCGAATATTCGTGAGTATTACAATTGAATGATAGCGACGCGTGCTTGAATATTCTGAAGTGCGTGAATATTGAGGATGCGGTATGATATGCGGAATTAAAATTCACAGGATCTTTGCGAGGCTGGGGAGACCAAACTATTCTGCCTAAGCGTGCAACTATGCTTGTGTTGATCCTACTCGGTACTCACCGTATGCATCACTAGCTCTCTTCAACAAGAACAGCAGCAGCTAATCCTATCCCTCTAACGCTAACCTGATAGCCGTTTTCCGTCGTGACGTAGAACGCTAAGAGACTTCTGTTCGTCTCCCCAGGCAGTTCCACCCGAAGGGAACACTTCTCTGTGGACACAAAGTTCTCTACAAACGCCTCAACTGGGCTAACACGAGAACAACTCAACACAGAGGTTTCTCCTCTAGGGTCCCTAGAACAGACGCTCAAACTTACATGGACGGCTACAGAAAAGCAGGGATTCTCAAAGCTAAAACTGCTCCATTAAAGCAAACAAGCTTACATACGGCTTTCCCTTTCGGGAAACCCCAAGCACTTAGCACAAACCTTATTACCTTACAAGCAGGAGAGGATCGCGAGGACCTCCATCACAAGCTAATTTACAAGGATGGATTTATACAGTGGTGGTAGTGGAGTACTACTACTACTACTACTATGGTGGCGGATGATCTTCAGAGGGGCTCTGAGATCGGGGTCTTCATGGATGTTCTTCTGGTTGCTGATGAGTGTGTGGATGCGGATGTGAGAGGTGATCGTTGGTGTTCTTCCAGGCGACGTCGAATGAAGGAGGCTGGCTTCTCGTTTTATAGAGCGAGAGGAGCCTTCTGGACAGGCTTCTGAAGTGTCCTTGAGCTGAGCTGTCCTTCGTCTTCAATTATCGTTGTCATAGTTATCTTCTGACGAGTCTTCGAGGTGAGTGGCGACATCGCCGGTCGACTTCATCTTCATCAGATGCATGGTCTTTGATAATTGACTTGTACTATCGCTTGATGGTGACACTCCGTCTTCACTTCACATGAGGATTCTGAGAGTCTTCAACAGTAACCAAACTTCATCTTATTCAGTTATGCGTTTCCTTCGATCATATTTTTCGAAGAATTAATCACTTGAGTATGGCCTTCCACGCCCGATTGATTGATGTTGCTAAACATCAAATCAAAACTCTGGCATGTGTATATTGTTATTCCCCGGCCAAATTGTTGATAACACCTTATCAAACGGATGCAAATATATTCATTGGTATTGAGCTTCCAATATATTATTTTGCTTATTCAATCAATATCTTCAAATCCTCGGGTTTATTAATATTACGGTGGTTGCCCATGACCACGAATATCTAACATATTCTCATCTATCATTTCATTATTTGCTTCATCAATATTATCATAATCGGATGTATTTATATTCATTTTTAAATCATAATCTTTCTTTATGTATTCCTCATAATCTTTCTTTATATTTTCTTCATATTCTCTCGTATACTGTAATGAAATTTTTCATCTATTTCATATTTTGCTTCCTGCAATAATTCTTCTTTTATATTTTTCTTTAATTGAGGAATTATAGCTTCTAACCTTTCCTTTATTTTTCTCTCAATAATATCCTCATTCAAAGTATCCTTCTTTTGCAATATCTTTATATGAGGGAATTCTTGATGAACCAAATTTTCGAGGTATTTACAGTTATATTGGTATTATTCTCATTTATTTTTTTATGCTTTTGAATATATTCTTTTGCTTCGGCTCTATGAAATAATTTATTCCTATCAATCTTCTTGCTCCGATAGAGCTTCATCAACGTATATATTTTTTTCCATTGTATTCCCCTTTATTCTTTCTTTTTTTCTAATTTTTGAGCTATAACTTCTTTATATTTTGTATAAATTCTGGCCTAACTCCTTCATATATAACATACAAAGGAATTTCTTCTTTGTATTCAGGTGTTATTCTTGATTGTATTTTTTCATTGATTATATTAAAATATTACGCGAGACTATTTAATATTGCTAACATATAACCTTTATCTTCCCTTTTATTATTATATTGATGCGGGAAATTATCTAATATGCATTGTTGAACATTATCTAAGATAACATTATTTTTTTGGTTTAAAGTTAAAGGTTTTTGGTGGGAAGATTCTTAGCTTATTATCATTTCCAAAATGGTAAAATTCGGTTTCATATGGACTAGGGCTTGATCCCTCTTCATTCCTACAAAATGGATGATCGTGAAAATATGTCGAGCGAGGATATTATCCTTCCCTTTTATATGCTCAAATATAACTTTATAACCATTTCAAATGTAATGATGTCTTCAAACAAAACCCATCTTCTAGTTGAACTTTTCTTGCTATTAACTTTAATATAATATTTACATATAGCTTCACAAATCTGTCCCCATTGTAAATTCTTTGAAACCTAAGTATAATCTAAAAGCATTTATAGCATTTATAACTGCTAGAATTTCTCTATCAGTATTATTTATTGCTTTTTAATTTATATTTACCTGAAGCATATCTACATATTTTTTTCTTCTAACTTTGATGAATATTTACTAGGCTTTTGCTTAAGTATAGCACCCCATCCTAATTCTCGATGCATCTGTCTCTATAATAAAATAATTATCCTCTAAGGGTAACTCTAAGGGTTTTAAATCTTTAACTTTTTCTTTTATAATTCTTACTAGCTTTATATCTTGAGTTAAAATATTTTTGTCCATTTTTTCCTTAGTTTAGCATACAAAGGTCCAGCTAACTTTGCTAAATTCTCAATATGATTTCTAGCATAATTTACTATACCTAAAAAAATTGTTGCAAAGTCTTCTTATCATTCATGACATCAGGAAATTGTAAAATTTTCTTAGCAATATGATCTTGCAAATGAATTTTTCCTTCTCCAAATTCATGACCTAGAAAGTTTATCTTTTCTTTGCATATTTCCATTTTCCTTTTAGATAGTATTAAACCATGTTGTTCTACCTTTCTAAAGAATGTTTCTAGATGAGCTATATGTTCTTTGTAAGATTTTGAGAAGATTAAAATATCATCAATATAGACTATTATGAATTCTAGATTTTCATTAAATATATTTTGCATTTTTCTTTGAAATAATGCAGGGGCATTCTTTAATCCTAAAGGCATTACTATCCATTCAAAATGACCTTGAGGACATGTGAAAGCAATCCACTCTATTGATTCTTACGCCATTTTTACTTGCCAAAATCCGACTTTTTAAATCAAATTTTGAAAAATATTTACTGACCTTGTATTCTATTTATCCATTCTTGTTTGTTTGGGATATTATAACCATCATCTATAGTGTTATCATTTAGTCTTTTATAATTAATAACCATTCTTGATTTTCCTCCGGCTATTTCGGCATGGTTTCGACTATAAAAAGCTGGCGATCTATGAGGACTTCGATTTTCTCTTATTGCTTTTAGCTTTAGTAGCTCTTCTATATGCATTTTAAATTCAGCTATATCTTTAGGGGTTGCTTCTATAGGACTAGTCTTAATTATGTAATTTGGGTTTATTATGTTAATTTTGCATATTATACCATTCTTATCCCAATGCTTCATTGGTATTTCTCCAATTATTTGGATATCTTCCAATCTTTGAACTATTTTATCTATATCTTTTTTAGATTTTTATATCTCTATACCGGTTTGGCGCTAAAGATTGTAAACCAAAACATTCTATACATGTGTTTGTTATATAAAAGTCTTATATATTTTCTCCTAATTCTTCATTTGTATTCTTTTTAGTTTCTTCAATTTCTAAATTAGAATTTACATTTTTACTTACCATACTGTTATGTATGGGATATTATCTTGATAAGGTACAAATGTAATTCCTTGCTCATGTATGATTGTTGTTTGCACAGAAAATTGTAAAAATCTTAAACCTAACAAGCATATCAACATTTATCTGGATAGATCTCTTTATTGTGATCTCATCTATTATATACTTTGTATTATTTATTTGTACTTCAACATTATAAGCTATTTGATTATGGAATCTTGTTATTCCGGATATGTCGATGAACATTTACGCTTTATTTTGATCTATTGTATGGACTATTTCGGGCATCTTGCAAAATATTTATCATGTATTAAGTTTTTTGTACAACCTAGGTATCTAATAATGCTAATGTTTTATAGGTAGCTGTAGGGGTTAAGTTTAATTTTACTAGTATTCTTATTCCTACTATTTCTTTGAATGGCAACTTAACTATATATCTACTTCCAAAATTTAGTATGGCATCTTTTAATTGTATAGTCTTAACATTATTTTTATTTAACACTTTGCTTTATTTTTATTTAAAACTGCTTGATCTTTTAATTCAAGTATTACCAAAAGCTTTTTCTTTATTTTTACTTATATTATTGAATTCTATCTTAGTTCTTAGTTCTTCTAATTCTTCTTCTAAATTATTTACTCTATTCTCTAGAATTCTAACTCGCTTGTTAATATTCTATCTTCTAGTTCTATTTCTACTTCATGTCTCCATTTCGATTATTTGTTTTTAAGCATGAAACACATGCTTGCTTTAAGCATGTACTACATGTAGCTCTATTATCTTGGCTAGGATAGAATATGCAGAAGGTACACTTTATGTTATAGTCACCTCTACCTTTTACCCAATCATGTACACAATTATCTTGATCCATTAATTCAGTTTTTGGTTCTTCAAGAACATTAATATTATTAGATATTATATCTAATCTTTCCATAGCATTATCTATATTGCATGATTCATCATCACCTAAGGAGTCTATAAAATTATTATAATTTTTGGCATTATCTACTTCTACTTCATAACTTTCTAATAACAACTTATTATTTATTTCCCATTGCTCATCTTCACTTATCTCATACTCTTTAATATTATTATCTTTGCACCATATTTTTATCTTTATGATCCTCAATGATTTTCTTGTTATTTATATTCAACTCAACTTCATGCTTGAGTTGATTAAGTCTATAAATTTCCCTTATAAAATAAACTTCTTTTTTTCTCTTATAGCAGGCCATTTGCTTATTCCATTAGTAAAATATTCATTAGGGATATTCTTTATCTTACGCTCATAGCTTCTAATTTGGCTATCTATTTCTTTCATTATGAACAAGGTATTTAGCTGTAATATACTTCCAATATTATTAACCTGAATCGATACCACACACACAACAATTAATTATATTGTAGTGGTATCTTGGAGATATTCGGATTCAAAAATAAATTTTAAAATTTACGAGTTACTATTCACAGCACTATTCAAATTCAAGTATTACTATTCAAATTCGTGTCACTATTCAAAATATTGGACACTATTTAAATTCGAATATGAATAGCTCAAGAGCACTTACGTCAAGTGTCTCGGGCACTCAAAAATTCACTACTATTCTTATTACTATGCAAGGCACTTGCTCTTGTTTGGCTTAAAACGGCGCTTGCTCAAGTATGCGGGAGTGCGTGATTATTAGCGAATATTCGTGAGTATTACAATTGAATGATAGCGGACAGCGTGCTTGAATATTCGAAGTGCGTGAATATTGAGGATGCGGTATGATATGCGGAATTAAAATTCCACGGGATCTTTGCGAGGTTTGGCGAGACCAAACTATTGCGCCTAAGCGTGCAACTATGCTTGTGTTGATCCTACTTCGGTACTCACCGTATGCATCACTAGCTCTCTTCAACAAGAACAGCAAAGAAGCTAATCCTATCCCTCTAACGCTAACGATAGCCGTTTTCCGTCGTGACGTAGAACACTAAGAGACTTACATTTCGTCTCCCGAGGCAGTTCCACCGAAGGGAACACTTCTCTGTGGACACAAAGTTCTCTACAAACGCCTCAACCGGGCTAACACGAGAACAACTCAACACGTAGGTTTCTCCTATAGGGTCCCTAGAGCAGGGCGCTCAAACTTACATGGACGACTTCTGAAAAGCGAGGGGATTCTCAAAGCTAAAAACAGCTCCATTAAAGCAAACAAGCTTACATACGGCTTTCCCTTTTCGGGAAACCCCAAGCACTTAGCACAAACCTTATTACCTTACAAGCGTAAGAGGATCGCGAGGACCTCCGTCACAAGCTAATTTACAAGGATGGATTTATACGGTGGTGGTAGTGGAGTACTACTACTACTATGGTGGTGGATGATCTTCGGAGGGGCTCTGCGAGATCGGGTCTTCATGGATGTTCTTCGGTTGCGATGAGTGTGTGGATGCGGATGTGAGAGGTGATCGTTGGTGTTCTTCCGGCGATGTCGAATGAAGGAGGCTGGCTTCTCGTTTTTATATTGCGAGAGGAGCCTTACGGGCCGGGACGAAGTGTCCTTGGTGAGCTGTCGCCGTCTTCAATTATCGTTGTCATAGTTATCTTACGGCGAGTCTTGAGGTGAAAGCGACATCTCGCCGACCGACTTCATCTTCATCGGATGCATGGTCTTTGATAATTGACTTGTACTATAAACTTGATGGTGACACTCGTCTTCACTTCACATGAGGATTGCGAGAGTCTTCAGCGGTAACCAAACTTCATCTTATTGGTTATGCGTTTCCTTCGATCATATTTTTGAAGAATTAATCATTGAGTATGGCCTTCCACGCCCGATTGATTGATGTTGCTAAACATCAAATCAAAACTTCGGCATGTGTATATTGTTTGCATCTGTTGATAAGGTGTTATCAACAATTTGGCGGGGAATAACAATATACACATGCGAAAGTTTTGATTTGATGTTTAGCAACATCAATCAATCGGTGGAAGGCCATACTCAAGTGATTAATTCTTCAAAAAATATGATCAAGGAAACGCATAACTGAATAAGATGAAGTTTGGTTACTGTTGAAGACTCTCGAATCCTCATGTGAAGTGAAGACGGAGTGTCACCATCAAGCGATAGTACAAGTCAATTATCAAAGACCATGCATCCGCTATAACTTTTGTTTTTAAACAATTAAGAAAGATATGCACTAATATACAAGCCTGCAATAATTGCGTCTTTTATATTTTTCTTTAATTGAGGAATTATAGCTTCTAACCTTTCCTTTATTTTTCTCTCAATAATATCCTCATTCAAAGTATCCTTCTTTGCAATATCTTTATATGAGAGAATTCTTGATGAACCAGCTTCGAGGTATTTACACCAGTTATATTGGTATTATTCTCATTTATTTTTTTATGCTTTTGAATATATTCTTTTGCTTCTGGCTCTATGAAATAATTTATTCCTATCAATCTTCTTGCTCAAAATATTGGACACTTTTTAAATTCGAATATGAATAGCTCAAGAGCACTTACGTCAAGTGTCTCAGGCACTCAAAAATTCACTACTATTCTTATTACTATGCAAGGCACTTGCTACTGTTTGGCTTAAAACGATCATTGAGGATCACAAAGATAAAAATATGGTGCAGCTTAATAATATTAAAGAATATGAGATATATATATATATATATATAGCTAGATGATAAATAGATAGAGAGACCACCAAGTCGACTATGGATTGGTTAGTTCCTTACCCGTTCACCATTGTTCCAAGCACCCGATATCACTGACAACCAACTCGCGGATGATAACCACTCCTTCCATGAGGGCGGAGGGACCTGCCAAGGCCCAAAATATACATCAACATATGTAAACAACAACTTGCCAAATTAACGACCCGGTAATCTCAAGTAACATCTTCCAAATCTATCTAGATGATATAAATATAAACTAGCTTGTTGTCTCATTTTCTCACTAAAAAAAAAAAAACATTCGTCAGATTAATTTATTTTGTTTATTCTAAAAGTTACCTCACTATGACAATATTCTAAATTAACCTTCTAAATCTTTCTACTTAAGTTACCTTTCTCTTCCACTATGAAAAATAATCTAATGTGACCTAACCCAGGTGCCAGCGTTGACAATAATAGCCATTGCATGTTATTAAAGCCACCTTGTCCACTAGAAAACATTATAAATTAGTCCATGATCCTCACTTAAATTACCCATTATATTTTTGCCGGTGTTAACAAGTACGAAACAAAATATATACATAAATGATGTGTCTTCCCCATAATATCATGTATGCAAGCATATAGGCACAAACGCAATACAATTTCCATGTCAATTATACATTGCTCAATCTGATGTGTCAACTAAACATTTATCAAACAACGCATAGAGGTCAGATGCAAACTGAAGAACTATGAACGGGTTTGCAGAAGAATGTAAAGTAACTGGTAACTTAAGCTCTATGCCACAACTAGATAAAGATATAGCAAAGTACCCATATAAAAATATGTTGTGCTAGCTAGAATGTAAGAATATGATATAGCAAATATGAGAATTTTTATTAACTACTACTCCATCCGTCCCATTGTGGGATATGTAGATATATAAGTTTTAGTATGTATCTAAGTACATACTACAACGATGTATCCATATATTCCAAAATGTCTTACAATTTGAAACTGAGAGAGTATGATCCTAACAACCATTAATTTCTATCGTGTTTATATGTTATATAACTACTAGCACATGCAGTATAACAGGTTAATTGATGAGTATATATAGAATATAACCTCTGGTGGTGGCGTGGTAATGGTAGTTGTCAGAGGAACCGGAGCTGGCTTCTGTATGGCGGCCCTCTTTGCCATCTCGGTGATGGCCGGCGTCATGTAGCGATTCACTGCAATATTAGTCTCATGCGAGCCAATCATGGTGGTGCGCTCCATCTGATGGCTCGAGACATAGGAGCAGACGAAGGATTGCCCGGAGCCTTCTGCCAGCTTGCCCACCATCACCTCCACGTCCGTGTCAAACTTGTTGCTCAAGGAGGAGTTCTTCTTCCGCTCACTCCACTTTTCCCTGAGCCACTGGGCCCACTTAGCACCGTGGTCGTGCAGCTGCTTATCTTTGGGTAGCTTCTCTAGTAGGCTAAGCAGCCTGCTTGAAGCGGGTCACTTGCTCGAGCACAGCCTCGTCACGCTGCTGGCCTTCACCATCGTCGCCGCCGGCTCGCCTCTGGATGGACATCAGTTGATGATGAATGTCTCTACCGATAGTCGTAGTCGATGCACCGTCGTGATCAGCGGAGGCGTCAACGTAGGTGCCACCGGTGGTGAGGGAGCAGATGCTCCCTCCTTGGCAGCCTCAGCACGAGGCACCCGCAGGTGGACGATGAAGTTCTTGACCTCGCGCTCATAGAGCACGGGATGCGGATCTTCCCGACTCTCCGTCTTTCTCAATGACCTTGTCGTAGCCGCCGGAGTCGATGTCCACGATGGCAACCCCCCGGCGTGGCGGCGCTGAGAGCGATGGTGGCGTCCTTGACGACCACCCGTGGTGAGGCCACCCAGGCAGGCGGCTTAACGCGTCCGTGATCTTGTCGAGGCCCTGGCCGTCGATGTAGGAGTAGGTGCCACATGAGACCCTGGCGATGGCCATAAGTGGCATCGGGTCGTGGAAGCTGCTGAAGCCGAACGTGTGCACCGGGTACTTGCCAAGCACTTGCCGGAGCGGGTGGTTGCTGTCGGCCTTGATCACCTTCTCCCACTGGGTCTTGTCCTTGGATTCATGATTCTCCACCCCGTCCTAGAGAAAGATGATGAAGGGCACACGCCTGATGCTGTCCTCGCCACCTCGACCCTGCAGGATGCTAACAGCCTCCTCCAAGGCCGGCTTGAAGACGGTGCCGCCACCAGTGCTCAGGCTTCGTACCAACTTCCTGGCTGATTCCCGGCCGCCGCCTGAGATTGGCTTGAGCGGGGTGCTGCCCTTGACTCCTTGGTTGAACTGGACGATGGATAGGCGGTCGTCGTCGTGGAGCTCCTTGATGATGAACTCCAAGGCTGCCTTGAGATAATCCATCCTCGATTTCTCCCCGTTGGCAGCTTCACGTTCTTGGTCGGGCAGCCAGGACATGCTGCCGCTCACGTCCACCACCACAACGAGGTCGACAGGCGGGTGCTTAGCGGCCACCACCTGCTGAGGGGCCTCCACGCGGACCAGCACCTCCAAATCATCCTCCTCCTCGTCCTGTCTGAGCGCTGACACGACGGGGACAGCGGTCACCTTGAGCGCCGTGGCCATGGCCTGCACGTGATATGCCGCATGTAAGTATTCACCAAAGAGTTAGCAGCTAGGGTACGTACATGCATGCTGTCTGTCAGTAAGGCTAATCCCAATTCCTAATTCATACTTCAGTATTGAAGAGCTAGTGCCACGAATAATATGATACTTTTCAAAAGAAATATCAATATTATATAAGTATCATACTTGAATAATTAATTGTTTTGAGGATGTGTCTATGATATTGGACCCACGCATGTTATTAAATTTTGTGCCCCAACATAAGAAATCATATCATACTCAAGATATTTCCTATTAAATGTGTTGCCGCGTCATCAAACGTGACATCTAAATAATGAGTATGATATACAATCCACTGGGACTAGACTAATGCACAATAACAACCTATCGGGCCCCAATAAGGCTAGTCTCATTGGGGATTTCACAAGAGTTTCATGACATTAAATTTCAACGATACATCAACAAAACTGCTGACTTGGCAAGGTAATTAATAGGAAAAATATCATCGGACTTTCATCCCCATGACACTCATCTGGCAATACATTAACGTAGTCCCTAACTAAACTGTGCACTGAGACTGGCCTTGCACATCATCTTCTTTGGAAGTTTAAACATTAATTCTACCAATGATCGCGAAGAACAGCATAAAGAAATATCATTAATACAAGCTGCACCGCTACTATAAGAAAAGTTAAAACCACATACATTACGTACTATACAACATGGTGGAGAGAGATGAATGCATGTGTCTAATTAAGGAAATAATAAAACAGAGGGAAGGCGGATGCAACAACCTGGTGACCCATCTTTCTAGCCAGGCTGCGGCAACTCTTCACTTCTTCAGTGAATGAATGTGCTTCTGCTGTGATATATAGCCAAGTGCACAAGTGCCGAGAGGGTGATGGGCTAACACGGTATATATAGAGAGAGCTAGCTAGTCCGATGAGTCCATATATTTTAAGCAAGGATTCATGAACTCCGGAGTTCACGAATGAATGGAGGCCTGCCGGCTGGAAAGTTGACTTATTGGCGCATGATGATCAGCTCGGTGATCTAGATCTAGCTCACTTATTTTTTGACGCAAGCAATGAGTTGACCCCATTTTATTTTTGACGTAACAAAAGTATCAACTTGGTGATCTGGATCCAAACAAGACTAGGATTAACGATTCATCAATGCACATTGTACATATGATCAATTAATGCTCGGATGCTAGGCCCATCGATTACTTCACTTTGTTTTTTTTTTTTTTATGCAATGAGTTGACGTCATTTTGTTTTTGACGTAACAACAGTAGCTGCTTGCTGATGTAGATCCAGACTTAAGACTATGATAACGATTCAGTTCACAACGTACTTATGAATTGATGCTCGGAATCATTTGCCTCGCCCCTTCTTTTTATGCAATGACTTGACCCAATACTTTTGTTTTTTACGTAACAAAAGTGTCGGCATGGTGATCGATCTTGATCCAGACTTAAGACTATGATTTACGATTCAATTCACTTAAGACTATTGCTCGTTCCTCAAAAGGACCGCCTACGTCACAATTATATATATTCGTGTACAATTGAACGCGTCGTTTGGCATGTGCTTGGATCCTTGGCTCTCAACGTCCTCGTGTGGAGCAAGTTGCATATCGCCCGTGACATCACATCCATGACGTCCGTGGCGCGGCTGTCACCCACACGCTGCTAAACAAGAATCTAGACCAATAATTTGTTGTAGAAACAAATGAGAGCATTATATGCTTAGCCTGACACATATACGTGTAATAATCCCTAACGAATACTACAAAGTCTGAAGTTTCTTGAGACATGAAAACATCTCTAATTTAGATATTCCCATGAATAAAATTAATCAAATAGATACACCCCAGATTGGATAATATATGTGTGAAAGAAAAGCAACATGCATGAATTAAACACCAATGAAGTAAAAGAGAATGATCTAAACCATCATATTATTACAGGTCGCATTACATATACTATATCCATCTAAGGTTATTGATGAGGACATCACTTCCAAAGATACAAGATATTATGTTAGCCTGAGGTCATCGCATATGTCAACATGGACAATGACATCAGCACCTAGGTCATCATATTTTGTATAATATGTAGTATGAAGTCAAATTGAATTTGTTCTCTTTTCTTGACCATGAAGACAAGAGTTATCAAGTTCAAGCTAGAACATATATTGAGTTGTAAACAACTCAAACTTGAGTTGTCATGAGTTGTCATGACAATCTCAACTTGAGTTGTCATAGAGTTTGTATCCTATAAATAGGAGGGGTACCTCCATATGTAAGACTTGGGTTTTGTTTTAGTTCAGTTTAGTGTTCCTTTGGTGAAACTACTGCTTGTGTTGTCTCTTGTGTCGGCTAGACCAACAGATCAACCTCTATTCAAAGCCCCATTTCTATCCTTCAATACATACTTGCAAATTCAGTTTGCTTACACCTTGTTCTTCCTAGTTTTCTTCCATTTCTTGTAGGAACAGACCCTAGTGGTCGTCAGCTTGGCTTTGGCAAGGCTAACACATCTAAGGGGTTGGTTCAGCGGTTGTTTGGCTATTGGGATCTCTTGGTCGGTAGCTTTGGATCGTGAGAGTCACCTCCACCATTGGAAGATCCTATCTCACCGAAAGGTCGGGCCACCTAAGTGGTATATCATTTGGTATCGAGCCACAGGTTAATCGGTGAGAAGTTTTTAGTAGTTGTAGTGTTCTTTTTACCTATAATCGAAAGTAAAAGGTAAAAGAACAGAGAGTTTGCCACACTATATCCAAACCAGTTTGAGCCTAATTTGCAATCTCTTTTCGTTTTATGCTTTGTTGAATCTCCGGGGTTTACATTGTCATGTTAAGTTGCTGGTCATAGCTCTTCCAAGTTTCTAGTTGAGAGCCATATTGAGAAACAAAAGAGAGAAAGCTGGTAATAGTTCTTCAAGTTTCTAGTTGTGATCTATCTTGAGAAAGCAAATTTGTTTTTGGCAACCATAGTGTGGAAGCTAAAAACAAAAGAAAATAGCAGCTGAGAGATAGTTATCCCGGCTGCGAAAGTGCTAGGCTGCAGATAAATTCAGCACCAGAATTAAAAAAGAAGAAGAAGAAGAAGGAAAAAAAAGAGTCATATTCTGTGTTCTAGTGCTAGACCTTTCGAATAACAAGTGTGAACTTGTTTTGCTATCTTGTTTTTGGTTCCTTGCCAAAACTAAGTTAATTATAGCTGGTGATTTGAGTTGTACTTCTGAAAAAAAAAGAAACAAAGAGAGAGAAAAGATTGAAAAAAAAAACTTCGGAAGTATCGGCAGCTGACTTTGTAGCTTTGTTTTTCCATCACTTGACTTCTAAATTCATTCTAGTTCTCGGACTACAACTCTAGGGGCCAGCAACCTTGACTAGGACTTTGAGCAGATTTTGAACCTTGCATCTACTGAATTGATTTTGCCTAATCCTTGCTACATAAACAAGCCTGCCCCTAGCTCCACTCTCTACGGGCCAAGGTACCGTGCTCTTGCACTCGCTGAACACAACTCTAAAGATCGTTGGGACGCCGACCCGGTGCCGGTTGTACCACTATTTGTTTTGGTAAGAGCTTGTAAGAACTAGGCAAGAGTTTGTGTTGAGAGCATTATAGATATCCTAGTAGTTGATGGGACTTAAAATACTTTTATGTGTGCTTTTCTATTTCTTTGCTAACCATGACAGGCTTAAGAAAGGAAATTGGGGATGGGTATGCTTCCCATGGGCATTTGCACCATCAACTAACCATGGCAGGAAGTAGCCGAAAAGGAGGAACAATCATGAAGATGGGTCATGCACTTCAGAGTCGACATGCCATGACCACTGCCTCACATACTTATGCAAGTAAAGGTGAAATTCACATGCCACAACTTTCCAAAGAAAATCATGCTTATAGTGAACTACCCAACTTAAAACAAGGTAACATGACTGTTAAGGAGTACTATCAACAATTTCAGTCTTTGTTAAAAGTTGTGAATTGCAAGAACATGAAGAAGTAACTGAAAACAGATTTTTGCGTGGACTAAAAAAAGAAATTCAGGATATTCTTGTTGATGAGACATACACTTCTCTCTCCCAATTGCTAAGAGCTGCTTGTAGAGCTCAGCGTACACTAGTAAGGTTTGATTTCCCTATGGATATAAAAACTGATTTGGGTGATATTGCACATTACCAAGAATTAGTACATGATAAGGCAAAACCACCTACTATATTGCCTCCCATTGTATTGCCTCTTGTTAGGACTAATGTCTTGCAGGTATTCGAGAACAAGATGGAGAGGCAAAAAGAAACAAAGGGCAAGGAAAATCATGAGATACTTGCCACTCCATTCCTGCCTCAAGAAGAGAAAGAGCATTCTTTTGTTCCCCTTGCTGTGCCTAACATTTTACAAAAAAGATAAGAACCATTCTAAAGATGAAATTAAGGTGTTTGAGCCATTGCTAGAGTTGGAAAAGAATAACTGTGCCGCCTCTACAATATTGGAGGAGAGCAATAAATGCAACACAACTAGTGCTGTAATCAAAGGTAAGTATGCTCAAGTTGATTTGCCACCATCTACTATTCATTGTAATCTCATCCATTCTTTTCAACCTCATACTGTTTTACCTTTGTCCCAAGATGCATATTTTTCTTGGGATAACAAAGAGTTGAGTGAAATGGAAGAATCTGAATTATTATCCACATGTGAAACTAACAATTCATTGGATACGATGCCACTTCTTGTGTCTCCTCTTATTACTAATCTTGGATAGGAAAAGAATGTCGATGCACATGAAGAGAGTGAAAAAGAAAAAATTAATTTGTGCTGAAATTAGTCAACTGAAAGAAGAGGCACTTGCTCTAACCATTCCTCAACATGTTGCTAATGCTTACATGCTGAGTTTTATCTCCTACCTTTGCTAGTACAAAGCAACCATTAAAGAAACATTTTATTGATTTTCCTTTGTCACAAGATGGCATGTGTACTGCTACTTGTGATAAAGAATTGTGTGGTAATGTTTCACTAATACCCATAACACTAGTGCGTGAACATGGTAATTTCGCTTTGAAAAATATACCTACCAATTTAACACGTGTTCATTGCATTGCTAGTAAGCATGAAGAGCTGAAACTCATATCCTCTTTAAACACATTAGGCTATATTGAATTTGGTATTCCTTGTAATCTAAATTGTCTAAAGGAGAAACTTAAATCTGATTATGGTTTGCCATGCTTTGATTATGTCACACTTTATGCAATTGGCAAAATATGACAACAAAGGAGAATATTTGGTGAATCAAGTTTATATTTATTCTAATATGAAATCAACTTTTGTGCTGCAACAACAAGATCAACTAAAAGGCTATACTAACACTAATCATTTCTTGCCAAGATCCCCTAGTTTTATTTTCATGCAACGGGGATCAGCCACAAGAAGGGGAGCATTGTTGGCTACGGCCGTACAATACAGCCATTGCGCCGTGTGCCACCACAAAGACAAGCCTTTGTTCTTCCCATTGGATCAAACCGGGGACGGTTTGCAATCTAGTTGGGGAGGATGATCCTCTGCAGAAGCCGACCCCTACTTCCCCTACATCAACACCACGAAATCCGGTTTGGGATAGCTGGTCAAGGCGAGGTGCACCTCCAACACTTGGTGTATGCGCCAAAGGTGCCTGCGGCTCGACCACCCCCTTGGCCGCCTCCTCTCGCCATTCAGAATGGAAGCAATGTGGGAACAATGGATGAGCTTGAGTCGAGGACGACTCAAATGCAAGAAGGGGAGAATGATGAGGACATCACTTCCAAAGATACAAGATATTATGTTAGCTTTGAGGTCATCGCATATGTCAACATGGACAATGACATCAGCACCTAGGTCATCATATTTTTGTATAATATGTAGTATGAAGTCAAATTGAATTTGTTCTCTTTTTCTTGACCATGAAGAAATGAGTTATCAAGTTCAAGCTAGAACATATATTGAGTTGTAAACAACTCAAACTTGAGTTGTCATGAGTTGTCATGACAATCTCAACTTGAGTTGTCATAGAGTTTGTATCCTATAAATAGGAGGGGTACCTCCATATGTAAGACTTGGGTTTTGTTTTTAGTTCAGTTTAGTGTTCCTTTGGTGAAACTACTGCTTGTGTTGTCTCTTGTGTCGGCTAGACCAACAGATCAACCTCTATTCAAAGCCCCATTTCTATCCTTCAATACATACTTGCAAATTCAGTTTGCTTACACCTTGTTCTTCCTAGTTTTCTTCCATTTCTTGTAGGAACAGACCCTAGTGGTCAGGTCAGCTTGGCTTTGGCAAGGCTAACACATCTAAGGGGTTGGTTCAGCGGTTGTTTGGCTATTGGGATCTCTTGGTCGGTAGCCTGGATCGTGAGAGTCACCTCCACCATTGGAAGATCCTATCTCACCGAAAGGT
Organism: Hyparrhenia diplandra; assembly: GCA_015847255.1. Lineage (NCBI taxonomy): Eukaryota > Viridiplantae > Streptophyta > Magnoliopsida > Poales > Poaceae > Hyparrhenia > Hyparrhenia diplandra. The sequence continues at coordinate 219,406 of JADLZK010002807.1, forward strand.
CGGGCCACCTAAGTGGTATATCAGTTATACAGCACACGTTCTGACATATAGCCAAAACATAAACGTTTGAGACAAAAAAAATTTTGTAGTATCAAGTCTGATTAAGCTTATATTGGTTTGCTCATGTTAGCTTCCATTTCTCTGCTGCTGAATGCTCATCTTGGGCTGTTGGCGGTCCATTAACATGTACATGAGGCCGTACGCATGCCAGCAGAGGAGCAGGGTTTAGCTAGGGAGAAATAAAGTTAAAGGAACCTCTTCCAAAATTTGGGGTACGTCATGAAGTTGAAGATTTTTCAAGAACGAAAAGCGCCTGCAGCTATAGTGGAGGGCCCACAACAATTCATAGCAAGTTTTAGAGACGACACAACGATGAGGAGTCTTCGGAACGACAGAGCTTGATTTTTCTAGACAATGCAGGACCGCCATCTTATGCTTTCCTGGCCACATGACTAGCATTACGAGGTTAATTCGACATCTTGCTGATATCACCCTAGATTGGTTTGCCACACGCAACATAATCAGCCATTTGCCTGGAGCTCTGTTTTTTACCGTACGTGAAGGATTTCGGTCATATATATAGGCCATGGAAGCGGTGCAGCGTGCTACATCTCTACGAGGTCGTACTGCCGATGGACGATGAGCGAGCCAGCGAGGGACGACTAAGAGCAAATGTAGGTGTACATGATCTCAACATTAAGGTGTTGGATTAGGGGAATAAAAGCTTTGTCATCGTCAAAACATAAAAAAGAGTAAAAAAAATCTTGAATATGCACTTGACAAGGGCCACTTAGCTACTATAGATTGGCAAACAAGCATGAAAGATGCAAGGTAAAAAAAAAGAGCACACACACCTTCTATGGTATTTAGCTTCCTTTACAAAACAAAGACAATTACTTGAGTATGCATTAAGCAGATAAATTTGAAATGTTTATAGCTGGGTATTGAGGTAGGAAGAAATAAGCTCAATTCAAAACGAAAATAGCAGCAACTTGCTAGTTTTATATTCCCACCGTTTTAACTTATAAGTCATTCTAACTTTTTTGGAGAGTCAAACCAGTTTATGTTTAACCAAAAATTATAGAGATCACAAAGATTTATGCACCGAATAGATGAACTATATAAATATATATATGTAATAAAGAAACTAATAGTACTTATTTAGTGTTAGTACTTTGTTGATGATGGATCCGGTGGTGATTTGACCGTAAACCGTTAAGCGTCGCCACGGGGACACGCCCTACGCTGCGCGCTGCATCCAACTACCCATCGCCCATCGGCGTTGCCAGAGGCTTATATGTATCTAGGACTCTTTAAAGCTCTGACCAGGTCGAGGCGTCATCACCTCGATCACGCCGCCAATTGGCAACGCCATGGTTGGCGAACGCATTGTCGATCGCCAGCCATCGCGCTTGGTGAGGGTCTTGGTTCTTGCATTGTCTCGGCTGACGAGAGGGCAGCCCGTGGCCTCGCCGCTGCTGCTGCCGCCATAACGTGTATGGTGACCTTTGTTCTCTTCATTATGCTCGTGCAGGACCTGGTTCCGCTGGGTCGCGCGGTTCGCGGCGTAGCGTGGCGCTGGCGTGCCTTTGCTAGGTCAACAGCAATGCTGGAAGACGGCTTGCACATGTCACCGTGGGCAGTTGTGTCTTGTGCTCCTGGCTGCTGTAGTTTGGAAAAAAAAGATTTTTTTAGATAATGGAAATAGTTTCCCGCCTCTGCGAATCCGCACACAACATTCAAAGATTAGGCTTATTACATTTCTTCAGCTCCTTTTTTTTTTTTTTTGAGGTAAACAGCACGGGAGGCCCCTACTGGAATTTTTTCATTATATAATTAATATGTACAGTGTACAAGGCCTCAGGCCCAACAAAAAAGGTACAAAAAGAACTATCTGAAATTACATAACCACTCATCTAACTCCATTTTCAGGAGGATTTAGCTTTATGAAGAATAAGACTAAACTCTTCCCTGAAAATATGCTTCCAACGTCTCAAAGAGACAGGAACCCCATCAAAGATGACTTCATTTCTATGCTTCCAAATGGCCCAACAAGCCACTATGATGATCTCCTGAAAATTCTGTTGTTAAAAAGAGCCCGGGCCTCAACAATCATCTCTAGAACTCCTAAAGATGGATTCCACTGAATATTTAGGAATCTCAAGCACCACTGTGAAAAGGAACAGGTGAAAAAGAGATGAAGCATCATTTCTTCCACATTGGAAGTACATATGGCACAGCTGTAATCATCCAACATTCTTTTTTTTTTATTCTCAAGATATTTCTTGTGTTAATCCTGTCCCTCGATCGAAGCCAAAAGACAAACTTGTGTTTTCCACGGCAGCATGATTTCCATAACCATTTGAACACGGACTGATAGGAGCCACCCCTTTTAGCTGAGCATAGGCTCTCTTGGAAGTATGCTGAGATGATCCCTAGATATATGACCATTTGTCTTGTAGCCCCTCGTCAACCTGCAGACCACGAATCAGATTGACAAGCTCCACTAACTATTGAAGCCTTCATAGACAGAGGTGTGAAGAAATTGGCATAAGCATCCTGTGAGAGGAACTTTTTGACTGAGATTTTCTCACTTCACAAAAAGAAAAGAGCTGGGGAAAAGTGACCAGTAGAAAGCCTAAGTCCCAAGTATCGGACCAAAAACAAACCGTATTACCCACATTGACTTTGCATGAGGCTAGACTCAAGTAAACACTCTTCAGATAAAACGCCAAGTCGATCAAGTTTCTTGACAAGAAGGACGAGGGGGATGAAAATAGCGAAGTGCTATCTTGGGATGATACCTTGATGAAGCATGTCCGAGAATTGTCGTTCTAGTTCATTTTTTTCAGTATCCGAGGGTAACGATAAGGGCGAACGACAATCGGCTGAGTGGGATCCTTTAGATGAATTCTATGATCATAACGCCGTTGAGATGGGAGCCACGAAGGCTCTCTCGAAAAGCTGTTGGAATTTGCATAACAGAGGATCCATTGGCACATCGGGGAAAGTATATGAATACGGTGGAGAATCTGTCTCTTTAGAGAGGTTGTGCCATGTGATCGGGTTTGTCCTTTTCGCTTGAGAACTTTATAATGAGTTTATTAAAATTCCAAACAATATTTCCCAAGGAACTCAGCCAGTCCACACCCAAAACAACATCATAGCCTCCCAATTTAATGCTGAAGAAATCTGCTTTAAAACTTTCAGTAGCAATAGAAAATTCAATATCATCATACCTTCCCACATTTGTTATATGTTATTCATTAGCGATAGAAACTTTGAGCGGACGATGTAAGGAAGAACTTTGTAGGCCTAGTTTTATAGCCACATCGGAGTCTAGGAAATTGTGTGTTGAACCAGAATCCAATAAGGCCAATAAATTGGTGCCATTTATGTTGATAAGTAATTGCATGGCAGGACAAGTGGATATGCCAGTTAACCCATGAACTGATATTTGAATATCTAAATATCCTCTTGTGCGTACCTTTGAGTTCTGTCGACGTGAAGCTGTATAGAGACGTCTAGCCAGTGCTATGGCTGTCTCAATATCAGGTGGTTGATGTAGTTGTACGTCGATCTGAATCAGAGGTGCTAGCCCAGCGATATAAAGCATAGCCTGCTGTTTGGGGGAGAGGTGTTGTACCTTGTTCAGCGTTGCTGTGAACGTATTAGTGTACTGTCCAAATCTCCCGTCGGCATGATCTTTGTCGGATCACCAAGATGATTGTGTAGTGGAGTTCCAAAGCGCTCGGTAATAGCTGCGAAAAATTCTGGCCAAGTTGGTTGACCCACTTCATTTTCCCAACGAATAAACCAAGATAATCGCGTTCCCTTGGAGATGGAACGGCGAGCTGCATCGACCACGTATTAACAATCCCTTGAGCGAGAAAAAATTTATCGCACTTGTACAGCCAATGAGAAGGGTCACCCTTGCCATCATACTCGAAAAAAATAATTTAATATTATTGCTAGTACGTCTGCGGGATTTTTCGCAAGAATTTAGGTGGAGATTCCGGAGTAATTTCTTGGGGAATTTCGTATCAAATTCGAGATGAACATTCGGACTGTCCATTTGGCTGCGGGATCGAGAAATCGGAGGTGCGGGCGGATAGGGGGCTCATCGTGTCTGATCAAGAAAGCGCTTGGCGGGCGGGATGTACTTAGCCGATGATGGGGCTGAATTTGCCTCCATGGCTTTGGCCTCCATGGCTGCGATGTACTCATCGATGATCCTGTTGACCTCCTCCGAGATGGATCGTCTCCCGTCACGAGGCCATTGGATCGCCCGGTCTCCGGATACCAATCTGTCACAACCCGTTTTCGATCAACGCGAGAGGAAGAACGAGAAGGGTGGCGTGGCTGAATCGGCGACGAACGCGGCGAAAGCGGCAGCGTGTCGCGCGGCGCGGCCTAGGGTAGCGGCGGCGGGCTGGTGGCGGCGCGGCGGTGAGCGAGGGACGAGGGCAGCGGCGGCGGCTTGAGCTAGAGAGCGATAGGGTAAACCCTAAATTATTTCTTTCTTGATTGTCTCACGATAGTTGCCCCATATTTATATGAGGGGTTTACAATTGCTAACGGGCCAGGCCCATTAGTCTTTTCTAACTCACTTTAATTTAATCTAATAATTATAATAATAAAGCTAAATAATAATTAAATATTCAGCCACTCCGCTTATTTGGGCGACTCGCTGGACTGAGTCGACAATATACGTTTAGACGATGATCACTAAAATTCAAGATGCATAATTAAAATTCAACTTTAAACTATGCCCCTCACGTACAGTTCGATCTGTATAGTTGCAGTTGCGCATAAGTTCGCAGTTCAATGATGCCTGTGGAATGATCAACTTCTTAAGCACATGTTTGGTGGGCCTGGCCGTAGTACGTTTTCATCTCCGCTATACCACAGCCAATTAATCTGTAGCATCTCCAAATCAGTTGCAAGCCGCGACCGATCATCGAAACGTTATTATAGCGACCCATGTATGGCGTCGCTATTTGTCTATAGCATCCAATAGGGTCTATAGAGACAGATGATCTGTTACATATTTTAGCGACCGATGGTTTCAAGATATCAAACTTTTTAGCTGAACTGGCACAATTATATACACTGTTGACTGCTATAGTCAAACACAATGCCGGGTTGCTGTAGTATCAGTGTTGGCACGAGCACACGGGTTCCGATATTCATTTCCGTTGAAACTAGTAATGGATATATGTATTCGTATCCATTTCTAATAAATAAAAGTACTAAATGAATACATCAAAATTTGTTTTTCATGTTTCTTTTTCACTATTCCATTGCAGTTTCGTATTCCCAATTCCTTTCTGCGGTCGACCAAGCGTTTGGCTCATGGGCGGTCGACCCGGCAGCCTCGTCTCTTTCCTTTTTCGGCGTCGTTTCCTTCCCGTTTTGTTTCCTTTTCCATCTCCAGACTCAACGCAGCCGGGCCAGGCCGTTCAAAATATCTCCCCGCTTTCTCTGCGACAACAGAACGAAACGACGCCCGGCGACCAATTTGAACAGTGTCGTGTGCCCACTTTTTCCCCATCGCTCTGCTCTTCATCTTCTCCCCATCGATCTCCTCCTCGCGACCTCGCCGATGGGATTGGATTTGGAGGAGGGTGGAGGAGTCACCAACAGGATTGGATTTAGCGATTTGGAGGAGTTCGTAGCAAGGTATTGCTCTCTCTCTCTCATTTTCGCCGTGATTTGCATCGATGGTGTTTCGATTCGAGGTTTCTAGGGTTTCTCCTTCCCGCTTCGTGCTCACCGGCGACTGCCACCTCGCCCATCTGTTTGCTCCTCCTCTACTCCGGCAGGATTCACCACCGTTGGCCCTAACCCTGGTTTTTGCTGGCGTCCACTGCGGGTTCAGCAGCCCCAACCCTGGCCCTGACGACTCCAACTCCTGTGCGGTGGCCTCCACCGCCGTGCGCCTGTCGGTGTGGATCCCGGTGCTGGCCATCCACCACGACGAGTCTATCTGGGCCCCAACGCGCACGAGTTCAGTCAGCGGCAGTTCTAGCGGTGTACATTATGTTATGTGATGAACTATACTGAAAATAGATATGTCAAGTAGCCTTTAGCTGAGTACATTATGTGATGAACTGATGTGCCTGCACGTTTGCATTTTGAGGAAGGATCAACCCCTAATGCATATGCCTTTGCATTCGTGGAACAGCGTGGTGGTGGCTTGCATATTTCACTAACAACTTTTGTGGCAGGTGAAATTGTGAATCTGATTGTTGCAAATCCTGTACTGTCATGTGGGGACGGCCGTATGTCCGGCACCGGCGAGCCCGTGATGTCAGGCGTGCAGCCGAGAGGGCCGCCCACGTGCAGGAAGAACAGGCCGGGATTAGTGGCTAGATGAGATAAGAATAGATATTTGTTTCCTTTTTATTATTTCCAAATTATCTCCTTATTCCTAGGAGAGATTAGTTGAGCCCAAGGCTATTTATCTTGTAACAAACATTGGTCAAAGGCAATCAAGATTATTCCCATCTAATCTCCTCTCTACTTCTCTAAGCCGCGTGCACGGGGTATAACCCGGCAGCGAGACTCGTCGAGGGGAATAACCCGACGTTTACCACGGAGCGACTACGAGCTCGGAGTCGTGGTCGCCGTCGTTGGGGATCTCAGCCCTTGGCGGCTGGTATCCGAGTCGGCCGTTCCTCGCCCGCACCACCCCTACACCCTACACCTCCCAACTCGCCACCATCCATCTCCACCTCTCGCAAGCAATGGGTGAGCCGACCCTCGCTGACCTCATGGCCAAACTCAACTCCCTCACCACCGACATGTGCGCGATGAAGGAGGACATCGCGAGGGCTCAAGGGCTCGTCGTCGGAGTCCAGCGGCGCCAACCTTTGGAGCAGGTCCGCGCGCCCGAGCACCCCCCAAGTTCGGAAGATGGAGTTTCGGCGGTTCGACGGCAAGTCGGATCCCCGCCTCTTCATCAACAAGTGTGAATCCTATTTCCGCAAAGAAAGCGCACCATGGCGAGGAGCGTGTGCGGATGGCGTCCTACAACCTCGAAGGTGTCGCGGGGAGTGGTTCATCCGGCTCGGGAGGATCACGACACCCGTCGTGGGGCGTTTCAAAGATCTAATCGATCTGCGATTCGGGCCGCCACCGCGATCGGCTCCTCTCTTCGAGCTGACCGAGTGCCGCCGCAAGACGGGCACCGTGGAGGAGTACTCCAACGCTTCGAGCATGCTCTTCCGCGCCGCCCGAGAATCCGAGGAATCGGGTGTCAAATTGTTCACCCGGCGGGCCTCCTTCCGCCCCTCGCCACGCCGTCGAATTCACCACCCGAGACGTTGGCGGGGGCCATGAGCCTTGCTCGGCGGTGGAGCTGATGGAGCTTCGACAAGATGGCAGCGACGACGGGCGATCCACACCACGCGCCACCACCGCCCCGGCGCCCGACCCGGCCCGCCGCACCACGCGCCACCGCCGCCGGGCGCTTCCTCGCCTCCTGTGCCGGTGCCGTGCCGGGCGCGTGGGCGTGAGCGCCGGGGACGCCGTCTCTCCAAGGAGGAGCAGGAGGAACATCAAGTCGGCTCGGCTTGTGCTTCAACCGCGACGGAAGTAGGCTCCGGGGCACAACACACCGCCCCGCATCTTCTACGTCGACGGGCGTCCGGAGACGGACGACGGACGTTGCGGCGATGCTGACCGGGGAGAGGCCCTGTTTATTCGTTGCATCTTTGTGGCAGGTGTGCGAGAGCTTCGACACGCTGCAGGTCCGTGCACTCCTCGGGACAACCCGTGCTGGTCGCCCGCCCTCGACACGTGGCTCGACGCGACAACTTCATCGGTGAACGCGCTGCCCACCGTTCCAAGGCTGCACATTCAGCCCCGCCCACGACCATCAGCGACGGTGGCCAACGGCGAACGCGATCGTCGCCCGGGGTTATTCGCGCCAAGCGCCCGATCACGGTGCACGCGGCGAGGCGTTCCGTCGACCGACCGTCATACGGCCGGGCGGGGTTCGACATCGTCCTCGGCACCCGGTGGTCGGGCACCCCTCGGGCCCATCGTTTGGGATGTTGCTACGCGGACTATACAGATTCAGTAGCGCCCGGCCGCACCATCTGGCTGGGACGGGGCGCTCGGCTGCGGGCCGACCCTCCACGCCATCATCGCTGCTCCGGACCAGCCCCGCAGCTCCGGCTCGGCCCGGGAGCCACTCCTCGGCGCCTTGCTCCACTCCCTCGGCGGCGTCTTCACGAGCCCCGCGGCCTCCCCCCCAACGTTCGCGACCTTTGCATCATCCTCAAGCCGGCGCGCCGGTGGCGGTGAGGCCGATACCGCTACCCGGCAGCCCACAAGGGGCGAGCTTTCGGCGTCAATGCTCGGCCATGATGGGCGGGGCATCGTTCATCGGAGTGATTCGGCGTTCTCCTCCCCGGTGCTCCTCGTCAAGAAACCCGATGGCTCCCCGCGCTCCTGCGTCGACTCTGAGCGCTGAACGCGCTCACCATCAGGATGCATTCCCAATTCCGGTGGTGGGCGAGCTCCTCGATGAGCTCCATGGCACCAAGTTCTTCACCAAGTTGGATTTGCGATCCGGCTACCACCAGTCGGATGCGAGCGAGAACATTCACAAGGCGGCCTTCCGCACCCACGGCGGCCTTTTACGAGTTCTGGTGATGCCGTTTTGGGCTGTAACGCCTGCGGCGTTCGCAGCGATGAATGGCGTCTTTGCGCCCCTTCCTTCGCCGGTTTGTTCTTGTGTTCTTTGGCGATATTTTGATCTCCACGGCAAGAGCCTGGGCGACCACCTTCGCCATATCCGCGCCCGTCCTCGAGGAGCTTCGTCGTCACCGGCTGTTCCTCAAAGCGCACCAAGTAATGCGCGTGCGTTTGTAGCCGTCGGTGGGCTACCTTGGCCACGTCATCTCGAGGCGGGCGTCGCCATGGATCCGTCCAAGGTGCAGGCTATCCGCGGACCGCCCCCCTCGGTCCTTGCGGGCGGTCGCGAGGGCTTCCTCGGGCTGGCGGGCTACTACCGCAAGTTTGTCCACCACTACGCACGGTGGCAGCCCCATTGACGGCCCGCTTCTGAAGAAGGACGGTTTCGCGGAACGAGGGCGCCCGCGGCAGCGTTCGCGCGGCGCTCAAGGATGCGGTCACCTCGGCCCCTGTCCCGCCATGTCCGGACTTCTCGGGCCCGTTCGTCATCGGTCGCGGCGCCTCCTCCCACGGCCGGTCGCGGTCTTGGTCCAAGAAGGGCACCCCATCGCATTCTTGGCCCGGCGATTGCTCCCGGCATCGGCGTTGGCGGCACTCTGGCGGAGCTCATCGGCCTCGTCATGGCTGTTCGCACCGGGCGGTCGTACCTGTGGGGGCGCCGGTTCGATGCGTCAAGACCGATCACTATAGTCTCAAGTTCCTTTGGATCGGCGGCTCGCGACAATCGCCGCAGCACCATTGGGTGGGCAAGCTCACGGGCCGATTTCTCCGTCGAGTACAAGCCGGGCGACCAATGTGGTGGCGGATGCCCCTCCCGCCGCGACACGCCGGACGACGGGCGATCTTGGCCCTCTCCCGCGCCCGTTTTGATGTCTTTGGACGGCTCGGGCGAGGAGCAAGCGCCACGAACCCAACTTGACCGGTGGCCCTTCCGCGATGAGCTCGGGCCGGCTCCCGCGAGGCACCTTGGGCGGTGGTCGGCGGCATGGTGCGGTTCGGCGGGGCGCCTCTTCGTGCCGCCATCTTCCCCGTTGCCCTTCGGGCTGCTGGCTGCGGTGCACGCCGGCGGCCATGAAGGGGTGCAGCGCGACCATCCACCGCCCGCCGCCGTGATTTTCACTTTCCTAACATGGCGGTGGTCCAAGATTATGTGTGGGAGTGCCCCACCCGCGGCGCCACAAGTCCGAGCATCTCCACCCAGCCGGCCTTCTCCTTCCTCTGCCCGATTCCGCAAGGGAGTGCGGGTGACGTCGCTGGGCCTGGACTTCGTCGAGGCGCTGCCCGGGTGCGCGGCAAGTCCGTCATCTTGACGGTGGTGGGCCAGGTTCAGCAAGTCTTTGTCATTTTATTCCCTTGGCGCATCCTATTCGGCGGAGTCCGTCGCGCGAGGCCTTCTTTAGAGAGATCGTCCGCCTCCATGGTGTGCCGCAGTCCGTGGTGTCGGACCGCGACGTAGTGTTCACCTCAAGTTCGGAAGGAGCTCATGAGGTTGATGGGGACCGATCCGCACATGACGCCGGCCTTCCACCCTCGGTCGATGGCGATCCGAAGTCGGGCGAACGGGGGTCATCATCATGTACTGAGGTGCCTCACGGCGATCGACCACGCCAATGGCTGCGGTGGCTCGCCGTGGGCGGAGTACATCTTCAACACCGCCTACGAGCTCCCTCGCGACACGCCGTTCCGCATCGTCTATGGGCGTGACCCTCCGTCCCTCCGGTCCTATGAGCGGGCGACGCAGCGTGGCTGCTGTAGCTCGAACCATGGAGGAGCGCGAGGAGTTCCTTGCTGATGTGCGCCATCGACCGGCGCAGGCCCCGGCGGTCGGAAAAAATACTACGACCAGGGCCACCGTCTTTGTTACGCTTGGCCGGGCGATTGGGTGCTCCTTCGGCTCCGTCATCGGTCTCCCTGCCTCCATCACCGCCGAGGGCGCCGGCAAGCTGAAGCCCAAGTATTACGGGCCATACCGTGTCCGGAGCTCATCAACGAGGTTGCTGTCCGCCTCGAGCTTCCACCACGCGCCCGTATTCACGCCGTGTTCCATGTGGGGGTCCTCAAGAAGTTCCATGGTGCTCCACCGACTGCCACACCGCCGCTGCCCCCGGCTGCACCATGGAGCTGTCACCCGGAGCCGGGAGGGCTGTGAAGTTCCGCCCGCATTTCGCGGCGTTCAGCAGGTGCTCATTCACCGGAAAGACCAGTCCCCGGCTTCAGCGACTTGGGAGGACGTCGACACCTTCCGTGCCAAGTTCCTGCATTCTAGCTCGAGGACGAGCTGCCTCTCGAGGGAGGAGAGATGTCATGTGGGGACGGCCGTATGTCCGGCGCCGGGCGAGCCCGTGATGTCAGGCGTGCAGCGAGAGGGCCGCCAGCGTGCAGGAAGAACAGGCCGGGATTAGTGGCTAGATGAGATAAGAATAGATATTTGTTTCCTTTTATTATTTCCAAATTATCTCCTTATTCCTAGGAGAGATTAGTTGAGCCCAAGGCTATTTATCTTGTAACAAACATTGGTCAAAGGCAATCAAGATTATTCCCATCTAATCTCCTCTCTACTTCTCTAAGCCGCGTGCCTGGGGTATAACCCGGCAGCGAGACTTCGTCGAGGGGAATAACCCCGACGTTTACCCACGGAGCGACTACGAGCTCGGAGTCGTGGGGTCGCCGTCGTTGGGGATCTCAGCCCTTGACATGTACACTAATACGATTTTATTGTAAGTCGCTTTCAGAGTTATTTTGGTTGAAGACTCGTACATGTTTAACTTTCTTGAACATATGCAAAATCCTTACCTGCGTTGTGGTTAATAACATACTGTCTGCTCTGCATCAGTATGTTATAGAGCTAGCAATGCTTTCCAACAAGGATTTTGCATATGATAGTAGTTTCACTTACAGCAGACATATTGTTTGTGATGCAATGCTATATTACTATCATAAGGCTATAAATTATACATAAGCCATGCTGCCATCTTATATAAATGCCATCTTATGTAAATGAGTAATGGAGACCCTCAAGAAGAGTTGTCTCTGCCTACTTTGTACTTCTTGCGGTAACTACTTGCAGTAGTTTTAGTTACTAAGTGATCTGCTTCTTGCAGATGTAAAATGTGCCAGTTGACATGCTTGGGTTACTTCTTTATAGTGTGAAAAGTTGAACTGAACTTATATTAGATGACTAGATGATGAGAAAGAATGTAAAAAAAAAAACTAAATTGTTGATAGAAGTAAATCAGTAATTCCACACTGGCCGTGCAGATCGATCAAGTGCACTCCGAACTTCAACTTGACCGTGGTTTGATCGATGAAAAGGAATCAGAGATCCAGCGTATCTGTCTGAGTAACAACCAGGTATGTTGTTTAGCAATCAAGGGCTATAGAGTGCTGACAGATTGGGTTTGTCTTGCATTTGCTTGAAAAAGACTTATTACTTTATCATAAACACGTTCAATGCAGTATATTGAAGAAAATGACAGGCTCAGAGCTATTCTCGGTGAATGGAGTGCTTGAGCCGCAAAAGGTAATCTTGGTGCAGTGCTATTGTCTATTTATGGCATTTCCGTGATGCTGAAGGACAAGATGTGCTTATGTTTATTGACAACATTTTCCGTTTCACTCAGGTAATTTCCGCAGGCCATTTCTTTTGCCTAAAAAATGATATACAGCTTTGGAGTCATTACCTTTCTAGTTCTTTTGTTTGAATAATGTGTTCATGTTAAATTTGGTGCCATTGTTGCGCTCTTAATATCAGGCAAACTCTGAGGTGTCTGCTCTTCTTGGACATATCCCAACAAGTTGTGGGATACCAGCCAACGTTTGCCACTGATCTTGGAGGTTTGCAAGACAATCAACTGACCAGCGTACAGGTATGCCACCCTCCCAATCTTGCCTCATCAATTCTCAATGTAGGTGGGAACTGTTCATTTTGTGGGAAACTCCTCACGTTCAACAATCGAGCAGCACTAGCAAAGGGTTCTGTTTGTTTATGGGTCAATGGCACACACTAGCACTTTCTGTTAACTATTACAAAGCAATGTAACTCTCTTTGGTAGGATTTTTTTCTGAAGCACTGTTTATAGTCTAATAAAACTTAATTTCTATCTGGGTTTCAATTTTCAACACTCGGTTACCACCCATTTATATCAGTTTACTGTACTGACAACTGGTAACTTAAAGGCCACTACACCAATTTATACATCAGGGTTTAGTTTATACATAGAAAATAAAACAAAATTAAGAAGACACTAAACACCAGTATGTCAAGCATAATTGTAATTCAACATAGTTTATGTGTCATTACTTAGAAAGCATAAGTCCATAAAAGAATCAATGGCTCTCACTGCTACTGCTGATGAAACAATTAAAAGGATCCAACATCTGTAATCGATTTCATATGAAAGCCAGCTTTGGTTTCTCAAACATAGCATGCATGAATCCTAGCACCTGGCCCCATGATTTAATCAATTTTTTTTGTGTAGTATAGTTTGCTTCCAGATAAAAATTCCTTTGTGGGCCTGTAAATTTCTTCTCAGGAAAGCAATGATCGCTCTATTGAGTATTGACTAACCTCACCTGACCATGTTTAGGTCAGGTGCCTTTCCTGTTTATGCTGTGATCGTTTTAATATCATCAATTGCCATTTTTTTTTTTTTCATAATGCAATGGAACCTGTTACAGCTGTTAATGGAAATATAGAGTTCTTTTTAAGAAAAATAATATAGAGTTCTTTCATTTCAGATAAATCAGTCTTCATGATAGGCATGTTCAATTCTGTACCTAATTGATGTAGACTACTGAGTCTTGGAGGCAGCATCACATATTTTGTATACTTTTCTAAGTTGTCTTCCTAAGTTGTGCCGTAAGTTACTTTTCTAAGTTATGTGCTTAACTTGTCTCTTAATAGGATAAGTTGAAGTTCTCTTAACTTATGAGCATAAGTTTTACAGATTAACTCATGAGCATAAGTTGTCATGAATAACGTGTCTTCCTAAGTTATGCCATAAGTTTTTGCTGATAATATTATTTAGTAAGCCATGATGAAAATACTAACTAGTCTTTTTTATTTTTTCAGTCATTCCAAAGTCAAGTAGGACAAGTAGGACAACTGATTTTAGAAACAAAGCGTCATATTGCACAAACTGAAAATCCAGCTAACTTAATGCTCTCAAGGACTGCAAAAATAGTAAATGACCGGTCTCTCAGTTGCACGTTGTTCTTTATTTGGATAAGCTGCAGACACCACTACAGCAGGCAATGGCTCTGCATAGGTCCAGATCAATGTAGGAGCTCTGATCTTGCACCATTTTTTTCTTACAAGAAGGAATTCTTAATCATTCTGGAAGGAAAAGAACTAAATTCAAATTAATGGGTGCTGAATAGAAGATTGTTTCGTCAAACTTTTGCTGTAGGTAACACTGAATGTACAAATTTTTAGTTGCCATTTCATTTATGGTGCAGTATCTGAATTTAGATACACCATATTGAGAAATTCAATGATCCCAACTAAATCTCAATAATGTTTAGGTTTCTGATAATAGGTATCTTATATAATAGCTATCTAACTAGGCTTGTGTTGATAATAGCTATATCCACTATTGAACTAACCAGGTTTGACAGTACGATGATTTGAAGCTTGATCGTGTTGTTCCTGTACCATTTAATTATGAGAAAATAAATGTCATTGTTATCGTTATCATTAAACAAATGTTTATATATTAATGAAACTGCATTAATAGGCCACTGGATGGCTGGATTAGTTTGTGATGTTAGCAGGTTTATCAAGTGATTCTGATTTTTTTTTTTCTCGTGAAATACATTTGGTTTTCAGGGAGATAGTGATTATGTCTATTTTTTTGCACATAAGTTGTTTGGTTTATTGTATTATATTTTCACATAACTTGCAGTTATTAACTTATGTGTTGAACTCGGTTTACTAAATTATATGCTAAAGTTTTTGTTAGCAGCTTGTTTTTTATTAACTTGTGATACCTCATAGATTGTTGGATTATAGGCTAAAAGGATTGCACAACTGCCACTCTGTTCTTATATCTTTCTTCATTTTAAAGTGAAACTGCTGATCTGCACATTGAATAGTTGTTTCGGTTTCAAAATATGCAGTGATGCAGATAGATGCACGTGATACTGTGTGCTGCGACTGTAAGGCACTTGTTAATCAGGTAAGGTATATGCATTGGAATATCATCGAATCTCTCTAAACTGAAATTTGTAAGTGCATTGGCCGATCGGTGGATGAATTTCTTGTGTTTGCTCTTGCATAGTGGAATTGTGATTCCTTTTTTTTTTTTTTTTTTTTGGTTTCTTATGTTCGTTGTCTTTTTGCAAGTGATGTCCTGCTCCATTGATCTAACTCCTTGATTGGGAGGACCTGGAACATAGGTGCTGGTTGGCATGTTTATATATTGTTTTAAATCCATGTTGTGGATGCACCTTAACCTGTATACTAAGGCGGGCATCCTACAACTAAAATCATTTATGCTAATGCAAGGGGCCATCTGAATTTATCAGATGCACCTCTCTCTATCGATGGTGACTCGATGCTAATTTCTGAATAATGTTACATATCCTGTTAGTACTCTAACTATAGCAGAGCTTCTTTCATTTAAATGTTACACATCATGTCATGTGCGTGTAATTTTTGAATAATGAATTATTATTATTATGTGACTTCCTCCAAGGATGTGTTCTGGCATAGGTCAAATTTTATCCTCACGGACCACGTCTCATCAGACATAATAATTTTTTTTCATGTCTTATTTTGCAGCCACTTTCGGGATGCACAGCAAGACTTAAAATATTTGTTTGAGAGGTTAGTTCCTTTCCTTTTGCCTATCATGTGTATCCTATGAATGTCATTTGCAATGAGCAAACAGCATCTATATATGGAAATTTTGTTACAGGTAGTTGCCATCAACTCATCATGGCACATATTCTTAAGATCTCGGTAGTATGGAACCTTTCATCCCAGCTTTCCTTCCTGCCATCTTCAGGGGTGACCTTGTCGAGGTTCGATTCAAGGGGTGATCGATGAGTGTTCTCCGGGATTCATTGGACATATTAAATTAACTCACTAGCCATAGTTTGGTCTTACTGTTTTGTTATATAAGTTTACGCATATGTTAGATAGTACATGTCGTAGTTTAGTCTTATTGTTATGTTACGTAAGTTATACACTATAAGTTATACGCATAGTTAGATAGTACATGTCGTAGTTTGGTCTTGTTATTATGTTATGTAAGTTATATACTATAAGTTGTACACTATAAGTTATACATATAAGTTAGAGAGTACATGCGTAGTTTGGTCTTACTATTTTATTGTATAAGTTATACAATAAAAGTTATACGCATATATGTTAGACTGTACATGTCGTAGTTTGGTCTTACTGTTATGTTGTGTAAGTTATACACTATAGGTTGTGCACGATAAGTTATACATATAAGTTAGAGAGTACATGACATGGTTTGGTCTTACTATTTTGTTATATAAGTTATACAATATAAGTTATACGCATACGTTAGGCAGTACATGTCGTAGTTTGGTCTTATTGTTATGTTGTGTAAGTTATACACTATAAGTTGTACACTATGAGTTATCTGTATAAGTTATAGGATACATCTTGTAGTTTGGTCTTATTGTTATGTTCTATAAGTTATACACTATAAGTTATCACGTAGAAGTTAGAGAGTACTCAGGTGATAAGTTATGTTTAATTTACACTTATATAACTTGCATAGTTAAGTTTTGTGTGCAAACAATTATGTTTGACTTGCATTTTTTAAGTTATTGCTCATAACTTGTATCCTTAACTTATTTATGTTCGAGTTACCCAATTCCTTTCCACGGCCGACCGCGAGTTTTCCTATCTCGCGGTCGATCGACCGCCCCTCCTCTCCTTCCCTTTTCATCGCACTTTTCCCGCCCGTTCCCTTTCCGTTTCCGTCCGATTGCACGTGGCAACCGCTCCTCTCCTCCGCCTCCCGCTCCGTGCCTCCTCGCCCGCGCGCGCCGGCGCACCACCTATCCCCCGGCGGTTACCTCTTCAATCGCGCCGCCTACTGCATGGCGCTTCGCCACCATGTCGCGGGCCACCACCTCCTGCCCTAAACCTAAACCACGCGCGCGGCCTACGCCCGCTTTGATTAGGGCCTAAGGTTGCGCGCAGTCTTGCAGCAAAATAGGCGGGATGCCGTCGGCCGTTATCGGGGAGAGGTGCACACACCGCATTCGCACACTTTCGCGGAGAGAGGAGCCATGGGCCATGGGCGGCGGCTTTGAGCCCCTCGAGCAAGAGATGTGCGAATGAATCACCCTCATCCCTTTTGTTCTGTATGCCACTGAGCATGTAAGTAATTCCATAGCCTTTTGCGGCACAATCGGGAAAGCGCTAGTGACCGGAGGGAACAAGGGGTCGAGCTGGCGTCTTGCGGCGCCGGGCGTTTAAGGGCCGAGGGTCGATCCCGGCGGCGAGGAATGAGGCGAGGGGTTTAGAAGCGGTCGAGTGCATCGGTTTGCCATAGGCGACACCGAGGTTTACTTCCACCAGCTTCGATGTCACCGACCCCCTCTAGCGCCGCCCGGCTCGGCGGAGTTCGTCGGGGATCAACCCGCCGGGGCTTGACATCCTGGTATGACAACCTCTTACTCATGTGGTTCTTAGTGAATTTGGGTTTGGTGGAAAAGTGATAATGATCCGTTAAGATTTAGGGGGTGAGACTGAGAACTAGCATATGTTTGGTACATTTTGAGCCAACAGGAAATTCAGATGATTCATTTTGGGCTCCGAACATGGATGTGCCCATAGGGTTATTTTGGCTGTACTAACTAAAAATCTTATGATGATGGTCACTGCTTTACTACTATGCATAGCTGTTTCGCTATGTTTTTGACATTCTGAGCCAGCAATAAAATCTGATTTTGTCTCATCGGTTGTACTAACCAAAGCTCTTATGGGTTTTGGATACAACCGTGCATGGCCATTTTAGTTCAAAATTCCATAAAACGTTGCTCTTTACAGTTCCAGGAAACAAATTCAGGAATCAAGTTGTTACTTGGTTTTTCACATCTCTGAACTTTCCTTAAGTACACTTTAGTATTTGGTTCAAGTGATTCTTTTTTGTGTTCTTTGTAATGCATCACCATGGCACTGGCACCACCATGGTTCAAGTGATGCACATAGCTATTTGCTTCATCCGATTTGATGCTTGCTATTTTTTGTGTCGACAGATTTCTTTGTCTTTGAATCTGTCTAATTCTAGACCGTCCATGTTAAACTTTAAGATTCGTGTTTTTTGACAAAGGAAACAGGTTAGTGTGTTTCTAATTATATTATCTTATATTTAAATTTACACTTTAGTTTTCACTGTAATTTTAATGATGGACTGATGTAATTTTTGAAAGAGGTTACCTATGAGTAATCTGATAATATGTAATCTGTATAGTTTTTAATTTTTGAGAGATTTAACTCGTATTGTGTCTCCCATAGAAAATATTTGATAAATTTTTAAATTTTTCATTTGTCAATCTGCTTATATGCTTTTGTCTTTTATCTGAACTTTTATATTTGCCAATCTGTACATGACAGATTTGTCAATCTGTTTATATGCCAATTTGTCAATCTGTTTTATATGTCAATTTGTCAATCTGTATAGTTTTCATTTTATCTAAACTTTTAAATTTTTAATTTGTCAATCTGTTTATATGCTTATGGATTTCCTCTGGAATTTTATATTTGCCAATTTGGACATCATAGTAGACTCATCATACAAAGAACGAATGTAGAGCCTGTGGTCAAGGTGCAGTTACTTGCTGGCCCATTCAGATGCTGGATCTTGGTGTGTCCTATTTCAATCAGGGCGGGGGCAGCGCAACAAGGATGAGGTAAGGAGAGTTGTCATTTTGTCAGCATATTGCAAGTATCACCTTTTGGCCGCCAAGAAAACTTCAATGGTCACACTATTTATTGCACGAGCAAATTAGTATGACTTGGCTTGTAACTAATGTATTTATTAGCAGATTTCTACAAACAACACTGTGGGATTGCAGTAACATGACTCCTGAGGAGACCCTAGAGGGATGTAAACCGCTGCTAGCAAGGCCAGAGCTGTAAAACAACTGTAGGTAGGAACCAACGAAGGAAGGGCGGCCACAACATATGGCTTCTGGATGAGGGGAGCATCAGTAGTTTGACAAGCTAAGCTTCAGAAGCCTAGAATAAGATGCTTGAAAAGATAGAATCCTAGAATGTTGTTAAAAAATATGTTGAAGGAAAATCTTAAATGGAGTACAACACCTGTTGCATTTACCTAGTACAATGTAAAAGTTGATTTTATTTACGTCTCCCCCCACCCTTTTTAACCCTATTCCACTGTCCCTGAATGATTTATGTTTCTAAAAAGAAAAAGAAAAAAGCTGGTAACCTAAAAGATAAAGAGAATGATTTATGTGTGTAAGTTATTTCTTGAAATTTTTGTTTTTAAGTCGTCTAGTGTAACTTAACTCCTGCATCTATACATAAAAGAAGCCGTTAAGAAAAAAAAATTGTGGTGCGTGGTTTTAAAAAAAAAGTCCAATCTGCGATTGAGAAAGAGAAATAGATTGTGTTGCAGGCCAAAGAGAAAGGGAATTTGACCTCTTCCGATTTTCCAAAAGTGGAAAGGAGGTTTAATTAATACTTTCCTAGATGGGAAAAATTGGTTTCCGCGAAATAGTGACGCCCGTTCGTATTCGACGATATACGGCAGCATCCATATTGCAAAAAACACGGTATCTACTTATATGTTTTCCTTTTTTTGTTTTGTTATAAAACTTTATAAAATCTCATAGAATCCAAAGCGGTCCATATATCGGCTTAAAATATGGACCGGAGAAATACCAATGGGCCGTGCTGGCGCTCCCAATGACAAAGGGACAAATGGGCCCAGGTTACACAGCTCGTTGACCGACCCTTCTCCTGCGCGTCGAGATTCACGTCGGCCAAGCAATGCCAAGAAAGGGTCGATCGTGAAGGATGGTTGCCTTGTTAATTTGTCCTTTGATCTCACCATGCATGATGACATCAGCAAGCCAAGTATAATAGGTGACGTCAGCTTCATTTCGCTATAAGTAATTAATTTGACCCCACGTACCATCCACAAGAACCACCCATCCGTGGATCTAGATGCAGTCACGGAACCACCGTACCCATCCGTGATTCAAACAAACAACAATAAAAAATCATGAGTCTCCATCCTTAGCTATTTTGTCAGGGTAGTCCACATCGTAACAGCCCAATCAGCCACTGGTACAAAAAAAAAAAAAAAAAATATCACAATACGTACAGTCTCTTCATAAGATAATTTATGGTATTGGCTAACTTGACCTAACATGTCCCTCGGGCATTTGACTAGCGAAGGGCCATGTGATCCCTAATGACGCGGAATATATAATATACAACCCAGATAGATTTTAATTTGACGAAGACCAAGACGTTGTTCTATTATTTGCTTTATTCTGCTGTCCTAATGGATTAAAGAACAGAAGACGACGTGGACTTTAGAATTGAACTATATAATATCGGGACGCGAGATGCCCGCGCTTGCTGCCTCGCCCACTTACTGTGCACTCCCGTCGATCCCGTCCACCTCATCTGTCTGCAACGCGCCTGCAATAAAAAACCCACTGCACCTGCACATCTCACATGCAAATCCGCCCTATGCCCCGTCTTCATGCAAGATGCCTTCACTTGAATAAAACAAAACACTGCGCCTGTATGCTAGTGCGTCTATGTAAATCTACCCCACATGTTAGTAAGCCTACGCTAGAAATGTCCAGAAATGGGGTCTGGACATATTTACAAAAATGGGTTTGTGTGTACAACAACAACAACATTCAGATAACTACATTTGCAACATACTCTTTATGGATCCTCTCTCAGCCAAGTGCGTATGGTTGCTAGGCCACTTAATGACACTCACTCCCATTTATTGACTTATCAGTTGAAATTGTTCGCTTGGAAATTTCTCGAAAAGCTAATTATAGGTTCTTCTCTCACGTCTGAAACAGCGCTTACAACTGCAACATATGTCTGATACATAGGGATGAAAACAAAAATGATCATTTCTGATTTTTGAAAATCAGGCTTAAATGGAAATGGTAGCTGAAGCAATTTTTCCCTATTGCGATCGTTTTTGAAGATTCCGTGTTCACTGGTAATTTACCATTAGTAATTACCGAATCGAAGGCTTTTAATCCTAATCTATTTATAGGCTACACGATGCATACTTTAGGTCCATTACACCCACATCTAAACATGCACATCTTAAATCTACACACTCAAGCAGCAAGCACATAAGTCAAAACTTTTTTTGGAAACAAACTATATGACAAATATTGCATACGTATAGGAATATGAAGCAAATTTTAATTTCTATATATATAGTGTCTATGTAATTTTGCAAGTATATAGTATTATCTTAGAAGATAAGTTATGGTGTTGGCTAAGTTCACCTAACATGTCCCTCGGCCATTTGATTAGTGAAGGGCATGTGATCGTTAATGACGCGGAATATATAATATACAATCCAGATTTTAATTTGACGAAGACCAAGACCTTGTTCTATTACTTGCTTTATTCTGCAGACCTGATGGATTAGAGAACAGATGCACCCTGCACATCTTGCAAGCAAACCCGCCCTATGCATGCCCTGTCTACATGCAACTTGCCTCCACTTGAATAAAAGAAAACTCTGCGCCTGTATGCTAGTGCGTGTACGTAAACCTACCCCCACATGCTAAGTAAGTCTACGCTTGAAGTCGTGCGTCTAGGTAAACCTACCCCCACATGCTAGTAAGTCTACGCTTGGAGTCGTGCGTACCACGCGCCCGCTGAAGGCCGCCTCGAGCCTAGTAATGTGCATGCACGTGGGGACCGCATTTGCATGTGCCTGCTTGCACTAGTACACAAATCTTCACCGTGGCGGGCAAATTTGATTTTGCGTGGCAGGCAAACGTGCTTGTCATGTATAGGTGGTCACGAGTTAATTCGTGAACTACCGTGTAGGGTCGAGATGGGGACTAGAGGGGGGTGAATAGTCCTTTCTAAAACTAATTGCGCCGGCTAAACAAATATAATGCGGAATTGAAACTATTCGTTTAGCCAAGACTTCACCCCTCTAGCTATGACTCTAAATCACCTCACAAAAGATCCAACGCAAAGCAAATTAGGAGATAAGCCTAGCTTGAGCTCCTAACCGTTTCTATTGCAAGGTCACACAAACTTATGCACTAGTACTTCAAACAAGGGTGAGCTCCTACACAATTCTAATGAGCAAAAGCACAAAGCCAATCCTAAGCTCACTAGATGCACTAAGGACAAGGCGACACACGCCTAACCCAAAGGCTCAAATTACTTAGCTACACAAACTAAGCAAAGCAACTAACAAGCTACACAAACTAGTAATTGCAAGAGCTACTCCACAAGCACAAGTACAAGGTATATATGAATGTAAATACAAAGCTTGTGATTTGGAGAATGCAAACCACCGAGAAGAGTAGACAAGTTGACACCGGTGATTTTTTACCGAGGTATCGGGAAGCTTGCCAACTTCCCCCTACTCCTCGTTGTGTCGACCAACACCTTGGGTGGTTCCTTTGGTGTTTCACCTAGATGGTTCTTGATTGTGATTCTCCGATCACTTGCCCCTCAAGGCACGCCCGCAAGGTACCGTGAAGACACCACTCTCAAGTGAGCCTCTCAAGGCACCGCAAGACACCACACGCACAAGGGAGGTACTCACCGACACGCTCTAGTAGTCGCGCTCTTCGCGATCCCCGCGAGGTGAGCACGAACCTCTCACAAATCCTCCGCCGAGCACCGCACAATCTCCGTTGCGTGCTTCACGAAGTCTCTTGCCACTAAGTCGTCTAGGAGGTGGCAACCTCCAAGAGCAACAAGCACACCCGGCTTGCAACACGATCACCTAGTGCCACGAATGCGATCTCTCAATGCGAATGCACTAGAATCACTCCTCACTTTGATTTGGATGAACACTATCAATCACAAGTGAGTGGGAGGGCTCTCAAGCACCACAACACAAGCCACCAAGGCCCAAGTGTGCTCAACACCCGAAACAAGTTGGGTATGTGGTGTATAAATAGCCCAAACCGAGAAACTAGCCGTTGGGGACGAAATCCACGGCTTAGCGGCGATCGACGGGACGCACCGACCGGACTCACCAGTGAGTCGGTCGCGAGTCGATCATAGCGTCCGATCCTTCGCGTCCGGCAAAATTCAGGCTACTGAGCTCTCTGCCGGACGCGGCCGGAGCCTCCCGGCCGGTGCGTCCCGGTCGCTCCAATGTGCGTCCCATCGCTGCGTCCGATCAGACCTTTGCTTGGTAAAAGCGGCGATATCTCCTTCATCCAAACTCCGTTTTCGATGATCTTGGACTCTATGAAAAGCTTACTCAGAGGGCTACACAACCCACATGGTTACTTGATCTAACTCACAATGGATCAAAGCAATATTCCACTCTAAGGGCAGTCAAGTATCCGAGAAACACCGAAACAACTTCTCCTTTGCAAATGTGCCAACACCACCAAGTGTACATCACCATGTGCATGTGTGTTAGCATTTTCATAATCATTTTCAAAGGATTTTCTCTTGCTCTTACCACGCCACTCGATCCTAACACATCGCAAAGTTAGATCGCTCAAGTGGCACTAGATGACCGATATGCAAACAAGTTTGCCCCTCTTGATAGTACGACCATCTATCCTAAATCCGGTCATAAACTTCTCTAAGCACCAATGACCGGTGAAATGAAATGCCCTGTAGCTTATACCTTTGCCTTGCGCATTTTCATTCCGCTCCATCTTCCAAGTGCCGATGCAACACATGCACCAACACGATCACCATATGATATGATCCACTTCATATCATCACGTGACACTATTGGTCCATCGATCTTGACCTCACTTGCTCTTCACCGTTGCGTCGGTCCGTCGGCGCCAAGTCTTGCCCAAGCTTCACCGCCTCACGGTCCACCGCTTCTTGCCTCGACTTGTGCTTCACACTTGCAACCGGTCCATCAAGCCAAGCCTTGTCTTGATCTTCACCACCTTGGTCACATGACTCCATGTCATGTCTCATATGCAATAAAGCTCCTTCATTGCACCATCATGCGTGAACTAATCTCCTGTGTATTATCTCAATCACACATATTAGTTCACCTAATGTTGACACTCAATTACCAAAAACACAAGGGACCTTTCAATCTCCCCCTTTTGGTAATTGATGGCAAACTACAAAGATATGGAATTGAAGATTTAATTCCAAGCTAGCACTTCATACAAGTATAAATTGCTAACTTGGTTTGGATTTTATGTCACTTATCCAACATTTAAGCTCAAAGTCAAGATTTGGATAAGCACCATAAAATCCGACTTGGTAGTGGTAACTCCCCTATATGTGTGCCCAATTGATTTGAATTCAAGGTTTGCACAAATACATAAATTTAAAAATTTTGGGAGGGTTAACACTACAAAGCGATGCTAAGGTATATAGGATAAACCTTTGAAGCGTGATACCAATCGGAGTTGCAAATTTGAAGTTCATCCTTAGCATCATCCATGTAACTAGACACACATCAAAACTCAAGATACCATGTGAGATCAACATTATATGTAATGGCACTTGATTCTCATGAAGCATATATATGTCTAGCTACAACCTATGCATGCTAGTTATAATATCATCAATCAAGTTCTATAACTAGCATACACCACACAAGCATTGCATATAAATTTTTTAAAAACTTATGCAAATGCAAGCAAGCACATGAATATGCACATATCAAATGCAATCAATCAAACAAGTTCATGAGCTTGCTCCCCAACTTGTGTGCTTCTCATATGTCCAAGAATTTTGATCCTCCTCTAATCTTCAATCTTGCAATCCCTCATGGTCCATGTCCATGTTCCATTCTCTCCCCATATTCATATCTTTGTCCAACTTCTCCCCCTTTGTCATCAATTTCCATAAAAGGTATGCCTCTTTTGATACAAAGGGTGGTACTTGGGGTGGATGGTTGATTCTTGAATCTTCATTTTTGATGGACACACCATATGTTGGAATGACACCACTTGTAACTCACATGTGGAAGCATGAAAATCACCTAGAAATGCCACATGTAGGTCACTTGTAGGATCTTTAACCTTGATAACTTGAGGTGGGGCACCTCCCCTATGTCAAAGCATATGTCAATCCACTTTAATTTTTGAGGGTAGCTTTCTTGAGTTGAATTGATCACTTAAAGTTGAGGATCACTTGTGGAACCACCGATTCTTGCAACTTACAATGTGGATGCCACTTGAAAATATTTGTCAATTGTAATCAATTCTTGAACTCGATTGTTTTCATGAGCCTCTTCTTGTTGACTTGAACTAAATGATTTGCCATAGCTTTCAAGTCGGTTTGATCCAATGACAAGCTTCTTCACACCTTATATAAGGGTTATCTTGCCAATGTTGTACTTGTCACTTGATGGCATTCCAAAATAGATCAAGTACTTGGGATCACTAGCTCATGAACAAACTCATATACAAACCACTAGATCATCAAATCATTCAAGCAATAGTGGTAGTAATGAATTTAAAACTTTCATTTGTCATGCATGACCCTAATAAGCATGTACTATATGCACTAACCGCATACTAGTAAGTGATGAAATGATCATGCACAATACAATGATACCTTTGCTATCTTGGAGTAGAGGATAGTCAATATGATTCCAATTTCTCTCCGCAATAGCAATGTGAAGTCCATTTCTTTAGCTTGGTGAAGACCAAATATATATCAATATGAATTCCATGCTTCACCCATAAGAATTGAAAACCACTAATGATCAAGTGTACTATCTTTATGTTGTGGTTGGCTTGCTTTCTTTTGATCTTTGCTTGCATGAGAGAATACTACTTGAATTTGCATGAATGTCTCTCTTTTGAGTGTTGCTTGCTTTCTTTTGATCAATCCTTTTGATTTCTTCAACTAAGCATCTTGAATATCCCTAGATCATCACTTCCATGTTGGCCCCTCCAAGCATCCCTACTTGTCAATCCCACTCATGGGCGGCTCGCTCCTCTCTAGGGAGAAGTGATCTCACCGAGAACTATCCTTGACACTCACTTGAATTGAATTTGATTGATTGATCCAAGTGATGGACTTGATATGATGAGTAATCTTGATTCTTCTTTAAGTCCTTTTCTTTCTTTTTGAAGAGATACAATGATCATTTGAACTCAAACTTGTCTCTCCATCTTGAGTTTGGTCTTGATCTTCAACTTGAGTATCAAAAGGTGTACAAAGTACACTCCCCAAATCATTGGCTTTTGTACTCATTGCTTGTCATGCTTCTAACTTAATTCAAAACCAAACTTAGGTGCCTCAAATACTTATAAATATGAATCCAACTTGAGGACCTTTCAATCAAAGTGACTCTTGATCAATCCAATGTTTGTCACTTTTCTGGCAGATTTTTGTACATCTCAAAGAATAAACTATATCTCACAATGTACTTGTTGAAACACCATGAAATTTGGTGGAGATGTGCAACACTAAGTCATTTGGCAGCCATAAAAATTTGAGCTTCATACTCCTTCTAGATTGCTACCAGTTTTCACATCTTTCCACACTACCACATGCTGAAAACTGCTGCAGCATAGTTGACAAGTTCCACTCCAAAACCGAAGTATCCCTTATCTTCTCATCACGAAATTTTTTTGCAGCAACTTCTACCATAAGTATTGAGCATGTATACCAAATTTCAAGCCATTCTAATAAGATTTGATCATCCAAACATGGCTATTATCACAGCTCACACAGATTTTGCAATAGTGGACATATTTGAGCAATTGAGCTATGCTTTACCAATTTGAATGAAACTTGAAGCTAACTTGTTTGAATACTTTCACAAGACATATATCCATTCAAACCACCTACTAAATGTCATCTCATGATCATATCTATTCAAACCAACTCAAATTTGAATTCTAAGCATTGAATCCATTCAAGCATCTCATAGCAAGCAACATATGCATATATATCCAATTCAATCAACTCATATGCACCCAAATATGTATGATCAACTAGAAGTATACTTTTATAGCTTATGATCATCCAATAGCAAGCTTCAACTTAAATTATTTGCAAGCTTTCAAATATCCAATAAATCACCACAACTAGGATCATTCCACTTGTATGTTGTAGCTCATTTGGACTTCACTTGTCATGACTTGGCATTGGGATATAATAGCACCAAGCTTCATTACTTGACTCAATGAAATGATGAACAATATGAATTCAATTGAATCAAGTCTCCAATGCCATGGTACCTACAAACAATCATCCACTTTTTGATGGTACCCAAACTTGTTTGGGTCCTCTCAAGATTAGGTGCAACATACTTAGGCAATGCCTTAGTATGAGTAGCGGGATATTTTGCAATAGCAACCGAAGAGGTACCATTGTCATCCTTTCTAAGCATAGTATCATTATCAATTGAAATAGGCTTAGAATTTTCACCTAGAGGACATGAATGAGCCATGTGTCCCCTTTCCCGGCATAAGTAGCATCTTCTCTTTTGTTGAGCCCATTCTTCCTTGCTCATTTGATGCTTCTTCTTGCCTTGCCTCTCATGAATTGCTTGATCCTTCTTCTCAAGCTTGTTAAGACACTCCGAGGCAAAGTGTCCCATGTCTCCACATTCACGGCACTTGATGTGAGCAAATGTTATTTTCTTAGCTTAAATTTTGCTCATCATCTTGGCATCTTGGATATGAGTTTGATGCCTTGCATAAGCTCTTCCACCCCTTCTTGTTTTCTTCTTCTTCATCAAGTCACCATCATCTTCATGGTTGATCTTGACTTGATCTTGGGGGCTTCGGTTGAGGCTTTTCTTGTTGCTTCAACTTGAGCTTTTTCTTTATTTGGACAAGCCTTTGCAAGATGTCCCTTTTCATGGCATTGATAGCACATGAAATGAGATAGCTTCTCTTTTCTTGCTTCTTGAGCTTCTTTGCTATTTTCCTCCCACTTTTGATCAACTTCTTCTTGATGAACCCAAGACCACTCTTATCATGTAGGCTTCTTGGATTCTTAAGCCATGTGTCCCCTTTCCCGGCATAAGTAGCATCTTCTCTTTTGTTGAGCCCATTCTTCCTTGCTCATTTGATGCTTCTTCTTGCCTTGCCTCTCATGAATTGCTTGATCCTTCTTCTCAAGCTTGTTAAGACACTCGAGATAAAGTGTCCCATGTCTCCACATTCACGGCACTTGATGTGAGCAAACGTTATTTTCTTAGCTTGAATTTTGCTCATCATCTTGGCATCTTGGATATGAGTTTGATGCCTTGCATAAGCTCTTCCACCCCTTCATGTTTTCTTCTTCTTCATCAAGTCACCATCATCTTCATGGTTGATCTTGACTTGATCTTGGGGGCTTCGGTTGAGGCTTTTTCTTGTTGCTTCAACTTGAGCTTTTCTTCATTTGGACAAGCCTTTGCAAGATGTCCCTTTTTATGGCATTGATAGCACATGAAATGAGATAGCTTCTCTTTTTCTTGCTTCTTGACCTTCTTTGCTATTTTCCTCCCACTTTTGGTCAACTTCTTCTTGATGAACCCAAGACCACTCTTATCATGTAGGCTTCTTGGATTCTTCACTATTTGCTCAAAGAGGACCTTGGAGTTGTAGCACCTCTCTAGTCGGTTGCTCAATTTCTTCACTTTCTTTTTGAGCTCATCATTCTCCTTCAAAAGGTTAGTCTCACAAGACATAGGAGAAGAACAAGCATTTAAAGAAGAAGAACATGGCATATCCAATGAATTATCACAAGAGGTGGATACATGCGCCTACATCACAAGGGTTAGCACAAATATGTGATTGATCAATTGACCCAAGTGATGAGCTCTCACTAGTTTTAGATTTTTCATTTGAAAACTTCTTAGTGAGAAAAACATGATCTTGTAGCAAGTTATCATGAGTAACACTAAGTTCCTCATGAGCCAATTTTAGCACATCATGTGAACAAGTAGTAACATAAAGTAGATGCTCTCGTTGTTCACATGTTTTCTTTAGAAAAGAGATTTCATTTTACAACTTCATTGTTTTTGCTTTCTCATTTTCTAAAGTCATGGTCATGCTAGCAAGTCTACTAACAAGCTATCATATGAATCAACATGATCAACTATATTGCTACTTGATACCTTTGTGTCACCTTGTGACATGAGGCAATATGTCGATGTAGTAGATGGGCTTGTAGTAGCATCGTCAACCGAGCATGAACCATCATCATTGCCATCAAGTATGCTTGAGGTAGAATCATCACTTGCAACACTTGAAGCATCATTATCATCCTTGTCAAGTGAACTTGGTGTAGAATGATCATCATCATCACTTGACCATGAGGTGGAGCAATCTTGCTCAACATCCTCATGAATCACCTTCTTTGGTGCCTTGACCTCAAATTCACCATCATCCCATGTGCAGGCATCACCGAAGGTGCTCTTGATGGATTCCCACAACTTATGTGCGGATCCTTTGAGGTTCACCTTGCTAAGCATATCACAACTCAAAGCATTGGTTAGATAACAAAATGCATCACAATCATGGTCCATCATTTCCCTTTCAAACTTAGCAAGATTTTTGGGATCAATGACAAGATCAAGACGCTTTGTGACAACCCACCAAACCATAGGTCCCATGGCACGAAAATGGTCAAGCATATGGTGTTTCCAGCGTGCAAAGTGTGTGCCATCAAAAAAATATGTGTGTCACTCAAACAAACATCATCTAGCCCACTAGTCGCCATCCCTCTTGGGTCGGTTAAGACCACTAAATGAGAAACCCGGCTCCGATACCACTTGTAGGGTCGAGATGGGGACTAGAGGGGGGTTGAATAGTCCCTTCTAAAACTAATTGCGCCGGCTAAACAAATATAATGCGAAATTGAAACTATTCGTTTAGCCAAGACTTCACCCCTCTAGCTATGACTCTAAATCACCTCACAAAAGATCCTACGCCAAGCAAATGAGGTGATAAGCCTAGCTTGAGCTCCTAACCGCTTCTATTGTAAGGTCACACAAACCTATGCACTAGTACTTCAAACAAGGGTGAGCTCCTACACAATTCTAATGAGCAAAAGCACAAAGCCAATCCTAAGCTCACTAGATGCACTAAGGACAAGGCGACACACGCCTAACCCAAAGGCTCAAATTACTTAGCTACACAAACTAAGCAAATCAACTAACAAGCTACACAAGCTAGTAATTGCAAGAGCTACTCCACAAGCACAAGTACAAGGTATATATGAATGTAAATACAAAGCTTGTGATTTGGAGAATGCAAACCACCGAGAAGAGTAGACAAGTTGACACCGGTGATTTTTATCGAGGTATCGGGAAGCTTGCCAACTTCCCCTACTCCTCGTTGTGTCGACCAACACATTGGGTGGTTCCTTTGGTGTTTCACCTAGATGGTTCTTCGGTGTGATTCTCCGATCACTTGCCCCTCAAGGCACGCCCGCAAGGCACCGCAAGACACCACACGCACAAGGGAGGTACTCACCGACACGCTCTAGTAGTGTCGCTCTTCGCGATCCCCCGCGAGGTGAGCACGAACCTCTCACAAATCCTCCTTGAGGAGCACCGCACAATCTCCGTTGCGTGCTTCACAAAGTCTCTTGCCACCAAGCCGTCTAGGAGGTGGCAACCTCCAAGAGCAACAAGCACACCGCTTGCAACACGATCACCTAGTGCCACGAATGCGATCTCTCAACGCGAATGCACTAGAATCACTCCTCACTTTGATTTGGATGAACACTATCAATCACAAGTGAGTGGGAGGGCTCTCAAGCACCACAACACAAGCCACCAAGGCCCAAGTGTGCTCAAGACCGAAACAAGTCGGGTATGTGGTGTATAAATAGCCCAAACCGAGAAACTAGCCGTTGGGGACGAAATCACAGCTCAGCGCTAATCGACGCACCGACCGGACTCACCGGTGAGTCCGGGCGAGTCCGATCATAGCGGCCCAGTCACCGCGTCCAGCAAAATTCAGGCTGTAGAGCTCTCGCCGGACGCACCGATGGAGCCTCCGGCCGTGCGTCCGGCCGCTCCAACGTGCGTCCGATCACTGCGTCCGGTCGGACCACTTTGCTCGCCGGTAAAACGGCGATATCTCCTTCATCCGGACTCGTTTTGATGATCTTGGACTCTATGGAAAGCTTACTCAGAGGGCTACACAACCCACATGGTTACTTGATCCAACTCACAATGGATCAAAGCAATATTCCACTCTAAGAGCAGTCCAAGTATCCGAGAAACACCAAAACAACTTCTCCTTTGCAAATGTGCCAACACCACCAAGTGTACATCACCATGTGCATGTGTGTTAGCATTTTCACAATTATTTTCAAAGGATTTTCTCTTGCTCTTACCACGCCACTCGATCCTAACACATCGCAAAGTTAGATCGCTCAAGTGGTACTAGATGACCGATATGCAAACAAGTTTGCCCCTCTTGATAGTACGGCCATCTATTCTAAATCCGGTCATAAACTTCTCTAAGCACCAATGACCGGCGAAATGAAATGCCCTATAGGTTATACCTTTGCCTTGCGCATTTCCATTCCGCTCCATCTTTCAAGTGCCGATGCAACACATGCACCAACACGATCACCAAATGATATGATCCACTTCATATCATCACGTGACACTATTGGTCCATCGATCTTG
Organism: Hyparrhenia diplandra; assembly: GCA_015847255.1. Lineage (NCBI taxonomy): Eukaryota > Viridiplantae > Streptophyta > Magnoliopsida > Poales > Poaceae > Hyparrhenia > Hyparrhenia diplandra. The sequence goes on from JADLZK010002807.1 coordinate 250,899, forward strand.
ACCTCACTTGCTCTTCACCGTTGCGTCGGTCCGTCGGCGCCAAGTCTTGCCCAAGCTTCACCGCCTCGCGGTCCATCGCTTCACTACCTCGACTTGCCCTTCACACTTGCAACCGGTCCATCAAGCCAAGCCTTGTCTTGATCTTCACCACCTTGGTCACATGACTCCATGTCATGTCTCATATGCAATAAAGCTCCTTCATTGCACCATCATGCGTGAACTAATCTCCTGTGTATTATCTCAATCACACATATTAGTTCACCTAATGTTGACACTCAATTACCAAAAAACACAAGGGACCTTTCATACCGTCAAGCGGCGTTTTTTGCACTCCATATACCATGAACCTCCTTGGCTCACAAGACTCATCGTTAATGATTAGCTGGGCCTTAGGTATCAAGAACTTCTCATACTCATAGTGACCGGGGCATTCGTCCGAGATGGGAAACACATGCATGAAGTGGTGATTTTGGACCGGAACAACGGGGATTCAAATGTTCGGGTGTGAAAAGAAGAAGCTAATAACATATTATAGTTTGTATCGTTGTTTGCATACCTTTCAAACTTAGTCGTGTATGGGAGCTTCTCGGGTGTGGACTGCCTCTTGGGTATGGCCTACTCCTCTTCATCGAATGTAGGCTTTCTCGGTGTGGGAGGACACTGGCTTTCGCTCGTTGGCTTCCCGGCGGGGGTGGCGGAGGTGTCTTATCCCTAGCTACTTTCTCCTTCCCGGTGCCGGCCGTGGTGTCGGCCGGTTGGAGGCCTCGAGTGTAAGGTGGTGTCGTGTCCCCCGGTGATGCCTCAGTAGTTTCCACCGCATTCCTCAAGCTTGGATGCGGACCGCTTGTAGGCACCGTCTTCTCCCTGTGTGGCGTAGGGGACGAGGGAGAGCTTGCCCCTGGTTGTGTCTTCTCCCGAGGTGGAGTAGGGACGCAAGGAGAGCTTGTAGCTAGTGGTGTCTTCTCCCAAGGCGGTGTCTTCTCTGAAGTGTCATAGGTGGATGAGGAGAGCTTGCACGGTGGTGTCTTCTCCACGGGTGGCATCTTGTCACTAGGCCGTGCCTTCTCCATAGGCGAGCTTTGAGGCGAACTGTGGTGAGGAGGGCCATTGCCTTGGCATCCTTTGTTGTCTTTGCCATCCCACCATCATCGTCATCATCGCCACCACCGTCATTGCCAAACGGGGAGAAGATGATACCGTAGAGAGGGTCTGTGATGCCGACGCCCGCACCGTTGAGTCCATTGATGCCGGCGTCGGCATCTCCAACGAATGTCGTCGTATTCCAAAGAACTTTGTAACCAATAGCTTGTCCAAGAAACTTGACCCCAAATGGATTGTCCATCTCAAGTTCATCATCTTCAAACTCTTTCGCCGCCCAGCCTATGGTAACGACGACATAGTTGGGAGGGCTCGTGACTATGCCACCATCCTTGTTGAAGAAGTCGATCTCTTTAGACCCAGCAGGGTATGCCCATCCCTCAGCCACGGTCTTCTTCTTTCCTTCCATACTGATTGGTACCTAGAGCGAAAACCTTCTCATTTCAAGGATGTCATCGACCGGGTACCTTAGGGGTCCTCGGGTTGTCGGGACCAGCTGCCCTGGTGCTGGTGTCAGCGGCACACCAGCCTGGCGAAACATCTGGTTCCTTAGGTCCACCATCTTGGGGTCACTGCTCGTGAAAGCTTCTACTATGGACTGGCTCATCATTTCCTTCATGGTCTGATCGCGGCCTTCACATCGTCCCCGATGGCAAAACATCCAAGTCGTTCAGGCCTCGCCACCGTGCATAGTTTCATTCGTGCCACCGCGTGCATTCCCCGTAGCAGCCGTGTGTGTTGCTGCGCTCGTCCGGCGCGCGCTGGACCACCACACCCGTGCTTGCTCGTACGGTTGCTGCTTGTTTTGGCGCGGCGGCGTGCGCTAGTACGGTCACTTTCGCTGGTGCGTTAGGGCTTTGGTTGGCATAGTTCACGAGGGGATAGAGAGCATCCGATGGTGGAAGAGATAAAGGTAGAGAGAGAAAAAACAACATTTATTCCATTTTGTTGAATGTTCACCGGTTACCTATCTAGTGCGAGGATCCAAAGATGTCCTTCTCGTTCCTTTTTTTTCGCGGGAGCCATGCCCGCTGGGCCGCCGCTTTTGCCGACATGCAGCGCTCTTCCGTCGATGCAAGTGAAAAAAAGTAAAATATTTATTTTAAATTTCGATAATTTCTGAACGGTGTATCCGTTTTTAATAACAACGATTTATCTATATTAACTTATGAATATAACCTAATTTACACATAAAAGTCATATGTATAAGTTATAGGTAATTTTTGCAACATGTGTAAGTTATGTGGTTCATGTAATAAGTTATATGTATAAGTTATGTGCATAATTTTGTAACGTTGAAGATCATGTATGTCATGTGTATAAGTTAGATGTATAAATTATACGTACAAGTTAAAGACAAAAATGTCATAGCCGCCTTGGGGGGAGGAGGGGAGGGGCGATGACGGTGCGGGGGTACAGCGGCGGCGTGGCAGCTTGGGGCAATGGGGGAGCGGGAGGGGCGGCACAAGCGGTAGGGCAAGAGAGTTGGGCAAATATTTTTTTATTTGCTTGTCCCTAAGAGATTAAATCCCCCTTGCTTTATATAGCCCTCCTATGAGACTTGTATCTCAAGCAATCTGTAAAGGTTTCCTTATAGAGTTGGAATACCTTTACAAGCAATCCTTATTCTTTTTCCTAATAGAAAATTTCCTTATAGAGTGGAATATCCCCTTCACACTAAAAAGTCCTAATTCTAATCCGAAACGACGATGACGTGGATGATGGAGGTGGTGGTGATGGCAGCACTGCCCTGGGCGCGCGCGCGCCTGCCCCTCTTGGTCCGGCCCGGCCGCCCTAGGCCGCGCCTAGCCCCTCTAGGCTGGGCTAGTCCCGTGGCCGTGACATCTCCCCACCGTTCGTCGAGGCGACACGTCCACGCGTCGGCCAACCCACGTGTGATGTCTAGGCCATAGCGGAGCAGGAGTTGACCCATCTTGTCGTTGAACTCATTGACGAAGAGGGCGTCGTCGTCGAAGGTGAAGTCGAAGTTCAGGGTCGCCGATGTAGATGCTGAAGTTGTAGCTAAATGGAGGGCGCACAAATGGCCTAGCGACCTGTGCTGCCTCCATGATGGCGCCACTCATGACACCTGTCAAGTGTAGCGTCTGCTAGGAGGCTGGAGGGCTCGGGATGGCGTAGACTGTAGCAACGTGCACCGGGCGTGTATCGCACGCAAAAGACGTGACAGTCAACGAAATCGGCGTCGGGTGAAGCGCGATGGCGGCGTCAGAGGAGGTCGCCGGTAGTCTCGCACGATCGCCCGAGCCGGGGGCGTCGTCCGTCCGAGAGTTGATGGTCACGTTGTCGACATTGATGAACTCTTGCCCGTTGTCGCCGAAGAGGAGCACCGTGACGTCGTTGAGGGTGACGTGCGGGGGAGACCCCCATGAGCAGGGATGCTTGCCGGAAGGCCCGCTGATCCGGTGGGGTCGTCGGGAGGTGGAAGCCCACTGCCAGGCCGTGTAGGCGAACTCCTTGCTGCAATAAGAGGTCTTGTAGCAGGGTGGAAGCTATCGGGACATTGTAGCGATGGAAGTACCTCACGATGCTGCTATACATCGTCTACTCCGGAGCTGTCGCCTGAAGCTCGATGGCACCCACTATGATTGCGAGTTCTGGTTTGTCGTGGTTCTCGGGTGTAGCTTGGCGAGGAGGCCGAGTGACACCTGTCGTTGTTGGCGTCCATGGCCGGGGCTAGGCGCGGCTGCTTTCGGGCGCCCGGCCTCCAGCGTCTTGTCGATGTTGGTGTCAATGTTGACGACGTTGGCCACCGCTACTTGTGGCGAGTTTGGGGGCGGGCGTCGTCGATGCGCAAGGTCGATGGCCTCATCGTCATACGTGGCTCCTCCCACGCCGAGCCTCCCGGAGAGGGTGCGGAGCCCGCCGACGAGAGGTGGACGCGGTGTGGCGGGCTTGGGAGGTCCATGCGTGTAGCATAGGCCTCGAAAGCGCCGATGTAGTCGCCCTGGTCGCCCTCTTGCTTTGGTGGTGCCAGGTCGCCGGTGGTGTTGTTTTTCAATGGGTGTCCCAAAATCGCGCCTTAGGTAGCGCGCGTGAAGACGTCCCCACTCGACCAACGGTCTCCTCCCCGACCGATTGTTGAACCGAGCTCGCAACACTGTCAAATGGAAAGCGCATACCGAGCTTGGAACTCGGGTCGAGGGCCCCTCTGTATCTCGAAGAGCATCTCCATCTAGCTGATCTAGAGGTCGGGGTCGTCGCTGCCGTCGTACATCGGGACCTCGGTCGGGCTATGAATTGTGGAGGTGGGAGCATCACCGGCGGAGTACGAGGGAAGTCGGGCGTTGATCTGCTGCGGGGGTGCCGCCAAGAAGACCGTGTGCGTCGCTCGGCGCTGGCCGGGCTGCGGATGGCGGCGTTGGGGAGGCGGTGGCGGTGTAGAGTTGTCATCCATGGCAATGACGATGATGACCGGGAGGCCGCTCGTCGAGGTCGCTACCGTCTTCCGGTGAAGGATGGCAGGGTCGGTGTCGTCGCCGGTTGCATCATCGGGACGAGGGTAGTGCCCATGGTGGCGCCCTTGGCCAACGGCGGCGGCCATGGCCGTGCCGCCCTCGGTTGTCGGTGTCGAGCGGAGCGGTGAAAGACGGATCTTGAGTTGGCGTGGGCGTTCTCCATGCGGCGGCGGGCTTCAATCGCCGGCGGCGATCGATCTTCTCGGTTGTCGTCGAGAAGACGCTTGAGAGCCATGAAGAACTCGTGCATCTCGGAAGCCATCGGTGGTGGGAATCGCCCCGGTCTCCGTATACCACGTGTCACAGCCGCCTTGGGGGAGGGTGCGGGGGCGGCGATGACGGTGCCGGCGGCGGCCGGCGCCAGGGGGGGTGTGGTTGGCGGCGTGCGGGAGAGGGAGGGGGCGGCACAAGGGTAGGGTAGGAGAGTTGGGGGAATATTTTTAAATTTACTTGTCCCTAAGAGATTACATCATCCTTGCTTATATAGCCCTCCTATGAGACTTGTATCTCAAGCAACCTCTAAAGGTTTCCTTATAGAGTTGGAATACCTTTTACAAGCAATCCTTATTCTTTTGCTAATAGGAGGTTTCCCTATAGAGTGGAATATCCCCTTCACACCAAAAAAGTCCTAATCCTAACCTTAAACGAGCGATGACGTGGATGATGGAGGTGGTGGCGGCGGCGGCGGTAACGCTGCCCTAGCCACGCCGCGCCTGCCCCTCTTGGGCCGGCCTGCCGCCTGGGCCGCGCCTAGCCCCCTCGGGCTGGGCCGGTCCTGTGTTGTGACAAAAAATTATGTGTGTAGCTTTATAACCCGTTTTATTTTTACTAAAAATAGAAAACTTTCAAAAAGAAAGTTACAGAAATATTTTTTGCCAAAAAAGGAAAGTTGCATAATGTCTGAAATCGTTCACTGGTTAGCTTACCAGTGAACGTTCGCTGATTAGTGCCATCCTGAAGAAACCAGCCATTGTACAGGGTAGTTTCTATAGATGATTTTTTGGTAACGTGGTATCATGGAAATCGTGTATATTTTGTACCAATGGGACTGCCCCAAATATACTTTTTTCTGTATCCTCAAAGTTAGGTGGTACCTAGCTCGAGATGCCAGCAAAGCAAAAGTCAAAAGAAATTCACGCTATGCCGGCAATCTATCTATAAATACTAGCTTCAGTGTTTAGAAGGAGACGACTCGTGAGCTGTGATATGAGGTCAAGCTTGCATCTGACTAGTAGCAAGTGATAGTAGATAGGACGAGCTACCGATAGCACCCAACAAGTGCAACAACCATGGTGGACGCCGGGGTGTCGGTCGTGCTCTCAAAGCTACAACAGGTGGCGTCCGCCGAGGTGACGGCTCTGCTGAAGGTGGACGACCAGATCCGTGTCCCTGCGGCGGGGCCTCGGCTACCTGCAGGTGCAGGTCCGCGGCGCCCGATCAGCAGCGCCGTGGCCGCGCCTCCGAGCTGCTGCTGCTGTGGTCGCAGGAGACGCGGCAGGTGGTGTTCGACGTGGAGGACGCCGTCGACGAGTTCCACCTCAAGGTGGAGGCCTTCCAGTTCCAGGTGAATGCGAGATCGGGCCGCACCTGGTGGTACCACTCCGCCGTCAACCTGCTCAATGGCCTCGCCGTGCAGGTATAGGTTACTCCTCCGATCTGTCCCTCTTTTCAACCCATGCTTAATTTCCTAGAGGAATTGCATGCGTTTTGATCTGTTGTTGTGGATGAGCAAGCAATGCTTGCATAAGCTTAATAAGGCATGATCTTTAGTTTTTTTTTTTTTTTTTTTTTTGGACTTATGCTCGCATAAGCATATTAATAATGCCAGTTAATAAGGTAATTGGACTAATTTATTTTTGAAACTAATTGGACTAATTTCTTCCTAGGCCTTGTTTGGATAGTATCACTCAAGTGTAGTTGGTGTGTTTGGAAAGATGTGGCTGTACACCAAGCATTATAAAACAATTAGTAGTAGTAGTGGTGGTAGTAGTAGTAGGTGCTTTGGAAATGTGGCTGCTCCTAATAATTAATTATGGGCAACCAAGGTAAAACTTTTTAAAAAAAATTTAACTAATATTTTTGAAATGCAAAAATGTTGACATGTATGTAATTAAGTTCAGATAAATGCAATATGGAGGATGAATTTAGCTTGGTCCAATTTAAAGTAGTTTGGAGTATAAATTAGTGACAAAAATTGCTTGTCGTGACTCATCGTATATTAACAAGGATCTTTGATATTGCACACAGCTTTTTGTAAGGCATGGGCTTTCAAGGGACATTACAAAGATAGAAGAAAGGATCAAAGAAATTAGTGAGATCAAGGAAACTTACAAAATTGAAAGCTCTCCTTCGGAACTTTGGAGTCAATCAACCATGGGTGTTGTCTGGTATGCAAACACTGCTAATGTTTTCGCCAACCGTATTAAGTTACTCAACTAGTAGCAATTAGTTGTACTTTTCTTTTGAGGGAAGCAATTAGTTGTAATTAGTTGCAACATGTTTTCTTCTTCTATTTCTTTTGAGGGAAAAAAATTATTAACTATATACCAATGTGGTGGCTTGTGTAGGGATATTGAGGGTTGCAGTACTGACTTGAGGATGCAAGAATTTGGGGCACTCAAACGTAAAATCCTGCACACCGATGGGTCGTGCACCCACCGGCCTGTCATCTCCATCCTTGGAGCAAGTGGCACGGGCAAGACAAGGCTGGCAAGGAAGCTGTACAATGACGTCCGGGAGAGCTTTGAGGTGGTCTCCTGGATTTGCCTCCCTCCTCGCATTGGGTTCGAGCAGTACGTGGACATGATCTGGGAGCAGATCCGGCCACAGGTTGGTGGTGACACTACAGGCAACACCACCACCACTGATGCTGATGCAGCGTCGTCGTCGTCGCCGCCTGCACAAACGAAGACGAGCAGCGGTGAGAAGCTCAAGGATCTCCTGGAAGGGCGGAGGTACCTCGTCGTGCTGGACGGACTGGTGGACACCACTGGCAACTGGAACGCTCTGCTTGACCAGCTGCCCGCCAACCGGGAGAGCCGAGTCCTCATCACGACGGAGCTCAGCGCAAAGGACATGAAACACGCCGACACCAAGACGAAGCCTACCGTGCTGGAGTCTCTGAAGCCCAAACAAACCGACAAGCTGTTCTGGGAGCGAGTGGGCGGCGGCGGTGGCGGCCTCCTGCAGCAGCAGCGGGAGGAGGATCCAGAAGGCCTGCAGAAAATCTCCAAGAGAGTCCACAACATCTGCCGGGGCCTCCCGCTGGCCGTCATCGTGCTGGGTGGCATCCTGCGAACCAAGGCGTACCCGAGCGAGTGGAAGGAGGTGCTGAGCCAGAAGCTGGAGACGCCCACGGGCGAGGCCAGGGCGATGCGGTGCCTCTGGATGCTCGCCTTCGAGGAGCTCCCCAACCACCTCAAGTCGTGCTTCCTGTACCTGGCGACCGCGCCGGAGAACGTGCTCCTGGGCGCGGCGCGCATGGTGCGCCTGTGGATCGCCGAGGGCTTCGTCGCGCCGAGCAAGGGAAGACCCTGGAGGATGTCGGCATGGGATTCCTCCGGGAGCTGGTCAGCAGAGGCCTGGTCGAGCTCGTCAAGAGAGACGCGAGGGGTGGCGTCAGCACGGTGACCGTGCACGGCCTGCTCCACGCGTTCGTGCAGGCGGAATCGCACGAGTCCGGGTTCCTGGAGATCCACCACCGCGCGAGCGTCCTCAGCCCGCACGCCGTGCGCCGCCTCGCCATCCACAACTTCGTCGACGCGTACGTGGACATCCCAGACAGCTTCCCCAAGCTGCGCTCCCTCCTCTGTGATTTCATGGAGAAGGAGGAGCAAGACAACAGCGGCAGCGCCGTGCAACTGCATTGTGAGCAGCACTCGCAGTCGCAATGGCCTTGGCCTGCCGAGTGGCTCCTGCTGAGTGGCTCCTGGGGGATTAACCCTGCTGCTGAGTGGCTCCTGCGCGCTTGCGGCGGTTCTATCGACGACACCAAGAAATTGCCTCGGCTTAGGCTCATCCGGGGCTCGCGGTTCCTCCGGGTGATTGATCTCCACGGCGTCATGATCCCAAGTGTGCCTGACGAGATTGGCGGCAGCGTCCACCTGAGGTACCTGGGCATCAGGAACTCCAGGTCGCTGCGCCAGCTCCCGCCGTCCATCTCAAGCTGGACAACCTCCAGACTCTGGACGTGAGGGGGACGCAAGTGGAGAGCGTCCCCGACGAGTTCTGGGACCTCGGCGCGTTACGCCACGTGCTCGCCGAAGCGCTGCTCCTGCCCAACAAGTGTCCAAGAGCGCACCTGAAACATCTGCAGACGCTAGATGGAGTGGTGCCCGCCGCCGAGTGGTCGTCATCATCGACCGCCTGCTGCCCCTTGAACCATATGATCAATCTCCGGTCACTCAGACTCAAACTCTGCTCCAAGCTGAAATACCCAAGCTCTCGTAGCCAGCTGGAGGCGTTGTGGTCGGCGCTGTGGCCGGCGCTGGAGAAGATGGAGTTCCTTGTGACGCTCAGCTTATCCGGCAGTCTTCTACCGTCTCGCATCTTCAAGAACCCAAGCTCTCGTAGCCTGGAGGCCCTCGCACTCCACGGGAGCCTGGACTCGCCGCCATGTGGTCCATTTTTCTTGCCCAATCTCGGTAAGCTCACGTTGTCCCATTCAGGGCCTGGCAATCTGACACAGGACTTCATTGACGAGGTTGCCAGACTGCCAAACCTCTCTGAGATGGAGCTGCTAGATGAGTCCTTTGGTGCACAAGAAATGGTCTTCCATGCAGGTGGGTTCCCTAGCCTGACTGAGCTGAAACTAAAAAACTTGGTGGAACTGGAGAAGATGGAGCTAGCACATGGATCCGTACCGGAGCTTGCCATCTTAACCATCAGCGGATGTAACAAGATGGAGTTGCCTGAAAACAAAGAGGGATCTATGAGCAACATAGAGCTCGTTTCCCACAACGACATACCCGATGTAGCGATTTTTAGTGGGATCAGCAATGGTCGACAAGGAACCTGTGGATGCAACGGATGGCGATGGCATATTAAGGCAAAACAAATCCGATGTAAGGATACACAGGGTCGAGAAGAAACGGATGCAGAGGCCATCTTTGTTAGATAGAATGAAAGATGCAATCCATGATTATTATGTTGCAATACAGGATATGGATGGTTAGATACTAGAGTATGATTGGAAATCCAAGATATGGTTGCTTTATGATTGATTGTAAACAGGGTTCCCCACAATATGAGACTCTGGAGATTCTACCCAACTCATGGTGTGGATGTAACTATGTAATTTTCAGAACCACAATTCTTTGATATACCAGTGTTTCGATGGAGACTGTTAAGTTGAACATCCATCTAGAACAAGAGTTTCACTCAGTCACAACTGAACAATGGACTAAGCCTTGAATTGACAGTTTTGTGCGACATGAGATTCGCTCAAGTCCTTAACTGATACTAGGCTGCAAAGGCATCCCCGCTGTTTGAAGCATATAAGTCACACTTCTGTGCCTTTCATGAGTATTTTTAGGGATTACCCAAGTCCCATAGACTGTGACTAGCAGTCTGACTCATATAGGTGTACTCCTCAAAAGATGTTACGTAGGTCAACATCTCATCTTCAACTTAAGACTCTTGGAATACATTATGCTAAACACCATCCTGCGCTACAGATAGGAAAGATGTGCATCGAAATGAGTCAAGAAAGGGATCTTTCCTCTCAATCTACTCTAGCTTGTTTCACCACTCTACTACGGGATCTCCGATCACATAGAGCAGGTTACCACTATAGTAGATTTCACGTGGGTCTCATACCCATTTCTCTCGATGCACTTTCTATCACATTGCGTGGCGGACCCTTAGTGAATTGATGCGCGGATTATTCGGCGTGTGGATATAATCCACCGTTATAACTCGGAGGAGGTTTTCAACTTTTCGACAGATTTTAATCTTCTCTTAACATGCCTTGTAGACTTCATGTTATTCTGGAACTGTTGACCTTTGTAATCACGATCGGTTGTCACAGTTCATGGAGGTAGCGGTATCGGTTTTTAACTACCGGTAAATCAATAGGAAATCACGCGACCACTCGGCCTCGGCCCCAGCGGTGTCTAACGCTGTGAGTTCTGCTTCCATTGTAGACTTCGTTAAGATAGTCTGCTTGCAAGACTTCCAGGAAACAGCGCCACCTCCAAGCAAGAACACATATCCGCTTGTGGCATAAAGCTCATCAGCATCAGAAATCCAGTTGGCGTCACAATAGCCTTCCAGCACTCTTGGGTTTCCAGTATAATTAATACCATATGTCATAGTACCTTTCAGATAGCGCAATACTCTCTCAAGAGCACGCCAATAATCATCTCCTGGTTTTGACGAAAACCGGCTCAGTTTGCTCATAGCATAAGAGATGTCAGGCCTTGTTGCACTCGCAAGGTACATGAGTGAGCCAATGATCTGGGAGTATGTCAATTGATCCCTTGCTATTCTTCGATTTTTCCTCAATAGCACACTAGGGTCATAAGGTGTAGGAGCAGGATCACAGTCACTAAAACCAAAGCGACTTAATACCTTTTCCACATAATGGGGATTGTAATAAAGTTACCCCACCGTCACCTTCTCTAATAAGCTTGATGTTTAAATTGACATCGGCTTCTCCCAAATCTTTCATTTCAAAATTGCTCGATAGAAGATTCTTCACTTCCTCAATCACATAGAGATTGGATCCGAAGATCAAGATGTCATCAACATAAAGACATAGTATAACTGCCTCACCCCCACCATACCGATAATACACACACGAGTCTGCTTCATTCACAGCAAAGCCAGCAGCTGTAAGAGTATTATCAAACTTTTCATGCCACTTCTTAGGAGTTTGTTTTAGGCCATATAATGATTTTATCAATCTACACACCTTGTTCTCTTGACCATCCACAATAAATTCTTCTGGCTGATCCATATAGGTCTCCTCATCCAACTCTCCATTGAGGAAAGCTGCCTTAACATCCATCTGATGAATGATAAGACCATAAGAGGCTGCCACGACAATCAATGTGCGAATTGTAGTCAGTCGAGCAGCTGGTGAATAGGTGTCAAAGAAATCTTCACCCTCTTTTTGGGTATAACCTTTGGCCACAAGCCTTGCCTTGTACCTCTCAATTGTACCATCAGGCCTAAGATTTTTCTTGAAGATCCATTTGTGGATACAGGATCACCAAAGAACTCTACCGAGTTGTTCGCGGGGTTCTATCCTAGCCTGTGGCCACAAACAACTCGAGAAGGCAATGGAAGCATAGCTACGGTGACTTCTGTTGTAATTAGGATAGAACACTAGTCGGGTTACCTTGTTTAGAGTTCGGATGTTCGGTTCCTCTACGGACAACCCTCTCTCGTATCGACTAGGATCGTAGCGAGTTCCTTGGCTCCTTAGACTATAAAAGGCGGCCAAGGAACACCTCGTGAGGAGAGCACGAACAGAGCGCGATCACGCGTCCACGAGGCTTGACCACGATCAAGCCCTGCCAAGCTTCACGGCCGTTCCTCGGCTGAACCCCATCAATCAAAAACGGGGCTCACGCCATTTGGACGTAAAGGTCTTTACTCGATCCTTGATCGAGGGCCCGAATTTCCGGTATAAAAACCCCGCTCTCAATGTCCAGCTGCGCAACAAACCGCCCGGGCTCCAGGTTCGTCGAGGCCGAACGAACTGCCCGGTTCACCCGTGGCGGGCTCTCGGTCGTAAAACATCGGCGGTGGCGCCCGGGTAGGGGATCTCGTCGAATTTCAGCACGAGTCCGGCGGACCACGACATCATGAGTTCACCGGCGAGGAGGGCGATCATCTTCGAACATGGGCTGCGAGATCGACAACGACGGCAAGACTCGAGGCTGCATCATCGAGGAACCCAAAACCGAAGAACCGGAACTGCCGTCGAAGCTCCAGAAGCGGCGCTTACCGAAGCCGCCTCGAAGACGGAGAACAAATTCGAAGCCTACCCGAATCTCACGTAGAAGGGCCTGAACTCGAAACCAACTTGGGAAGGCAGACGACCGAGGGCTCAAGTGCGAGATCCCAAGGGCAACTCGAAACACAACTCCTACTACGACTCGAGATAAGGGAAGCTATTCCAACTTGAAAACTTTTCAATCATAGCTACCTTGACGGGGAAAAGGAGGCGGACTCGGAAACAACTATGGACACCCGTCCAGGTTACCTTTCCAGTTCCTAACTGGACTACTCAACTCGGCGTCCACATATTCAAGGAGCGCCAAGACAACTCTGAAGAGAAGACTGGAGATTCCTTTGGAGGGCACGCTAAGAGGGCTCATCTTGACAAGAACCCGGAGGAATGCATCATCCAGCGGCCAAGAACCCTCGACGGAGCCAATCGTCGCAACAGCGGTGATCGGGAAAGACCAACATCGCAAATTCTACCCCCGGACGGAAGGAGTGGCGGCCCAAGGCTACGTCCGCTAAGGAAATCTTTATGGTGGCAGCAGCTCGCGCCCCGCTTAATCGTCCAGATGCCCCTGACATCAGGTCCACTGACGAAGGCCTATCCAACATCTCGGCTAGCGAAAGAACCCTTGAAGACGAAGGACAACACCAACGTCAAGAAAGGCTGAAAAGGAACAAGCTGAAGGGAGGACGCCGAATCAGGGCAAATGCATGCACGCTGGCCCCCGAACAAATATCAAGCCGATCTACATGAGTACGAGAGGCTAAAGTCAGAAAAAAGAAGCTGAGGGCGATCAACGAGTAACTTCGGGGAAAGGCTACAAGGGTTGATTGACCGCCTAAAGACTGCTACAGACCTAAATTACGAGGAGAGGCTCATCAAGGAGGCCTTGCAAAAGGCTACTCGTGAAAAGAGAACCTAGGGCATCACGGTCAAAGGCAAACAACTCTCATGCACCAAGAAGCCGATCCAACGTCTTGAAAAGTTTGGGCAGGGCGAAAGGTTCCAATAACTCCAGGCCACCCCGAAGGGATGGTAGACAGTACCAGAGACCCCCAAGGGAGAGCCCTGCTCCAAGACCAAGCCGACAAGAAGAAGTCGCAGGGTCAACGTATCAACCTACTGGAACTCATCCAAGAGGAGGAAGAACCTCGGGAAGACTTGAAGAAAGAACGACGGGAAGTTACTTATTGATTTCCTTGCTTCGCGAGAAAGATTACGAGAAGTCAAGCTACCCCCAAAGTTCAAACCTTCAAACCACTCAAAATATGATGGGAAAATAGAGCCCAGACAATGGCTCAGAGTCTACTCACAATCCATTGAGCTGGCTGGAGGAGATGATGATGCAAAAGCCGTCTTCTTTCCCATGGCCCTAGAGGCTCTACCGCTCCAATGGTTCGACAAGATCGAAGAGGGCTCAATCAGATACTAGGAGGACTTGCAGAAAGCATTCTGCAGCAACTTCGCAGGAATCATTACCCATCCTATTACTCAAAGGCGAGTGAGAAGAGCCTCAATCGAAGCCGGGAGAATCCTTGAGAGATTACTACCGAAGATTTGGAGAGATGAGATCCCAAGTGCATGATATCACCGAGAGGGAAGTGATAGACGCCTTCGGCAATGGAATTTTCTCAAGAAGGCAGTTCTCGGATTTCTATAAAGACAACCCGAGGACAAACGAGCAGTTCAAGCTTACTATTGAGAAGATGATCGGAGCCGAAGAAAGAACTTGAGATTGCTTTCGAGGAGAGAAAGAACTCGAGAAGGCCGAAGAAGGAGCGAGAACAACTCTCAAAGAAAAGAAGCGAGGACCGGACAACACCGTAAGAATGGCGGAAAAGCCGAAGAAACCCTACAAACAAAGGTTCAACAGCAACAACAACAATGGCGACAGAAACAGAAGCAATATCAAGCTAGAAGACCTACCTTGCATCTATCACCTTGGAGCTCGGCACACACTTTCGGAAGCTGTTCCACATTCCGGGAGAAGTACAAGGGAGGAAACAACTCTGCTTTCGAAGGGGACAATCAAGAAAAGCGAGAGAAGGAGCCGGTGAAGAGCCAAAGATGGGGGATTTCTAGAAAGCAACAAGATCTACGAGCGTCATATTCTGCGGAGTACCGGATCAAAGAGCAAGAGACAAGATAAGCTAGCACTCCGATCAATCATGGCAGCGAGCCCGCAACGCCGCGCTATCTCAAGCGGTCCCAATACCCGATTCAATTCACCGGGGAGGATCAATGGACAAGTGTGGGCAGCGCCGGCCTGTATCCTTGGTACTAGAACCCACGATAGCTGGAGTATGCTTGTTACCAAGGTGTTGATCGACGGAGGAGCGGGGGCGAACATCATTTTCTCGAGAAACACTGAACAAGATGGGACTAGACCTCTCTAGATTGATCGCTCCATCCAACACTCCCTTTTTATGGGATAGTACCTGGAAGAGCAGCCATACCAATCGAACAAGTCACCTTGCCAGATACATTTGGATCTCCATCCAACTATCGGACAGAGTACATCAAGTTCGAAGTGGCAGATCTCGAATCACCATATCACGCCATCATGGGAAGACCCGCTATCGCAAAATTCATGGCTATTCCACACTACCCGTATCTTCTACTAAAGATGCCAGCACCATTTGGAGTTCTCTCCATCAAAGGAGACCTCAAGAAAGCTTTCGAGTGTGACGTACAAGCCGTGGAAATTACAAACAAGACAGGGAGAGCTCTTGGAGAAAAAAGAACTCAACCGGATGGCGGAAGAAACAAATCCGGAAGAACTCGAGATACCGGCCAAGAAGCAAGCAATTCTGATTCCACCAGAGGAAGCCGACGTCAAGCACATAGACCTACAGACGGGTGATCCATCCAAGACGGCGATCATCAGCGCCCACCTATCTCCAAAATAGGAACTCGCGCTCACCAGCTTCCTAAGGCAACACAGAGATATATTCGCTCGGAAACCGGCAGACATGCGGTGTCCCAAGGGAGCCGGCCGAAAGCACGAAATTGACATCAACATGGGATCCAAACCCATCAAGCAAAAAGACTAACGAGGTTCTCGCCAGAAAAGAAAGAAGCCATCAAGAAGGAGATCGAAACTACTCGCGGCGGGATTCATCGGAGAGATCCTACATCCCGGCGGCTTGCCAACCCGGCTGCAGTACGGAAGAAGAACACCGCATGAGATTGGCGCATGTGTGTGGACTACAATGACTGAACAAGCAGCGCCCAAAGGACCCCTTCGGGCTACCAAGGATTGATCAAATAGTAGACTCCACGGCAGGATCAGCTCTACTATCATTCTTGGATTGCTACTCGGGATACCACCGGATCACCGAAGAAAGAAGATCGAGCAAGACCTCTTTTATCACCCCCTTAGGTGCCCTCTTTGCTACAAAACAATGTCCTACGGATTGAAAAACGCCGAGCAACGTATCAAAGAGCGATCTGAGACTTGTTTGGGAGAGCAGATTGGCAAAATGTCGAAGCATACGTAGACGACGTAGTGGTGAAAACAAGAGAACCGAAACTCGATTCAAAACCCGAAAGAGACTTTCAAAACCTCAACAAGTGGAAATGGAAGCTCAATCCAACAAAATGCGTCTTTGGAGTACCATCGGGGCAGCTACTCGGTTTCTTGGTCAGCAACAGAGGCATTGAAGCCAGCACCAAGCAAATCAAAGCAATCATTGAGATGACACAACCCCGGCGTCAAGGATGTCCGAAGCTCACGGGGTGCATGGCAGCACTCAACGATTCATATCCAAGCTTGGAGAGAAAGGACTACCCTTCTTCAAACTTATCAAGACCAAGGGAGAGTTCAAATGGACAGATGATGCGGACAAGGCGTTTGAAGAACTCAAACAATACCTAACGTCAGCTCCAGTCCTAACACCTCCAAAGGATCAAGGAGAACTCCTGCTCTACATAGCAGCAACAAACACAGTGGTCAGTTCAGCAATCATCATGGAAAGAGAAGAGCCCGGACACGCCAACAAGGTGCAGAGGCCAGTTTACTACGTGGGCGAGGTTCTATCCGAGTCTAAGGCTCGATACCCTCACGTACAAAAACTACTCTATTCTATCCGATCACATCAAGGAAGCTACGACACTACTTCGACAGCCACAAGATCACGGTGGTGACAGATTCACCACTAGGCGATATCCTGAGGAACAGAGATTCAATAGGGCGCATATCAAAATGGGCAGTAGAACTCGGAGCATTGAGCCTAGAGTTCACCCCAAGAAGAGCAATCAAATCCCAGGCACTTCCAGATTTCATAGCGGAATGGACAGAGCTCCAACAACCCATATCCGACGACATCAAGAAGCATTGGAACACGTATTTCGATGGATCGTTGAAGCTAGGGGGAGCAGGAGCCAGGATTTTATTCATATCTCCAGAAGGAAGACAACTCAAGTACGTGCTACAAATCATGTTGCAAGCTACAAACAACGAGGCAGAATATGAAGCACTCATCCATGGCCTCAAGATAGCAAGAACTCTAGGAATCAAGAGACTACAAGTATATGGCGACTCCGCTGTTGTCATCAATCAAGTCAACAAAGATTGGGACTGCACAAAGGACAACATGGGCCTCTATTGCGCAGAAGTACGCAAGCTGGAAAAGAACTTCCAAGGCCTAGAAATCCTACACGTGCTCAGGGATGCGAACGTGGCAGCAGACGTGCTAGCCAAACTCGGATCTGACAGAGCACAAGTCCCACCAGGAGTATTCGTCGAAGAGCTCTTGAAACCATCCATCAAGAAGAACCCAGAAGAAGACAGCATGGAGCAATCAGCCCTAAACGGAGTAATGATAATCTCTCCAGGTCGCAGAACAACTCCCTGGATCGAAGACATCATAAACTTCATCAGAAACAAGACACTACCTGATGACAAAGCTGAAGCAACAAGGATCTTGAGAAGAAGCAAGAACTACGTGCTCATCGGAGACAAGCTTTACAAAAGAGCAGCATCATCAGGAGTACTACTAAAATGCATAAGCTCTGAAGAAGGAAATGACATCCTACAAGAAATTCACTTTGGATGCTGTGGAAACCACGCAGCGTCAAGAACCCTCGTGGGAAAAGCATTCAGAACCGGATACTACTGGCCAACAGCCCTCAAAGACGCAAAACTCATCAGAAGATGCAAAGGATGCCGATGTTTGCAAGACAAGCACATGTGCCACTCACAACTTAATACGCATACCACCATCATGGCCTTTTTCGTCTTTGGGGACCGGATCAAGTCGGACCACTTAAAAGAGCCAAGGGAGGATACAAATATATCTTCGTCGCCATCGACAAATTCATCAAATGGATAGAATACAAGCCATTGATCACCTTCAGCTCCACCAAAGAAGTCGAGTTCATCCAAGAGATTATGCACGTATTCGGGATACCCAACGGGATCATCACGACCTCGGATCACCGTTCCGCAAGACCAGCGGTCGAAGATTGGGCACAAGATTGTGGCATACGGATAGACTATGCTTCTGTGGCACATCCTCAGGCTAACAGACAAGTCGAAAGAGCAAACGGACTCATCCTTGCCGGGCTAAAGCTTAGACTATATGAAGAACTCAAAGACTATGGAGCCAAATGGATTGAAGAACTTCCAAAAAGTAAATGCGGGGCCTAAGAACTCAAATCAAGATATCAACAAAGGCTACTCTCCTTTCTTTCTTACCTATGGATCGAAGCCGTTCTACTGGCAGACCTCATATGGAGCTCTCTAAGGATCGAGCAATTTGAAGAAGGGGAAGGAGAAGACAAGAAGACTAGAAATCGTCGTGCGTAAGAAGTCGGATCAAATGCCATCCTCCGTAGCATAAGATATCCGCAAGGACTAAGAAAGCACTATGACAAGAGCACACGCCCAAGAAAACTCAACCCAGGAGATCAAGTACTCAAGAGAAATCAAAAGACGGAAGGCAAGCACAAATTGCTCAGCCCATGGGAAGGACCATACATCGTCAAGGAGTACTCGGGACCGGGGAACCTATGAACCGATGACCATGCAAGGAGAAAAATCAGAAATTCTTGGCACATAATCCAACTCGAAGGTTCTATCCATAATCGAGGAGGAACTCAAGGCAATAGAGAAGAAGCAGAACGCAAAAACAACTCTCGACACTTCAAGAAGAAGAAGACCAAGCCTGAGAAGAACCCAAAGACCTTCCAGCAAAGAGGTCACCAAATCCGCGGCTACCAGGCACTTCACAAAAAAAACAAGTCGCCCATATTGAAGCCGCATGCCTCCCAAGGGAGATGAACAAACAGCCCGAATTGGCGCTTCACGAAGAAGTCGACCAAAAGAAGGCACCCTATTGACGTTTCTTAATGTCGCGAGAAGAATCCATAAGCGCATGTAATTGTCATTGTAGCTTTCACCCGGAAATATTCAGGGTATCATATTTTCCACAGGGAACGGATGTACTCTCTCCTAACTAGTTCGCCCAAGGACACACAAGACCATAGATGGGGAGGATTATTGAGAAGGATTCGTACACCTTTAAGATCTATGGATAGCCTCGCTTTAGAGCTACTTGTTCACTTCGGGGCACCGGCAATCGCCCAAAGCTGGGATGGAGACCGGCATTTAACTGCTGCGCCACACCCGAACGTGGGGGGGATAACAAGGGGACGGACAAGGCTATCACAACCCGGTTGCCTACCCCCTCAACCGTGGTGGGATGCGCCAAAAGATAGGCAACCCCTAGCCCGGACACCACGTCTACACTAGTGATTATTACTCTAGCGTGTTAACAAGGCTTACCGGTCCCCGGGGTCCTTCTACTAGAGCACCGCCACAAGGCGACTATCAATCCCGCAAACAAGTAGATAATGCTTGGATAAACATGAGACAATAAAGGTTATCGGAATCGTGGAAACTTACTTAGCCAAGATCCCATGAGGGAGGCGAGCACGAATCCACCGAGGTACAAGTCCGGGAGTCGCCGACAAGTTCGGCACTTCCCACTCCGCCCCTCACATCTCTCCTCCGCCGATCTCTCTACTACTAATGTGAGCCTAAGCCCATTGGAGTGAGGTAGAAGAGTAGAGGGAAGAGCCCTACTAAGAGGAGGGAGAGCTCCTGCCTTGGAATGGTGTGTGTTGAGAGAGGAAGAGAGGGGGTCTACTTATACACTTGGAGGAGGGGCCTAAGTGCTAATTTACACCAAAGCCGACTGGTAAACCTTCCTAATCAGACCAAACCGACCATCCCACGTCGGTAACCCCCATAAGGCGGGTTCATGAACCGCCTCCCGAGGTTGGGCCAAAACCGCCTCGGGGAGGGTGCGGCCGCACCACTGGGTGGTCTGCGCGCGCACCCAGGCTCGGCTACGGCCTAGGTCTCGGTGGGTTGGCTTCCGTGTCTTGAAAAGTTGTGGGCGGGCTTGGCTCGGCCCAATTTTGATGTTTTGGGTCGATTTGCTCCTGGGCTTGTGTTTTGCAATAATGCGCTTCCCTGGATGGCGTACTTTGGTCGTATTTCCACTGTATTTATTATAAATCTGCAAAATAAAATAATAGACACTACAAGTGAAATTTTATTAGTGATAAATGTATATGAGTATAGAAAGGTATAGTTTTACTCCCTTTATGGTAGTAAGTTGACGGGAAAAATATGTCGTTAGTGACCGGTCAACAAACTCCCCAAGCTTACCCTTTGCGCGTCCTCGAGCAAAAAGATAAATACTTGGTTGTTGATCGGGAGTTGCTACTATGCCGATTACATTTTGCAAGTGCCGGGGTTATAATAAGATTTTCTACTAGAGTTTGAATAAAATGGCACATTTTTTCTCACCCTTTATTCTCTTTCATCGTAGCGGGGCTTTTTAGCTTTTCTCAAAGCCTTGGGCGGTTGCCGATAGAACGGTTATAACAGAAATACTTATCATTCATCCTTTTGATCAACTTTTTTTCCGGGATTTATTTACTTAGATTATATTTGTTTTTCGAGAAAGTATGGGCTTTATTGCTATATAAATTTTTTTTCTTTTGGAGAGGTGGGCTCTTCTCGCCCTAGACTTTTGTCTTTTATTTCCTCTCTTTCTTTTTTTAGAGAGATGTGGGCTCTACTAGCCCTCGGACACATGTCCATTTTCATCTCATTTTTTTAGCATAGCCCGTATCATTTCTTTTTTTTTTTTTTTTTAAAGTAGATTCCCGGATGTCAAGTTTCTCTTTTGGGATGAAATCATAGTAAATCTATTTGTACCATATCATACTTGGCAACAACTTAGACTAGATAGAGCCTATGCAACCCACATGAATCGGGTTTTTCGGGGACGAGTTTTTAGACTTAGCCACTAAACCCAAACTTTAGAGAAATTCGAATTATAAACTAAGCACAGGCAAAACATAAGACAGAGCAACTATTCATCATTTCAACGAGGGACTAAAACTAAACATTTTCATAGCTCATATGTATAGGAGTGGAATTTTGTCTTCCCCCCTTTTTTTTTTTTTTAGTATAACTCATCATTTCATAAGATAGAGAATATAATCAAAATGTGAGATACACGTTACCTTTCTTGGAGTCCTCCCCCAAGCTAGCTCTTTACTTACCTTTCATGGTTGTGCTAGCTTGAGCGCGTAATGATTTGAGTTGTGTTTGGTCGCGTGGTTGGAGGCTCCCCAAGCTTGTCTTCGATGTCATCACAAAAACAAGGACAAGGAACTTGGGGTTGAAAGGTTTATCTCCTCTTCTCTCATCTCTCCTCCTTCTCTTCTCTCCCCTTTTTATTATTATTGTGAGATGTGAGAGTGAGAGTTTTGCATAAATCACCGTTTGAAGAGGAAGGAGTTAATGGTAGTCGTTCGTCTCGCCCTTCTCCATCGTGAATTGCTCGGTGCTCGTGCATTTGTGTTGGGGAGATCTCGGATGGGTGTGCTTATATGCTTGAGAGAGATCTCCCCACACTTATTCTTGTACTTATTTATTTTAAACAAAGAAAACAAAACAAAAACAACAACATGGCTCTATCGGCAAGAATACCGTGGAGCTTTTATTATGAGAACTTTATTTTATTTTATTTGTTCACCTTATCATGACTCAAGCAAGGCTCATAAAAGAGGCAAGTGTAAGCATAGCCTTGATTCATCTCCAACATAAAATACTCTCATAGATCATGACATCAAAACTCTAGGTTCATAAACCAAGATCCAACACCATGTCGAATTTTGATTAAAGGAGATCTTTTTAACCTAAGCACCATGCTCAATTTAAAAAGACCTATGAATGCATAACAGTAAATACACCCAAACCAGAGCATATGTCGTAAACATGAGAAGCATAAAGTTCTTGGTTCTATGGAGACAAAAAAAATGAGTGAAGAGTGTTGATGAATCATTTATTTCCCTTGCATACCTGGATATACTTACCGACAGCATCTACGGATGAAGCATCGAAGTTGTTGCTGCGGTTTGCGTGATGGCCCTGCCCAGGTGCACCTCAAGGCTAGGCCACACACACACGTGTGCATGGGCCATGGGTCTTGATGGTAGCAGCAAAGGATGGGAGACAAACCCTTCTTGCTTGTTGAAGCAATGATGGGTGGAGTCGAGCAGATACTTTGGTATGTATCTTGACCATGCGGGGCCAACCTCGCTCCTCTCTCTTATTATTATTTTTTCTATATATTTTTTTCTTTTCAACAACACTTTTTTTATCTATATTCTCTCTTTTTTTTTTCTCAATCCGTTTTTTTTTTTTTCTTTTTCTATTTTTTTTTTTCAACCCCTTCTCTCTTTTTTTTTTTTTTTTTTTCGACAAGGTAGGGCTGACATCATCTTTTATTTGCCATTGTTTTTTTAATGTCCCCTTGGTGGGTGGAACTTGAGATCGTCACCATCTTGCCCCACACTTAGACTTCGTGCAAAGTCAAGTGTGCAAGGTCTGGTCTCCTTGTGAGTGTGTTCCATCACCCATGAGCATCAAAGTTTTCTCTCTTTTTTCCCCCTTTTTTTTTTTTTATTGATGTCGCCCTCATGTTTTCAAGCATCGCGTGCCTCTTTTGATCTTCTTAATCGATCTCCACCGAAATGGTTAGTGACAAGAATACCCGAAGGTGCATACTAGCGATAACATGTTCTTGCTTTTATTAATATAAGAGAGAAAGGCTCTTTTTTTTTGGTAATCCGGGGTATCTCCCCGAGTGCTTAAGTTATGGTCATAAGCTTGACCGCGAGAAAACATCTTGCGGCCTAACAAGTGGTGAAGTTCCCGGTTTCACCACTAAGAGTTTTAGCATTACGCTCAAGCTGCAAGATTAGCGTCATCGTGCTACTATGAGACTTGCAACCATTCTCTTAAAAAGTTTTATAACAAGGACCAAGAGATGGTTGTGATCTTAGTAGAAGCACTTCGGCTAGAAGCAAAACAAACTCTAGAGAACCCAAAGGTGAGCATGTATTATGAGAAGTTTCGAATGAAGACTTAACATGCTCAATAGCGAGGTTCTTGCTTGGTCTCAAGAGTTGTTGCTTCGTGCATGTCCATGGCACATGAGTGAAGGGACGAACATTGAATCTCGACCAATGTCAAGAACAACGTTTTGTTGGCCGGAGGGACATGACTTGTGTTCGAAAGTGAAGGAAAGAGGTATTTCGTTTCACTAAGATGCAAAAGCAACTTGGTTGAAGCGAATGGAATTATGAACGTCGCCTCCTCGGACATGTTTTGGTTGGGAAGATGCTTCGCTTTTTGGGATTTCGGGTGAAGGACGAAAGCAATCTTTCCCAACTTCTCATCATGGCTCCCCTCTATAGGTTTTTCGTGAAAAAACTTTTCAAGAGGGTAGCCTATGAGACGATTGAAGTCAAGGATGAATTAGATATGAAAGTCTACGCGCACCTCGGCTTCATGAAAGTCCAAGGTTCCGTCATCATCCTTGAATTCAATCGCGAACTCCGAAGGACAAAGCATTCCTTCCTTCGGTGTTCGAGGAGAGAGGGCTCAATAGTCGGTTCTAATGATGGTATGGGGAATAGTTCGACCGATGAGGGCTCCTCAAAGCTTGACATGCCCTCGGTGTGGAGGTGAATAGGTTCTACAACGGGAGAAGCATACTTCTCTAGGATGTGGTGAAGGTTTTTTTTTCTCTATTCCGTTGTAGGTTCACATGCAAACGACCCTCCGACGGTCATGTCAAGGCATAGGGCAGCGTTTATGTCAAGACCCGAACAAAAGAGTTGCAAAAGCACACTATCGGGTAATGACAAATCTAGGCCGGCAAGAATTTAACGTTGTGAACCCGGCCCAGGCTGCACCTATGGACTCCTTCTCATCCTACTCGAAATCGAGGATTGTCCTTGGTAGGGAGTTGATGGGGAAGAATGCTAGACAAAAATTGTCTTCGAGTTCTTCACAATCCCCTTTCAAACTTTCTATGACAATAGTGTACTATTGTTTTGCTTTCCCGAAGAGGGAGAGCAGAAACAAATTCCACATGTGAATTTGAATCATGCCAGGAATGCTAAGGCATGATTATAGCTCCTCGAAATCTCGTAGGTGGTTACATAGGTTTTCAAATAGTCACCAAAGAAGGAGTGCCCGAACCAAAGGGTTTTTTTTTTTTTTTTTTTTTACAAAATAGGGTGGAGTTCGTGGCCGGATGAAGAGTTTGAATTTTTTTTTAAATAGAATGTGGCCCTGTGAACTTCTCCCTTCAAGCAAAAAAAGATTTTGAATTTGGAGTAGGCTTCAATTTGGAAAAAGGAAAAGAAATAACTATTTTGATTTTTTTTTTTAAAGATACATACGAGGACTCACTAGGTTCGAAGATAATAGCAACCGTTCCCCGCAACGGTGCCGAAAGCTTGTTGACGTTTCTTAACATCGCGAGAAGAATCCGCAAGCCGCAGAATTGTCGTTGTAGCTTTCACCGGAAATATTCGAGGGGTATCGTATTTTCCACGAGGAACGGATGTACTCTCTCCTAACTAGTTCGCCCAAGGACACACAAGACTATAGATGGGGAGGATTATTGAGAAGGATTCGTACACCTTTAAGATCTATGGATAGCCTCGCTTTAGAGCTACTTGTTCACTTCGGGCACCAGAGCAATCGCCCAAACTGGGGTGGAGACCGGCATTTAGCACTCGCGCCACACCCGAACGTGGGGGATTACAAGGGACGGACAAGGTTGTCACAACCCAACCCGCCTACCCCTCAACCGTGGGATGCGCCACAAAAGATAGGCAACCCCTAGCCCGGACACCACGTCTACACTAGTGATTATTACTCTAGCGTGTTAACAATGCTTACCCGTCCCCCGGGTCCTTCTACTAGAGCACCGCCACAAGGGCGACTATCAATCCCATAAACGAGTAGATAATGCTTGGATAAACATGAGACAATAAAGGTTATCGGAATCGTGGAAACTTACTTAGCAAAGATCCCATGAGGGAGCTGAGCATGAATCTCTCCTCCGCCGATCTCTCTACTACTAATGTGAGCCTAAGCCCATTGGAGTGACGTAGAAGAGTAGAGGGAAGAGCCCTACTAAGAGGAGGGAGAGCTCTTGCCTTGGAATGGTGTGTGTTGAGAGAGGAAGAGAGGGGGTCTACTTATACACTTGGAGGAGGGGCCTAAGTGCTAATTTACACCAAAACCGACCTGGTAAACCTTCCTAATCAGACCAAACCGACCATCCCATGTCGGTAACCCCCATAAGGCAGGTTCATGAACCGCCTCCCGAGGCCGGGGCGAAACCGCCTCGGGGAGGGTGCGGCCACACCTGTGTGGGTGGTGCAAGACCCCTAGGCTCGGCCTGGCCTGGGTCTCGGTGGGTTGGCTTCCTTCGTCTTGAAAAGTTGTGCGCCGGGCTTGGCTCGGCCCAATTTTGATGTTTTGGGTCGATTTGCTCCTGGACTTGTGTTTTGCAATAATGCGCTTCCCCGGATGGCGTACTTTGGTCGTATTATAAATCTGCAAAATAAAATACTAGACACTACAAGTGGAATTTTATTAGTGATAAATGTATATGAGTATAGAAAGGTATAGTTTTACTCCCTTTATGGTAGTAAGTTGACGGGAAAAATATGTCGTTAGTGACCGTCAACACACCCCTGACCACCAGAACGGAGGTCAAATTCCAAGGGTGGAACCATGCGACGTCCTAGCTCTGGAATAGTGTCCACACCTTAAATCCTAGCGGAAGATCGTGAACCGACTCTTGAAGAAAGAGGACGTTGGGATCGGCCCGTCTAGGTCGCAGAGGCCATCGAGGGTCCGAAAAGTGCCACTATGTCCAATGACTGACCGCGGACGGCCTTTCGAATCGGGCGTGAACGGTGTAGTGTTGTGAAATAGAAACCCATCATCTCACACAAGTCTCTCAGAAAGCAGAGCAGCCCAAACCAGGCAAGGTGGATTGTAGTGTTATGAAATAGGAACCCAACCATCTTGACCTTTAGTCCGCAGTGCACTTAAATGGGCCCGGATCGAGAACCTTACAAGGGACGTCATGTGATAGTCCTTTGGACATCATGGGAGAGCCCTAGCCCAGAAGCGGCAACCCTGAGTTAGAACAACTCTTTCTGGAGCACTACTCCACCAAATTACACTAGCATGTCTAAGAAAAGACAACGCTAGAGGGCCTAAAAGGAGAAACCGAACGGCCTGGAGAAACCCTTCGAACAATCGTGACAAGTCTCAAGAGAAGACACAAGTCACATGCCAGAGGAAAACAACCCTGGCAACCCGGGGGACGCCCCAACCACCGTCAGCAAGTCCACAGAAAGGACGAGCTGAATCTTCAGAAGAAACAACCCTAAAGACCAGGAGCAAGACTCCACCAACGTCAGCTAGTCCACGAAAGGACGAGCTGAATCTTGTAAGAAACAACCACAAGACCGGGGAGCAAGACTCCACCAACGACGGCAAGTCTACAGAGAAGACGAGCTGAAACTTCAGAAGAACAACCCTGAAGACCAGGAGCAAGACTCCACCAACATCAGCAAGTCTATAAGAAAGACGAGCTGATACTCCAAAAAGAACAACTCTAGAACTCAAGAGCAAGCCTCCACTCATCATGACAAGTCTAAAGAAGAAGACAGAAGTCATTTATCAAAGGATAAAAACCCTGACAAACCGGAGCAGGCCTCTACAACTATCTTCAGTCAAGCCTACAGGGAGGACGGGCTGATTCTCCAGAAGAAATAACCCTAGAACTCAGGAGGAAGACTTCAGAACTACCTCCACCAAAGTCTACAGAAGAGGCAAGCTGATTATTCAGAAGGAAATAACTCTGAAGCACTGAAACAAAACTCCAATCTACTACGGCAAGACCTACGAACAGGTTAGCCGATGCGCCAAGGAAGAAACAACCCAAAAGCGCACAAGGACAAGATCCTATGCTATCTTCAGCGGGTCTACGAGAAGACAAGCTGACAACTCAGGGAAACAACCCTGACAACTCGAAGCAAGACTTCAACCTATCTTCAGCTAAGTCTACAGAAAAGCAAGCTGAATCATCAGAAGAAACAACACTGATGTCTGGGAGCAGGACTCCAAACTACTCGGCACAAGTCTACAGGAAGGAGATAAGAGCCGGAAGCCTAAGGAAGAAATCTAAAGGCGCAATCTCAACAAGTCATCTGAGGAAAACAACCCGGAAGACCACATCAAGAGCAAGCGAGAGAACAAAGCGCAACAAGCTGCACGAAGGCAGATCAAAAATACTTAAAGTCCGCACGAAGGCGGGCACAAGCAAGAGTATTTAAGGCCTACAACCAACAGGCCACCAGCAACAAACTGTTCATTACAAGGCGGACAAAGCCGCCACCCAGGCACTCAGGCCGCATCAAAATCCGGCGCCTCCCCTTCAGGAAGATCAAGATCGATGGTACCGGCAAGAAGAGTGGTCACGCCGCATCCACCTCGGGGCGCTGCTCCTCCATCATCTTGAGGTGCTCATCGAGAAGCAAACCCATCCACAACAAAGCGGCGATGGGCAGATACGGGACAAGGTGATGGAAGTAAAAGCGAGCTCTTCAAGAGCCTCCCGGCCGGCGTCTCCAATGAAGAAACGGAAACGATCGGGAGCTGCGGGAAGAAAAATCCCTCCAGGACACGCCATGATCTTCAGGAAGACGAATCACTTCCAGCCAGGGAAACACAGAGCGCCAGAGCTCGGAGAACTTCGCACGAAGAACGTATTGAGGCGTATCTCTCCGACCGAAGCTCGGCCGACAACTCACCAATAGTGGTCACCTGTCTCATTGGTCACCCGAAGGCCTCGAGGACAAGAAACGAGACAAGTCAAAGGAGAGGACTTGACAAAAACCAAAAACAGCTCAAGGGGATAAACAAACATACCTTCAACCTCCCGAGTAACCTTGGCATAAGACTCGGTCAACCCATCAATGGTAGCGAGAGGAGTCCTGGAGCCGAGCACGAAGATCCCGTTCAACCCCCTGAAGACGAACAACTTCTGCCCGCAAGGAGTCACATTCTTGAGCAGGGAGGAAGATAGGGAGATCTCGCACAAAGGACTAAAGAAAAACAGGGTCAGTACAGATCTCAAAAAAGAGAAAAGTCAAGAAAAGAACCCGAAACATACGGAACTGCCGATCAAAACCGAGAAAGGCGCCCCGGCGATGCGGAATGCCGCGAGACAAACCAGCAACCCGAGAAGCCAGGTCGAACTCGAGAAATCACAGAATCTACAAGAGACCTCAGATCATAAAGAGAAGGATCCGGAGGAGGATCAACAGTAGCTTCACGGGCAGGAGATGCCGAAGAAGAAGACTGGCCACCAGCAGGTTGTTCAGAAGAACTCGGGGAAACAACCTCAGAGAACTTCACGGTAGGACACCTGCAAGACAACCCCGATACTATAAAAAATCCTTAAAAAGTCAACGGGAGAAAGAACTCGCAATAAGAGTACTCACCGAAAAGAGAAATGAGAACAGGGGGGGCAAGCCAGCAGCAGAAGGAGGTTTTGCTTCAACGGCCACAACAGGGACCTGACCAGAAGCCTCAAGAGCCTCAGCCTGCACAGACGGCAAACTACAGACAACAACGATAAGACCTCAAGGCAAATAGAACCCGGTAACCAAAGTTCAAGAAAGGAACTTACGGGTTCCGGACAAGGACTCCACTTGCTCCTCGGCATGCTCAAAGAGCAAACGCGAAGCACCCTCTGAAAGAAAACAGAGAAACAGGTAAGCTTATATGGAAAAAAAGAAAGGGACTGACAGAAGATCAACCCCCTCACCTATAAGAATATTACATGTGGGCTCCGCAAGGAAGCCGAGAAGTGGAAGAGTGAGTCCTCTTGCGAGTCACGGTAGCAGCGAGGCGGTGGGCTCTTCAACGTAACGCTCCCGCCGCTACGACCTATAAGGGCAAGTACCCGTGGATCTGGAGTAAAGGGAACATATGTAGAACCCCCAATACTCATGCAGGAAGGACTTCAGACTCACCTGGAACAGCAGAAGCAGCAGGCATCGCAACAACGGTCACCGCAGCAGCCTCAGAATAATTACGGCCAAGATTCTAAAAAAGGATCGAAGAGTCGGAGAAGTACCACGAGCAGGCAAAAATATTAGACCAAAAAGAGTTAAAGAACTCACGCAATTTGGAGGAGGGTTGTCAGCAGAATACTCAACAACCCGGATCGGAGTCAACAGTAACATCCTTCAACAAAGAGAGAAGGGACACCATCGGCTCCACCTCGGGCAACACGGAAGCATCGCCACCAATACGAAGGATCCTCGGGACGCAGTACTCGAAGACAAGCTTCTCCCTCGCCATCAAAGGTTTAACTCGACGGCGAAGAAAATCGGCAACGATACCGGGGCCATCGAGACCACCTCGCTTCGGGATCTTGACACGGTTGACAAGCTCAAAGAACTTTTTGACTCATCGGGAGAGTCGACCTTCGGGCTCTCGGGATCAACGGGACTCATCGAGTCATGATCCATCGGGCGGGAGGAGGAGGATTGTTCACATAGAACCACCCGGAGCGCCCGGAAACGTAATTAGGGAGTTCATAATCGAAAAAAATGCTCCTTTTCGGCCCTAACGGGCTGGATCGAAAAACGACCAAGAGCGAGAAAAGATCGCCTCCATGACGAAGGCGAAAGAAATAGCGAAAGAGCTTCAGAGAAGGAGGGATGCCTATGAAGGTCTCACAGGCATGGACAAAGATAGAAAAGAAGAAGAACCCCATTAGGGGCAAGATGAGAAAGAGCAATGGAATAGGGACTGCGAGAAACTCATGAAAGAAATCCGAGGCGGGCAAGCGAGAGACCTGCTGAATGAAGGAAAGAAAGAGGACAACCTCAAGAGGGCCGGGAGTAGGAAGGCGATGGCGGTCGGCGAGATTCAACCCGACACATTTCGAGGAGGAAGAAGAAGACGACGCCGCTCCAAATCCTCAAGATCCTCGGCGGCGACGGTGGACTCGGCCGGATCTTCATGGCCGCCTCCACCTCGGGACCACCTCCGCCTTCCCCTTAGAGCTCTGGGAAGAAGAGCCTTTCGCCATAGGGAGGAACGGCGGCGGGACGGCGAAAACCAAAGGGGCGCAACGGCGACGGCGAGGGAACAAGTGGCGGCGCAAGAGGATTAGGGCAAAAGGCTGGCGATCGCGGATGCTAATGGCGGCGAGAGGAAAAGAAACGACCGTACCTAAGTATTTATGGAGAGGGATTTTTCCACCCGTTACAAAACAAAACTCTCGTAACGGGAGCCTTTACAACTTCAAAAATTAATTTGAAGTGACAATGGCTCTCCTTTTATGCGAACAAAGGCAACGGTCGACACAACGGTCGGATTCCTCAGCAGAGAAAAAGAACTCTCCAATATGCCAACAAGCAACGCAGAAACATCCCTAAAGCGCGGAGACAAGAACAAGTCGATCAAGTCGAGAAAGAAAAGAGCCCTCCCAGAGGCGTAAGAACCCCCGCCAAACGTCAGGAACAGCCCAAGCAAACGAAACAAAAGCAAGAGACTCCCGTGACCGCACGGAAAAAAAGAGAAACGGTCAAAATCCCGGGAAATGAAGAACCTCTAAGAGCTCTATCTACAAAAGAACTCTTAGATGCTCGGGGGCTACGGGATACCCGGGGCACGATTTTTTTCGTAAGAGCTCCGACGACGAGAAGAACTCGAAGACGGAGGAGAAGAACTCGAAGACCTTCCGGCTCTTTGTGCCAAAAAGCAAGAAGCTCGGGGGCTACACCCACGGGTGCACTTTTTCAAACAAAAGTGCACACCGTGCGAAGACCACCACGACCGCATCAAGGCCTCGCCCGAGAAGAGCGAAACGCTCTCATGACTCAAACCCGAGATGCTCGGGGCTTGCGGGACAAGGTTCCTTTTCAAGGAAGGAGAGCTCCGACGATGGGAAGAACTCGAAGACGGAGGAGAAGAACTCGAAGACCTTCCGGCTCTTTGTGCCCAAAAGCAAAAATCCGAGAAGAGCGAAGGCTCTCATGACTCAAACCCGAGATGCTCGGGGGCTTGCGGGACAAGGGCAACGAGAAGAACTCGAAGACGAAGAAGAACTCAAAGACCTTCCAGCTCTTTGTGCCAAAAAGCAAGAAGCTCGGGGCTACACCCTACGGGTGCACTTTTTTTCAAAATTGCACTCCGTAAAGATGATCTTGAAGACCATATCAAGGCCTCACCCGAGAAAAGCAAAGACAACTCTTATGACTCGACCTTGAGATGCTCGGGGCTTGTGGATACTGGGATCACCAAAGAACTCTACCGAGTTGTTCGCGGGGGTTTTATCCTAGCCAACGCGGCCACAAACAACTCCCGAGAAGGCAATGGAAGCATAGCTACGGTGACTTACATTTGTAATTAGGATAGAACACTAGTTAAGTTACCTTGTTTAGAGTTCGGGTGTTAGGTTCCTCTACGGACAACCCTCTATGTATCCGACTAGGATCGTAGCGAGTTCCTTGGCTCCTTAGACTATAAAAGGCGGCCAAGGAACACCTCGTAGAGAGGAGAGCACGAACACGAGAGCGCGATCACGCGTCACGAGGCTTGACCACGATCAAGCCCTGTAAGCTTCACGGCCGTTCCGGCTGAACCCCATCAATCAAAAAACAGGCTCACGGCGGCGGGCGTAAAGGTCTTTACTCGATCCTTGATCGAGGGCCCGAACCGATATAAAAACCCCGCTCTCAATGTAATTTTGCGCAACAAACCGCCGGGCTCCGGGTTCGTCGAGGCCCGAACAAAGCGCCCGGTTCACCCCATGGCAGGCTCTCGGTCGTAAAACATCGACACCATTTGCAACCTATAGGTTGGTGACCATCAGGACGGTTAATGACCTCCCAAGTTCCATTAGACATAATAGAATCCATCTCACTCCTTCTTTGCTTCCTTCCACAAGTTAGCATCGGGAGAGGAATATGCCAATCTAATGGTGGTTGGCGTGTCTTCCACAAGGTACACTATAAAGTCATCACCAAAGGACTTTGCAACCCTCTGTCTCTTGCTCTTTTGAGTGACAGTAGTGTCATCCTCCTTAGGGATGTGCACATGAGAATCCTCAGCATGATCTATTGGAATAGACAGTTCATGCTCATGGGGAATTATAGTCTCATGACTTGTTTCACTAGGTGTATTCTTCATTGGAAATTCATTCTTAAAGAATGTAGCGTCTCTTGATTCCATGATTGTATCAACATACATATCAGGCACATCAGATTTTATAATTAAGAACCTATATCCAGTGCTGTGAAAGGAATAGCCAAGAAATACACAATCAACAGTTTTAGGACCAAGTTTACGCTTCTTGTTGATTGGCACATTCACTTTAGCCAAGCAACCCCAAGTGCGCAAATATGAGAGATTTAATCTTCTCTTTTCCCATTCCTCAAATGGTGTGATCTCTTTGTTCTTTGTTGGAACTCTGTTCAGCACTTGACAAGCTGTCAAAATCGCGTCACCCCACCATTCCTTGGATAATCCTGCTGTACTCAACATGGCATTCACCAAATCAGTTAGAGTGTGGTTTTTCCTTTCAGCAATCCCATTGGATTGTGGTGAGAATGGCGGTGTCCTCTCATGAACAATACCATGTTCCCACGAGTTACTCATCAAAAATATTAGAGAAGTATTCTCCACCTCGATCGGACCTTAACCGCTTTTTATTTTCCTCTCAAGTTGATTCTCAACTTCAGCTTTATAGGTCTTAAAATAATTAAACGCTTCATCTTTTGACTTTAAGAGATACACATAGCAAAAACGGGTGGAGTCATCTATAAAAGCGAGGAAATATCTTTTACCGCCTTTGGTCAAGATTCCGTTCATCTCACATAAATCAGAGTGAACAAGTTCTAGAGGTGCCAGATTCCTCGCCTCAGCAGCCTTGTGAGGCTTGCGGGGTTGTTTTGATTCAACACACACATGGCACTTAGACTTTTTGACCAAGTTAAATTTAGGAATTAAATTCAGATTTGCCAACCGCATAAGATAGCCAAAACTTGCATGACAAAAACGTGAATGCCATAAATCCGACTCATCAGAAATATCAACAGAATTCACCATTTTATTACTCACATCATGCGGTGATAAGAGGAACAAGCCTCCGCAATCATATCCTTTACCAACAAAAGAACCATGTTTTGACACAACACATTTATTTGACTCAAGAACAACTTTGTAGCCATCTCGACATAACAAAGATGCACTAACAAGATTCTTCTTTATGGAGGGCACATGCTGCACGTTCTTCAATGGCACCGTCTTCCCCGAAGTAAACTTCAGAATGACCATACCAACACCAAGAACATGAGCACGCGACCCATTTCCCATCAACAAGGCGCCAGACCTCCCGACCTGGTAGGAAGAAAACAAAGACACATCAGCACATACATGTATATTTGCACCACTATCCATCCACCACTCGGGTGAATTACAAACCGAAAGAACAAATGGTAAAGAATTACCATACCCGGATGTTCCATCTCCGGTTTCGATAGTCACAACATTTGTTGATTTCTTGTCTTGGGTGAACTTGTTAGGGCACTCTCTTGCCCAATGCCGATCAACGCCACGAGACAAAGCATCCTCCCTTTCCCTTATTGGTATTGTTGTTCTTCTTTTTAAATTGTGCAGTTTGAACAAGGCTTGTTTGAGTTCTCTTGCTTGTTTTGATTTTTTTCTTCTTGTTAAACTTGCGGAATCGAGTTTCTCTTACGCACCACATTAGCGATAGAGGTCTCAACACCTTTCTCATTGTCCTTTGCTCTAGCCCTCTCCTCGACATCAAGAGTTCCAATGAGCTCTTCCACATTGAACTCCTAACGCTTATGTTTGAGAGAGGTAGCAAAGTCCTTCCAAGAAGGTGGTAACTTGGCGATTATACCACCGACCACAAACTTGTCGGGCAAAGGACAAGGGAAAAGCTCGAGTTCCTTAGCTAGTGCATGAAACTCATGAGCTGTTCCACTACGAGATCGGTTCTCAACCATCTTGTAGTCATACAATTTGCTCCATGAGATACAACTCACTTACCGGCATCGGTAACTCCAAACTTTCCAACAAGTGCATCCCACGGCTCTTTCCCTGTAGGAAGGATGATGTAGCTTTTACGGAATTTTGCATCAAGTGCACTTATCCGCACCTCGAAGAGGTTGTCATCGACCTTAAACTTAGCCTCCTCCGCGAGAGACAAGTTATCGAGGCTTGCCCTCGCGGCATGATAACAAGACATTGCGATAAGCCACAATTCCATCTTAGCTTTCCACATCAAGAAGTTTTTACCATCAAAAGGATGGGGCCTTAACACAACGCAAAACCTCGATGGAAAAATACCTAGAATTAGGTTTTTGGATTGTTAGATAATTAGGCAATTTCAATATCATTTTAATTCCATAAATTAACATTATGATGATGACATATAA
The DNA here is from genome assembly GCA_015847255.1 of Hyparrhenia diplandra. Taxonomy (NCBI): domain Eukaryota; kingdom Viridiplantae; phylum Streptophyta; class Magnoliopsida; order Poales; family Poaceae; genus Hyparrhenia; species Hyparrhenia diplandra. Next base: position 285,324 of record JADLZK010002807.1, read on the forward strand.
AAGATAATTAATCATTAAAATCATAATATCAAATGTACCCATAATAAAATGGTACATGTCAACAATAAGCATGTGAAGCATATATATATATATCATGTGACATAACCGAACATATGAAACAACGAAACAGAGCTCTTTGAAACATGAAGACAACAGCATATGAAACAACAATACTGAATAAGCGAAACAATCGGCGTGGCATATTACTAGGGCGAACAAGCATCGATATTTGATGAAACAATATGATGAGAACTGATGAAACAGGGGCGTATAGCAGCATACGAAACATCGAGAGATGAACTAGTGAAACATTTAGGAATTGCGAGAGCGAAATACGGAGGGAGATGAACCGAACATACCCTCCCATGCGCTCCGAGGATCGGACCCTTGCCCAACTTCAATCGTCATGTTGAAGAAGATGAAGAGATCCTCCACCGGGAAGATGAAGAAGAAGATGACGACGAGCGGTGACGGAGGTTCGAATCGGACGGTCGTGTAAACGCTCCCCAAAAACCTAATTGCCGATCCCCGTGCAAGGTCTCGAGCGGCAAAAGCTTCGAGGCACCTGTCCTCTCGTTCCTCCGTCTTGCGCGTGGAGTCACGAGATGGGAATACCTTCTTAGCAACTGAATCGAGTTCTTCAAAAGCTTTGTGTTCTTGGGTGAAGAGAGGAATCTAATCCAACTCTCGTGTGCGAACAAGGTATATGAAGTATATAGGTGAAGGACAAGCCAAAGGGCTCAGGAGGCAAGGAGTCTCATGGCTGTCCAAGAGACTCACGTGAAGACCAGGAGGTCATGAACCTCACGTCTCCTTCCAAAGTGGAGAAATGGATTCATTTTGTCAAAATAAATAATGGAAGTAACTCCCATATTCATGGCACATGATTGACAAAAATGAAAGGTCCATCTGATCACCTTCCTACCATAACACGTCATGTCCACAGCCTCGCTCGTTCAATCAAAACTCATTACCGTATAAAACGGCTCACCCAACAAATTATATACCAAAGAGTTTTAATGATTTATTAAATTTAAAATGGCTCAACCCATAATAAATCCAACAAAATAAACGTAATTCTTTAACTTTTAGAAGGTATGTTTGACATTTCGTCTTATTCAAATTTTTTATGTACATTATAATACAAATAAAATATTATTACAATATCTTTAGTGATGTATTAAGCCATAATAAAAGTGATAATATTTATGAAAAAGATAAATAAGACAGGAGGTCAAACACAATTTTTAGGAGTCAAAGAATTATGTTTATTTTATGACGGAGGAGTAGAGTTCATTATTTTTGGTGCTTTGATGCCAGATGAGGGACAGAGAGAGTATTAGACTTAAGGCGATTGATGAGAGTTTGGGTATCTAGGGCCTAGCTAGCTCTTGATTCAGTCACTAGCGTACTCCGTCCGTACTCGATTTTGTTGACGTTCTAGGCCAACAGCCCGTTTACGAAAAGCTTCAGGCTAATGACCCCTGCTAAATGACCCGACTGCCTTTGTTTAGCAGCATTCCCCACGTTTCAGCTGCCACCGCCGTAAACGGGATCCTCGTAACTCGTCCGCAGTCACTCCAGCCAGCGACACCCAACACTTTGTCGCCGCGCGTGCCTCCAAGCCAATGCAAAATCGCCAAAAGATATAAAAATACGAAGGCCATGGGGTTCGTAACTTGTTTCTATTGTGCCTAGTGTTGTAATGGCGATAAACGAATTTAAATAAAAATGTGAGGACGCATTGTTACTCCTGCAAATTTATTCTGTGAAGAACTGTTGTTGTTTCAAATAAAAGAATTCTATGAATTTGATTTTGTTTTGGCCTTAATAAAAATAAAAAGGATTTTCATTTAAACTCCTTCTCACTCTGTCTATCTGGCCCAGCCCAACCCCAGTCCATTCTTTTTTCCCTCTCCAAGCCTGTCACTTTGGTTTTCCGAGAAAGACCAGACTCGCCATATGTGTGCCTAGGAAGTCCACACATATAACATAGAAACAGATAAATATCGAGAAAACAATGCTTTAAAGCGTAAATACAACTAAACAAACACTCACGAGTTTATTAGAGTAACGCTGAACGTTGCTAAACTTCTTAGGCTCCATTCTCTTCAGGACGCAGTTGATTTGGGGGGCTCCGTATGCCAAGAACTAGTATCTTCATCCATTCTCCATGTGACTTTTGCCAACATGAGCCGAGGTGGGGGAAATTGCAAGAGTGAGTCCATGTCGAACTCAGCAAGTGTAGGAAGGTAGTATCTTACCCATAAAATCATGATCATTATAACATAATAATAAATATGCATAAGTGATAAATATTAGTGAACAATAATAACAATATAAGAGTCATCATCCTTAGTGTAAATGGTCCAAGGCCGCTCGTGTCCTTGAGCAAGGCTAGTATACTAGTTTTTCAAACTCTGCGCAGAGGTGTACACAATCACTGTGAGTCGTGATTCCTAAATGCATGGGTTTGCAAGGCCCAGATACACGAAACCACTATGAAGCCCCCAAAGGTTCGTCTAACAAGTTGGGGCGCTAAGTCTTCAGATATAGAACCCACCCTTCCTTATATGGCACAACGACCATAGCCTATACACATATATGTGGACAGGGGGCAGACTATACCCAATTCGGCACTTCCTCCAAACTCTCTAGAAAAATGATCTTTGAGGAACTAAAAAGTCGAGCCATATAAACCCCCCACGGTTATCTTTGTAAGTCCCGGATACATCACTTACAGATAAGATCTTATGTGGTTAAATTGTTACCATTTTATCATTTATAGCATAATATTAATTAAGTCACAAGATCATGGTAATAATGAGTTAGCAATACTCAAACTATAATTGCCTTTACTTTTGCTCCAATTTCCCACACCTGCTTCTACACCCTTGTCGGTCCTCATTCTCGATCTTCAACGCCGATGAACGGCTCTTTCGTCTACTCGTAGCAAACACCACGCATACAGGCAAGCGAACAAAATAAAATAAGAACAATACACCAATCATAGCAAAAGCATTAAAGCAACGTGATAAGAGAACGTTCGTTGCTGCGGTCGAGAGAATGCAAGAAACACTAATCGCGAATCTAACGTCAAAAGGAACAACTACTAGGGTTTCATATTAATATAACTAGTAACTACAAGCTTGATTTATTTTATTAAACAAGGTCATGGAGAAATTATTAGTTTAGATTATACTAATCATAATTTAACTTAGAAACTAAATTATACACATATCTTATACTATTTAAGGTAATTAAACTTTACTTTTACCGAACATCTATGTTATCTCATCAAAACCTTTATACCAAACAATTTAGCAACACGTTTATGTTACAAATTAATCATGCTAATATTTTATATAGAATATGAAATTATATTGATTTTAATAGAATGCATGCATGTAAATTAATCAATTTAATATTCAACTCGATATAGAAACACATGTGACATGGAAAACATTGGTACTGCTGCGTAGGGGGCGACAACATGAAACTAACGCAACTGAAACGACTCGATTCTGAACTAAAACGTTGAAACGACGATGATTAAACAATTGATGGAAAATCTTTAATTACTAATGGGTGGCAAACTTATAATTATCTTTTCTTGTACCTTGGGTCATTTTCTACGAACGTGAACTGCCATGGTGTTGTTCGCTTCTGGACACACCGCGGGGAGGGGCTCGGCCTGGGTCTTGGCCGGCGGCGCATCGGCACGTGCGGCGGCTCACAGGACACACACGGCAGGATGGAGTTCGGCCACCTCGGCGACCATGGCCGACAGAGCAGCAGGCACGTGCACACACATGGCGGCGGCGGATGTCTCCGGCGAGCACGGTAGATCGCGTTGCGGTGGGACGGGAGTCTCCTTGCCAAGGCGATGGCACGGGAAGAGGCCACGCTGCTCGGCAGACTTGGGTCGAGGCTTCTCCACGCCAGATGGAGGACGGAGGCGGCGCACCACGTGACGCGGCGGGCGGCTGCGGCGGCGCTGTACGACGAGCGCGGCTTGGGGTGCGGCGTGCTGCGGTGATGATTGAAGCCAAGGGAGAGGTTGGGTGTGTGCGCTATGTCCTTGCGGTGCCAACGTATGAAGCAGGGAGGCGAAAGGTGCTCGGTACGGTGCAGCTGCACCATGCTCGTGTGGTGCCAGCTTGTTCTTGTAGGGCGAGGTGCGACGGGGAGGAGTCAGGTCGCGAGCACGGCCATGCCGGCTATGGCGTTCGCGGGGGTGCGGATCGGGCGTAGGTTGGAGCGGGGGCTGACCAGACTACCACTCTACCAGCGGCACGTGAGGCCAGGCTCGTTCGTGGAGCTCGGTGGTCGACCTGCCATGGCGGCACTCCACCTTGACCGAGCTGGAAGGGCGGACGCAAGCTGCAGCTGGGATTAGCGGTCACTGGAGAAGCTTTTTGGTCGTGCGAAGGACGCGGACACTGGGGACCTGGGACGCGCGCGGCTCGACGAAGGCGGATCGGGCAACGACGGCGCAGTCCGGCTCCTGCGCGGGATTGAAAAATGGCCGATAGATGCGCTTTTTTTTTTTTTTTTTTTTGAGGGAAGATAGATTTTTTTTTTTTTTTTTTTTTTTTTTTTTTTTGAGGAGATTGAGGGAAGATAGATGCGCTGCTAGGGTTCGGTTCCTGCTGCAGGAGGTATATTTGGTCGGCCCAAGAGGAGCGGAGCTGCTTGGTCTGCTGCGGCCGAGCCGCTATTTGCTAGGCCAAAAGCCCAAGCGCGAGAGGGAGAGAGGAAATAGGCCCTTTTTTTTTTTCCCTTTTTTTTCTCTTTTCTTTTGCTTTTTCCATAATTCAATTTGGATTAGTTTGAAGACTAATTTAACATTTCAAATATACCTTGTAAAATCTTTTTATCCATTTATGAGTTTAAAAACAGATTTTTAGGGATATAATTTGGAGACCGCTTTTAGATAGAAACCTTCAAACATTTTATTTCTTAAAAGGAGCAAAAATTGATTCAAACCTAAATCGAATTTTATTATAACATTATTTAAAATTCATCTTTCATCCAAATTTAATTACTAAAGCATATTTAGCTATTTCTGAGCTTATGGAATTATAATTTGGTTTTGTTTTCACAATAAAATGATTTTGCATTAAATCTTTATTTCAGTCTCTAAATCAGAATAAATTCATTTATCACTCAAAAGTGTCGTCACCAACGGCGGCACCACGTCTGTGCACCACGTCCGCACCGCGTCGAATCGTCGATGGTTCCCACCCAATTCCTTTTTTTTTTTTTCCCGCGTGGAGGGCCTTGACCAGTAATTGGGCTTAGATGGGCTGAATGTCAAATAGGAGCAGGGATGGGATGGGCTGAAGGTCAAATCAGTCTTCGTTGCCTAGAGATCAAAGCTGAAACTACAATGGAAACTTCGTTCCAGGAAATTAATCTGAAGCTAAGACTATATACAAACAAAGAAACCAGAATTTACTGCTTCCGTAAATATTAAAAAACATATATACAAAAGGCTTTCTGAAGCGCAGGTTGGTGGGGGCCGTGGGGCTTGTGGACAAATCTATGGAGTCCGTATGTCAACAACATTTCCCAGGTGGTAGGAAAAAGTAGCATGCATGATCACAGGACTTGGTTCACACCACCGGCCACTGTTGGTTCGACACGGATGCGGAGACAAAACAACTAAATGGGGCTTCTGCGACACTCCATAGGAACGGCAAACACTGCTCACCACGTTCACCAAAAATGTCAAAGCCTATTGCGTTTGCAAGAAATGGGAGGAACACTAGCCACACGGAGTTACACGCTAGCTCTCCCTCTTAATTTCGTTCGAGGCATCTAGGTACGGTGATCGGAGAAGGAAAGCTTTTTATTCTTTTTATCCTTTTTGTGAGGGCAAAAACTTTTCAATCAACGAGCGTTGTAGCTTTCTGAGGCACTATACACAATTGCGCTAGCAACAAAATCTCATCACTTACAACATTGTGCATGTAGGAAAGGGATGAACTAATGAAATCGAACAATTAGCTTACTTATTATTAGCATACACAACTTTGAGCAACCAATGCAAATTTCTGACGTGAATTGCAGACATGTGGCGCAAATTAAACACGCATGGTCTAACAAAAAGAAGAGAGACGAAGTAGATGATCGAGCTGAGCAAGCTTGCATCGAAATCGCACCCCAGCACACACCCAACACCAAATCGAAGCAGATCGAGACCATACATCACCAAATTGTCTAAAAAAGCAAATCTCGACGATCGATCATGGTGCCGGCAGCGCGTCGTCGCCATTGGCTCCTCCGGCCCCATCTGGGACCTGCCCCTGCTCTGCAGCTGCTTCTGCCGCCAGCGCATTCACCGCCGCTGCAGCAGCAGCTGCTGCTACTGCATCGACTGCTGCCGGTGATTCTTCGCGTTCCAGGTTGACGTACCAGACGCAGATCATCATCACGGCGCCAGCGACGACGTCGACGCCGATGAGGATAAGGAGCAACGTGATGATGGGGCTCATGGCGACACGGACACGATGCAGTAGGTGGAAGGAGTCGACCGATCGATCGAACAGTAAGTGCGTGAAGAGAAGATAATGCGGAATGCGACCTGCAGCAAATAAAATAAAAAATGTGTCGGTGAGAAAGCGAGAAGGGAAACAATAGGAAGAGAGAAATTAGGGGCAGCCGTCGTTGTGTGCTTACCAGCGCTACTCCATGCTCTGCAGAGCACAGGCAGCTGCACGCGAGCTCTGGCTTCACACCGGAGACGGTAGGAGGGAGGAACTGGTGAGTTCGAGGCTGAGGAAATGAAGGGTTAAGGTTTCAACTTTGATTATACATCACCAGGGCCGTACCTACGATTTGGGAGACCCGAACGAAACACGTATGGAGGCCCTAAAATTTATAAAGAAAATAATATAACACTAGAATAATTTAACTCCATTATAAAGTATCAAATATGCGTGTTCTTATAGTACTAGGAACATATGATGCTAAAACAATACAAAAATACTTAAGTAACAAACTGACCTTATATTGTACTAAAAGCATTATTCGCCTAGTATTCTTTGAAATGAAGTCTTCAATTATATCTTCATACTTGATCATCTCTAAGATATCATTTTCAAGTGCTATTGTTGCCAACCCATTAAGTCTTTCTTGTGTCATTGCACATCGCAAGTAGGACTTCAATAACTTGAGTTTAGAAAAGCTCCTTTCCTTGAGATGCTTGAAGAATGGAATGGTTAACAAAACTCTGTATGCAACAACAGCGTTTGGGAAAGAACCATGTTGTTTCAAATATTTCAGAATATCAAGAGAGCTCATAGATCTGTCAATATGATCTTGAATGTACTTTAACTCTACATATAAATCTCTTCCATCAATATCTGAATGTCCTCCACTTTTGAGTTTAGCTTCCAAATTGACACAAGAAGAAAGCACATCGCCGCGAGGCCACCGTGAACTGCCGTGTCTAGGTCTAATCGCGGGCGGCAGAAGATGAATCGCGAGGCCGTCGTGAACTGCCGCAATGGGAAACCTGAACGTCGGTCGGGACTAGTGCATGTACGACGGGATTTTAGAAGCATGGAGGAGTGGCCTGCTGCCATGGCTATTGGGCCAAACGATATGGGCTGTTGAGACTTGAGTGTTGATATTGTTTAATGGAAATTGCCAATGCATTTTTTTAAACTAGAAATTGCCGATGCTTATTAGTGTTACTAAATTTGGAGGCCTTAAAAATTGGAGGCACACATATGCACACTCTGCTCCTGTACTAGAATCGACGAGTTTCCCTAGGGTTTATAATCCTAGGGAAAGGTTGAAAACCCTAGGGAAACGGTTTCCCTAGGGTATTTTAAAGAGAAAGTCCCCTAGGGGCAGAATTCGACGGGAAATACAACCTTTCCCTACGGTTTCAAGTGAAACCCTAGGGAAACATTCTTTCCCTAGGGGCTGTATCCCCTAGGAAAACTTCCCCTCAGAAAGCTATCACCAATTTCCCTACGAATCTTTCCCTAGGAACTAGAACTCTAGGGAAAGAATATCTTTTACACAGATTTATATTTGAATTTAAATATACAAATACTTCAAATTCAACTTCAAATTATTTAAGCACTCATTTCATCCAATCAATAAGCACAAATCCATACATTTAGAGTTATAATTATCATAATACAACAATGCCATCCTCCATTTGGTGCCCAACGGCAGTACTTAAAACAAAATTCAACTAGCAATAACTACAACTCATGGTTTGACAACAATCAAAAGAAGGGATGGCCATGAAATAATCTAATCCATATATAACAGAAGGGATGGCCATGCTATTGATTTAGCCTATCTTGCACAGCAAGTCTTCGCTAGGTTCATCCTTGTTTGAAGAAAACCTGCATAAGTATAGAGGACTTGCATCAGCAAGGTTTCATTACGCCATTAGAGATCTTACAAATGATCTATTTCTTAGCAAGTCATGAGCACATATTCTTAGCATGTATGTCAGAAAAAGTAGAAACGATCATCTAGCATGCAGCAACAACAAAGTGCAAGCCTGCAAAAGTAAACACAAGGGTTATGTGCTTATTGAATTAGAAACACTACAATGTTTGACCCGTCAAAAAACAATGAACCAGCAAGGTACTGTACCAATAGAGGTATAGTCAAGAGACTCAAGACCATTGTGATGCTTCTGCTATCTAACCAAATCAAATTTACTAGTTATTTGGTTTGTGTGAGGACTAATGCATAGCTTTTTCAAAAATTCATTAGCCAATTTTACCTTGATACAACGCCAAATATATATGCCTTGCATAACAAAACTGAACAAGTTGATTCAATAGAATGTCAAAATGAGTCTGATCTAATAAGCATGTTAATACTTCCTCTTGTACCTACAGACGGTCTAAGCTACCAGCAGCAGCACGTAGAAAAAAGCAGTGTCATCTGTTCTGCTCTCTAGGCTCTAAATAATTCAGAAGGAAACTACTGCAAATTGAAATACAGGAAAATCAGTGTGACAAATACATTACCTCCATTACTTGATCAGATGATTGAAAGGAGTTATAGCTCACAAAATCAAAGCCTCTAGAATTTCCAGTTTCAGGATCTCGCATTATCTTTGACAAAAGAAAAAGATCAATGAATTACTGCAGGTGACAACCGTGCTTCATCGAAAATAAGAGACACTTCATACAGATGAGGTGTTACTACTAAAACCATCAATTCTATAATAGATAGATAGATACATGATATCTTACAAGAAAACTGATTAGATGAGTTTATCTTAGGGACATACAGACATATAGTTGTGCCCAGAACACCCAAAAAGATCTACGAGCAATATCAAAAGGGATAATTTTTACCATGATTTTAGATCATCTAACCAAAGCCAAATCCCTCGATCTGCTCGTCCTCCCCTTGTCTGCCGCAAGTCAAATCATCCCGAAAGCAGCCCCTCCACTTCTCCACTGGATCTGCAGGAGGGAGATCAAAATCAAAGAAAAATCCACTGGATCTGTAGAATGGAACTCGAGATAGGAGGCGTCGGAGAACTATGGCACGAGGAGGGAGCGGACCACGGCGAGCACGGAGGGAGCTGCGGCGTCCCGCGTCCCCGCGGTGCTCGGCTGGCTGGCGGCGGCGGCGGCTGGCGCGGCGTCGGGGCGTTTGGGTGGCGGCTGGTGGCGCGGCGTCGGCGCGCGGCGGGCTGGCGGCGCGGCGGCGTCGGCGTGCGGCGGGCTCGCGGCGTCGGCGTGCTGCTGGCAGCTGGCGGCGCGCTCGCGGAGTCGGCGGGCTGGCGGCGCGCTCGCGGAGTCGGGAGTGCTGCCGGTGGCTGTGCGGCTGTGCGTGGAGATGGGGATAGGGTTGGGTTTGTTCTTTTTTTTTACTGTGTAGCAGATCAATTGGTGGCTGCGTTAGTAGTGAGTACCGGACAGATGGGGTCCGCGGCTTCTGTTCCTTCTGACTCGTCCCGACGAAATGGTTGTTTCGTAGGGAAAGGCACCTTTCCCTAGGGTTTTGATAAGCAGATTCCTAGGGAAACCTATATTTTCCTTGGGTGCTCATAAAACCCTGGGAAACTCGTGAATTCCAAAGTAGTGATGTTAAATGCGGGCCCGACATCACAAGCTTTTGGGCCTTGCAAGTATACGTGTCCGTCACAATCCACGTAGGCTCGGTCGTCGTGTGCGGGTATCCGTCGGTCGGCCATGTGTGACTGACGTCTACTCTTAAGGAGTGCGTATGCAGTTTCTTGCCTATCCTAATACAAGAAACATAGTTGTACTTGAACGATAAATAGAATCTGATACTTTGAATTTTTGAAAGGATGTTGCATGTATGACACGACACTAGTACACAAATCTTTAGCACGGCGGGCAAAAATGATTTTGTGTGTCGGGCAAACGAGCTTGTCACATATGAATGGTCACCATTTAATCGGGAATTAATAAAGCGGCGGCAATGCACGCCACGGTTAACCATGGCGGTATGATTGGCCGACAAATGGTTCACCGATTCAGGATGCTCCGCGGTGACTTTTTAAGTACAAAGAAAAAACTTTCTCACTTCATGTAGGTGCTGCTGAGTCACTCTCGAGAACTGGTACATCCAATCGGACCGCCACTCCATACCTGCGAACCTTATATACACAAGAGCATCTAAGAATTTGAGAAAATAGAGAGATAAACATGGATCTAGCTTAGATCAAGAGGCCAAGCAAAGATAGGAAAAGGAGGAGGGAAGAATTGGAGTCTTTATTTACCTTTTGTGGTGTCCTCCTCCTCCAAATTAAGTGCCTAGACATAAGAGCATTTAAGAATTAGAGAAAAGAGAGAGATAAACATGGATCTGGCTTAGATCTATATCTAGAGGCCAAGCAAGGAGAGGAAAAAGAGGAGGGAAGGATGGGAGAGTATTAATTACCTTTTGTGGTGTCCTCATCCCCAAATTAAATGCCTAAACTTAAATCCAAAAGTTTGGTCAATTTTTAGGGTAAAACCTCATCCCTCTCCTACGCAACATCCATGGTTGTAGGTGCCACCTGCAGAGAAACGAGGCTACCGAGACAGGTGGACTACCTTCAATGGAGATAATGGATCTTTGGTGGAATGTGAGGGGGGCTGTCGATAGACAATCGGCGGTGAAGCCTACTAGTTGGAGTGGTCACGACAAGGATGGTGATCAAGAGAGAGAATCGAGGGGTGCAATAAGGACACTTTCAATCGAGAGTTTCAGCTCCAGTTTCCAAGACGTGAAACTTTGATATGAAATAGGTCTCTCTCTCTCAGTAGTAAGTTTCGTTGCAAAGTTTCATACAATATTTTAGACTCTAGTGGGTATTGCGGTCTCTCTCCTCCCTCTTTTCTTTCCTTTTCCTTGTGTGGAGGCAGAGCCCGCGGCCGGCCTCACTGCCACCGCCACCGCGCATCCTGTTGGATCCACGAGCTCGCCCAGCCGCGACGTAGGTTGGTGTGTCCTGTTGGACCCGCGAGCTCGGCTAGCCATGGCGTAGGTCGGCCACGCCGCTCTCACCCTGCTCCCTGCCAGCGGTGCGTCCCAACCGCTGCCATCATGACCACTCCAATTCTACCCCTTGAGTTCGCCCAGCCTGCCGCGTTGGCCTCATAGATGGTCGTGCTGCGTCCGCTCACCGGTCCTAGCTGGCGGCGCCGCACCCCTCAGCCACCATGAGTGCTCTAGCCGCGCCACGCCGCGCACCTCTGATGACCCAAATCACCGTGCAGCGGAAGCAGATGTTCCGCTGCTAGGTCGTCGCCCTCGCGGCACATCGCCGTGCGGTGTGCCCGCGCTCGCCCGGATGAAATGACAGTAATGACCTCAGTGCGGGTTTCATCCAATTTCCAAAATGTTGGAGACAATGCACAAACATTTCACAGTGATGAAACATTTCTCTTCTTTCTCCAAACTGTTTCATGCAAAAACTGAATTTCTACTGATATAACACCCTATTTAATGTGCATAAAATGCCCATGAAACACTAATTGAGACTGGCCTTAGGGGCACTGATTGAGGTGTTGAGGAAGACACTACTAGAGTGTCTCGAGTTATTATATCATGGTTTGCTATTGGGCTGGCACAATATTTAAAGACGTAGACAGCTTGAGGGGCACAAATATTATTTTAGGACCCCTTTTCGAATAAAAAGTTTATGTCCCAAACCTTATTTGTAGCAGTGAATGCATTTTGATTATACTTAATTACATGGTCACAAATATTTTAATCTTTTGCTTTAGATATGTTTATTTATTTTTATTCATTTATTGTGGTCCAATAAATCACACCCGACGAGTAGCGACAAGCCGTCAAGAAGGCTTCGCGACAAGAGAAATTCACTCTCGTCTCCACCTCCACTGGAGTAAGCTCCGACACGAAGACGTAATGGGCAACCTCGACGCCCGTTAACAGTTCTTGTTGTAGTAATGGACCTAATGTAAAAACCAGTACTCCATCCAGCCTGCATCCCACTTGTTCTTCGGGCTGAATGAGATCTCCATCTTCTCCTCACCCTGAAAGCGACGGGGACTAAATGAGCACATGCCATATTGGCATTTCTTCTCCAAACCGTCGGCCATCTTCTAGGTGTTCGGCTACTTGTGAAGCTCGTAAAACTCGCAGAAAGTGCTGATGTCGGGCTCTGCACCATAGGATTCACACGCCCAACAAAACTTTGTTAAGGTGAGGAAAGCGTGAGAGGTGAGTTGGTGAACTTGAAACCGAAAGGCCTCCAGCACTTGGCGCACAAAAGCCAAATACGGAGCCCGAAACCCGCAGTAGAAGAAATCCTTGAAAACAATGCCATTTCTTGTGAACATTCAGCTCCGTCTCATCTTCTGGAACCTCCGCGTACCCTTCTCCGATCCAACCATTCACGACGATTTCATCAAGCATCTCTTGTGTCATCTTTGACTTCCTCGAACTCGCACGTAATGTTGCCCATCTCCGCAAACTCCTCCGCGCCAATGAGATCACTGATTGATCGAGGCCTTGACGCCAAAGAGAGATTCCTCCAGATCTAGAGCATGCCTGCCTCCAACATGCAATCTTCGTAATACTCAATAAACTGAGAAGAACGTACTGGAAGAAGCTCCGCGTATGACCCGAAAATCTCGAAGCAGGGATAGAACCCTTTGATGCAGCAAGGACTAGCGCCTTCAAGCATGCAACTTAGTAACAGCTATGGCAAATACTTTGTGGAGGGCTGCGATGTTGCCATCGTGCCGGTGCTCATCGGGAGGTCAGGCAAGACGAGCGCGAGCAGGTACGAGGCTCTTCGGCAACGGCTTCCTCTTGATGTGGCAGCTGCCCTCGTTGCCAGCATCACCAGGTTACTTCAAGTCACCCCAACCGTCGAATTACTCCTCGGTTGCATAATAAATTAATGAATTTTTCGGAATACATAATTTTTCCCAAAATAAATACACATCTGACTATATACTCCCTCCATACTCCCTCTGTATCATTATTAGAAGACGTTTAGGACAGCGACACGGTCTCCAAAGCGCAACTTTAACTTCTCTTTTCTATAAAAATATTTATTAAGAAAAATTATATATGTATACATTTATGAAAGCATTTTTCAAGACAAATCTATTGATATGATTTTCACATTTTCAAATTCAACGACTTAAAAGTTATTCATGATTTATGTTCCCAATGTTTGACCCAAACCTTTTTCAAAAGGACATCTAATAGTGATATGGAGGGGGTACTTGAAAAGAAAGACGTTTAGGAGAGTGACACGGTCTCCAAAAAAACAACTTTAACTTGTCTTTTTCTATAAAAATATTTATTGAAAAGTTATATATGTATATTTTTATAAAAGTAATTTTCAAGACAATCTGTTGATATAATTTTCACGTTTCCAAACTCAACGACTTAAAAGTTATTCATAATCTATATTTTCAATGTTTGACTCAAACCTTATCCAAAACTTCTTTCTTTTCTAATATGGAGGGAGTATATAACCTACTAGATGCCATTAAGGCGTGTTGTAACGAACATTTTTTTTTTTCTCGATCGGGCCATTCACCCGTATTTTATTAAGAGGAAGGAAACCAAATCCAAATACAAAGACTAAACTGTGATGCCGAGTGGACATCACTGCCAGCCTCCAAAGAAAAAAACCGAAGAAAGCCCTAAACTACAATATGCACAAACTTTTGTGCACCCGAGAATAATAAAATTTGGTGTCAAAAGGAATTGAAATGCTCCGGCTCCGGGTATGATATAACATGGCCCTAAGCCCCTAATTATGTCTTCGAGAACACAACTTCACACGTGTTTAATTAAGAAGAAGAGATGTCGAGAGAACGACAAACAGGTACAGCACATAAGACTCGCAAGTAGCGAACCCCACAAAATAAACGGAAAGCAAGAAACAAAAATTTGCTGCCCACTTGCTGGCTCGAGTGGTCATAACTCACATCCGGTAGGCCGGGTGCTCGTCCTCGTCGTCACACGCCGTGAGAAGCTTGGCAATGTCGTCCATGGTCGGCCTGTTGCTGCTCCTCTCCTCCATGCATAACAAGGAAATCCGAACCATTTCCATGGCCTGGCGGGGATTGAACTGCCCCTGCAACCTCCCATCCACCAAGGGCACGACATCCCCGGTATCAACCACCTGCCTCAGCAGCTGAGCGATCTGCGACATCTCCAGCCGCTCACCATCAGCGGTCGTCTGGTCGTAGATCCTTCTCCCGACCACGATCTCAAGAAGCACGATGCCGTAGCTGTACACGTCGACCTTGGCATTGATGGGCACGTTCAGCGCCCACTCCGGTGCCATGTACCCCGTCGTCCCTCTCATGTGGGAGACTAGCATGCTGCTGCCGCCGGGGCCGCCGTCCCTGTCCCTCTTGGACAGCTTGGCCAACCCGAAATCGGCGATCTTGGCGTCGAACTCCCGCGTCAGCAGCAGGATGTTCTCCGGCTTGACGTCGCAGTGGATGACCCATTCGAGGCACTCATGGTGGAGGTAAGCCAGGCCCCTGGCCGTGCCCAGCGCGATCCGGTATCGGTCGCGCCACGGTAGTGTCCTGCTGCTGTCCGCGTCGAACAGGTGCCTGTCCAGCGACTCGTTCTCCACGTACTCGTATACCAGCAGCTTATGCTTGCCGTCGGAGCAGAATCCCAAGATCCGGACCAGGTTGATGTGGTTGATCCGCCCGATCACCGCCATTTCCGCCCATAGCTCCTGGTCACCCCGTACCAAGTTGGTCATCAGCTTCTTCACGGCCACCACCTTCTTCCCGTTGTCGAGCACGCCGCGGTACACGACGCCAGAGCCGCCCCGTCCGAGCTCTTCCTTGAAGTTCCCCGTGGCGCCCTTGAGCTCCCGGTACGTGAACCTCCTGAACTGGCTCGTCACCATCCTGTATCCTGCCGCCTCCAGTGAGCTGGGTATGCTCTGCTTGCCGGAGAGGAACCAGCACCCTGTCAGGATGAAGATCAAATCGACAACTCCCAGTGCTCCGGCGAACGCAAACAAGTACACCCACTTGGCGTCGTTTCTGGGTCTCGGGAACGCGCCTGATGATCCTTGGAGGATCGTGGTAACGTTAGGATTGCAGGTGATGCCTGCGGTGCTCTGCCGCCGTGTGGTGATCAGAGGCGCCGCCGAGGCATTGAAATCGACGGGTACTTTGAGGTAGATGGCCCCGGGGAACGACGCAGACGTATAGCCATTGAACAGCATGCTTTTAGGGTAGCAGGTGCCTTGGCCTTGAGGTTTGTAGGAGAAGCCGACGCACGAGCAACTCTCCGAGCAGAGATTCTTGCAGTACTCGAACGTGACGGATTGGTTTGTTCCCATATCGTAGCCGTAGAAATCAGAGTGCGGCATCTTGATGAACTTGTACTGCTGCTGCTGCTGCTCCGGCAGGGGCAGGTTGCAGTTTTTCTCGACGCTGAAGGTCGGCTTGCAGCCTTTTCGCCAATCCCGCGTGTCCACCATCGTGTACCCCGGAGCGCACGAACATCTGAGGCTCGGCTGGTACTCGCAGATGGCGTTCTGGCCACACACACCGTGCACGGAGCACGGCTGCGCCAGCGCCGCCCATGTCACCGTCCAGCCTCCTGTGGATGCGTCCATGCTGTAGATTCTCAGGTTGCCATCCTGCTCGATGGTCAGCCGTCTCTTGACGCCGGGTCGTCCGAGGTCGGACGCACTGACCCGCAGGTCATCGCTCGAGAGGAACACGCCGGTGTCGTCGAGGACACCGACCCTGGACCTGTTGTATGTCGTCCGGCCGTTCTTGAGTGGACCATTGTCCGGATTTGGCCAGTAGATGCTCGACGTGTCGGGCCCGTCGTAGAGCAGCCGCAGCACGTTGTCGTTGTCGTAGTAGAGGCTGAAGTAGGCAGCCACCAGCTTGTTGTGCTCGGTGAGCTGCTGCGACGGGACTAGCGTGTCCGTCGGCGAGTCGAAGCTCTGCCACACGATGGCGCCGGGAGACGACGACGATGGGTTCGAGATGACGAGGTTGCCGGTGTCGTGGAGAGATATGGTCAAGGAGCCACCACCACCACTCGTCTTGCTCTCCCACACCGTGCTCCCGTTGGCGTCCTCGAGGGCAAGGCCCCGTCGCGGCGGAACGAGATCCTGGAGCGCCGGCCGTTGACGGGGGCGCCGGGGTTCGCCGTCCAGATGGCGGTCTTCTCCGCGGCCTGGGCGTACCAGATGGAGAAGGAGAAGGCGTTCTCGCCGGTCTCCTGGAAGCCGCAGGAGAATGTGCCGTCAGGGGAGGTCAGGAACGGCCTCTCGTGGTCTTCCACTGACAGAGAGGAGCCGGCGCCTAGCGTCCGCTGCGCCGACGCCGACGGGCACAGCAATGGAGAGAGCAGAGTAATCAGGACGGCAAGACTGGTGGATTTTCCCAGCATTCTACACTGTTTTTCTGGCATTGTTGAAGCTCCAAAAGATAGGTATGTTAGCCAAGAGGTGAATGCATGGCCGGCCATGGGCGGTCGGGGGTGTTTAACGACAAAAGTAGTTAGGCGAACCTTGCTGCTTTCCGCGCCTAACTAAAGTACACGTGACTTTATACTGATGTGCGCGCCCGCGTGAGGTGGTCAAGGTCAATGGCCTTTTACTCCAAGTCTACCTCTCGGTCAGCAGTCATGCATTCTCGTGGGAACGCATGCGCATGTCTGAGCTGTCGATATCTGACCATTTATTTATTTATTTATTGTAATTTAGCTTCCCAACCAAAAAATATTTATATTCTGTAATTTAGCTTCCCAACCAAAAAGATATATTTATATTTATATCTGAACCGTGTGCGTAGCTATATTATTAGATTATTTTTTAATAGCGTTTGTTGATAATTAAGATTCAAATTTTTGATTTTTTTTTGAATTAGGTTTCTTAATGGTATAGTGATATTTATAATATATGATATTTTTGTATTAATTATAATATATTATAAGGCCATTACTGATTAATTTTTGGGATCCAAATTTTCATGTGCTTCGTGAAAGCTGTTCAACCAAAAATATTGCGTTCCAATTACTACCTATATCCTAGCCCCCATCCCTGCTAGCTACCGCGGCTTCTTTGGTCGGCGACGCTGCCTTCCTCGCCTCCCAATCTCCCCAACTCTGAGACCACACCTCGCATCTTTGTCCCGATTTCGAGACCAATGGATGTGTGTGTGAGGGCGTCAGGGGCTAGCTGGAACGATGCCGTCAGCTGTGGTGATGCCGAGATGAAGGAGTTTCCCGAGGAACTCAGCAAGGGTTGGTCTGCCTTGAATGGTTGACATCAGCCGAACCGGCGTCAGGGTTGGTGGTGCTTGCCACGTCTATGTCGCAGGTGAGCTGCTGTTTTCGCAGTGTGATGATGCTGGTACGATGTAAAGTGATTTCGTGAATGAAGTTATGGCGTTCGAATTGCGTTTTGGGTATAAGCGCATTGCATGACATGCAGAAAACATTGCCTGCTGTGATTACTTCTCATGGAGACATAGGGAGTTTGTGCTAAAGCAATTTGCCTCAAATGTGCGACATTGACAGGACTTGGCCGTGTCTCCACTTTGTCGGCAGCACTCATGTGTCGCAGGTGAGCTGTTGTTCCATAGTGTGCCGATGCTGTTACCCGTGCTCTTGCACGGTTTAGAGTCTTAGAAAACACTAACTAATCACTTATATTAAAAAAATCTCTTCGCCAATGTTGAAAAATAATAGCTATATAATAGGCTGGTAATCTATAGTCTATATTCAGTTTTGATAATCTATCAATTATTGATTTTTAGGTACTTTTCATACATATCCATCGGTTTTTCTGTACAAAAACCTTTGTTTATCTCAATATTATTTTGATTGCTTTTCCAAAAAAAAAGCTTATTAATTGCTTAGATACAACAACTATATCATTTATAATGATGATTATAGTCTACCAAATCTGAATGTTTTTGGTTTTTTTAACAATTTTCGGTTCATGAGTAATAATTTCTCGGATTAATCTTTTTTTCTAGCTAGCACGATATGTGTCTACTTAAATATAAACTTGAAGTATATAAGCTCTTATCACTTTATGTGATATCATAAAATTCTATATTTTAAATTTCACTTTTGGTCACGTGTTAATTTAAAAAATTCAAATCCTTGTTGTATCTCATATTTAATATTTTTATTTGCATAATTCCAGGTCCATCCTAGGCTATCCTCTTAGTTCTTACAATGTCATAATTAATTGTTTCACCATACACCATGGTACTCATGATGTTGAATTTATTATATTATTAATATGTATTTTTTATTAAACAAATAGTCCTTGGAATTAAATTACTAATATCATATTTTATAACGTTCCAATCAAATTTTTAAACCCTTTTTCGTGATTACAACTTGCAAAGTTTGTTATCGTAAGTATAAATGTAAATTAAAGTGCATTGAAAACATTCTTTAATTCAATTGAAAATAAAAAATATAGGTACGGGATTCCCCTGATTGGGTCAAAACAAAAAAAGTAACTTACAGTCAAGTGTGTCACTACTATATGAATTGATAACGATATTTTTTTTGCTTGGTAACCTTAAAAAAGTTATCCTAAAGTATACATGTTTCCTTGGTCCATGCAGTGTAACATAGCTTTGCGCATGGTTTCAACTTTATAGTTACAAAATATGTATTTCAAATAGCTTTGTGCATATATTGTGCTTATGGATGTTGAATTATTGTTCATAATAGCACATATTATCATTTACATATGGATGTGAGATTTTTTTTTTGTAACGGCCTAGATGTATAATTTTGGTACAAATTTATAGTTATATACTCCCTCTGTCTACAAAAGAATGCAATTCTCGCATTTCATGCGAAGCAAAAGAGTTAAACTTTGACCAAACTATATGAAAAAGTATTAACTACAATGGGACAAAACAAATACAATTAGATTAGTTATAGAATATATCTTTACAATAAATTTATTTAGAGACATAAATGGTAACACTATTTACTATAAACTTCGTCAAAATTGAGCGGTTTGACCGGAACAGAGGGAGAATTAATTACAATACATTATCTTTCATGATGCCCGATATTGTATATGAATCCAAACTTAGGGGTCATGGTAATTAATAAAAATAAATATTATAGAATTCGTAAGTTATCTTTAACAATTGTGGAGTTTTGTGTTTTTCCATATAGGTTTTGTTTATAACTGCATGGATCATGGTCCCTTCATTTTCTAGCATAATTAAGATATAAACTTGAAGTAATCTAATGAAATTATAATAAAGTAAGTTATGGTGAATAGGGATTATATCGAGACTTATTTGTCGAAAGTAATCCAAGACTCTTGCTTTCATTTTTCGTAATTCTTTCCTTGGTTTTTAAGCAGTACTATACAACATATAAGTACACAGAAAAGAAAATAAATTAAATTATAACCAAGGGATTGCCAAATTTAATACATCATAGGAGAAGAATTAAACTGTAATTATGAGATCTCGCAAGATGACCACACCTTTAGTCCGCAAGTATGGCTACTGCCAAGATTGATGTGTAGATACCCTGGACGCCAGATGTCGTAGCACCCACAGCCTGCGTGTGTTCGCATCTGACCCACACATACGGCCGCCCATCTTGTATATACTTGCCGAGTACGGAGGCGGGCCTCCTTGCTCTCTTGCCCAGTATGGTTAATCTTCATGCATGTCGATCGGGCAGATGCATTTGTGATTTGTCAACATAGATGCATACACGCATGGTACATGATTGTCAAATTTAATATATCATAGGAGAAGAATTAAACTGTAATTATGAGATCTTCAAGATGACCACACCTTTAGTCCGCAAGTATGGCTGCTGCCAAGATTGATGTGTAGATACCGTGGACGCCAGATGTCGTAGCACCCATAGCCTGCGTGTGTTCGCATCTGACCCGCACATACAGCCTCCCATCTTGTATATACTTGCCGAGTACACGGAGGCGGGCCTCCTTGCTCTCTTACCCAGTATGGTTAATCTTCATCCATGTCGATCAGACAGATGCATTTGTGATTTATCTCAAAAAAAACATAGATGCATACACGCATGGTACATGCATGTCCTCCGCCCAGTGATGATGAGCCGGCCGGCTTTGAGTAACGCGCGCGCGTCCTACGGCCGCCCCGACGTCCTCTACCTCCTATCTTGACGTCATGGGCAAGTCCGGCAGCGGTAGGCCGGAGTGCCGCACCAGCTGTGTGACCCGCTCATATCAAGTTGCAACCGGCAAGCCCGGCACCGGCAAGCCATCGATCGCCCTGGCTCCTTGCCTTGATCGTCATTCTTGTGGCTCCAGTCCAGATCCTAGTAGTCCTGATATAGATGAGCTGAGAGGCCCCTGCTAGCTCTCCTCTAGATTGAACAAACAATGCCGTACGGGTGTCTTTCTCTTCGGTGGTTAAGAAGACGCCTAGGCCCCCAAGATATGCGACGGTGGTATGTAAAAATAATGGAATTATTGTTCTTTTCGTTCGTTGTTGGTACGTACATTCTAGATATTGGATTTATTTTTCCTTCTTTGTATCTATAAATAGAATGGCAGATTTGGTAATTTTCTATAGAATAAAATAGATCTAATGGTTATATATCGCCAGAGCCTATAGATTTAACGGTTATATGTTTTGATTAACGTGAGAATTTCTAGTATTTATCTTTTTTCTAAGCGCATCTGGTGAAAATTAGCGTGGAGCCTCCATTAGAGCCTCCAATTAGTAATAGTAAGATGGGGATGGTTGGTCCAACCATAGCCAAACCATCGATCGAGTGTAGGAGCACCGGTCCATCCATTTCAATTACCTGGTCATCTCTTGGGCCCTAAGGCCAATGTTAATGGAGAGTTTCACTTCCCAATTTTCAAGATGTCAAACTTTAGCATTAAATAGGCGTCTCCCTCACTATATAGTTTCATTGCACGGTTTCATAGACTCACGAGTCTCATAGCCTCTCTTTCATTGCATGGTTGAATTGCATAGTTCCATGGTGAAACATTTTCCTTCTCTCTCCTAGGCGTTTCATGCAAAAAGTGAAGTTTTCTGATGTGACGCTGCATTTAATGTGTATGAATCCTCCATTGAGACTGGCCTAATGGATATTACGGGTTCTTGGCGGCAGCCGAGGCAGAGAGGCGAGAAAGCTCCGTGAGTGGATCGTGGCCTTCCTGGCGCGGAAGTCCCCTACCCTCTGCTCTTCCGAAGCTCGCCAGAGTCGCGTTAGCCGCTACCGTGCCCTCCGAGGTTGAAACCGACGACGCTGATGTCGCTTCTCGCGTCTCCACCTAGGTGCTTTCGGCGTGTCGCAAGAGCTGCACGAGCTCGGCGGCGTCCACGGGCCTCTTCCCTTCAGCCGCTGCGGGGAACTCAAGCGCCGCGCTTGCGCTTTGCAACAAAAAGCCGCGTCTGCGACGAGTTGCCGCTGGCCAAAGCATCACCATGTCGGAGCCGCACACGCCCTCGCCGTGCCCCGCTTGCCCGATGCCACTCCGCCCCGCGCCGTGTCGTGAGGCTACCACCGTGCGAGGAACTGCGCGGTGGCGCAGCCCGATCCCGGATCGATGACCTTGGGGCTATTGGTGGACTTGGCCTTGTGGAAGCGACGGATGAGCAGCGGGGAGAACGTCGCGAAGTTCGAGGGGTGGAACTTGTCGTGTGGGCCGTGAGGTTGGTGGGCATGGCGGGGAGGCGGCCGAGGCCGTGCTTGATGCGGTAGGCCTGGCACATCTTGATTCCGGCGATCTTGGCGACGGCGCACCACTCGTTGGTGGGCTCGGCGGGCGGAGAGGAGTGCACCCTCCTTGATGGGCTGCGGCCACGAACTTTGGGTAGATGCAGGAGGAGCCGAGGAAGAGGAGCTTGCGCCGCGGAGCCGCTAAATAAGAACGCAGGCGTCGGCGGCGTTGGTTTGAATCGGAGTTTGGTGGCGATGAAGTTGGCGTGGATGCCACCAACCTTGGCGGCCGCGAGGACTACGTAGCGCGGGCTGTAGGATCGCTGGATGCCTTTCAAAAATCAACTCGAAACATGATCAGTATGCCGAGCGGCACTGCCGCTCCTGCAGACAAGGTTAGCTCACAATTCAAAATTTGTGCAATGAAATTTAGATCGAGTAAATTTCCTAGCTTCCTGGACAGGTATATATTGCAGATCAAGAGCTAAAACAAATAGATCGAGTGTAGCAAAGTAGATCGGCCTCAAACCCTAAACCTCCTCCTCAACAACAATATATATGCAATAAAGAGTAAATCAAGCACATGGTGACACGGTGATTTATCCGTGATTCAGCTCGCCACCAAGGCTTGCCTAAGTCCGGCCGCCTATGCATGGCAGCATGCAACCACCGAGAAGAGGGGCGGTGCGGGTGGTGGAACCTCCGGACCCGGCGGACCTACTTCGATCCGGCTTTGGCCCGGGCCTGGCCCCTCTCGCGACCGCCTTTGGCGTGTGGGCTTGTGGGCCGATCCTAATAGTTAATCGCCGGGTGCTTTGGCCAATATTATCTTTGAGTTGGGCTTTCTCTATTCCCCTTTGTTTGTGCTTTGCTAGAATGTGTGTTCTGCTTTTGCGCTTTGTTCTTTACTTCATGCATTTGCACGCACTTGTTTCCTATGTTTATCATGCAAAACATGTTTTCTCGAGAAACAAGTGGAACAGGGTCATAGCATATGTATATGTGTCATAAGTATGTTTGTTTCTCGGTTTAGATAAAAAATGACGGTATAAAATGGTCGATGACGGCCGCCAACACGCCTGCGAGCAGACGAGGAAGAGCACAGTATGAGGCGGTGTGCCGACTTGGGGGTGCAACTCGAGCAGCGGGTGCTCGCCAGCGAGAGAACAGTTAAGAGCACGACCTGAGGCAGCGAGCCAATATGGGGGTGCGACTCGTGTAGCGGTTGTGTGCTCGCTGGCGAGCGAATAGAGAAGAGCACGACCTGAGGCGGCGAGCGGACAGGAAAGCATGTGACCACGTGTAAATGTGCAGCTGATGCATGAACCATGTGGATATCTATAATACAAAACGTGTAGTTAGAATTATACGGTGGCTCAAATATCAATCAAATAGAACAGTCTGTGCCCCACGTCGCACCACGTCGAATCGTCGATGGTTTCCCACCCAATTATTTTCCCACGTGGAGGGCCTTGACTGGTATTGGGCTTAGATGGGCTAGCATGCGCTGTACAGTTTGGGGGATGGGATGGGCTGAATGTCAAATAGGAGCAGGCTGAATATCAAATAGGAGCAGGGATGGGATGGGCTGAATGTCAAATCAGTTTCTTGGATGTGTTCAGAGTTCTTTGTTGCCCAGGAACAAAAGCTGAAAGCCTGAAACTGCAATCGAAACTTCGTTCCAGGAAATTAATCTGACGCCAAGACTATATACAAACAAAGAAACCAGAATTTGCTGCTTCCCTAAACAATAAAAAAAATACAAAAGGCTCTCTGAAATGCAGGTTGATGGGGGTTGTGGACAAATCTATCCAGTCCGTATGTCAACAACATTTCCAAGGTGGTAGGAAAAAGTAACATGCTTGATCACAGGACTTGGTTCACACCACCGGCCACTGTTGGTTCGACACGGATGCGGAGACAAAACTAAATGGGGCTCCTGCGACACTCCATAGGAACGGCAAACACTGCTCACCACGTGCACCAAAAATGTCGAAGCCTATTGCGTTTGCAAGAAATGGGAGGAACACTAGCTACACGGAGTTACACGCTAGCTCCCCCTCTTAATTTCGTTCAAGGCATCTAGGTACGGTGATCGGAGAAGGAAAGCTTTTTATTCTTTTTTACCTTTTGTGAGGATGAAAACTTTTCAATCAACGAGCGTAGCTTTCTGAGGCACAACACAATTGCGCTAGCAACAAAATCTCATCACTTACAACATTGTGCATGTAGGAAAGGGATGATTTAATGAAATCGAACGGTGAGCTTACTTATTAGCATCCCCAACTTTGAGCAACCAATGCAAATTTCTGACGTGAACTGCAGACATGTGGCGCAAATTAAACACCCATGATCTAACAAAAAGAAGAGAGACGAAGTAGCTGATCGAGCTAAGCTACCTTGCATCGAAATTAATCGAACCCCAGCACACACACAACACCACATCGAAGTAGATCGAGATCACACCTCACCAACAAATTGTCTAAAAACTGCAAATCTCACCCCGCAGCTCGACGATTGATCATGGCGCCGGTGCTGCGTCGTCACCGTTGGCTCCTCCGGCTCCAGCTGGGACCTGCCCCTGCTCTGCAGCTGCTTCCGCCGCCAGCGCATTCACAGCCGCTGCTGCAGCAGCTGCTCCTAGTGCATCGACTGCTGCCGGTGCTTCCTCGCGCTCCCGGTTGACGTACCAGACGCAGATCATCATCACGGCGCCAGCGACGACGTCGACGCCGATGAGGATGAGGAGCAACGTGATGATGGGGCTCATGGCGACACGTACGGCGCTAGCTAGCTTGTACGTGAGAGGGAAGATAACGATGCGGAATGCGACCTGCAGCAAAAAAAAAAAAAGGTGTCGCTGAGAAAGTGAGAAGAGAAACAATAGCAAGAGAGAAATTAAGGGCAGCCGTAGTTGTGTGCTTACAAGCGCTACTCCATGCTCGATCTGCAGATGTGCAGCACAGGCAGCTGCACGCGAGCTCTGGCTTCACACCGGAACTGCTGAGTTCGAGGCTGATGAAATGAAGAGTTAAGGTTTCAACTTTGATTATACATCACAAGCTATTGGGCCTTGCAAGTACACGTGTCCGTCACAATCCACGTAGGCTCGGTCGTCGTTTGGAGGTATATGTCGGCCGGCTATTTGTGACTGACGTCTACTCTTAAGAAGTGCGTATGCAGTTTCTCGCCTATCCCAATGCAAGCAACATACTTGTACTTGAACGATAAATAGAATGATACTTTGAATTTTTGAAAGGATGTTGCAAGTATGACATGACACTAGTACAGAAATCTTTAGCGTGGCGGGCCAAATTGATTTTGCGTGGTGGGCAAACGAGCCCGTCACATATGAATGGTCATGATTTAATCGGGGTATTACCGCGGCCGGCGGCAGTGGCTGCCACGGTTACGGTTAACCGTGGCGCCACGTATGATTGGGCGACATATGGTTCACTTCTGATTCGGATGCTCACGGTGACTTTTCGTAGCGGCAACAAACTTTCTCACTTCATGTAGGTACCGCATAATCACTCTGAAGAACTGGTACATCCAATCGGACCGTCACTCCATACCTGCGAACCTTATATACAGAAGAGCATCTAAGAATTAGAGAAAATAGAGAGATAAACATGTATCTAGCTTAGATCAAGAGGCCAAGCAAAGAGAGGAAAAGGAGGAGGGAAGAATCGGAGTCTTTATTTACCTTTTGTGGTGTCCTCCTCCTCCAAATTAAATGCTTAGACATAAGCATCTAAGAATTAGAGAAAAGGGACAAATAAACAAGGATCTAGATTAGATCTAGATCTAGGCATAAGCAAGGAGAGGAAAAAAGTAGGGAAGGATGGGAGAGTCTTAATTACCTTTTGTGGTGTCCTCCACCCCCAAAATTAAGTGCCTAAACTTGAATCCAAAAATTTGGTCTATTTTTAGGGCAAAACCTCATCCCCCCCTTCCGCCCGTCGAGTTGGAAGAGGGAGAGTTGAGGAGGTTGGCAACTGTATTTATTGCTGCTGGAATATCCCTGGCGGGTGATGTAACGTGCCCACCATGGTTAATTTATTGACCACGGTGGGCATGTAAGCGCACACCACAGTTAATACATCACCTGGCGAGCCGCTCACGGCCGGGCCAGGTCAGCCAGCCAGTGGCTGACAAAAGGTGTGCCCGCCATGACATGTTTTCGGGGTGTGTCATGCAAAATAACGGTAGATGTATATGCTCCTATGATACATGCAACTTATGAGTTGTGAAATGTGACATGTGCGCATTTAGGTAATGTGCCTCACTACTAAAAATTTGGAGATAGCTTCTCTGATTAACAGTGGATACATGTGCCTAGAACTTACATTCACGAGCTGACATATTTAATACAAAATTCTAGGATGTTGACTAAGAGCAACTCCAACCATCCCTTCTAAAAATAGCTAAAAATAGATAGCTAACTTGTAAAATTTGAGAGCCCAAATTTAAAATTAACTCTAGTGGAATGAAATGGACTCCTATTTTTATTTAAAAGGTGGATAGGAGGCTCCTATATCTAGCTAGCTATAGGGGCTTGTGAGGGATTTTTAGAAGGGCATGAAAAATTTAGGAGCTCCACTAGTGTTATTCTGAACTAAAAGAATAGGAGGCTCCCTTTGGGGTTGCTCTAAACAAGTAGCAATGGATATATATACTAAAAATAGTGTTTAGTCTATTGGTAGAAATACTTTGTTTGTCCTGAAAGGTCTTGAGTTTGAACCTTCAAAGACACGACCTTATCTGCCTCTGTTAATCGAGTTACATTACATACAGTAGCGAGCATGTGAATCATCTCCATAAATATAGCCATTCTGGTTGAGCATTTGCAACAATCGTGGGTATGTATATGTGGTCGAATGCATTGCCTTTTACTATGTGGATAGAGCAATTGAATCAGACGCATGGCTTTAGCAACAATAGTCATGTGTGCACAGTGGCCGTGCTGTCACATGCATATGCATGATGACACCTCGAGCTGTGAGGTCCTGCTGAGAGAGGTCTTAAGAGAGAGAAGTGAGGGAGGCAATAAAGGAGCACCGGCTGATGAGGTTGACGGATGCTACTCCATCCCTCGGATCTAAATTTTAAATCTTGAAGAGTCAAAACATGTTAAGTTTGACTAATTAGTACTCTCTCTATATCACAAATAGATAGGCTTTAAGAGAAGCGACCACGGTCTCCAAAACACAATTTTGACTTATCTTTTCTATAAAAATATTTATTGAAAAGTTATATATGTATACTTTTATGAAATTAATTTTTAAGATAAATCTATTGCTATGATTTTTATATTTCTAAACTCAATGACTTAAAAGTTACTAGTATAATGCCCGTGCTAACATAGCGGCAACATTCAGGTCCATGCAAAGCAAAAACCAAGTGTAAAAAACTTAAGAATCTTTCATATGAAACAACATTCAGGTGGAATCTTAACAATTCGGTAAGGATCTCCATATGTAGACTATTATGCTACAGCAATCTGCTATTAAGCACACCCAAAATACAACCAGCAAGCTTCGGTCAAAATACAGGTATATAGGTCCCACTCAAAAACACAAGGAAGAAGTATCTGTTTGTAGTACAGATCTGGTTAGCAATGTGGTCGGCCTAGAGACCATCAATCATAGGAACACTCTCCGCCAAGCAATACACTGAAAGACCAAAAGAATATGGTGCCATGAGGTCATTGGTGGTTCGACCTTGAGCAGATGCTTCTTACAAGGCAATAAGATACATTATAACAGAGGCCTTCACATTTCCAAGATACAAAAGAATATGGTGCCGATTGCCTTACCAGCTTAGCCAGCAATAGCGAGATAGCATGCAGCACGAACACGGAGTCATCAAGCTTTTTTTGAGGCTATCCCCATATCGTTCTTCAACGGCTCCCCGTACCCTGAGCAAGAACCCAACCAGAAAATCTTTAGACAAGAATATCTAAAGCTCCTAAATACTTCTGAATTTTGACTCAGTATTAGAACTGCATTTTTAGAAACATGCACGCAATGAAAATAAACGCAGACCAGATAGTTCCATTAGGAAATTTGAAATTCATCTTTAGTCAAAATTCAACATTATCTTCCTTCATTGCCTGCATCATTCTTTGTTAAAAAAAACAAGGAAACAACCATACTGTGGATAATCACTAAGCAAGAGCAAATATAATTTTTAGGGAGCCGAACACTTTAAGCAAGTGGAGAAATAACAAAAAAAAAAAAAAACTCACTCACAAGGGCACCTAATATTTTTCAGCAATCTCGTCCACAAGAAAACTTGCTTTGTCTCTGAACCAAAATTAATGCAACACTTGCCAGAGACTTCTACTTTTTCTTCTTTTCTTGGATAATATATGAAAATTAAAGATGGATCCTAAATATGATCACAGTCTGGTCCTTGTAGAATCACTGAAATCTAACAGCATAAATTTGACCACTATCATCACAGGAATACAAAACTAAGCTAAAAATTACTGATTTGCTATCCAGGACAAATATTTCTTTGAAAAACAAGCAAAAAAGCAACTGATCCTACAGTGAACTTATCTAAAGTCGCAAATGAACAGGGCAATAAAAAATAGTTCCTGTTGTAATTATAGAATTAGTTACTTGCACCAGTAATCCATGAAAGAAGATTAACTGAAATTCACAAAAAGGAGATTAACTGAAATTCTCACTGCATCACTTAAATGCTCAGATATCGAAACAAGATTCTTCCCATGGAATCGTTTTTTCAAGTTTGACATAAACATCAAAATAGACCAATTTGAAAATCAACAACCAATTGTTCCATCCCAATATTTCAAAATCGTAGCCCTAGGTTCCCTAGCCAACACATATAGATCAACATAGACCAATTTGAGAGGGGCATCCAGAATCCAGCGATCCTGCCAGAACCGACACTTTGCCCCATCGTTGACTTTAAAAATAGAACCCCCATTTAAAGAGGTGTTTCATTTTGTGAAGACCCTTCCAAACTTATGAGCTGCCCTTGTGAGAAGAAGAGAAGAAATTATAGTTCCTCATGTATTTGGCCTCCTGAACCATAATTCATTTGGTTCTTGCAGAATTAAATCTTAATTTACACTTAGCAGCATGATAACATGAAAAATACAAGGGTTCATGGGTCATACTACAAGACTAAAGCGAATAGCTCTATAGCTTGAATCTGTCACTATTTATCTTTGAAGAAACAAATGCTAAGAATGAAGTTCAGTCTTCTAAGATCATTTTTAACAAGCATATTTATCAAGCTACTCTGGGCACTCTCTAATATCTATGCATATATAGTTAGATAACTCCTGGCGTCTCAGGATCATTACAATCTCAAATAGAAACCAAGCACACATGATCAAACATATGAGAGCCACAGTTCTGACAAATAAAATATACCTTGTTTTTATGAAGGCCCAAACTGTAATTATTTGTTGGCATCCATACTCATCTGTAGGACTATGGTTATAACCAGTAGGGTTTTCTTAATTTCGAACCCAGCAAAGATTTTACCATAATACTCATCTGCAGATTGAATCAGTTACTGTAACCTCAACCTGCAAATCTCCTGATTAGTTAGTTCATTTACCAATAAAACAAGCCTTCATTAGATTGCTTAAATTTTGACAGAGAATATGATGAAGCACATACCAGGCTGAGAAGTAGATTCTTTTGAGAATTGAAAGAACAACAATTCAGCGTGTCTTCAGATTAGCTCCACTTTCAGGCAACGTTACCAGGTTCTCAAATTCTCAATCTTCAGAATTGAAATTGAAAGAACAAAAATTCAGGCTATCTTCAGTGTATCTTCAGATTACTGTACACGAATTTGAAAAGATTGATATCACCAATCCATCAATCCGGCCAATGCATCTACACGAATTTGTAAAGATTGATATCACCAATCCATCCCATGCAGATTCATTCGGACTTGAAAAGATAGAGACATCAAATAGCTAAAGAAGAAAAGGGAAGAGATGAACCACACGAAGCACACACGGAGAGCACGACTGACCGAGTCCTCCAGGCTGGTGCGGCGGAGCGCGAGGCAGGCAAAGTCGTCCGAGAAGGAGTCGGCTGCAGCGGCGGCCGTGGCGACTGCCGCGAGCGCCGAGAAGGAGCCGGCTGCAGCGGCGGCCGTGGCGACTGCCGCGAGCGCCGAGAAGGAGTCTCCTGCTGCGGCGGCCGTGGCGACTGCCGCGGAGGCCGAGAAGGAGTCGTCTGCAGCGAAGGCCGTGGCAGCAGTTCGTGTCGAGGGATTTGGAGGAGGCTGTGGGAAGGAAGTGCCGCCGCAGCTGGAGCTGGCACCGTCGTCTCCGGGATCTTGGAGCGACCACGGCGACCCCCTGGAGACCCACCTCCTACCATCGCAGCAGGAGCCCCGGCGCGAGGAGGATAGGTACGTGGAAGAGAATTTTTGGAAGGCTCCGATTAGGAAGGCGCGTGAATAAAGGCGGCGTGCGACGGGCTGGTCAAGGGGATTACGCGCGGTGGGTGTGGGATTAGCTTGACACAATCAACCATGACCCTTGGATTATGAGTGAGTAAAAGAGAGAAAGGTGAGATTTAATCTGGAGTGTCCATTTTGAAAGATTTTGAATTTTTGTTTCCATTTATAGCCCAATCAAGTTGGTGCATTAGTAGGGTAGATTTATGATTTATATAATCCCAATGTTTGACCGAACCCGTTTCCAAAAAAGGCCAACTATTTGTGATATGAGAGAGTATATCATTGCCTATTAGGCCGTCTTGGGCATCATTTATAGAGGTAAACCACGTAAGATGGACACATGTGACATTGATTCCGCTTTTGGTGGTTCACCTCGATCTGTTAATCAGTTTACCGAATGGTTTATATAGAAACGTCTCAGTCTGAAATTAAATAGCAAATTTTGGATGTACAGATAGGATCCCTTTTGTAACTATATATGATATGAAAGGGTCTCTGTCCTAAAACTTATTTTAGTGAGTTTATTATGATTATATATGTACTAAATAACATAGCTATAATTCTTGTAAGTTGTCACTTTATATATGTTTACGTATTTTTATTCATTCATTCTAGTGTAATAACACTGTTATTTAATCCTCCTAAGCTTAAACGCATGATCGAAATTAACACAACACATTGGATTCCACGATACAAGCTTAAACAATTACTGCCATACCAAGGTAAGTATTATAGAAGGCTGTAAGCCAGCTAAATGATGACGTGGAGGAGAGAGAGGAGAAGCAGGTTGTAAGCTTACAGCCAGCTTGGACACAGGAACCAAGAAACTTTGTGAGACAGACAACTGGGCCCATTATTAAATGTTGAAGACTTAACCATTATACAGGTGGGCTGAGAAGTAGGTTGTAAGGATCCTTACAGCCAGCAGCCGGCTGTATTATAATACTTGCTCTAACTAAGAGTGTACTGCATGCCATAGTATCCATTTCTTCACAACACATAGGATCGAGTAAATGAATGTAGCTTAGCTTGGCGTAAAAGGAATAAAACCGTATGTATAAATGAATTAATTGGTAAATTTATCACTCGAGGTAGATATTATAGAGTATGTAAATCAATCCAGTCCGTTTCTCAACATTGTCAAGGTCGTGGTGAAAAGTGAAGCAGCGCTGCAGTAGCATGCATGCATCACAGGGATTGGTTCAGGGCACCACCGGCCGGCCGGCCACTGTTGGGTCGACACGGAGGCGGAGACAAAACCAAAAGGGAACATCTGCGACACTCCATAGAAACGGCAAACCCCCTATATATATGCATGCATGGCATGGCCGTCCTCTAATCTTTCTCAGTTCATTTGCAAGCAAACCACATGTTGTCACTCACATCTTTTCTACTAGGCCACAACAATTTGTTGGTCCACTTGTCAGGGACTAGATGTCGGCCACAATTCACAAGGTTCTTTCATGTGGACTTCTATGCCTGCCATGTGTGACAGACGTCTGCACTGAAGAAGTGTGTAGGTGGGTTCCCATACCTGGACGTATATCACAGGATTATACGTACTTGAATGCTATTTAGAATGTGATACCTCGGGACCTTGAATTTTGAAAGCATATTGCAGTAGACGAACCTAGGCCTTGTTTAGATTGCAAGGTTTTGCACCTTTGCTACTGTATTTGACAAATATTGTCCAATTATGGGCTAACTAAGCTCAAAAGATTTGTCTCGTGATTTACAACTAATCTGTCCAATTAGTTATTTATTTACCAACATTTAGTGCTACATGCATGTGTCCAAAAATTAATGTGATTGAGAGAGAGAGTGAAAAAACTTGGAATTTGGAAGGTAACTAAACAAGACCCTAGTAGGAATTCTAGACAACCCTACTTTTTTAGATAAAGGAAAATATATTCGGCCGGTCATCCGAGGATGCATCAGGCCAACAAAATTACAACTGAAAAACAGTGTTACAGGTAAGACCAAAGTCACCCGAAAACACTGGTGCACTTAAAAAAAAACAACTAAAATTCAACCACCATTGGAGACTCCATCCTGTAACCTGGCAACAGCATAGAGCCCCATAGGCGTGTGCGATGAGCCGCCACCTTGATGCCGGCGCCAGCCCGACATCCAAGGGATCTTCCACCGGCGTCTCCAACAAGAAGATGCCATCCAAAGACGCGCTATCGCCGCCCACCCAAGCGGGTGTAGGTTTTCACCGTAGAGATCGATCCACTTGAAAAAGACGGCGCCTCCAGCGAGGAAAGTGGCTCCCTCGGGCGTCACCGCCGCCGGCAGTAAGCGGCCAATGCCATGTCCCCAGGGCCACGCCCGTTCGCCAACCGTCGGCGATGTGCACCGTCGCCCGAAATCTGAGATCTTGAAAATGCCGGCGTCCACCGCCATCCTCGCCGTCCCTTTCCACGACACCTCCACCTTGACGAACTGTGGAAGCCACCATGGCTGGCCACCGGGTTTATCCCGATATAGCCAACCCAATTGCTTCACCGTCGCCGCCATCCGAAAACACCGCCACCATGGTCGACGTCTTCGCGGCGCCCATCGCCCTAGGGTCGCTGAATCAGCCCGCCTTTGGGTTCTCGGTGCCCGGATATGGGCGGTCGGCTGCGCCACATGGTGAGATTCACCTCTCGCCCAAATCCCTGCGCTCCACTGCCCTTTGCCGCGTCGTCCGCTATCGCCTCAAATCCCGGCCCGAGAAGACACCATATCCGACCACTAGGGTTGAGGATTCGATGTCCCCACGCTGCCGCCATGAACGCATTGCCGGACACACAACCAAATGCGGCGGATCGACTTCCACGCCGGATCCGCCACCCGGACACGGCGCGCCTTGCGCGCACGCCCGAGGGAAGAAGGGAAGACGGGGAGACAGCGCGCCATCGCCTCCACCTTGCGCCGGCAGGGCTCCGGCCCGGTGCTGCTGCGGCAGGAGGCGAGCACGCTGCACCGAGCACCACGCTGCTCGCCGCGAGGCGCGGATCGCCCGGCGCGCCCCGCGCCGCCAAACACCACCGCCTGCGCCAAATGGGAGGAGGAGCCCCGCCCGCCGCCATCCCGCGGAGCGTGCGGCCTTGCCGGCGACCTCGACGGGCGGGCGCGGGCGAGGAGTGGGAGGAAGGGGAGGGGCGGTGCCTAGGATTTAGCCGCCCGCCGAAGTCGCCAGCGTGGGGAGCGCTCGGGGGCCGTGACGTGTGTTTTTTTTTAAGTGTTTACAGTTTTGGCGAAGCCAGCCACAAATTCGACGTGCACAACTCTAAGAGCGTACAAGTGATTTATTGTTGCTATCTCACAACCCAACTTGACTCGTACCCACAGATTCTAGCATGATATAGAAACATACGTAGTTGAATAGAATAGTCTCGATCTCCTAATCCTTTTTGAGCGCCCTGTGTATTTGCTCCTTACAAGCCTTAGAGCCTCCTGTATTTGCTTATAGTCCGCTCCAAAGCCCTAATACATATAAGCAAAAGTCATACTCCTACTAAGATTCTTCACTCATCATCAAGTTATAATAGAATTACTCCAAAAGAACACACTTCGCTTGGGTCCTCGTCAAATTAGCATCACTTGGACTCCAACACTGCTCCAGGCACCACTACTCAAGGTTCTTCGACCACTCGGTGTTGCCCAAGCAATCAACCGATACACAAAGATATTCCCAAAGCGGCTAACCGATGATCCTTTTGCCCAACCGTGTCTTTACCTTGTAGGAACTTAGCGGAGGTCAGCGGAGATTATCGCGGACCTGGCGGAGATATCTCCTCCGCTAATAGAGGAGAAGCCCATCAAGCGGTCACGAGGGGACCCGAAGACCTTCGCCAACGTCGCAACCCCGCAAGGGCAACCCGCCCGGAGGTACTTAGCCTAAGACTTGAGCATAGATCGGGCAGGACCAGTGGAGATCAGATCGGCGTAGCGGCCGTCGTGTGAACCAGAATAGGAGATCGGACCCTAAAGGCCGGTTGGCGAGCCCAGAAGCTAAGGCGGTTCGCGATATGAAAAGACAAGAAAGCCCCGTGACGGTGGTGACCGTCACTTGGAATATGCTAAGCATCACAGGGGGGGTAGAAATGTAACTCAACACTCCTGTATACTTGTAAGCTATAAATAGAGGACTTAGACCTCGTATTGTTGGTTGGTGAATGATATTTATTAGCATTAAATATCTTGCGTTCCTAACTTAGCCAAGAATACAGTTCTCTCCCCTGGAGCACCGTCCGGGCGGAGATAGTCAAACCGTTGAATCCCACTCTTTCAACACCTAGTCGTGGGCCCTTGATACTGCATTCATTGGTGTGATCATGGGGTCAGGTTGCTCCTACGAACTATGACTAGCACCTAGTCATGGGCTCTTGTTACTGCATTCATTCGCATGCTCTCGGTCATGCCCCCTAACTTAACCTGTCAACAACGAAACTTTATAGGATCGACTTATATGTAACAGCAGAATTTAGGCTGTGTGCTGATTGCTGAAGCTCAGGACCCAGGTTGACGGGGCTAGCTTGTGGACAATCTATCCAGTCCGTATACATGTCAAGGTGGTCGTGGGAAAACGTTAAGGAGCTCTGCAGCAGGATGCATCATCACAGCACTTGGTTCAGGGAATCTAAATCTTCTATAAGAGAGCCCCCACTAGGGAGTTCTCACGGATTACGATTGGCTAGCTTAGCTGAATGGTTATGTGACTGGTAACTGCAACAGCAAAACGACCTAGCAGCGCTGCCTGGGCGTGGCCGTTTGCCCCTGTGTTTTCTCTACCGATATTTTTAAAATCTCGGCGGTCAGCGATAAAACGGGAATATCGGATATATCGGAAATTTATCGGCGATAGAAATAAAATTTCGGACAAAATTTAGGCAAAAAATAACTCATTTTATTCAGGAAAACACATAGATCATTTATAAACCATTTAACACGAAAAACTAAGCAAAACATATTAGCAATTGCCTATTCAATGAGCAAGACAACAACACACAGCTGGAGCGTGCGAGGTGTGTTCTGACGGTGGCAACTTGAACCTAGAATAGAAGAGGAGAGAAAATAAAGCATGGATTAATTGGGTAGGCTTTGGGGTCTATTTGTATAGACAGATTTTAAAATTTTAAAAATATCGGACGATAAATGAAAAATATCGGACCCGACCGTAAACGGAAATTTCAGAAATTTCGGATTTTTTCGGACCGAGATTTTTTTCACAGGTACTTTTGCCCTGCCGTTTCCCACCGCTTCTTCCAGCGCGGCCTCTTCGCCTTCCCAGACAAGTGAAATCAGAGGAACTGAGCCGTCGAAACAATTGATGCACCGGGAAACGGAAAAGGACGGAGCTGAGCTGTCGAATTGATAAGTATACTCCCTGCACCCACCACGAGCTGTCAACCAAGGCAGGCTGCTGTCCTTCATCCCTCTCCCTCGCATGCACCATCCCCAACTCCGTCGGCTTCATCCCCAGCGTCGGGTGCTGTCCTTCATCCCCCACTCCGCCAGCCCATCCCCAGCCTAAGTTGCCGTCCTCCATCCCCAACTCCGCCGGCCGCTCCCAGGCTCTCCGGCGGCGCGTGACGTCCAACCTTCTATGGCAGGCGTCTCCCTCGGAGCGTTCGATCCGACTGCAGGTCCAAAAAAGGGTCGCCGGCGGCCTCTCCCAGGCCTTCCGCCAGGCTGCTGTCCTCCATCTGCAACTCCGCCGGCCCCTCCCAGGCTCTTCGTCTGCAGATCGAGGCAACCTTCTCCAGATCGAGGCTTCTCCTCCAGATCGGTAGCTGCACAGCGTTCGATTCGAGATCGAGGCTCGCCGCCGGCGCTACCCGCAAACATATCAGATTATATTGGGTGCGTGTTTACTGGTACACCTTGCACGCACGCGAGCATCAATTCCAGTTTGCTTTTGCTCTGTAAAATTGCTAGTGGTGTTTGTTGCCGAGGAAAATGCATTTGACATTTTTTTTTGTGCTGTCCATTGATTTGTTTACAGCAAACATACTATACTGCTTCTTTAACAAAGAAAATGACGGATGTGAGCACTGATTTACTGATTTGTTTATTATGAGTGTGGATAGCAGTAATAGCATGAGTTCATACTACAGTGAGATCCTGCTCTTCGTCAATGGCGAGTCCTACATCGGGCCCGAGTGCTGCGTCGCCATCCGCGGCGCCACGCGGTACTGCTGGCCCGCCATGCTCTCGTGGTTCACGGCCAAGGAGGCCGACGTCCTCTGTGGACCTATGACGGCGAGGAGGCCGCTCCGCATCACCAGCTTGCCACGCCGCCGCCCTTACCGGCTCCTGGAAAATTGATTCTCCATTTATATGGCGTATATTAGTAGGGTTGGGAAAATTGATTGTTGGCACCTTACACATTAGCATCCACTGTCACATGAATTATGTCTCCATATAAGCTATTTACGTTAGATATATTTAGTTATCTACACCAAAATGCTTAAATTATCAACTAGCATGTATTATGATCATTGCATTGTTTCTTAATTCCCGTAGAGATGATATCATGAAATTTTCTCTTATGGTCATTGCATTGTTTCTTAATTCCCGCAGCAACGCGCGGGAGGTTCTAGTATATATATATAATGCACCACCACTGATGGGTCGACACGGAGGCGGAGGCAGAACTAAATGGGGCTTCTGCAACACTCCATAGGAACGGCAAA
Source organism: Hyparrhenia diplandra (assembly GCA_015847255.1). Taxonomy (NCBI): domain Eukaryota; kingdom Viridiplantae; phylum Streptophyta; class Magnoliopsida; order Poales; family Poaceae; genus Hyparrhenia; species Hyparrhenia diplandra. Next base: position 322,628 of record JADLZK010002807.1, read on the forward strand.
CACAGCTCAGCACTTGCACCAAAAATGTCAAAGCCTATTGTGTTTGCAAGAAATGGGAGGAACACTAGCCACACGGAGTTACACGCTAGCACTCCATCATCTTTCGTTCAAGGCATCTAGGTGAGAAGGATCGCTTTTTATGCTTTGTATCTTTTTCTGGGAGAACGAAAACTTTTCAATCATCGAGCGTTGCTTTCTGAGGCACAAGACAATTGCGCTAGCAACAAAATGTCATCACTTACAACATTGTGCATGTAGGAAAGGGATGAATTAATGAAATCGAACAAAGGTGAAATGAATTAATTAGTAGCATCCCCAACTTTGAGCAACCAATGCAAATTTCTGAGGTGAACTGAAGACATGTGGCGCGAATTAAACACCCATGATCTAACAAAGGTGCTACTAGCTAGCTTCTAGTCTGGTACACTAGTACCAGAATCTGCAATTAGAACCAGCATAATGGAGCTGAGCAATTAAGACTACATCTGACTAGAACAAGAACAGAGATGAAGTAGCTGATGGAGCTGAGCTAGCTTGCATCGAAATCGAACCCCAGCACACACACAACACCACATCGAAGCAGATCGAGACCATACCTCACCAACAAATTGTCTAAAACTGGATATCTCATCTCACTCCGCAGCTCGACGATCGATCAGAGCTCCGGCAGCGCGTCCCCGTCGTCACCGTCGGCTCCTCCGGCTGCAGCTGGGACCTGCCCCTGCTCTGCAGCTGCTGCCGCCGCCAGCGCATTCAGCGCCGCAAGTGCTGCTAGCGCATCGATTGCTGCCTGTGCTTCGCGCTCCCGCTTGACGAACCAGACGCAGATCATCATCGCGGCGCCCACGACGAGGACGCCGATGAGGATGAGGAGCAACGTGATGATGGGGCTCATGGCCACACGCACGGCGCTGGCTAGCTTGTAAGTGTGTGCAGAGAAGGGGGATCGAGGGAGATGAGGATGCGGAATGCGAACTGCAGAAAATTAAAAAATTATCGCTGAGAAGAGAGTTACATCAAACAGTCGGCAGAGAGAAACTAGGGGCAGCCTTCATCGTGTGCTTACCAGCGCTACTCCATGCTCTGTAGATCTGCAGCACGGTAGCCCTCCCGCCTGGCTAGCTCCCAGTAGGCAGCGGTGCAGCACAGAGATCTGCTCACGATCGAGCTAGCTCTGGCTGCCCGCGTCTTGGTGCCTGTTGGCTGCTGGCCTCGCCCTGTTTCCGTGCGGCGGTGGTGGCTGCTGGACTCGCGCTTTCTTAGAGCAGCGTGGATCGATCGGAGACGGTAGGAGGGAGGAAGTGGTGAGTGGTGGCTTGGTGGACGCCCGGCTGCCTCCTGCCGTCTCCGGTCGACTGCCCTTATGGAAACCGTGTTCTTTAATTCCTACTTAGATTCCACACTCAACTCCTATCAGCATATCTCTTTTCTTGAACTTGAGACCTAATCAAGGTAGGATTTTTGTCACCATACAACTACAACTGCGATGCATAAACCTCAAATTTTCACTTCGAATAATTGAACATTTCTTTGCATCACAAGGTAGTCTCTGAATTCCTTGATATGTTTGATAGATATATATGCCCCTATGTTACATTCAACTTGTGAGTTGTGAAATGTGACACCTGCCTCACTACTAAAAAATTTGGAGATAGCTTCTCTGATTAACAGTGAATACATGTGCCTAGAACGTGCATTCAGGAGCTAAAATATTTAACACAAAATGTAAAATGTTGATTAAACAAGTAGCAATCGATATATATACTCAAAATTAGTGTAGTTTACTCTATTGGTAGAAAGCCTTTTTTTTTTTTTTGACAAAGTAGAAAGACTTTGTTTGTGCTGAATCTTCAAAGACACATATCCTTTGTTTATTTTGTAACGACCTTTTCTGCCTCTGTTAATCGAGTTACATATATATATACACTAGCGAGCATGTGAATCATCTCTATAAATAGTCATTCTGATGGTTTGACATAGAATCCATTTCTTCACAACACATAAAGGTAGTTTGGCATAAAAGGAAAAAAAAAACATATGTAAATTAATTAATTAATTAAATTTATCACTCGAGCCTCGAGGTAGATATTATGGAATATGCATTGTCAAGGTCGTGGGGAAAAGTGAAGCAGCGCTGCAGTAGCTTGTACTATGCATCACGTGGCCTTTGAGCAACCAAATCTTTCACTACTTAGCATCAGCTTGGGAAAATATGAAATTGATCCATCAGCTTACTAGCATTCATGCATCCACAACTTTGAGCAACCAACTCTGTAGCTCTGCAAGAAATGGGACGAACACTAGCCACACACGGAGTTACACGCTAGCTCCATCTTTCGTTCAAGGCAGCTAGGTGATCAGAGAAGGACGATGTCGCTTTTTATTCTTTGTACCGTTTCTGCGGGGACGAAAACTTCTCAATCAACAAGGCTTTCTGAGGCACAACTGAATTGCGGTAGCAACCACATCTCATCACTTACAACATTGAGCATGAATTAATGAAGCATCCCCAACTTTGAGCAACCAACAATGTAAATTTCTGATGTCAACTGCAGACATGTGGCGACGCAAACTAAACACCTATGATTTGACCAAAATGCTACTAGCATGCTTCTAGTCTAGTACACTAGTACCAGAATCTGCAATTCGAATCAGCGTCATCGAATAATCAATCCACGACACACACCACAGCGCGTGCTGATGGATCTCTTTTCTCACATAGTCGATCCACATACAAACAGCGGACAAGTAAGCCTGAATCAGACTGAAATTGAAGATAGACGAAGTAGCTGATCCCTCGCATAAAAAAGAAGTAGCCGATCGAAATCGAACCCCAGCACACACACGACACCACAACGAAGCTGATCGAGACCATACCTCACCAACAAATTGTCTAAAAACTGCATCTCTGGCAGAGCGTCGTCACCGTCGGCTCCATCTGCTCCTGCTTCCACCGCCAGCGCATTCACCGCAGCCGCTGCTGCAGCTGCTGCTAGTGCATCGACTGCTGCGGTGCTACCTCGCGCTTCAGCTCGACGCAACAGATGCAGATCATTGTCACGGCGCAGATGCCGACAACGATGCCGAAGAGGATGAGGAAGAACGTGATGATGGGGCTCATGGCGACACGTACGGCGCTAGCTATTGCTTGTAGGTGGAAGGAGTTGACGGAGCAGTAAGTGCGTGAAGAGAAGGAAGATGACGATGCTGAATGCGACCTGCAGCACATAAATAAAAAAATATTGTCTAGGTGAGAAGAGAAACAATAGCCGGAGAGAAATTTGGGGCAGCCGTCGTTGTGTGCTTACCTACTCCATGCTCTTCAGATCTGCACAGGAGCTCTGGCTTCACACCAGAGACGGTGGGAGGGAGGAACTGGTGAGATCGAGGATGAGGAAATGAAGGGTTAAGGTTTCAACTTTGATTATATATCAAGCCTTGCAAGTATACGTGTCGGTCACAATCCACCACATAGGCTCGGTCGTGTGGAGGTATATGTCGGCCATGTGTGACTGACGTCTACTTTTAAGAAGTGCGTATGTAGTTTCTCGCCTATCCCAATGCAAGCAACATACTTGTACTTGAATGATAAATAGAATCTGATACCTTGAATTTTCTTTAGGATGTTGCAAGTATGACATGACCCTAGTAAAGAAATCTTTAGCATGGCGGGCGAAACTGATTTTGCATGGCGGGCAAACGAGCCTGTCACATATGAATGGTCACGGATAATCGGGAAATTACCGCGGCGGGAGCAGTGCCCGCCACGGTTACTAATGATTTGACGAGATATGGTTGTCGTCCGATGCGGACACTCACGGTGACTTTTTGCAGCGGCAACAAACTTCATCACTTCATGTAGGTACCACGGAATAACTCTCGACAAGTCGTACATCCAATCGGACCACCACTCCATACCTGCGAACCTTATATACACAAGATAAACTAAGAATTTGAGAAAAGAGAGAGATGAACATGGATCTATATTAGATCTAGAGGCCAAGCAAAGAGAGGAAAAAAGACGAGGGAAGAATGGGAATCTTTATTCAACTTTTGTGGTGTCCTCCTCCACCAAAAGAGAGAGATGAACATGGATCTAGCTTAGATCTAGATCAAGAGGCCAAGCAAAGAGATGAAAAAGAGGAGGAGGGAAGGATGGGGAGTGTCTTTATTTACCTTTTGTAGTGTCCTCTCCTCCACAAAATTAAGTGCCTAAACTAATCCAAAATTTTGGTCAATTTGGCAATTGTATTTATTGCTGCTGGAATGTCCATGGCGGGTGATGTAACGTGCCCTCCATGGTTCATGTATTGAGCGCAAAGAACACATAAGGTGCGCCCGCCATGGTTAATACATTAACCGCGGCGGCAACCTAGCGGCGGCTCAGGCCAACCATCGAATAAACATGGCAGGCAAAGGTGTGGCCACCATGACATGTTTTTGGGGTGTGTCACGCAAAATAAAACCTGTACTAGTGTGAGCTTGTGTTGTATATTAAGAATGATGTGGACGATCTTGTTGAAAATTCTACACGACTATATTGAAGCAACCAAGATAACCGTTTAGAGTTTTTGGCGAATCACTACAGGAATCACGTCCTTTGCGAGTGCGGAGCGCACTCGGCAAAGGCTTAACCGCGACTTCGGCGACGGCTTTTGCCGACGCCAAACTTCGGCGACCCCTTTTCGCAAAGATCGACTCGGCAAACCTTTCTTTGCCGAGTGCCAAAATGGGCGATTGGCGAAGGGTTCGCCGAGTGCCATGTCGGTCTTTCGGCGAACCCGGCGTCGACCGTTAAATATGGAAGGTGCTTTGCGAGTGCCGAAACGCCCGGCACTCGGCAAAGATTTAAAATATTCAAATCTTTGCCGAAAGTGCCAAATTTGGGCACTTCGGCAAAGTAATTATTTTACTGAAAAAACAAAACAATGTTTGCCGAGTGCAGCATAGGTGGCACTCGGCAAAGCTTATGGTCATTTTGCCGAGTGCCACTATTGCACTCGGCAAACCTGCCATTATTCGCGCAGGGGTACCCAGCTTTGATCTTTCGGCACTCGGCAAAGCTGGGAATTTCATTTTTTTTTTTTTGCTGTTTTCATTTGCTTGTTGCTGCAAATCAACATATACATATACCGTAAACATTCATATATACATCATAAAACCACATAGATCACCGATTCACATATATAATCCACATATCTCACAAATTCACATATATAATCCACAAATACCACAAATTCACACATATAGTCCAACATCCAAACGAAATCCAACATGTCCAACAACCAAACGAAATCTAACATGTCCAACATCAAAACGAGATCCATCACGGTGCAACATATCCAACATCTAAAATAAATCCATCACGGTGCAACTACCCCGACCCGTGGCCTCCCCTGCTGCGAAGAGTGTGAGGGGCCCTCACCTTGCCCGGATACCACCCGTCTTTGCGGGGCGCCGATTGGTACGCCCACCGTGGTGTGGAGGGACGTGTGGAAGCCCGTAGTGTGGCTGCTGCGGGCCGGGAGGAGGAACGCCACCTGGCCACGCGGTAACGCGTGGAGTCGGGCCGACGGATAGGCTGGATGGGGTGGAGAAGGATCACCTGGAGGAGTCGGGTTCGAACTCACTTGACCGTGGCTGCACAAAAGAAGAGGCGATCTCATTAGTACTGCGGGTGAGCCGCACAGGCCAAATAAATAAACAACAACATATACTCACCGAGTCATGCACGGGAGGAGGAATGGGAAACGGGGTGGAGCGAACAAGCGGGGGAGGCAACGGAGCGAGAGGGTCACACCGAGGGATCTGGAGGCCCAGGAAGTAGCTCGCTACGCCCCTGTTGACCGGGCGCGCCGAGTATTCTTTGGACGCCTCCAACTCCCGCCGATGGGCCCCTCTGGGCGCTGCGGCCTCAAACTCAACCGCTTTGGGCGCTTGCTCGGCCTCCAACTCTGCCATCCGGCCTGCAATATTACAACCGTAACATTGAAACAATGCATAGGTAGCGGACATGTGTAAAACCGTGAGCGGCCGATGAAAGCGAAGTTACGAAAGTCTGCATCATCTGCGTGGAGCTCGCTGCCGAGGGTGCTATGGGGATGTCGGTGGAGGTCGTGCTCCTTGAGCGAATCACGCTCAACTTTGTCAACGAAGGCCCGGGTTGATCAGCGGCTGTTGGCCATCGAGCCGCGTCTTTGCTTCCCTCCTCCCAACCTCATCACAGTGCGTGTCCCAGGGCGCGGTGGCTGGATCAGTCGATCCCCCAAGCGCTGCTTGGCCCGCCCGGCGTCTTGGGATAACTGGGGTAGGAAGCGTTGGTGTGCGCCTCGGGCAGTAGGGTCGTGTAGGCGTTGGCAGGGGTCGATCGCTCTGCTTGCATTTGTGAGTCAAGGCCCGCCCGCGTACTCGCTGATCTGCTGGTTTTCATGCGCCGCGCGAGGAGAACACGAGAGACGGTTAGAAGTGAAGAGATTTGAGCGCTTTGAAAAAAAATCACGTAATCGTACCCATCCGCTCATATACTTTGGGAGGGGCACGCTCCCTTGGTGGTGTGTAGCGCTGGCATCTCCAGCGACATCTCGACGGAGTCTCTTGGTCTCGCACGCCTCGCCCAAGAGCCACTTGTCCACAATGGCCTCCCAAAGAGTCCTTGTACTTGCTTTGTACCACTCGGACACATCCGCATGACATAGCAGAGGATTAATGGAAGTCCGCCTTATTTTTCATTGAAGGAATCGAAAAAATGTGTTCTACTTAACCTGGATGTACCTGGTCCCCGGTGAGGTCGTCTCCCCTCGAGCATCATCTCCCTTGCTGTTCTTCCTCACCACCTTGCCAAGAACGCGTCGGCGTTGAAGGAGGTGATGCACAAAACACGCGCCTCGTGGTGGTACAGGTCCTTGAGTCGGTCTCGACAGACTCGCCCCCGCACTCTAGCGGCCACCGCCTCCCCGCCCGCCTCGACGTGAAGTAGTTACGCATACGAGAAAACATGTATCATTCAATTATTTAAGAAACATAGTATTTAAACGGCGTGAAGTAATCACGCATACGAGACTCACCCAAAAAGTCCGTCTTGATCTTCTGGCAAGGGCGCCCTCCTCCGCAGCGCGACGAAGTGGTCCCACGTCAAGGAACCTCCCTCGCGACCCGACGGTCACCGGGCCGGTAGTTCTCTTTAATCGGCCGAGGCTCGGATGCCATTGATATGGCGCGAACTGCCCCCGCTTACAATCAACCGATTCTTGCCACGAGCCATTAAGACAAATTGTTAGTCCGAAGTTTGATTTGCAACATGTCATATGAACAAGTAGTGAAAATATCAATGGCTACTTACTTGTCACCGTTGGGTCGAATCACGGGCGGCGGGGGAAAGGGATCGGCCCTCGTGGGAGGCTTGAGGCCCCGCTACCGGGTAGACCCCTGGCGGCACTTTCGAGGAGGACGTCTCGACGGGTGTCTCTTCGACGCCGAGTCCGAGTCTGGCGAAGCGGTGTGGCCCGACGAGGGCTGGCCCGACGCGGCCCGGGGCCCGACTATGGCCCGGCTGGTCCGACGGCGACACAAACTCAAGCCTCCTCGTGGGACGGGCGACGTCGGCCGGCGCCTCGGCGTCTCCACCGCCGGGGTGCTGCTCGTCGGCCTCCTCCCTGCGTCGGCGTGGGGAGAGGGGGGGGGGGTCTCGCGTAGAGGGATTGGACCCCTGTCGACGTTGCCGCCTTCCTTTGGCATTTTGTCGAGTCCCCGCAAAAACAAATAGTAAACCAATTAGTATTGCAAAATGAACGAAATATAATTGAAAGGTAACAATAATAACAAAATAGTATTACATGATTTAGAAATTATCTCCCCGAATGCCTAAGGCCGGCATGTAGTCATCACTATCGCTACCACTATTGTAATCATCAATGTCACCATCCTCATCATCACGTATCGTCCTCGGCATGTGCATCGCCCCTCCGACTCCTTCGGCGCACCGGCCTCCATCGTTCAAGAATTTGCGGGTCCTTAGCATCCACGCACCTCATCATCCTCGTCCTCATCAATGGCGTTGTCTACATCCATGCCCATCGGCGAAAGAATGTCTATCTCCAAACGTCCTTCTAGCCCGGGTTGATAGAACTCTTCGGTGTTTGGGTCGGGGTTGTAATCATCATCGTTCGAACCGGCGCTTTACCGTGCGGCGATTTCGCCGCACAAGGTACCAACCCGCAACGCCCATGGGAGGTAATAAACTTGTGTGGCGTGTATATTAGCCACAATATAGACATCCTCTCCTCCATATACGGAATCTGTCGAATTTTGACTTGCCCAATCGTAGGGTCCACTTTCGTGTCATCGGGATCGAACCAATGGCATTTGAATACCACTAGCTTGACCTCTTTAGGACCCCGAAGTTGAGCTCATATATTTCTTCGACTATGCCGTAATAGTCCTTCTTATCCAAGCCGGGCGTACGAACTCCGGTGCACGTTGTTTTGCGGTTGGGCGACTCTCCTCGTAGAGCTTTCGTGCGGCGATAGCCATTCACATCATAAATGGTGAGCGAGTTGACCCTACGGGGAAGCCATTGCCCTTTGTTTTTAAATCTTCGCACATTTCGGCATCACGTGCGGGCTGCGCAAGGTGAGGCCACGTAGATCGTTACATTATATGTTACTAGGACCAAAGTGGAATATCAAAGTCGGAACGAGGTTAGTTGGATGGTACCTTTGAGCGTAACCCGGGAAATAAAATCGGGCTGCCCATTTTTAGAAGATTGTCTTCTTGTTGCAAGGTAGGAGCCCCATTCCCTCTCCGGTGTTGACCAATAAATTCCACGAAAAAAACAAGGCCGGAGGTTTAGGGTCGATAGGTGGAGGATAGTGACGGCGTATGGAACAAGCTCATTGAGAACTTGCTGGCGATAAGGGCGAGTTTCGTCAAGGTTCAACAACACATAGAGCATGATAGTGCGCCACTCATCAAAGGACAAGTGCTTGTGGGTAGCTGCGCTTCCTCTTCCGACTTGCCCTCGAAAAGGCTGAGGTTCAATGAACTCGTCGGCGTTGTAACGAGGGGTAGGATTGTGGGATATTTGGGAAGTTTCTCGGTATAATGCGCTGTGTGAAGGTCGACACCTCCTCCGGAATGTATGCCTCTGCCACGGAAGGCTCAATTCTCGGCTTTATTCTGCATTTTCTCGAGAAGTACCTTGAGAGCCCTCTCGATTGGATAGCACCAACGGAACTGCACGGGCCCCCAAGCGTGCCTCGGGGCGGGTGCAAAATCAGGTGTTGCATCGACGGGAAGAAGCCGGTGGAAATATCATCTCCAACTTGCAGATCAACACAAGGTGCGACGCTCGGATCAGCAATCGCATCCCGAGATAACTCCTTAACACAAAGCCGGGCGGAAGAAAAAGCTCAACTCGCCGGGGACGCGCCACCAATGGCTCGGGGAGGTATCCCCGAAGTCATCGCGAGAAGGATCCGCTCAATCCATATGTGGAAGTCATGACTCTTCATCCCTAAGACTTTCATAGTCCGCAAGTTCACTCCCCTACTCGGGTTCGCCGCGATACCCATCGGGGGAACGATAACGTCTTCATCCATTGTAGCACTTCCTTCCTATCGGCCCTTTTGATGATGTAGTCGGGGCCCTTTTTTCCATCTCCTCCCGGGGCTAGGGGTCTCTATCACTAGCTTTGGTCTATCGCCACCGACATCTCTATGTCAAGTCTAGCCTTAACGTTGTCCTTTGACTTCTTAAGGTCCATGGTTGTTGCGAAGAGTGCCTCGAGATATTCTTTTGTGTGCATTACATCGATGTTGTGTGGAAGAAGAAGATCCTTGTAGTAGGGGAGATTAGTCAAGCCCGATATATAAGTCCACATGTGTGTGGTACCATATCCAACAAAACCACCTTTCTTTTCATCGATTTTGAGACCAGCTAGCTCGGCAAGGACCTCTTCACCGGTCATAAACTTTGGGATGGGATCGGTGACTTCAACACCTTTCGTGAAGTGCTTTTGTCTAGTCTGAATTCATGGTTCTCGGGCGGGGAATTGACGATGTTTGTCAAACGAAGAATACTTGCCACCCTTGAGAAGCGTGTGAATCGCATTTTGCCTTGCATGTTGGGCAAGGGAACCTCCCATGAACACACCATGCTTTGAATATGCCATAAGCGGGGAAGTCATGCATTGAATATAGGTACCACACATGCATTGTAAAGTTTGTCTTTGTAGCTCGGCCGTACGTCGGTACCCCATTTTGCCAAGCATCTTGCAATTCATCCCACACCGGGCCGCATGAAACACACCCATATTGTTGCCCGGGTGCGGGTATTATCGGCGTCAGAACGGGTGCTTGAGCTCAAACATGACACCGGGGAAGATTGAGAGGGATCACGAACACGGGCCAACAAGTGTACGGGGCCGCCCGATTGACCGTGCGGGTTGAACCCATCTGTTGCGGCGCTTCTGGCGTACATTTCGAGCCTCCATAGCTTTTTCGGGATGCATATTATCGAAGTGCTTCCATGCATCACCATCCAGATGGGTGTACCAACTTCTCGGGACTGTATCTTTTGCCCTTCTTGTGCCATGTCATTTGTTTCGCGGACTCCTCCGTCATGTACAGCCGTTGGAGCCTCGATGCGAAAGGAAGGTGTCGTAGGACCATCTCGGGGATCTTGGACATTTCTTCCTGCCATCGCTACATTCTACCTCCACAAACCTAGAGGCTTTGCACTTTGGGCCGGATCGTTGCTTCCTTGAGGTCTCCCCTAAATAGGGCGCACCCCTTTGGACAAGCATAGTGCGACTCATACGGCATCTTGAGTCCACGAAGAAGTCTACGTGACTTCGTCACGTGTTCTTGGCGGGGCGTGACCCTGCAGGCGGTTGCCAATAGCCCGACAACGAGGGTGTCGGGCCGTCTCGACTAATGCTCAATTGCGACTTCAACGCTATAAGGCGTGAAATGGCATCCAGCCGTAACCATTGTCTTCGTGAAGGGGCTGTTGTGCCACCTCCATCATCTCGTAGAAACGCCTTTGCGGTTTCCTCGGGTTCCTCCTCAATCCTCCATTGAAGCGTGCATCGTGAAAGTCGCCATCATAATACGCCATCCGGCATCTTGATCATACTCCTCGAGGAGGGGCCTCACCACGTCCTCTCTAATACGATCGACTTCACCGTGGAAGATCCGGCGGCTATAGTTTGGGGACGAATCCGTTGTTGTAAATATGTGCGCCCATTTCAACCTTTCGTTGTTTTTCTTGTTCTTACATTTGCTAGGGGACACCGCGGCATCCGAGCGGACCCTTTAGCAAATTTGGGCCAAATGCATGCTCGGGGAAAGCATCGGTCCCCCTAACCCATTCAAGGCTCTTACTTGCGAAGCCCGTGTACATCCACTCACGGTTATCCATCCTCTGTCATACGCCCATGTCGTGAGCCACATAACCGGCAATTGCATCTACACGGCGTTCCTACCATCTAATAGGTGAGGGATAGGTCCTAATCCCACCCAAGGGTTAAGGTGAAACACTTACTAGAAGGTGACGCAAATACTAAGTATTATCATCTTTTAGCCAATGGTAGGCATAGGAAAACTTCGCATTTTCAACTGGAGGATGAGAATAATATTATAACTGGTGATGCTCAACTTAAGGAGCATATTACTAGTTATTATAAAAATCTTTTGGTCCTTCCGATGAATCGTCAATTTCTTTCGGCGAATCTCGGGCTACCGACATCCCCAAGTGTCGATCGAGGAGAGCGATGCCTTGGCCGAGCCTTTCACACAAGAAGAAGTTAGAGCTGCAATTTTCAAATGGAACATAATAAAGCACCGGGCCGGATGGTTTCCCCAGAATTTTATCGGGTTTTTGGGATCTAATTAAAGGCGATTTGATGGCTATGTTCAATGATTTTTATCAAGGAACTTTACATCTTAATCGCCTTAACTTTGGAAATATAATTTTGTTACCTAAGAAGAAGGATGCAAGAGTTATTCAACAATATAGACCAATCTGTTTTTGTTGAATGTATCTTTTAAAATCTTCACTAAAGTGGCAACAAATCGTTTATCTTCCATTGCCCAAAAACTGATTAGACCAACTCAGGCGGCCTTTTTAGGGTAGAAATATTATGGAGGGGCTGTCATATTGCATGAGACAATTCATGAACTCCATACCAAGAAACTAGATGGGGTTATCTTTAAAATTGACTTTGAGAAAGCCTATGATAAAGTTAACTGGAACTTTTTACAGCAAACTCTAAGAATGAAGGGCTTCTCTCAAAAGTGGTGTGGATTTGGATAAAAAAATTTACTTTCGAGGGGGGTAACGTTAATATTAAGATAAATGATCAACTTGGCCAATATTTCCAAACTAAAAAGGTCTTAGGCAAGGTGACCCCATGTCTCCAATATTATTTAATATAGTAGTTGACATGTTGGCCGTACTAATTGCAAGAGCTAAGGAGGCGGGTCGGATAGATGGTGTTATACGCATTTGATTCAGGGCGGGCTATCCATCCTTCAAGTATGCGGATGACACGGTGATTTTATGAGTCATGATGTTGAAAAGAGCAGTCAATATGAAGTTGTTGTTAAGCACTTTTGAACAACTTTCGGGCTTAAAAATAAATTTCCACAAAAGTGAGATCTTTTGCTTTGGACAAGCTAAGAATTTAGAGGAATTTTATTCAGATTTATTCGGATGTGCCATTGGCAGCTACCCCTTTAGATACTTAGGTCTACCTATGCACTTTAAGAAATTGTCTAATAAGGATTTGGAAATTTATAGAAGAGAGAATTGAGAAGAGACTAAGTAGTTGGAAAGGTAAACTCTTGCTGCGAGGGGCGGTTAGTCCTCATAAATTCGGTGTTATCCGGTTTACGATGTTTATGATGTCTTTTTTTGAAGTTCTCAAAGGGGTACTAAACAAAATTGAATGCTTAGGTCTCGATTTTTTTCGACAAAATGACCAACACAAGAGAAAATCTGAGGTTGGTCAAATGGGATATTATACGCCAACCTAAAGATCGGGGTGGTCTAGGTATTCAAAACTTAGAAATCCAAAACAAATGCTTGCTTAGTAAGTGGCTATTTAAATTGTTAAACGAAGATGGGTTATGGCAAGAGTTCTTGAGAAATAAATATATTAAAAAATAAAACATTAGGGGAGAATTTGTGAGAAGAAACCAACGAGACTCTCATTTTTGGAAAAGTTTAATGAATGTTAAAGATAGCTTCTTTAAGTTGGGTCATTTTAATGTCAAAGATGGGTCACAAACACGTTTTTGGATTGATACTTGGCTGGGTAATAAACCACTCAAAGACAAGTCCCCAGGGTTTGTTTAATATTGTAAGGAGAAAACAAGATATTGTAGCTAACATAGTAAGTTCCCTATACTAAATATCTCCTTTAGGAGAAATCTGGTGGGGCAAACTTATTAAAGCGGCACGCATTGTATCCTCCTTACAACAAAAATGAACTTAACACGAGGAACGAGACGTCTTTGTTTGGAACTTAAAGGCCTCGGGTATGTTTCTGAGTCAAGTCTATGTATGATGCTATAATTAACAATGGGGTCGAGTGTCTCAAGATATTTGGAAGACAAAATTACCAATGAAAATACAAATTTTTATGTGGTATATAAAAAAGGTGTTGTTTTAACTAAGGATAACCTGGCTAGGAGAAATTGGAATGGAGATAAACAATGCTCTCTTTGTCATTTTTTCCTAAAACTATTCAACACCTATTTTTTATTGTTTCTATGCCAAATTTACGTGGCGCTCGTACATCTACTTTTTGGAATGACACCCCCTTGAATATAAGTGATTTGTTCATTGTTTGGTCTAAAGGGGAACAAAAAGTACAATTCATTGTTATTAACAGCAGCATCGGCACTTATATGGGCAATTTGGTTAACAAGGAATGAAGTAGTTTTTGACAAATGCAGGACCAAAATCTCTTTTGGGGTACTATTCGAGGAACCCATTGGGCCGCGACGGTGAGCAAGTCTGCGGCCGAGTGAAGATCTTCGGGATCAATTATTATCAAAGCGACGGCACCTAGAGGTGTCGACTTTAGAGTTCTTCGGTTCACGTGGTTGGCTATCACGAGAGACATGTTGGATTTGTTTAGTCAAAAACTTTTATTTCCCTGTTTTTCTCATGGCCGAAGGCTGTCTCCATTAAAGCGATTTTTGTTTTCACCTTTGTAATAATTGGTGCGATTCTATCTACGGATAGATGAAGCCGGATTCTTATCCTTTATCTAAAAAAAAAGGTCCTAATCCCACCGAGGATGCGAGGAACAAGGTTAGCATCCATGCTTTCGAGGTCCCGTCAGGAGCGAATTTCGGCGACACCTCCCATTTGTTCTCTCGATACACGTCCTGGCGGGAGAGTGTGTATCCGAAGAACAACGGGAGGTGCTGCGAAAATCCGGCTCGGACGGCGGGAGCATGGATGCTAACCCATCTACGCATCCACGGGCTGTCCAAAAACGTGGACAATCCGAAATGTGATCACGGTGCGAGATATGCACAGTCGCGCATACCGCGCTGTATCTCTTTCGACGGGGAGACGCCTTAACTGGGTCGCGCTATGTAAGACAACTACAAGGGCGGGGACGGAGGTGATTCATACCTACAGGGTCGGTGGAGACGCGGTGCAGCAAGACCCGTAGCGCCCACGAGGACGACCGGGGTCGCCGAGTCCCTCCCACAGGTCCTCCTACAAAACAAGGGCAAAAAATAGTTAGTGTCGACTCAAAATTTGGCAGCACCTCCCCTCGAGGGAGGTTCCCAAAACCCAAAAAACATGGCAAGGCCAACAACCACATGCATATACCGAATATGGCCAACGAAGGCCACCAACCACCAATATATCCAACCACATACTTTACTTCTCAAGTATTACCATAACAATTACTACTAACCCTACAACTATTACTAACAACTACTAACACTACTAATACTAACCATACAACTACTAACCCTACAACTATTTACTAACTACTACTACTAACCCTACAACTAACACTACTAACCCTACAACTATTTACTAACTATTTACTAACTAATACTACTAACCCTACAACTAACACTACTAGAAGAATAGCGGCTTAATTACCTTCGGCAAGCGGCAACACTAAGAAACGGCGGCCAGGCGTCAATCACCTTCTTCCTCCTCCCCTTCCTCTTCTTCCTCCTCTCTTCCCTCTTCCTCCTCACCTTTCCCTTCCTCCCTCTTCCTCCTCACCTCCCCCTTCCTTCCTTCTTCCTCCTCACCTTCCCTTCCTCCCTCTTCCTCCTCACCTCCCCTTTCTTCCTCCCTCACTTGCCCGCAGGGAACAGTGGGCAGGCCGGGCGGAGAGAGGAGGGCGCCCGGGGATGGGGCCCGGGGGCGGGGCGGGCGGGCGTGGCCGGCGCCCGGGCCCTCTTGCGCCGGATCGGCCCCGGCGGGGGGATGGGGCGGGGCGGAGGCGGGCGGCTCCGGCGGCCCAGCGGGGACGGGCTCCGGCGGCGGGGGGCGGCCGGATCCGGCGAGTCCCGGCCGGGCGGCGTGGGCGGCCGGCGGGGTGGCGGCGGCAGCCCGGGGGGGGGCGGCGCGAGGCGGGCATTTCGGGGCGGCGGCGCGGAGATGAGTGGGAAGGGACTGGCGAATATTTTATCAGGGCGCCTTTTTAGGAGTGCGGAAAATAAGGCTTTCGGCAAGGTGTCATTTTATTTTAAAAAAAATAGACCTTAGCCGAGTGCCAGCGTCAAGGCACTCGGCAAATAATGTCTTCTTAGAGTGCGCAGCGGCGCAGCAAACCATTCATTTTTTATTTTTTTCGTCCCATATTTTTGTGTGGCATTGATACAGTAGTTACATGTCATGTGGAGAATTTGGGACAATTTCAATTGTTTTGCTATATTTCATGAATTATTTCTATTTCCTTGCATTTTACGGACCACTCCAAATTTGAGCTGCAGGTACATGAAATAATGGACTCATGATCATTCAAAAAATGTTAGTCATGATGTTTGGCGTATGGTTAGGCTCAATCCAGGGACTCGTGAAAATTCGAACATTTATGTGTCTTGGGGAAAATGGCGAGTTACATGCGGGGAAAGGTATTTTTAAAATCTATAAAATCAAACGAAGTTTAAAAATCACAAAACTTGGCGTGGTGTCTTGTCATCTCATGAGGAGGCTGTGGAAAAAATTTGAAAAAGTTTCGAGCAAGTTGTGACATCGGATAGCTAAAACCGGACATCTCCACACTTGATCACGTGATCAAGTGTGGAGATTTTATAGTTTTTAAAAACATTTTTTTCACGTTTTCGCATGAATGACAAGAAACATAAACATTGACACAAATAAATATAAACTACAATTTTTCGCGCGTTTAAGTTCCGCACGGATTGAGCCTGCAAAACACAAACATCATGACTAAATTATTTGAATGATCAAGAGTCCATTATTTCATGTACTGCAGTTCTCAAATATGGAGTGGTCCGTAAAATGCAAGAAAATAGAAATAATTCATGAAATATAGCAAAACACCTTGAAATTGTCCCAAATTCTCCACATGACATGTAACTACTGTACTAATGCCCACAAAAAAATATGGGACTAAAAAAATCAAAAAAAAATGAATGGTTTGCCGAGTGCCGGGGTGGACACTTTCAAAAACCCCTCGCTTGTCGAAAGTGCGTGATAAACCCCGACACTTTCTCGCAAAGTGTGGATAGTTTGCCGAAAGTGTCTAACGTTGGACACTCTCGCAAAGGTGACGGAGGACGTGGCCGTTTCATGCTGTTATCCTCCGGCCGAGGTGTAATGATTTGCCGACGGTAAACCACTCGGCAAATGAATTGTTTTTCGAAAGTGCTATACATCGCCGACGCCGGGCACTTTCGGCAAAGCAAATCTTTGTCGAAGTACTCAGTTTCACACTCGGCAAAGAGGCTCTTTTTGCCGAGTGCCCGACTTTTGCCACTTTCGGCAAACTTCTTCTTTTCGGCAAAGAAGCGGATTCTTGTAGTGAATAGACCACAAATTCTACATGTGTAACTTGAAAAAGTACAGGTGATTGTTACTCTCTCACAACCAAACTTGACATTTGTACCCTCCCAGTCTAGCGTTATATAGGAATGTGTAGCCCTATTCCTTTTGGTGCTCTTAATAACTGCTCCTTAGAAGCCAGAGACCCTTGCGTTGGCTTATGTAATCTCCTTCAAGATATCGTACATGAAAGTTGGAGTCATGTTAATTCCTACTTAGATTCCACACTCATGTTCTAATCCTAAACAACACATCCCTCGAGACTTAGTCAGAGTAGGATGTTTGTCACCATACAAACTACAACTGCGATGGAGAAACCTAAATTTTTCTGTTCATTTATTGAACATTTCTTTGAATCACTAGGTATTCTCTGAATTCCTCGATATGTTTGGTAGATGTATACGCTCCTATGATACATGCAACTTATTAATTGTGAAATGTGACATGGGCCGCATTTAGGTAATGTGCCTCACTACTACAAAATTTGGAGATAGCTTCTCTGATTAACAGTGGATACATGTGGCTAGAACTAACATTCAGGAGCTGAAATATTTAAGACAAAATTGTAAAATGTTGACTAAACATGTAGCAATCGATATATATACTAAAAATTAGTGTTTAGTCTATTGGTAGAAAGACTTCGTTTATGCTGAAAGGTTTTGGGTTTGCACCTTCAAAGACACATATCCTTTGTTTATTTGGTAACGACCTTTATCTGCCTCTGTTAGCCAGCATGTGAATCATCTCTATAAATAACCTTTCTGATTGAGCATTTGTAACAGTCGTGGCCGTGTACATATGGTCCAATAATGCATTGCCGTTTACTATGTGAACAGAGCAATTGATCAGACGTATGTCTTTAGCTACAAAATGGCAACAATAGTCATGTGTGTGCAGTGGCCGTGCAGTCACATGATGACACCTGCTGAGAGAGGTGTTAAGAGAGAGCAGTGAGGGAGAGGCAATAATAAAGGAGCACCGGCTGATGAGGTTGATGGATGCTACTCCCTTCATTCAAAATTGTAAATCTTGGAGATTTCAATCATCTTAAGAGGGACATATGAGATTGATTCCACTTTTGGTGGTTCAACTCTGTCATAGAACTAACTAAGAGCGGAGTGTATGTCATAGAATCCATTTCTTCACAACACATATAGGATCGAGTGAATTAAGGTAGTAGTTTGGCGTAAAAGGAATAAAAATGTATGTACAAATGAATTAATTGGTAAATTTATCAGTCGAGGTAGATACTAGAATATGTAAATCAATCCAGTCCGTTTCTCAACGTTGTCAAGGTCGTGGGAAAAGTGAAGCAGCGCTGCAGTAGCATGTATGCATGCATCACATGGCTTGGTTGAGGGGGCACCACCACCGGCCACTGATGGGTCGACACGGAGGTGGAGAGAAAACTAAAAGGGGCATCTCTGCGACACTCCATAGAAACGGCAAACCCACCTATGCATGCATAGCTGTCCTCTAAGCTTTCGCAGTTCATTTCCCAGTATATATCTATATAGCTATATATGCATACTTGCGTGAAACGGGAGGAACACTCGCCAGTGCATGCATTTAGGGCCACGTACGTATGGTAGCTGGATCACGAGCTCACCCGACGTACGACGACGACGACGACTAAGGCGAGCACAGTGTACTAGCTGCTTTAGATGCTAGTGCTGTGCATATGCTTATATTTGGAATGAAATCCATCGATCGGCTTAGTAGCATACCGTCCACAACTTTGAGCAACCAGATCTGATGTAAAACTGCAGAGATATATGAATGCAAATGAAATCAAGAT
Organism: Hyparrhenia diplandra; assembly: GCA_015847255.1. Classification (NCBI taxonomy): domain Eukaryota; kingdom Viridiplantae; phylum Streptophyta; class Magnoliopsida; order Poales; family Poaceae; genus Hyparrhenia; species Hyparrhenia diplandra. The sequence goes on from JADLZK010002807.1 coordinate 341,481, forward strand.
AATCTAACACAAAGTGCTACATAACAAACACAATGCAGAGAATACCAGCTAGCTCTTCCAGAACAAGAAATTAACTAGCAGCATTGTCCTCAAATATATAAATCCACCACACATCCAAGCTCCAGATCGATCTTTTTATGTCACATAGACACATGCATACTACTACATCCAAGAGCTAAGAGATCGATGATTCTACGAACGACATAGAACAATTAACATTAGTACAGATACATGTGACTGGAGAAAGAAGCAGGACGATCGAGCTCGATCGAGAGCATACCTCACCAACAAATAAATTATCTAAACTGCATATCGCAAGGTGCAGCTCGATGATCACGGCGCCGGTGGCGCGCTACCATCAGCTCCGGCTCCATCAGGGTGGACCTCTGCTCCTGCTGCTGCTCCTGTGGCGGGCACAGGCGCCGCCGCCGCCGCAGCTCCTGCCGCGGGCACAGGCGCCGCCTCTGCAGCTGCTGCTCCTCCAGCGGGCACAGGCGTCGCCGCCGCCGCCGCTCCTGCCGCGGGCACAGGCGCCGCCTCTGCAGCTGCTCCTCCTCCAGCGGGCACAGGCGCCGCCGCCGCAGCAGCTGCTACTGTTGCCGCCACCGCCGCAGCAGCTACTGCCGTTGCCGACGCTGCAGTAGCAGCTGCTGCTGCTGCCGCCGCCGCCGCCGCCGCAGCTGCTGTTGCTGCTGCCGCCGCCGTGCACTGCGCCTTGACGTGCTGGACATACTCCCTGAGCGCGCGGCTGATGACCATGCTGAAGAGGACTAAATGCACTACCCAGAGGATGTCACTCATGGAGACGGAGCGCGCAAGGATGGGGGAGGAGGAGGTGGTGGAGATGACGATGCGGACGAGAAACTGACGAGACTGACGCTGCGCTGGTTGTGGGAATGCGACCTTCAGGGCTACTAGTCTTTTGTACCAGGTCACAACAATTTGATTGGTCCACCTGTCAGGGACGTACGTATATGCCTGCCATGTGTGACTGACGTCTGCTCTGAACAAGTGTGTAGGTACTTTCCCACACATGGACGTATATCCCAGGATTATACGTACTTCAATGCTATTAGAATGTGATACCGCGGGACCCTGAATTTTTCAAAAGATTTTGCAATAAACGAACCTACACTACCGGAATCCTGCGATTTCCCGTGGGGAAATTCTTTTCCCCGTCAGCTAAGAGGACAACATCACGGGAAACAACAAGATATCCCGTGTGCCACAAGATTTCATCACGGGAAAGAAAATCCCCACGGAAACCTAATTTCCCGTGATGCACGCGCCTCACGGGAAATCTCCCACCCCTTTCCCGTGAGATGGGGGCTCACAGAAAGGCAACGGCCATCAGGCGCAGCCCCCGCTCCGTCCCCTCCGTCCCCCCTTTCCGTGTGATCTCCGTCTAGCCGACGGGAAAGACTTTTCCGTGGGCCGTCTTTCCCGTGAGCTAAACAGGAGGCCTTTGGCAAAGGGCTCCCTTTCCCCGTGAGGGGTATATCCGCTCACGGGAAAGAAGCTCACGGATTTTTTTGGAATTTCAAATCCAAACATTTTCTACACTTTCGTTGCACATCATATGGCACTCAATATTAAATTTTGGTGAATTATTGACTTTATTTGATATATTTAGGTAATTATTCTCTTCTATGGGATTTTTTTTTGAAATGAGGCCAAATTTGAACTACAAGTGCTTCAAATTGTTGAAAAAAAAATTGTAGAAAATTCATATTCCTCATACTCAACACAACGTAAGACCTTGCATTTAAAAAAATAATGAAATCGGAACATCTTAATACGAAATCATGAACGTTAATCCTTGTTTTGATGGTTTAAAAATCTAGAAAATAAACCGATGTGCAAAAAATCATGAAATTTGATAATATGTCATGATATCTTATGCCGAGGCTATGATAAAAATTGGAAAGCGTTTAAGCACAAGTTGGCACGTCACGATGTTCACAAGCTCCAACGCTCTACGTAGGAGTTTCACGTTTGTTGAGAATGATCCGGTGTCATTTCATGTGGATGTGGCGATCAAGTTGTGGTTTGGCTACTGAAACTTTTTTTCTATATGTAATAGACCTCGATATTGTGTCATGTCTATTTTCGAGAATTTTTTAGATTATTTTTGTAATTATTATAATTTTTGTTGCGATTAAGTAAATGCAAATAGAGATAGAACCACATGAAATAATGGTCAATTTTTTGCGCAAGGATCAAATTAGGAATGGTGAGTGTATGTGGAAAGGTATTTATGAAGTTATCATGATCAAACTTTTCAAAATATATATGCTAGAAAAAGAAAGAGAGAAAAATAAAATTAATTTCTAAAAAAACGCCTTTCCCCGTGAGCTGTTCACGGGAAAGCTAAGCTCTTCCCGTGATCCTACGTTGTTCGCTCACGGGAAAGAGGTGGCGGACCCACATCCGTGGCTTCCAGAGGATTAGAATTGGGACCCACCTCTGAGCTCTCTTTCCCGTGAGAGATGCGGGTGGTTCACGGAAAGAGCCGTCTTCCCGCGTGAACCACCCGTGATCTCTCACGGGAAAGAGTTTGGCGGATTTTTTTAAAACAAGTCAACCACCAGCTCACCTACCACACTCACACTCACACACACCACACAACACACAAAGACACACACGCGACGCCGCCGCCGGCCTGCCGCCGGCCCCCGCCCACACCGGCCGCCGCCTCACCGGAGCTTCACGGAGGGCCGCCTCGGGCCGGAAGCCCCCATCACAAGGCTCCCCGCCACCGGCCGCGCTCGTCAGCCCCACCAAGGGCCACCCCCGACCGCCACGCAAGACGCCATCGCCCCGCCTCGCCCACCGCTGCCCGGCTCTGCCGGCCCGGCACGGCCGCCGGGTTCGCCACCACCGGCGCCTCTGGAGTGGAGTAGGAGGGAGGTGGAGAAGGAAGGCGAGGGGAGAAGGAGGGGCTGGGGGAGGAGGGAGGGAGGAGGAGAAGGAAGGGAGAAGGAAGGAAGAAGGGAGGAGGGGGAAGGAAGGAGGAGGAGGAAGGAAGGAGAAGGGAGGGAGGGGGGGAAGGAAGGAGGAGGAGGAAGAAAGGACGGAGGAGGAAGGAAGGAGAAGGGGGAGAGAGGTTCGACGCGGTTGCTCTCGGCGTGCCCCGACGCCGCCAAGGCCAAAGACACTTTTGACCGCTGCCGCCGCCGGCCGAGGAGAGGTCGTCCATCCGCGCCGCCGCCGTCCTTCTTCGCCTTCACGGGTTGTCGGGCCATCGTGCCCCGGATATGATTGTCGACCATCGTGCTCCGCAGATGTGATTATGCGGCCACAGCCGTGTGTTTTGTTTGCGGTATTGAAAAACCTCCCCGTGTAGGGAGGTGTCGAAATTTTGAACTTATCCCTCGCGGCTTCTTTTTATGCAGAGAGGAACCCTCCGAGCCGAAGTTGCTTGTCGGGCCGCAGTCCCTTGGCGTGCCCCGATCTTCTTCCTCTGGGGGTAGCCCGACTCCACCGCGACCCTAGGTATATCCCCTCATTCCGATCGGTCATGGTCGTAGCTAGATCGCACATCTCTCGTTGGCGTCTCGATTCAAAGAGATACGGTTGGAAGTATGCGCATCCCCCCATACCTATAACCGCATGACCGCTTTCAATTGTCCACGTTTTTGGACAGCCCGAGGATGCATAGATGAGGTTCGTTCCATGCTCCACTCCGCCTCGATTCGGAGTTTCGCAAGCATCTCCCTGTTGTTCTTGAATACACGCTCCTCTCGGGAAGGACGTGTATTCGGAGAACAAAGGGGGGAGGTGTTGCCAAATTTGTCCCGATAGGAGTGGAGCATGGAATCGACCTCATCTACACATCCTCGTGAGATTAGGACCTATCTTCACCTACTAGATGGTAGGATCGTTGTGTAGATGCTTTGCATTCTTATATTCTCGCTGAAATGATAGAGAATGGATGACCGCGGCGTGGATATACGATGGTCGGAGGAGTTTTGGAGATTATGACCGTGAATGGGTTAGGAAGAGTAGTGCTTTCGGGATTATGCTTTTCGAGAATGCTCGAGGTGCGAAAGTAAGGTTTGGTGTCCCTACAAGAATTGTGACAAAAAAAAAAGGCAAAGTACGGAGGACATGTCTAAACATCTTCCCAAGTATGGATGGACGATGGGCTATAAGCGGTGGATCTTCCATGGTGAAACAGAGCGCACGAGAGGCGAGGTCGTGAGGCAATGCATCGATGATCTTGCTTCGATGCCGGGATAGGAGACATGATAGATGACTTTCATGCCGGAAACTTTGAGCAAGGACTTGGGGATGAGGGGGGAGGAGGAACCGGAAGAAACCGCAAAGGCCTATTATACCATGTTGCGGGCGGCACGTAAAACCCCTTCACGACTATTGTGAGGTCTCCAAACTAGATGCCATTTCACGCCTTTATGGACTTGAAGGCCCGATGCAATATTAGTCGAGACGCTTTCACCGACATGTTGACGATCTTTTGGGGGCTTGCTTCCGCCAGTCACGTCTTTGCCAAAGAACATGTAACGAGTCACGTAAACCGCTCAAGGTACTCAAGCCGCCATAACGAAAGCGGATACATGCTTGTGAGAACGGGTGCGTCTTATTTTGGAAAGAGTACAAAGATGATACACACCGCCCAAAGTGTAAATCCTCAAGGTTCATAGAGGTAGACCCTAGTGAAGACGGTGAGAAGAGGCAGCTTTAAGGTCCCCGTGAAAATCCTACGGTACCTTCCCTTCGGACCGAGGTTACAACGGATGTACATGACCGAGGAGTTCGCGAAATAGATGACATGGAACAAAGATGGGCGCCGCTACAAGCCCGATAAGATGGTACACCCATCCGATGCCAAGCATGGACCCATTTCAACAATATTCATCCCGACAAAGCTATGGAGGCTCGTAATGTGCGTGTTTACCGCAAAAGATGGGTTCAATCCTTATGGAATGATGGCTGCCCCATACACTTGTTGGCTCAGATTCGTTATCCCATTGAATCTCCCTTGGGCGTCGCTTTCAACCAAAGAATATTCTTTTGTCTTTGATAATTCCCGCCACCCAGGAAATAAAATGGGTGTGTTCTTAGAGCCTGTGATTGATGAATTGATCAAAGGTTGGAATGAAGGGTTTTGGACGCACGACCGAAGCTTTGAAGAGAAATTTCAGGATGTACGTGTGGTACCACTACTCCCCCGCATGATTTCTTGGAGTATGGGATATTCTCGCGGGCTGGTGTGTGCACGGCAAGTTCCCTTGCCCAGATATGCAAGGCGGCCTGTGAGGTTCACCTGGTTGAAGAAGGGTGGCAAGTATTCTGCGTTCGACAAGCATCGATAGTTCCCGCCTCGACCATGCATTCGGGGGCTAGACAAGAAGAACTTTTACTTAAAGGTCTTCAAGTTACGGGACCGAGTCGAAGATGATGACATCTGGCCGAGGTACACGCTCAAGTGGATTCTCTTGTGGTCGATGAAAATGGTGTCTTTGTGGGTTATGGCGAGCATCATGCATGGACTCACAAGTCAGGACTAGAGAGGCTCCCCTATTATGATGACCTTCTTCTTCCACATAACCTTGATTTAATGCATACCGAAAAGAACATCCCGTAGTATTTTTTTGGAACATTCATGGAAACCGGCAAGTCAAAGGACAATGTTAAGGCTAGAATTGATCCGCAGAGATGTGTGACGTAATCGAAGCAAGAAATGAAGCCTCCTAGCAATGGGAAGAGATGGAAAAACCTAAGGCCGATTACGTGTTGAGCAGGCCCCAAAGGAGGGAAGTACCGCAATGGTTTCAGAAATTAATGTTCCACGATGGGTATGCAGCAAACTGGAGGAGGGGGAGTGAACTTATCTACTATGCGAATCAATGGGCTCAAGAGTCATGACTACCACATATGGATGGAGCGTCTTCTTTCAGGTGATGCTTCGAGGCTATGTCCCCGATCATGTATGGCATGTGATGGTAGAGTTGAGCAATTTCTTTCGGTAGCTTTGTGCTAAAGAGTTATCTCGGACCACACTAGAAGAAATGGAAAAAATGGCACCCTGCCTTGGTCCGTAAGTTGGAGAAGATATTTCCGCCAAAGCTTCTTCGTTCGATGGTGCATTTGATTTTGCACCTTCCATACGAGGCAAGGGTGGGTGGCCCCCACGATTTCGTTGGTGCTATCTTTGTTGAGAGAGTTCAAGCATGTTCGGGCCGAAAAAAAAAAAAATAAGTGTAAGATTGAGGGTTCCATCGCAGAAGCAAAGGTTGGGGCAGAGGTGTCGACTTCACATCAAAATACTATGGTGACAACCTTCCTAGCTCGCATTATCCACCCCCTCAATACAATGCCGATGAAAATGAATCAACCCTCGCCTTTTCCAAGGAGAAATAGGACGTGCAAGTGGTTCAAAAATAAAGATGTCGACAAATCCAGAGTGGATCGTAAGATAATGAATTATATACTTTTCAACCTGGGACGAAGTGCTTCCTTACGCATGCGAAGTAAGTCACAACTCTAAGCATAGAACCTACTTGTCTTCTAGTACTTAATATCTCGCGATCCAACCCTTTTTGTCTCTCGTTGGTATAGGAAATTTCAAAGGCAATTCAAGGCCAACGAACGCCACCGAAACCACATGAATTGGACGCCCGCATAGACAAAGTGCCGGGCAATGGAAAACCCGATTTCATTAGTTGGTTCAAACGCCGGTACTATCCAATTCGTGTTAAATAACGCCTCGTTTGATATGCTAACGAACCGTCTCATTTCATTTATCCCGCTTGAGCTTGCAGTACGTAGATCGATCCGTATGCATCCCGAGCTCATACAGGTTGCCAATGGCTTTGAGACCGGGGTTAGGTCATTTACAGGGTTATGACGTGAATGGATATCGCTACCACACAACGAGCTATGAGCAGAATCGACCAAAACGAAAAACCACAAATACCGGAGTTTTCACTAAAGGTGATGATGGAACTAGCACTAAAGGTTATTATGGAAGAATTGAAGAAATATACGAGCTCCATTTCCCCGCTCTAAACGGCTTGCTCTTGTCATGTTTAAGTGCCATTGGTTCGATCCCGAAATTACAAATTCGGACCTCGAACAACTTGGGATTGTTCGGATTCGACAAGATTCACAGATGGCCGGAGATGATGTCTACATTGTGGCTCAACATGCCACACAAGTTTATTATCTCCCATGGTGTTGCCGGTGACGACGAGCGGCTAAAAGAGTTGGGATGTTGTGCAGAAGGTATTGCCACACGGTAGACTACCCTCGGTCCCAAACAGGGGACGATTACCATTTTAATGCAAACACATATGAGGGAGAGTTCTTCCAAGAAGATGGGCTACAAGGTAAATTTGTGATAGAAATAACCGGGCCCAACGAAATGGAAGTAGACAATGAAAGTGTTGTTGATGATGAGGAGGACGAGGAGGTTCGAGATGCGAAGGACTTACGATTATTTGAAAAATTACTTAAGGACAAATGCGGTGTTGACGCTGCTCCTCCTCCCATGGATCCCGCCAATCTTCATATGTTGGAAGACGAGACATGGATGATAGTGATCATGAGGATTATGATCCGACAAAGGCGTAAATCGTGGATGTGGATGAGGATTATTTCTAATACATATAATACTATGCATCTCTTAATAATTATGTTCTCGATTATTGGTTTTCAATCTCTTCATAATTATGTTCTATTTAATTTTGCATTTTTACTAATTATGTTCTATCTAATTGCAGGTCATTCAAAAAGATGCCTCCAACGAATTTCTTCAAGAAAATGACCAGGAAATTTAAAAGTGTAGCCTCGCTAGGGCAAGGGCAACAGGAATAGGAAGCGGCCGAGAAACCACCACCGCCACAGGGTAGGGGCAGGGCGTGGGCAGACGCCGTGCACCCCGACCACCGTCGCCACCACCGGTGGTGCACGAGGAGGAGGAGGAGTAGGCGGAGGCGGAGGCGGAGGACGTTGACCTCTCGGCCGCAAAGACGCGGGACCGCTTGGCCGCCGCACCACGCGGACCGCTTCGGCGCCGCACCACGAGGAGGGGACTAGCCGAGTATGGGAGGGGGTTCCTCTTCCTCCGCCGGAGGCGTGTCTACTTGCGAGGCCCCTCCGCACTCCGGATCGACTACCCGGCCGAGGACCGTAAACCGATCATAAGACCAACACAGCCAAGGTAATTTACTTTACATTGTAGCACTACTTTTTTATTTTTCGTGTTTCAAAATCGTAATAGGAACTAATAGTTATTCTTGATCATTTGGGCGGGGGTTTTGTTGTCACCGCAAACTCGGTTCAAGGACGCCTTCCCGCCAAAGATTCTTGGTATTCTCGTCAAGAAGCACTACCCCGCCTTGTTACCATCGACGGAGTAGAGTATGTTGTCACGTCGCTCCACCAAGACGTGGACTTTGAGGACAACTATGATGAGGATGACATAAAATATAGTAACAAGGCCATGCGTGTGATCAAAAGAGTTTTGTAAGTCTATGTCGCGACCGTAGTGTACAAATACATCGCCCAAATTCTAATGTTAGAAATAATGACTTATTACATTGCTTCTATGTGCGTAAATACTTCAAGTGCGAGGAGGGATACGAGGTCGAGGCGGAGGAAGTGGCTCTAAACGCCTTTGTTTCAAGCTTGTGGCGACATGTGGTACGAGGCACGCCGCCGCCGCGGGGACGGTACGCGATAAACGAGAAAAGAAGGCCGAGGAATGGAAAATGTTGAATCGACCAAAGAACAATACATGGGGGTAAATATTGAATGCTCATACTAAGTTTAATTATGCTTAATGTGATTTTTATAACTGGTTATACTTGGTGTCCCGTAGGTGATTCCTGAGTGGTGCTTGTTGCATAGGCGTTGGCCGGAGCTTCAGGTGGACAAGTGGGTCGATATAGATTATCGAGGTCCACAACGACCACGGGACCGGCGTGCCATGATGCCAGGTGTACCACACCATCAAGCCAACCTTAATCTCGGGGCCTACCAAGCTAGATATGTAAGTGTTATCCAATTCTTATTTTTCGATGTGCAACTCAATACTTTCTTACCATTCTAGCTACTTTTCTTTTTCTCACACAGAGCAGACACATGGCACGCCAATCAAAGACGCCGAGGCCTTTGCTAACTCCCCACACGGGCAGGTATAAAGATCCTGCGGTCGTCTTCAACCCTAAGGTCGGGCCTGAAGCCTACACCAACCCGACCGCCACGAGAAGATCAAGAGGTACACCGGCGGGCGAGGAGCTGTATGGAGAAAGCTTCGATCCCCCGCTGCCACGACATTGAGGGGGACATCGCCATGATCGCCGGAGGAGGCAAGAAGCACTCCGGGCGGTACTATTTGGGTGATAGCGTTATCAACCCGCACAACGCAAAGAAGCTATCTGAGCTCCGAAAGCACGCCGGGAGGCCCGGTGATACGCGAGCGCCAACCACTTACCAAGGCTACGCCTCCGGACTTGAGGTTTATATATTTTTATTTAAGGTTCATTTAACATTGCATACTCTTTCTCCGTGTTCTAACTTTGTGTTGAAATAGGCCCAGATAGAGGAAGAGAGGAATCGACGGGAGGAGGCCGAGGAGAGGGAGCGGACAAGGGCCGGGCGGGAGCAAGAGAGGGCTCGAGCGGAGCAAGAGAGGGTCGAGCAAAGACCGTAAGAGCATGGAAGCTCTCCTAGCGCACCTCTCCAGCGTGTTGGTGGCCAGGTTGGTGTGTTGCGCCACCGAGAGACGCTTCCTTCCCGCCACCGCCCGCCTTCGTGCCACCGCCCGTCTTCCCACCACCGCCCGCCTCACGGTCAGCCGCCGATCTTCCCTCCACCGCATGGAGCCTCTCCCGTGAGTTTGTCTCCCCGTAAATTCGAAATATGCATATATGAATATGAATGGATATGATCTGGAGTATTGAATGCACCATGAGATGCGCACGTGGACATGTGGTTGTCGGCCATCGAGCCGTTGTTTTCTTGCAGGTTGGAAACCCTCCGCAAGCGTGGGAGGTGCTGCCGAAATTTCTAACTATTTATCTTTTTTTTTTTTCAAGTTAATAAAATCTACCTTGAATTTTGTCTCACAAATTTCTAACTATTTATTTTTGCCTACGTGCAGGATAATTCTCATGCCTCGAACCCAACTCCGAACCAATCTCAACCCGGACGCTTGGGAACGCGCTTCGGAAGGTTGGAGGCCGTGGGCCGTAAATTTGTCATGATTTAGGTTGAAAACTTGTGCACTTGAACTTGTGAACTTGATTTTATTTTAGTTTGTGAACTTGTGGTTGCACTCATGGACATGTGGTTGAACTTGGATTTTATGTGATATATGTGGTATTATGGATTATATATGTGATATATGTGGTTGGATCATATATATGTGGTATATATATATTTACATTTGTCTATTATGCGCTGGAACAAAAAAAAAAAAAAAAAAAAAAGAAACAAACAATTTCCGTGAGTAGCTCACGGGAAAGAGACCAAAAAACTTTCCCCGTGAGAGTGAGGAGGCTCACGGAAATTGGCCAAAGATATCCCGTGAGCACACCTCGACTCACGGAAATTGGCCAAAGATATCCCGTGAGCTAGGCCGTTATGCTCACGGAAATCGCCCCAAAACGCCGTTTTTTATTCAATAGCCACGTAGGCCATAACGGGTTCCACACACCTCCCCGTTGACGGTGCCCGTTAACGATTTCCGGTGTGCTAAATCGGATCACGGAAAGGATATCCCGTGTGTATGATCTGCGTGTTCACGGAAAGGGTGATTTCCCCGCGCGCTGTTCTCGGCCACGGCTATCCCGTGTTTTACCGCCGGGATATCCTTTCCCGTGATGAAAAGGGCTTTCCCCCGTGAGCAAAGGCCTCACGGGATATCGCCTGGTTCCGGTAGTGCTAGTAGGAATTCTAGACAACCATAGTTAAGCAACCAGCATGATAAGTGTTTAGGATTTTGGCGAAGCCAGCCACAATTTCGATACGCGCAACTCTAAGAGAGTACAAGTGATTTATTGTTGCTATCTCACACAACCCAACCACTTGACCCTTTTCCTCAATATTTTTTCACTAACTCCACCCACAGATTCTAGCATTATATAGGAATGTACGTAGTGGAATAGATCGAATAGTATCTCCTAATCCTTTTTGAGCGCTTCCAATATTGCTCCTTACAAGCCATAGACCCCCTCTATTGCTTATGTTGTCCGCTCCATACCCCTCATACATATAAGCAAAGTCATATTCATACTAAGATTCTTCACTTAAGTTGTAGCAGAATTACTCCAAAGAACACACTTCTCTTGAGTCCGCGTCAAATTAGGATTACTTGGACTCCAACGCTACTCCAGCGAGTCCAGCCTCCACTACTCAAGGTTCTTCGACCACTCTGGCGAACCTACTTCACCGTATCCCAGCCTTCCATGTGGTTGGTTCTTGGATCGTTGGTGGAACGCTATCAGCGGTAAAGCCTAGGAGTTGTAGAGGTCATGACGAGGGAGGTGTTAAAGAGAGAGAAGGGAGGGGTTGTCTATACCAAACTTGGGTGGTTGAACCCTTTTTTGCACTCAAGCAATTTCTTAGGTCATACCACACAAATTTTTTTATAGCAAAAATTCGTGTGGGAAGGAGGCAACCTTCACACGAATTTTACCAGGGCAAAAAAAAAAAAAAAAAAATCCCAAACCCCCTCCCTCCCAAAAAAACCAAAACAAAAACCCCAAAAATCAAAACCAAACCAGACAAAAAAAAAAACAAAAAAAACCCCAAAAACCAAACAAAAACGAATCAGGAAAAATCAGGATTACGTTGGCGTTCCAAAAAAAAAAAAAAACGAATCAGGAAAAATCGGATCAGGAAAAAACGGAGCCGGAAAATCCTTTGGCCGCCCACGACGCGAACCGCCGCCGCCCGTTCCCGCGCTCTGGCCCGGCTCCGGCGGCGGCGAAGCAGGGAAGGCGGATTCAGCGGGCGCTCAACCTCGGGAGCCTGCTGCTGCTACTGCATGTCCTCCGTCACCGGCGGGGAAGGAGGAAGGACGGCGAGAGCTGGCGGCGGCGGCGGCGGCGCGGAGCCGAGGTGAAGGAGGGAGAGGAGCAGGAGCAGGGAGGAGAGGGAGGACGGGGAGAGCACGAGCAGCAGCACCGGCGGTGGCCGCGGCGAGCAGATGTCGAGCAGACGCGGGGCGGGGAATGAACGGTTTAGCGGCCCAAAAAACAGCTGCCATGCGGGGCCCGCGGTCAGACACAAAAAAAAAAAAAGCAACAAAAGCAGCGCACGAGCGAGCGGCCAGATCGATCACAAGCTCAGATCGGACGCTGCAAAATTTGTGTGGAAAGAAGCAAGTTGTCACACATGTGGAGTTTAGCTTTTCTCATATAATAAGGGCCACCGACTAAGGTTGAGGAAGGCGCTAATGATCCTTAGACACCGACGGAGTTCCTCTGCCGCCTCTCCGTCCAGCCATCTCGGCGCGCGGATCGCCGGGCGTGCAACAGACGAAGAACAGGGTGGACAGAGCGTCGCGCGACACCGATGTGTTCCAATGGTGATGGACATTCATCAACAGGAGCCAGAGATCGCAAACGACACAGAGGTAATTTCTGATGATGTTGGTAGAAAGGAAAATGCGAAGGAGGAGGAAGACAGCGGATGGATATCCGTTGGTAGCCGTGGTGATCGAGTTCTACCTGATCCCGCGATAGACCTCCGTCCCATGGGAGTGAAGTCCAAGTTCTGGGTGCTGTCGGATGACGACGATACCGATGACGAGATCGAGATCGTGCAGTCACCATACACGCCGGACTTGGTACGGCAAGCAGCAGTCCATGGTTTCGCAAAAGAAAAGCTCGTCGAGGCTGAGATAGCTTTACAGGACTCGTCGATCCAAAGACGAGTAGAAGCATCCACGTCTCCGACTACTTCGGACACTAAGGTTGTGTTGGTGCGAAATATTTTTAGAGCGTGGACGGCTCGTCGGCGTCCATTGATGACGCCGTGGTCAGGGAAATTGCCGCGACCGAGAACGTCGCCGGTGATGACTTTAGGCGACTGTGCGGCATCATTTTTGCGTGGTCGACGATCGATGGCAGAGGGCACTCTTGACGAGGTCCTAGGGAGGTCATCTTCATCGTCACCGGCGAAGACAGTACCGATTCCGATCGGAACTCAACGTTCACGTCTGTCTCAAATTCAAAAGCCATGCGATCCTTTTTCTGTGGCACTGGAACAGCAATACCATAGAGCCTTTCCTTTTTCCATGGCAGTGGAACAACGCCATGCATCCTCTCCTTTTTCTGTGGCAGCGGAGCAGCAACATAATGCATCCTTTGTTCAGCGCCATGCAGAATCCGAAATCTCAGTAGGGACGGTGGGGCACATTGCAGCCCAACATAGGCCCTGTCTGTTGAACGGACCCCGACGTGGATTGTGCCAAAAAGGAAAATTAGAGGATCACTTTGATCCGGCTCTTGCGCTTTCTGTTCCGGCCGCAGGGAAGGGTAGGCCATCTTGGGCCTATCGTGACCTCTGTGGATCGAGGCCAGAGAGCCTAGCGCAAGGAGGAAAGCCAACACCGATCGGTACTCGTACGAAAGTGCGTACTGGAAAACTTGCAGCGCGTTTCATCCACGCATCCTACGACCTTGAGTCTATCAACGCAACAACCCTAGCAGCCAAGCCATCGGTGATCCGCCCATCCTACACGCAAGTTGTCCGTGCGGGCATGGCGACGGGTCCGGGCGGTACTGGAGGTGGTGCTGGAGGAAGGGGCTATGGCCGTGGGGCACGGAACTCAGGAGGCGGTGGAGGAGCGGGGCATGGTGATCGTCATGGATTCGGTGGCGTCCACGGTAGGCAGGAGATGACTGATGCAGCTCCCTTTCCCGGGCCTCGTTTCAATCCTAACCTTGGGGCATATCCAAATTATGGCCCTGGGTGGGATTATGAACGCGGACAGCGAGGGCGTGCTGGTGGAGGATATGATCGTGAATGGAATGGGAAGATTTCGTGGGCGGAATCCGCATCGCCCACAACAACGTTCTCACTTTCATGGTCCTCCCTCAGCAGCGGCAAGGTATGCACCAGGCGCTAACACAGCAGCAGGTTACTCAACAAGGTCAGGCTCCTCAGCAACATGTGCCGTCACAGCCGCAGGTGCTGCAGCAGCTTGTTCCGAAAGCTCCGGTGCACCAACCAGCACATGTGTCTCAAGCTCCCCAGTGACGTCTTCACAGACTTCGGTGCCACCGGAAACTAAAGGGAGTCAGCAGCATACCATGGGTCAGCAGCAGCGGTCAGGATTAGAAACAGGTACAGGGACTCATTCATGTGGCAATAATGTTGTATCCCAGGTTTTTCAGGGCTCGTCCTCGGCAGGCGGACCAGCTGATGCAAAGATGGAACATGCAATTTTAGAATCAGCAACCGTGGGTTCAGTAAGTGATTCTCAGAAAACAGCCACAACAAAAATTTGCAGAAGATGTGGTGTAAAAGGGCACTTGGGTTTTGAGTGTACAGCCTCAGTATATTGTGATATTTGCAGGAGTTCTGATCATGCCATGACTCGTTGCCCACTTACAAAACAGCCGAAACCAGTAGTCCAAGTAATTGGTCAAGCAGATGATATTCTGACAGCCTTCTACATCCCCATGTTCCAATTCAGCCAACCAAGAGAGACTCAAAGATGGCCCTAATTTCCACTTCTGGTAAAAATTTGACAGAAAAGGAGATCACTGCCTTCTTGCGTGTTATGGTGTCTGATACTTTTGCTTGGGATGTCAAGAGGCTTAGCGACTCTAAGTTCAAAGTGCTTTTTTTTTCCTTCAAAGGGAGACTTGTCAAAGTTGACACAGTTCAATGCAAATCTGAAAGAAGGTGGAACTCTTCAGTTTCAGGAGTTCAAGGAAGATGAGGAATATTTTGGGCATGCTTTACCTACTGTATGGATGAGAGTACTAAATCTTCCCACAATTTTGAGGGAGTATTCGGTTTTATGGGCTTTGGGATCACTCTTTGGAGTTACTCAAGATGTGGATATGGTGACTACTAGAGCTAACAACTTTGGGCGGTTTGCAGTGGCAGTTCTTGAGCCAGAGGCAATTCCGTCAAAGCTAGATGTCATCATTGGAAACCGGTACTTCCAGTTACGTTTTGAAGTTGAGCCTTTTTTACCAAACATTGGGTTGCAGGGTATCTGGAAAAATAAGAACAATGGTAATGGTGAGAATGGAAAGGAGGCACCTAAGAAAAATGATAAGGGGATGCACAGAATAGCTCAGGTACAAGCGAACCAAAGTCAGATGACTCCACCATATTTGGAAAGGACACACATGCTGCCAGTTCAGAGGCAAATATGGAGATTGACTTGAAGGAGGTTGATAATTCATTACGTGATAACAATAACTTGAGTGATGAGGCACTTGGTTTTATGGGACTTAAAAAAGGACATCCAGTGGAAGTGCGTGTGGCAGCTTATGGGTCTATTTTGTCAACGCCGGTTGCAGGTGATGTTCAGAGAGGTAAAGAGAAGAGCCAGCAAAAACAATTTTTAGCAGAGACACAGACAGCGGCAAGTGTGGGAGAGGTTTTTTCTGAAGGTCACAGCCAGCAGATTTCTTTAGTTGGGGCTGCACAGCCTCATGAGACAGTGGATGGCTTGGTGGTGATGGATGACCAACAAATAGGGGTCAATTTTGAGGCCATGGTCAATGCTGGAGTGTCAGCAGATGGTGAACCAAGTAACATCCTGGGTAGTATGGTGGCGATGGCTGTTTTGTCTGATGGAGAGCTTACTCCAGTGCGGCGCAGCAAGAGGAATGCGGACGTAGCTGATGTACCCTCTATGGAGAAGGCAGAGAAAAGGGTCGCCATCAAGAACCTAGAGGTTTCTCCAGGTAATGAAAATATTGTTTTTAATTCTATATCCTCTTTCCCTAGTGATCATATTAAGAAAAAAATTGCAAGCCGTAGGAATCAGTTTAGGTGATGAAGTAAATTTAATTGATGAGTCTGTAGCTCTTTTAAAGGATGTAGAAAATGGAAGATTGAATGCCTCTCATGTTGCTAATACACTAGATAAGGAACCAGAATCGATGAGGTTGAGATCGATTCCGATATCGCCACCATCAGTCGACTCTGCGGGGCGACTTTGACGGAGGTGGTGATGGACGATAACATTGCGGACCTTGATGATGTACTTGTTGATGTACCCATCAAGGTGGCAAAGGTTAGAAAGGCAAAGAAATTGGTTAAAAAAAAGGGTAACCATTAAAAGAAATTGTTCCAATGAAGGGGATCTTTTGAATTGTAGGGGTCTCACGCGACCTTGCTAAGCATAATTTCTTACATGATTTGGCTCATGACAAGAGACTTGATTTTATAGCATTATCAAAACCAACAGAAATAAATAGTTTCGATTGTCTTGAAAATTTCTGTGCGGGAGCTGATTTCGTTTGGCATTGGCGATGTCCTCGGGGGTATGTCTGGGGGTGCTAATGGGTATAAATCAAGATTGCTTTTGAGATAGAAAATATCATCGATGGGGATTATTTTATAAAATTTTTGTTAAGAAATAAGGTAGATGGTTTTCGATTTGGGCCCTTTTGTGGCCTCACGGCGCAGCACAGGGAAGAGCACAAAGAAAAAATTTTTTATCGAGTTAGTAATGTGCTTGCACTAGCTGTGGGGATCTACCTTTTGTAGTAGGGGAGATTTCAACATAATTAGGAATCCATCTGAAAAAACAATTCAAGATATAATGATAAGTGGCCATTCCTCTTCAATGCAATTATTGAAACTTTGAATCTAAGGGAGATAGAGATGTCGTAGAAAGTTTACTTGGGCTAATTGTGCTAAAATTCCAACCTATGAGAGGTTAGATCGTATCTTGGTGACAACCGAGTGGGAACAAAAATTTCCTTTGGCTCTTGTCCAAGCCCCCTCACCCGTGAGATCTCAGATCATACACCACTTTTACTTGATGGAGGGGAATCATCTCACAGAGGCAACACTAGGAACTTTAAATTTGAGCTAGGGTGGCTAATGAGGGATGGTTTTTTTGATCTGGTTAAGGAGGTGTGGGAGTCTGAGAATAGGGGTAGGACACCCTTGGAACGTTGGCAATCCAAAATTAGAAGACTACGACGATTCCTTAGAGGTTGGGCTCGAAATTTAGTCTCCCAAAAGAAGAAACATAAATTAGACTTACTAGAAAAAATAGACGCCATTGACAGAAAAGCTGAGACAAATTTATTATCATCTCAGGAGGTAGAGCTTAGTCATCATCTTAAAGGGCAACTAACTAGATTGCTAAGAGAGGAGGAGATTTATTGGCTCCAACGATCGAAAGCAACGGTTATTGCAAGGGGATGATAATACTAAGTATTTCCATATGTTGGCCAATGGGAGACATAGAAAAACAAAAATTACTCAACTTGAACAGAAGAAGGAATTGTTGTTGGGGAGGCAAATTTGAAAAATTATATAACCAATTACTACAAACGGCTATTTGGACCACATTTACGTAATTCTTTCTCACGGACGAGAATTTGAGGCATGATATACCTCAAGTGTCCAAGGAGGAGAATGAAGTATTAGTTGCTCCATTTAGCGAGGAGGAGGTTAAATTGGCAATCTTTGATATGGAACATAATAAGGCACCGGGTCCGACGGATTTCCCGCAGAATTTTATCAATTCTTTTGGGATGTGGTCAAGCAGATCCGATGAGCCTTTTTATGAATTTTATATGGGGAGATTGCCTATTCACGCCTTTTAAATTTTGGGGTAATTACACTACTCCCCAAGAGCACGAAGCAACTTCGAATTCAACAAGATAGGCCAATTTGTCTCTTAAATGTGTCATTCAAGGTCTTTACAAAGGTGTTAAATAATAGAATTTTGAAAGTGGCCGATAAAGTGATAGGACCAACTCAGACGGCCTTTATCCCTGGGAGATACATTATGGAAGGTGTTGTTGTACTACACGAAACAATACATGAGATGCATAGGAAGAAAAAAGATGGAGTGATCCTAAAGTTAGATTTTGAAAAGGCATATGATAATCTTAAGTGGCCTTTCATACAACAAGTCCTTAGAATGAAAGGATTCTCACCAGTTTGGTGTGAATGGATTTCAAAAGTCATGTCTAGAGGAAGTGTTGCATTAAAGGTCAATGATAATTTAGGCCACTATTTCCAAACAAGAAAGGGGGTGCGCCAGGGGGATCCGCTATCTCCAATATTGTTTAATATAGTGGTTGATATGTTGGCAATTCTCATTTCGCGAGCAAAAGAAGCAGGACAAATTCATGGAGTGGTCCCGCATTTGATTGATGAAGGACTCTCAGTCCTTCAATATGCGGATGACACTGTTATCTTTATGGATAATGATTTAGAGAGGGCCAAAAACATGAAGCTCTTGCTTTGTGCTTTTGAGCAACTTTCGGGACTCAAAATCAATTTCCATAAAAGTGAATTGTTCTGTTATGGAGAAGCTAATGCTCATCAAGCGGAGTACACACAAATATTTGGGTGTAATGTAGGATCATTTCCTTTTAGATATCTAGGAATTCCTATGCATCATCGGAAATTAATGAATAAGGATTGGAAACATGTGGAAGAAAGATTTGAAAAGAAGCTGAGTGGTTGGAGAAGTAAGATGCTCTCGGTGGGAGGGAGGCTTGTTTTAATTAATTCGGTTCTGAGTAGTCTTCCTATGTTTATGATGTCTTTCTTTGAGATACCTAGAGGAGTATTGAAAAGATTAGATTATTTTCGATCTCGGTTTTTCTGGCAAAGTGATGAACATAAAAAGAAATATAGATTGACGAAATGGGAGATAGTATGTACACCAAAAGATCAGGGAGGATTGGGAGTCTTAAATCTGGGTATGCATAATAGGTGCCTACTAAGCAAATGGCTTTTCAATCTGATAAATGGGGATGGGGTATGGCAACAGTTGCTTAAAAATAAATACTTAAGGGATAAAACTCGACTCAAGTCCAACACATGCCCAGGGACTCTCAGTTTTGGGCCGGCCTTATGAAGGTCAAGGATGAGTTCCCCGTCTATGGGTAGATTTGATCTAGGTGACGGATCCCAGTGCACGTTTTTGGGAGGATTCATGGATAGCATCACAACCTCTAAAAACAATCTTCCGGCACTATATAACATAGTCAGAAAGAAAAAAAGTGCTTTCGTTAGGTCAAGTATCGTCTACGATACCGTTAACCCGTAGCATTCAGGAGATCTCGATGGGAGTTAATTTCTGAGGCATGGCACAATGTGGTGGCCATGATTGCAGATGTACAATTAAATAACCAAAGGGACCGGTTTGTGTGGGGTTTGCATCGAACGGTTTGTTTTCGATTAATTCCATGTACGATTAATCGTTAAATGTACGTGCATTACCCTACAATACCTTAATTTGGAAACTTAAACTACCTCTCAAGATTAAAGTCTTTATGTGGTACTTGTACAAGGGAGTAATTTTAACTAAGGATAATTTAGCTAGGAGACAGTGGCAAGGAGATCGAAGTGTTGTTTTTGTTCTTTCAATGAGACCATACAACATTTACTCTTTGATTTGTCATTATGCTAAACTTTTATGGAGAATCATTTATATTTCATTCAACCTAGAACCTCCAACAAGTGTACACAATTTGTTTACAGGTTGGTTGGAAGGGTTAAATGGAAAAATGAAATCTCAAATTCTTGTGGGTGCAAGTGCTATCTGTTGGGCACTTTGGTTAACACGTAATGATGTTGTGTTTGATAAGGCCACAACACCGTCTTATTTCTGAGGTTATCTTCAAGGGGATGTATTGGACCAGGTACTGGACCTTACTTCGAAGGAGGAGGATCGCCAGTTCATGAAGGCGGGTTGTAGAATTATTGAGACAACCGCAATGGAGGTGTTCGCAAGATATGGTGGAGATTTAGCAATAGAATTTCTCTTTAGTTTGTTCCTTTTCAAATTGTTTTTGTCTTGAGGGCTCAAATCTTTGCATTTGAGATTCTTTGGAGTTGTTTTGGTTGCTTGTAATAATGAACAGCCATATGCATTAGTCGATGCAGAAGCTGGGATATTAATATATTTCCCTTTCTAAAAAAAAAAGTTATTATATCATGGTTGGCTATTTGGCCGTCACATTATTTACAGTGGTAAACCACTTGAGAGGCACAAATATTGTTTTAGGACCCCTTTTAGAATAAAAAGTTTGTGACCCAAACTTTATTCAGAGAAGTGAATTCATTTTGATTATACTTAATTATTGCATGGTGACAATTTTGTAATTCTTTAGATATGTTTATTTATTTTTATTCATTTATTGTGGTCCAATAAAACTGCTAATTTAATTCTAAGCCTAAACACATACGGGAAATTCAACACAATTTGTTACAAGTGAGAGAAACTGAGAGATACCCACTCCCACCGCGCCGCAACTTGCCGGCTGCCACAGCGTTGCTTGTGCTGTCACGACCTCCGCTACCGCACCATGGACTGCAAGTTGTCGAGGGCCGTGACGGGGTCCTCCTCGGTGGCGCCGACCGGTCACGGCTAAAGGCGGGGGGACCGGGCACGACATGCTGTTGGTGCCCGCTCGTCAGCCTCCCAGCCTTCAGTTAGGGCCCGCCGGGTGCCGTGGACGGGTCGGGCAAGCCTCCACGACGTCGACGCGGGCGGCGGGCGGCGGTGCCGCCGTGAACACGCCGTTGCAAGACATTCCTTTGGAGGCGCCGACGGACCACATCGACGCTGCCGCGACCTTCCTCGCTAAGGTAGCTTGCTCCCCGGTGCGTGACCCTCGAGGTCGAGTTGCGAATGCACGAGGGGCCTCCTGTGAGTTGACCCCATTCCGGAGGAGCTTCGTGCTTTGGTCGTTGTGAGACTCGCTTCGGGACCTCCAACTGGCCTTGCTACCGAGGTCTCCTTTGAGTTGTCGCCCTGTGCGCGCGTGGGCGTTCGGCATGATGGACCGCCGCGGTGGAGGACCCTTTGGTGGTTCGGGAGGCGGTCACTCGGCCTTCTACCGTGCCTGTGGCCCTTGTTGCGCCAGAGGTCTCGGTGACGTGTGCTGGTGGTGCTGTTGTTTCCGCCGTTGCGGTCCAGGAGGTGGTTGCAACGCGTGACTTCTTCATCCGTCGGCATTTCGGATGCCGAGACGCCTACCGGTGTTGTGGGCTCCGCTGCTTCGGGTACCGGAGGACTTAGAGGCGGCGGTCTGCTGCGCCTTTGGAGACACCTCTCCTTGAGAGGCCAGAATTGCGCCGCTCCAAGATGCCGGTGACCGCCCGCCCCTCAAGGGCGTAAAAGCGCGCATTGCTGCCAAGCCGCTAGCGACAAACGCCACCCGACAGGCCCAGGTGGTGCTGTTGAGGAAGATGGGTATCGAAGTCGAGGATGAGTTGGTGGCCGAAAGGGAGCTCAAGACCTTCTTCCGGAACACATCGACTTGGTCCGAACAAAAGAAGGAGTGTTTCAGATCCTTTTGAAGGGACATTTCGACGTAACAGCCTTGGACCTAACTTGGCAGGGCTGGAGGACGAGGTTTAGGTCCCAAAGTATCGGTCTTTTAGTTGTAATTGTTTATATGTAATCACAATTGTGTGCGTGTGGTTGTCGGGTGGGCGTCGATAACTGAGAGATACAAATGACTGAATGGTTGATTCTCTGTGTATGCGATGTGTACAATGTTGAATATATACAAGGTCTAGATAACTGCCTAGACCGAACAGGTGCCTCACCAAACGGTGTCTTGCATGTGCTAATGACGGTAATTAACAGAATTTAGGTTTGTCAACTAGCTGAAGCAAGGTTGACGATGAGGGCAGGCAGTCTTAATCAGCGCTGCAGGAGCATGCATGCATCACAGCACTTGGTTCAGGGAAGGCACCACCACTGGTGGGTCGACACGGAGGCGGAAACAAAACTAAATGTGGCTTCAGCGACACTCCATAGGAACGGCAAACGCGTATGCATGCACTGCTCACCAATTGCACTAAAATGTCGAGGTATCTTTATCTCTATATATCCATATGTGGCTAGGTATTTATTGCGAGGATCGGCCAGAACACTAGCCAGCTAGGTCTCGATCACGAGGTCACCTACCCGACGATCAAGGCGAGGACACTAGCTGCTTTGATTGAGTGCACTGATCGATGGGTCGATGGCACGTATGTCACTCACATCTTTAACTTGAGCATGTAGGAGTAGCACACCACAAAGCCCACACGGGATCAAAGCCTATATTGCACTTGCTCGAAACGGGAGGAACACTAGCTAGCCCCAGTCACTGATCGAGTAGTCACAAGCTCATCACAACCTTTAGCTGTCTTCACTGAGTGTGTGGACGGGACGATGGATGCCATGTGCTGGTGCGTATCGTGCTCTCATGTATCGTGCTGTCATGTACATCGATCCTCTGCAGCAACCAAATCTCTTCAATTATAACATTGAGCATGTAGGAAAGGAGTGAAATCAATCGATCAGCTAAGTAGCATCCTCAACTTTATTTGAGCAACCAATGCAAATTTCTGACGTGAACTGCAGAGATATTCCGCAAAATAAACACCCATTATCTAACAAAATGCTATTAGCTCTAGCACAGTTGTACTACCAGAATCTGCAAATAATTAGCACACACACCGCAACACAGATATGGAGATCTTTTTCTCACATACTCTGATCCACAAGCTAAGATTAGCCTAAATACATAGAGCGAGCAATTAACACGGCATCTGACTAGAAAAAGAACCGAGATGAAGTAGCTGGACGAGCTGAGTTATCTTGCATCGGAATCGAACCACACAACACCTGATCGCAGCAGATAGAGACTGCATGTCGAACGCTTCAGCTCGACGATCATGGTGCTGGCGGCGCGCCACCGTCGATGGCTCCGGCTCCGGCTCCGGCTCCAGCAGGGACTAGCCCCTCCTCTGCAGCTGCTGCACCTGCCGCCGGCACGGGCGCCGCCGCTGCTACACCTGCCGCCGGCACGGGCGCTGCCGCCGCTGCAGCTGCTGCCCCAGCCGCCGGCACGGGCGCTGCCGCCGCTGCAGCAGCGCCTCCTGCCGCCGGCACGGGCGCTGCCACTGCTGCAGCTGCTGCCCCGCCGCCGGCACAGGCGGTGGTGGTAGTCCTCCATCTACAATTGCTGCTCCTAACACCATTACAGGCGCGACTGCTGCTGCTACCGCTGCTGCAACTGGTGCGCGCTCCTCCTTGACGCACCAGACACAGATCATGATCGCGCAGCCGATGACCAGGATGCCGATGAGGATGAGCAGCATCGTGATGATGGGGCTCATGGCGACGGCGCTAGCAAGATAGCTTGTAGGTGGACTAGGACCGACGAGGACGAGGAGACGTGGGTCAAGAGAAGCAAGGAGGATCGGTGAGGCCGGCCGGGGAAGAAGACGATGCGGATGAGAAGGTGACGAGACTGACACTGCGCTGGCTGTGGGAATGCGTGTCCGAGGGCTAGTAGTATGCCTTTTCTATGTGGGGCTTGCTCATTCCCAAACTCCCCAGGGCCCCAAATATTGATTGGTCCACTTGTCATGGACTACATGTCGGCCACAATTCACAAGGATCGTTCATGTGAACGTATTGCGGGCCATGAACGTCATGACATGTGACAGTGACTGACGCCTGCTCTGAAGAATTTCTTATGTAGTTTCTCGCCAATCCCCACCATACACATGTACTTGAATTCCATTAGAATCTGATACCGACCAAGAATTTTTGATAGATCGTCATTGCAATAACACAAAGTCTTGTAGAAATTATCATATAAAGAACGACATAGATGAATCTTGTAGAAATTCTAGACAATGAAGCAACCATTAAGAGTTTAGAATGTTGGCAAAGCTAATCACAATTTTTTAAAATCAGTCCAAAAGGTACAAGATTATTGTTATGTCACAACCCCAATTTGACCCTCGTACCCTCTAATTCTACCATCAGATAGGAATCTACGTAATGGTCTATCCTAATCCTTTTAGAGAACTTGAAATTGCTCCTTATTACAAGCATTAGAGCCTCTTGTGTTTGCTTAATTATATAATCCCAACCATATATAGTCTCCTAACTGAATTAGAATTAGAGCACTTGAAATGATTTTGTCACTATACAACAAATGCGATGCATAAACCTAATGTTTGCACACCATGAATTGAACATTTCTTTGCATCACTAGATAATCTCCAGATTCCTTAATATGTTTGGTAGATGTTTCTGCTCTTATATTAAATTCAGCTTGTGAGTTGTGACATGTCGCACATGTGTCCCTTTTAGGTCTTGTTCTTTACATCTTGCCGCCAGACTATAATCACTAAAACAACTACTAAATCTGTTCTACATTATAATTCATTTGACATTTTCAACCCCAAGTTTGACCACTTGTCAAATTTTTTGGCAAATATCACTTCTTTTGTTGTGGCATGCTTTATTTACAAAAACGTTCTTAAGAATGACTTAAATTTGATTATGTTTACACAAATTTTTTAAATAAAATGAGCGGTCAAACTTGGGGTCAAAAAAGTTAAACGAACTATAATTTGAAATGCAGAGAGAGGAGGAGATAGCTAGTTTTTCTGATTAACACAATTGGTACGTGTGCCTACAACTTTGTAGTTGAAACGTTTTTTTTAAAAAGGAAAAAGTCTAAATTACTACCCTGTGTTTTCACTCAAGTCCAAATAACCCCCTAACGTATCGTTTAGTTTATTTTTACTCCGGTGGTTTTGCAAACCGGTGCACTTAACACCTTTTGTCACTAATCCAATCTGTTTTGATGATGTGGAGGTGGGTTTGGAATTAGTCATGACACATATAAGTTCTTGACGTGGACAAAAATGCATGCATGGTAGCGACAACGGCGTGATGGATACAAAAATGCATACCATTTTGAGCATCTACACATTTTCAAGGGCAGGCGATAACCCGGTTTCGCTACAGCTATATTTTTTTATCGTTTAAAAAAAAATGATATGTTATGTCAGGCCGGTAGAAACTGTATGGAAACTGAATACGCTAAGAATCTTGGAGAGTCAAAGCATCTCAAGTTTGACTATATTTATACGATAAGATACTAATATTTAGTATGTCAAGTAAGCATCATTGAATTCTTCTTTAAATATATTTTCATAATATATCTATTTGATATCACAAATATTTTTAATTCTTTCTATAATTTTGATCAAAGTTGAAATGCTTTGACTTTCTAAGATTTTTGAAATGCCTTATAATTTGGGATGGAGGGAGTACAAAAAGAAGGAAACAAGAGCAAGCAGAGGATGGACGATGCATCCACATCGGGTGGCACAAAATGTGCATCAGGTGGTCCAAAACATTATATTACTTACAGGAGTCACGTACAAATCTAATCTAGCAGTCTACAAGTCATGCTCGTCGTCGCTACCATGCATGCATTTTTTGTCCACGTCGGCAACTTATGTGGCATGACTAATTGCAAAACCACCTCCACATCACCAAAACCGGATGAGATTAGTGTCAAAGGTGTTAAGTGCACCGGTTTGCAAAACCACCAGAGTAAAATAAACTAAACGATACATTAGGGGTTATTTGGACTTGAGTGAAAACATAGGGTAGTAATATGGACTTTTTTCCTTTTAAAAAAATCATTTAGGAGTTGAAATATTTGATACAAAAATATAGAATGTTGAAAAATTATACAAAAAAAAAAATGAGTGTCTACTAGTCTATTGGTATCACTACCAAAAAATGGAATTGCCTTGGCGGCCAACATTTTTCTTGAGTGCCAAAATCAAACCGTCA
Source organism: Hyparrhenia diplandra (assembly GCA_015847255.1). Lineage (NCBI taxonomy): Eukaryota > Viridiplantae > Streptophyta > Magnoliopsida > Poales > Poaceae > Hyparrhenia > Hyparrhenia diplandra. Next base: position 367,291 of record JADLZK010002807.1, read on the forward strand.
AGGAAAGAGTAGTTTCCTTAGCGGTGTTGCTCTCGCACTCGAGGAAATATATTTCTTGAAGGCTCAAGTGAACCGTCAAGGAATATAGGAGTTTGCGTGGGGCCATATTTTTGGTGTAAATGACCACAAAAAAATTTGAGGACGTTTCGAGTTAGGCGGAGCGAGACGTGCTTCACGAGTGGTATACACAACCTTTCGGGGAACCATATCCTTACACTTAGGTTTCTCATGATTGTGTGGCCGGTGCACTTTGTAAAGTGTGCTATCGGCCTCAAACTTTTTCTGAGGCGTCTACATGGCGTATGTGAAGGAACCGCCAAGTTTGAGAATTTTCTGTAATGGTTTGGTACTTTTCTCTAATTATTTTAATTACGCGCGACTTCTCACAAGTAAATGTACGTTGAAGCTGCGACCACGCCCGAAAAGACCTGAAACGGTGCCAAACTTTGCCCCAAGGTCTCTTGTGCCCTAGGAGGCAAATCTTGTGGAGGCCGGTGCGGAATTATTTTGTTTTCAAAGTATAATTCACCATATTTGGTCACACGCGACACGTAGAAAAATCTGAAGAAATCCAAAAATGGCTAAAAAAAACCTAGGATTTTGCGTGGGGCCATATTTTGGGTGTAAATGATTACAAAAAAAATTTGAGGAAGTTTCGAGTTAGGGCGGAGTAGGCGTGCTTCACAGTGGTATACTCAACGTTTCACCGAACCCTATCCTAACACTTAAGTTTCTCATGGTTGTGTGGCGGTGCACTTTGCGGTGTGCTATCGGCCTCAAACTTTTTCAAAGGCGTCTACACGACATGTGTGAAGGCACCGCCAAGTTTGAGAATTTTGTGTAATTGTTTGCTACTTTTCTCTAATTATTTTAATTAGCGGCGATTTCTTCCGGTAATTATACGTTGAACTGCGAAAGCACCCAAAAAGACTGAAACGGTGCCAACCATTTATATGTAAGTATATTACATTTAAATATATATTTGGTATATAATTCACTTTTTGGCGTTTATTTTTAGAAGATTTACTTACTTATATATAATAAGTACAAATACCTTTTTAGAACTATATAAATACATATACTTAGCAATCTCAGAATATACAGTCTAAAAAAAAATGAAGCCCGTTTATGTATGCAGCCCACCTCAGCCCATCTATATACATGCTTTGTTCATCGCCGTTGGATCAACTTCGTGGATGGCTGAGATACGCGAACTGCCAAATAAAATACCATCGCTCTCCTCTGCCTGTTGAAACCCTAACCAGGCTTCCCTGTCCTCCAGATCCCACCTACCACGCCCACCCTCTCTCCCCGCCGCCTGTACATTTTGGATCTCGCCAATGGATCCTGCCCGACCCACTCTTCTCTTCCATCCACTCACTCTTCTCGACGACGGCGTGGTTGTGAGGTAGCTACATGGCATGGGATGTGTCGACGGTGGCGGCCCTGGATGCGGCACTAGCGTGGGAGGCGGTGACGACGCTGGATGCGGCACCTGCACGGGCGGCAGCGCTGGATTCAGCACCAGCACGGGCCACGGCAGCTGCGCTGGGTGCGTCCCCAGCATGGCGGCGGCGGCGCTGGTTGCGGCACCGACGCAGGTAGCGACACCGGCACTAGATGCAGCACCAGCGCAAACGGCAGCATCAGCTCGGTGATGACTCCACATCAACTTCCCCAATATAATAGATTAACCTTTGCCATCGCCACCTCGTACCAGGTTGGTTACCGGCCAAGATTGTTTCACTTGTTTATCAGCACATTTTTATTTTCCAAAGTTCAGACCTGGGAACAGATGTGAGGCCTGGTGCTGCTTGCTTTTAGTTTACTGCTCTGTTCTAACTCGCTTTACCCATGCCTGTAAATGTATGTCTAATGATTTGGAAATTGAATGTCTTGCCCAATTTAAAAAATGATACTGGTTCCTTGGTTAATTAATTGACTGCAACACTTGTCCTCCTGTAGCTTTTTTCCATCTCAATTCACTACTTAAAGTTATTTTTTTTCGATGTTCAGAAAATGAACTTCTGTACGCATGCTTTAATTGAGAGGTAGTGCCATCTATATTGATCATAGCTTGTTAGTGCTAACCTCTAAGGCTTCTAATTCTTCTATTCTATAGAGCTGTAGTGTATATCAGGTGCTTGTTACTTGCATTCTTCACTTTGGAAATCATTTTAGTAATGACTAGTATCTAAATGTTTACCATTGTTGCTGGGTTTACTTGCAATGTCTTAGTACAAATATAAGGTATTAATTCAATGACTTGCTGTTGTTCTTTATATATATTACAGATAAGTGAACAGGTTAAGGCTAACAAGATCTACAGACTGAGAAAGACAAATAAACAAAGGTATATCAACTCCCATCTTTGTCTAGACATGTCCATGCCTTAAAATCATGTCTTCCCAACAATATAGTGTGATGCATATGGATAGTGTTTACGGGGATTGTTCTGTTTTTAACTAATGGCTGCACTTGTCTGGTGTGAGCAAAGGAACAAAGAATTAATTATGCTACAATTTGTATGGTATGTGGTTAATTACATCTAGTGTAAACACCATTGATGCTGCAATGCTGCTGCTAACTATTGTCTAGAATGCATGGCATATTGTGTTACCTTTTGAACCTGTGTGCTTGATAAATTGTATTATGCATATATGATGTCACTACCTCACTGGAACTAATGCACTTCCTGTCATTGTTTATGGCTACAGGTTTGCTTAAAGATTCTCGTGATCTGGTCAAGTAGTAATCATGGACAATCATGTTGTTTTGCTGAAAAATGAATTTATGTATGTAATATCTTGTTCCGCTAAGATATTTTATATATTATTATTGTCACATTTGTATGGATATATCATGAAACTTTGTAATGGATACATTCTCATAGTGTCTGCTATGTACTAATAAAATGTATATATATTCATCTATCACTTGAGTTTAGAGCCATCTTTGATTTTAGTTATTATTGCAATATTTTTTTTTTTGTTGCTAGTATGCATTTCCTTGAGTGCCAGCAGTCAAGGAAATCACAATTACCTTGGCAGTCAATGGCAGTCAAGGAAAATTACAATTTCCTTGGAGGTTAAGGGTAGACAAGGAAACAATTATTACCTTGGCGGTCTAGATAATTTTCTTGGAGGTCGTTGGCCCTCAAGTAAACACATTTCCTTGGCGGTTCTACCATTTCCTTAACCACTCAACAAATTAAGTCAGGTCATGATTTCCTTGGCGGCCAACCTCAAAAGGAAATTATCCTTGAGTGCGAAAACCGTCAAGGAAACTAATTTCCCTTGCTTTCTATTCTTGAGTGTATTTGCTTGACGGTTTATGGTCAAGGATCATTTCCTGGCGGTTTTTCCCCTTTCCTTGGCGGTTTTCGGCCCTCAAGGCAATTCAGGATTCTGGTAGTGTATAAAGGTCTTGTGTTTGATCCGTCAAAGACACATATGCATTGTTTCCCTGTTAATTGATTTATAGTAGCGAGCATGTGAATCATCTCTATAAATAACCGTTCTGTTCTGAGTGAGCATTTGTTGGAGACAGTCGGCCTGTCCATCTCTCAAAACACTCAATGTGGCAGTCTCTATATATGGTCCAATAATGCATTGCCGTTCACTATATATATCGACAGAGCAGTTGAATCAGACACATGGCTTTAGCAACAAAATGGCAACATTGGTCATGTGCTCCGCAGCAGCTGTGTACACAGTCACATGGTGACACCTTACACAACTTGAATGAGGTCGTTTTCAGATTTTATATTTTTTTAAAAAAAATTGTGATTACTCTCTAATTTGAAACCAAATGTTGGATACAAGGCTGGGGGCTGGACTCTAGCTTTGTACAAGCGGAAGGTAAACCTAACAAAGATTATATGGATATACGTAGATCCTAATCTTAGGTTGATATCACCATAGTACGTATCTATAAAGCCAAAAGAACAATTTATGTGAACTGCTGTGCACTCGAATTTGATTTGGATTTAATGAAAAGAAAAAGGATTCTTATTTTTTTAATGGAAAAAAGGATTCATCTATCTGGCTCAAGCCAAAACCAGAAAATAGCCTACCAGCTTATTTCTGGTACTAGGTCTCTCAAGTCTCCACATGCCTAGCTTGATACATGTAAAATGGCAAAAGAAGAGAGAGAGAGAGAGAGAGAGCATATATAACACTCAAATAGGAATCAAAACCCATGACCGCTGAGCTAAGTACGTTGTTTTTATATGACACTCAAATAGGAATCAAAGCCATGACCGCTGAGCTAAGTACGTTGTTTTTTTAGGGAAATAAGTACGTTGTTAGCTCAGGTTTTGGGTGAAATTAAACAGGCTTATTTCTGCTTGTTCCTCGGCCTAGTGACCAGACTAGTCTGATAAATTGTTGCCAGTCTTGTTGTCGGGCTTCATCTGGCCCATATTGATAAAAACAGTGGCCTTGATAGCAGGCCCACCACTGAGGCCACTGTTGTCGCTGCCTACGTCGGCGTGTCTTACTCGACATTGGATCACTGCTCCCGGCTGATTTTATGCATACTACTATGCACATTAGCCACGCTAGCCAATCCAGGATAAACGGCCCACGAACAAATCGCATTCTTATGTTCATCTCCTTGACCATCCATGCGCTTGATGACGAGGTGGTGATGAAGAAGTGACGTTTGACGCTGCGACGGTGGCAGACCTCCTGCTCTAGGAATTCGAGTGGAGTACACCAGTGAACGTATACCTCCACACAATATGTGAATGCAGGCGGTAAGCGCAAATCAAATCAGTCACACTTGACCAAAATGGATGAGCAGTCACAGTATCGTTTTTTTTTTGAGAATTACACAGTACAACGCAGACACTCACACGCACGCACACTCACCCCTATGAACACACGTACGCAAACCCTACCCCTATGAGCATCTCCGAATGACTGGGCAGCCGGCAGATCTGGAGATTCTCGAAGTCACCACACCTCGTCGTCGACGGGAACGTCGCTTACCACTTAATGCACAACGCCGGTAAATCCTGGGAAAATCCCAAGAAAAGGTGCGAGCTATCGTTTTTGATTGAGTGGAATCAAACTATTCTGTATGAGCATATGGGTTTGCATTTGATTTACTCCAAAATCTCACTAAATGTGACGGAGGGCAGCTGTACAACATGAAGTGATTCTTCCATAAATAGGAAGGGTCCTGGACAAGAGAGGTGCGCAACAGACATATATTCGGCTGCCTTCTCTTAATGAAAATGACATATGAAGTCGTGTTCGAGAAAAAAAGAAAAAGAGAAATACAGGCCATATGATTCAATAATCTGTCTTGTCATGCATTTACAGTCCAATTTGTCAAGCTGTGCATTGTTGTGAGTGAACATCGAGAAAAGTGTTTCTTAAAAAAAACATCGAGAAAAAGTGTGAGTCTACAGCGGGCACAGTCCCATTGTCATTTTGAATTTGAAGGACCGAAAAAGGCGACAAGAGGGGGTGGGGGGTGGGGGGTGGGGGTGAATAGGAGTCTCAAAAAATTCTTTTCGAATTGTCAAACTTGTAGCTCACGTCCCCTCAAAAGCAAACCACACACACATGGAAGATCACAACTAGTTAACTAGGTGGATGCGCTAGAAAATATTCTAGATGCACAGCGGATCAACGGAAAGAAATGCGACCACGAGACCCGAGTGGAACCAAGGCAAAACAGCACAACACGCAAAGTGGGCAGACAGTCCGGCGACGAAATTTTCGAGTACTACTTGTGAAACAACACTTCGGGCTTCACTGCAAACTGGGTCTCGGACTGTCCACCGGCTAAAAACCAAAAACCGAATGGATCGAAGGTTGCTGCTAGACTGGACCTAAGAAAACATGATGGACTGTCCGAGCAAGGAGGCGGACTGTTCGGCGGCAAAGTTCGAAAACTGGACTGAAAACCGACCCTGCTAGAAATTGTTGCCGAGCGAGTCTGGATAGTCCGGGCTTGGTGGCCGGATAGTCCGAGTCTCACGTGGCAAGTGACCCAAGGAACATACGACAGGGTTGTTCTTGTACCGACTGCTGGACTGACCGGGGTTGGATCCCGGACTGTCCGCGAGTTGCTGGAGCAGCAAGAACAGCGGCGATTTTGAAATCTCCTCTCCACGAAATCTTCCCAAATCTCTATCAAAACTCGATCCTAGGTCGCAAAATTAAGTCTAGGTGATCTAGACATGTGGGTGACCATTTTTCCCTTGGAAATTTTGGATCTCACCAAGAAAATCGAGAGAAATTTCAGATCACGTTGAAACCCCACCCAAAAACGACCGAATACAAAATTTCTCAAATCTGACGACCGAAGAGGATTCAATGGCTTTCCTTGCGTGAATCGCTTGGGTTCTTGGTCATGAACGGATTGCAACAACAAGAATCACAACAAAACGATCCACAAAGCGATGAATCGAGCACTAGAAAAGGGAGGAGAAAAAGGCTGTAAAAATAGAACATAAGAATACGAAAACACAGAGCAAAATCACACCATACAGGTGAATCGATCGACCCCAGAAGCTCATAGGGCATGCACACATTTAGGGGGTGTGATTCCTACGAACAGATCACAAAATAGTTGTCTGGACCTCTCCCACTCAGAATAACTATAGATTGGGAAACCCTAACTGAAACTGAAAACAGGAGAGGCAACCTGACATGGAGGGCTACCCTCTCTATTTATAGTCTTGGTCACAATGATCATCCTACCAATACTGATACAATTGTCAAAACCACTTAGCCGGGGGCATAATGGTCGGACTTGGATATCTTCGATCCGGCGGCCACCGTGCCTCCTCATCTGTAGCATTGCTCCACGTAGTCTCCCGAAGTCGTCACGTGTCGTCCGGGAAGATCCTTTCGGGTTTTGAGGCCTAAACCCCGCGAAACCAACCACCGATGTTTTTGAGGCCTAAACCACCAAACCAGCGCCCATGGTTTTGAGGCCCAAACCCGCAACTGGCCACCGGTGGTCTTGAGGTCCAAACCACCAAACCTCCGGCGCATGCCACCGGTCTTGATTGCACGCGACGCCAAGTCATCCCGAGCCGCCCGCTCTGCTTATGCGCTCGCCTTCTTGACCCGATCGAAATGGTCCCGCCGCGTTCTCTTGCATTCGTGGATGTCCCAAATGTCGACCACGGGGCTAGCCACCTAGCGATTCGGTCCCTCGATCCAAGCCTCACGTCCGTCCTTCACCTCCGCGGTCAGACGCGTCCTCCTTGGCCCCTTCACCTCGCTGTCGGCTACCATCTCCGAGCTCCACACCTGTACAACACAAACCAAGAGATACATCTTCGACACACTCCACGTGTGCCCGGTGAACATAGTCGAAGCATAAAAGATAAACAAAAAAAAAAAAGTAAAATGTTATTTGTTGACAATCACTTTCGATCACACAACTAAACATATTTGATCTGAATCAACCATGTGTTCGCATGATTAAATAAAACTAGGAGAATACCCAGCGCATTGCCACAAAATTTTCTTTAAAAATAAATCTATTATAATACATAGCTTGTGTAGATGACATGTAAATGATAGAGTAAAAAAAAAATTAGTATTTAGAGATGACATGGGTATCTTATTTAATTAATAATGGATGACATGGACTTAGTTAGAAAATAATATAGACTTAGTGGGGAATGATGTGGACACCTTACATTAATAGATAGAACTCAATTAGTGGGAATTGATGTGGACACCTTGTATAACAAGAGAATTCATCTAGTAGAGTAACGTTATAAGAGTTATAGATAGATAAACGACCCTTAGGAATTGTTTTTGGATTGCTTGAGTTCCGAATCCGTTGCACTTTACAAAATTGACCATACAACTCCATTCTGGTTAGGTCCATGCTCGGACAGCTTCTGAAGCCATTTTATCACTCCGTTAATCAAATGGCCATCCATCAAATTGCTCCATGCATGAACTGCTCGTAGATCAATTGGTTAGGTCCTTGTGGTTGAACCTCTTCACCGGGTTCATGTCCTCCACTTGATACGTGTGCTTGCATTTTCATGGATTTATTCTAAGATTTTCTGACGTTGTGCTTTAAGTGATAAACAACGTCTCATCGATAACGAGGCGTCGGGGGGATGACTTCAGGAATCTCCGGATCTGCCTGCTTAGTTCTGCGGTGGGCTCATAAGGTTAGAGTTTGTGTACTTGTATTCACAAGGATGAGTGTGTTGTGCGTTGTAGGCGTGTGTTGTACTACGTAATTCTAAAAAAGATTTTTTTTTCATTTCTCCATCTAAGGTCATTAAGAAAATTTAAATTTCTAATGAGGAATTCAAATGTAGCTACAAAGTTGTATAACATTTCAAAATCTAAACTTTTATTTTGCTTGTTTCTTCACCAGAGGATGTTTGAAAAAATTAAATTTAAATGCTATTCGGTGTCTATTTAGTCGTCCCTACAAATGGATTTATAGCTAGCCCCCACTACAAATAAAGTCGTTTGTAGGGCCAGCTCGTTTTGGTAACCATTTGTAGAGGCGCTTTAAATTTAAGTCATCCCTAAAAAAGAATAAGTATCCTTTCTGAAGTAGTGTTGGAAATGGGACATTTATTTTCGTCAAATTCAAATGGTCCTTGGCCGTAAGATCATATAACCTGAGGCGTTCACCGCACCAAGAAGGAAAGAAATTAATGGCTACATATAACGACCAGCAGAATGGTGATTGGGATCCAAACAAGCTGAAGCCTAAGAGGATGAAATCGACCCCCCACACACACACACACACCCTCTCCTCCCGCTCGGCTCCGCAAGCAACTCCCACCTCGCATCCCACCATCCAAGCACCGATCTAATTAACCCATCCAACACCAGATCCGAAACCCCAGCAGCTTGACCTATTGATCCTTGTGGTTGGCGATGTCGCTTTGTCGCTTCTGTCGAGGCGCAGCTGCTCCTTGTGCCATAGTCCTTGGTGTCCACGGTGTTCGGGCGCAGGGTGGCGGTCCCGTGCCCCAAGGTCCTGCGGCGAGGCTTCCTCTTCCCCGCTAGGCACCTCGGCCGGCGTCCTTAGGGGGGGTCCTCCCCATCTCTAGGCGCCGCAGGTGGCGTCCATGGGGGAACCCCTCGTGCGACCTCCGCACCGCTGTATTTGTTGGGCCCATCCACGGCCACCTCAATGACACTCCCGGCCGCCGCTGCCTCTAGCATCCACGCAACCACCGGCGTGGGATCCTATTGATTAGTTGGCTTTTCCGAGTCTCACTTAAAATCTTTCAAACAATTCCTATTGATTGAGTTGAGGCATCGATGATTAGTGTAAATGACTACCAACATGGGATCCTATTGATTAGTTTGGTTTGTGCCATTGGTAGATTTCCATTTCGCTATCCGGGACTGCCTATGCATTTTAGAAAATTGAACAATAAAGATTGGAAAATCATTGAAGAAAGAATAGAAAAAAAGATTGAGTGGTTGGAAAGGCAAACTCCTTCCTGTAGGGGGTCAGTTGGTCCTTATAAACTCCGTGCTTTCTAGCTTACCAATGTTTTTTGTTGTCATTCTTTGAACTACCAAAAGGAGTATTGGAAAAAATTGATTGCTTTAGATCACATTTTTATTGGCAAAATGATCGACACAAGAGGAAGTATAGGCTAGCCAAATGGGAGGTTTTTGCAACAACCGAAAGACCAAGGAAAAAATTGATTGCTTTAGATCACATTTTTATTGGCAAAATGATCGACACAAGAGGAAGTATAGGCTAGCCAAATGGGAGGTTTTGCGGCAACCGAAAGACCAAGGAGGCCTTGGGATTCTAAATTTGGAAATCCAAAATAAATGTTTGCTTAGTAAGTGGTTGTTTAAATTATTAAATGAGGAAGGGTTATGGCAAGATCTTTTAAGAAACAAGTACATGAAGGATAAAACTCTAGGGAGTTGCACAAAGAAATCAAATGACTCATATTTTTGGAAGAGTCTTATGAATGTAAAAGACAATTTTATGGAGTTAGGACATTTTAAGGTAAATGATGGACACAAACAAGGTTTTGGTTAGATACTTGGCTGGGCAACAAACCACTCCAAATTAGATTCCCGGCATTGTTTAACATTGTAAGGAGAAAACAAGATACAATAGCCAATGTAATGAGTACTCCTATGCTAAATATCTCTTTTAGAAGAAACTTAGTGGGAGCAAACATGATCAATTGGAACTGTATTGTAACTTCTTTATAATATGTTAACTTATGCGAGGAAAGAGATGTGTTTGTTTGGGTATTTAAAGGCTTCGGGTACCTTCACGGTCAAGTCTATGTATCTTTGCGTTAATTAACAATGGGGTGAGAGTGTCATAGGATATTTGGAAAACAAAGTTACCCATGAAAATTAAGGTTTTTATGTGGTACTTAAAACAAGGTGTAATTTTAACCAAAGATAATTTGGCAAGGAGAAACTAGCATGGGGATCTTAGTTGCTCTTTTTCTGTCACTCCTTAGAATCGATTCAACACCTTCTTTTTATTATTTTCATGCTAAATTTCTTTGGCATTCTATACATATACTATTTGGAATTGCCCCACCCTTGAATATAAATGATCTGTTCTATATTTGGTCCAAAGGAGGCAACAAAAAGTATAATACATTGTTATTACTAAAGAGTTGCAGCTCTTCTTTGGGCAATTTGGCTAACTAGGAACGACATGGTTTTTGACAAGTGTAGACCAAAATCTCTTTTGTAGGTTATATTCCGAGGAACACATTGGCTTCGTCAATGGGCAAAACTACAAAGGCATAAGGATCTCGGGACCAAATGACCTTTGTGGCTTCGCATCTAGAATCATTGGCTCTTCATTTCTTCGGGTCCAATGGATGGCTTTCCACGAGAACACGTTGGTTTTGTTTAGTCAAAAACTTTTCCTTCTTGTTTCGTGTGTGTGAGGTTGTCTTTTGTATACAACCCTAAAACTAAGCTTTTTGTGTGTGGGATTTTTGCAATAAGTTGTGCGATTCTATCTTCGGATAGTTGAAGCCAGATTTAATATCCTTTATCTAAAAACAACCTAATAACACCTACGGTTTTATAACTAATTTGATTTTACCTTAGAAACTAATTTGATTTTACCTTAGAAATGAATCACCACAGACAATAGAATTCTATGATGTTTTCTTGAACATCCCACCTTTCTTGTTTTTAATATTATACATGTCCATATAGGAGCGAGGAAATCCACATCAATTGCCATACAACTTTATGACGTCCAACTATGACGGAAACTAAACTAGCCATCACAGTTGTATGCAACTCAGAATAAACCGTCACGAGATAGTATAATTCCATGATGTTTTTGAGACTGTCACTAAAAGATGTCATGTAAAGCATCATTTCTTATAGTGTCTGTCATGGCTGCTGCAGGCAGTGCCGTCTGAGGAGTGTTGTGGGCTGGAGGTCGGCCATGGCGACCTGCGACCGCCTCTCCAACCTTGGGAAACCATCCGTACAGCTGTCGCCGCCGTGCGACTCGACCTCTCAACATCTGCCCCGCGGAGGCCGATGGGGGCGCGAACGAGGTTGGACTCGTGGTAGACGGCGTCCGCGTGGGCAAGGACATTGCTGTTGCTGCTCCTCCGCCGTCGTCAAGCTCCCTCATTCTCATTGTTGGTAGTGAGCACGGGGTTGACGCCATCCTTGTGCGCCCATCCGCCCCAAGCCCGTCGCCGGTCTCCACCGGCCGCGGCGGGGCTCTCTCCCCAGATGCAGCCCCCTCCCCTCCGATGGGAGGTCCAAGGCAATAAGCTGGGAGGACATCTCCTTCTCCGATTGCTTAGAGGGCCCCACCATCGTGCGGCGCGCCTTGCCATCCCCCCCAGGCTCGGTCGAAAGCTGTCCCCCGGTTGCGGGCCGTGGACACGCCATGCCGGCCGTGGATACCTCGGGCATCAACACCGGCATCGCTAGAGGGCGTGTTGGAACCAGCCAGCCACAGCGTCGTTGTCGGCCTCGACACCGCCGTGACCCCATCGTCGGAGGAGGGGGGGCGGGTCTTGGCACACCCATCGCCGCCAAGACCCGGGGACGTCGTCGGCCATCTTGTGGTGCCTCCAGATGCGAGGGTGCATGCGCTGCCGGCTCGGCCGATAGCGATTGCGCGTCCCTATGCACAAGCGCCCACCCACACAGCCACCGGCCACTACTTCCGGTGGCGGCTGTCGTCGCCAATGTGAGCCAGGCCCTCGCTATCGTAGGTGTGTTGTTATTTATCGTCGACATTGATGGCTTCACGCTCATTGGAGGCGCATGCCCGCCACGCCAGCTCGCCTCGGCCAGCGGCCACCGTCCCCTGTGCCGCCTTCACACGACATCCTCTCGCTTCAACTATCTAATCGGGGATCACATCGCCGCCCAGTGCTCTTCCCTGACCTGCTGCCTCTTCTGCCTCAACAACCGCCATCGGGTGAGGAACTGCAAGCTTCGGCACCATCGCCCACCCCAGCACCCCTCGCGAGCCATACACAAAGCAGCCACCACCTACTCCACCTAGATTGCCACGACGTCGACTTCCATGGCTAGGGGCCAGGAGCCCAGGGAGTTTCCAGGCCGCAAGCGGCCCCTTTCTCCGTCGGACAAATTCTCTGTCCGCCCTTCAATGTCGACAGTGCTGCAGCTCGCGTGGCTCGCCTCACCTCCGAATGAGGTCAACATCACCGTGAGCTACGCCGACAACACCGACTGCTAGGGCTCGAGCCGTGCCTAAATGCGGAGCCTCCCTCTTAGGGGACCCAATGCTTGAGGAGCTTGTGGCTGGGTGGATTGCACCACACCTCTTGCAGGACGCCCGCTCTTCACCACCCGCACCCACAGCACAGGCTGACTGGTGGGCTGATCTTGTGGTGGCGGAGTTTGCGACCATCGCCCATCGCCGACATGAAGAGAGGCCCCATCGATGATGCATGTGGAAACCTAGGGAGCCCCCCTCAGACCTCTACCCCAGTTGGTATGGGGCCTTCGACAAGCTCGACGCCTCCACCCTCGCCATCCTCCCGGCGATTACCGGACCCGATCGACCGGGTGGGCTGACCAGGTCCGAGGCAGTTTGCGCTGGCTCCCCGAGGGCGTGGCACCACAGGGTCAGTAGTTGGGGCAGACTCCTCGCCGAGCACTTGGCATGCCCCCGTTCCCGGTGGCCGGGGAGGCCTCCACCAACAGTCCCGCGACGACATCGCAGCGGGCTACCCCGGCCATGGCTAGCCCAGCCTCGTCGAGGCAACCAACTTCGTGGACTCCTTCATCCCTCTGGAGCAGCCGCTCATCGCCTTGATCATATCACCGCCAAGACTACATGTTTTGCGTTCGGTTGACGGGGGTTGGACACCCAGACGGAGAGACCGTCTTGTTGCCAACTCCGCCTTTCGGGACCCCAACCCGCAGCGCCGCCCAACGCGATACTGGTCTACATGTTGGAGGGCAGGCCGAGGGCGCCGGCTCGTAGACTCCAGTAGTCGACGATGCGCCAAAAGAGGTTTCATGGCCACTTTGAGGGCACGGTCCCGCAACACAAGCGTGAGGTGGTAGACGTGCTCATTCCGTACAGCCGCCAACGCCGGGGACACCCATCAAATGGGGGCTGCTGATCGTCGTCGTCGCTTTTTCGTTGCACAATTGTTCTTTACTTAGAACACCGCTCTAAGCTCCACCGTTGTAGCTGATGCCTTGTGTTAGTGTTTTCGCCTATTTGTCCTCCCCGGCAGCTCAGACGTCATGGATGACATCTAGGATGTAATTGAACTTTTCTACTTCTCTTAATGCAAAATGGGCACGAGCCCAGTTTTGAAAAAAAAAAAAGAAATGGCTACATATAAATCACTAAGGAGTTATATACTTCGTGCACCAAGTGGTGACACGGTCTGAGTTGATGACCATTAATATACTAGTATTTTGTTTATCCGATCATCAATCTATGAAAGGCTTTGGTCTGACCTTAGCGCTCCTACATGAAAGAAACAATACATAATTACTCACTCTTTGGACCACGTAGAGGTTCAGTCTGCAAATGAGCACTAGCATGTGTGACTATGATACAAAAAAATGAACCACAAATTTTCTATTTCAGCTTTAAAAAGTGTGATAATATTAATTTGTGAAGCCCAGCCAATCAAAAACATCTTAATCAATAAACTAATCTACTAGTATGTATGGTATATCTCATCAGTGTATATATACTTAATAAGAATAATAGTTGAACGTAAACGAACATCAGACTTGCCGACAATATAGAAATTGTCTACCCCAAATTGCAAGCCACGCGTTGTACTCATGCTAGATGCAAGGCTCAAGAGCATTTGGCATGAGCGTCTACATATGTATCACATTGGCGGTTTCATCTAGATACCCATCGGCCGAATGTTACTGGCATGGATATGCAGGTCGAACCCAAGTAAAACTGTGTGTCATCTATGCCCAAGCAGCACAACCGACACCTCTAAGCCACCGCTCAATCCGATATCCTTCTTTCATCCGGTTATCCCACATATGTTGGCTCAAATTGCATGAAATAGTTTTTTTTAGAGAGCGTGCTGAAGCACGTATATCATTAAGCAGAGAAACAATTTTTGTTTTTTACAGAAAGGTAATCCAGGGATTACCACCACGCACCCAGCAAACAGCGTAGAAAAAAAACTAATACAGATTTAAAAGGAAAGGAGGACAACAAAAGCTAAAACACGGTCTTCTGCTGCTGAAAACACCGACAGCACCAACTCAGTGGCAACTGAAAACAGCCAATAAAATTCAGTCAGGTGGCCGCCACGCTTGAAGGGCTCTAAGTGCCGGTAGCCTGCTGCTCCCCAGAGCACAGCATGCTCCCGAGCCGTCTCGAAAACCTCCTTTGCTGAACGCGCCGTTCTATCAAAAGTGCGCGCATTCCTTTCCTTCCAAAGAAGCCATGCAATGAGGAAGAAAAGAGTATCGAAGCCTCGTCGAATATGTTTTGGCAGCTTCTTCCTGGACCCCGTCCACCAGGCCATTACCCTGTCCTCGCGCACCTGACACAGGTCCTGGAGGTGGAGACTCCTGAGACAAAGTGACCATACCTCCCTGCTGAAGACACAACCCAAAATAATGTGATCGATCGTTTCTTGGGATTGGTCGCAGAAGATGCAATCAGCTGAGTCTTGTAAGCCATGTCTCCAACGCCGGTGAGCCGTCCAACACCTGTCATGCAACACTAGCCACATGAAAAACTTCACCCGTGGAGGTGCCGAAGTCTTCCACAACTGGCGCGCCCCCAGCGGCCAAGAGCAACCGTAGAACATGGCGCCGTAAGCTGACGAAGCGGAGTACCACTGGTTCGCTGAAAATTTCCAGGCCAAGATGTCCGGCGTCCCCGGCACCAACTGGACCGCGCTTAAGATGTCGGTCAGGATGACGAACTCCGCGAGCAGCCTCATGGTCCGGGGGCCGTTGACGTGGTGAACCCAAGCCGCTCCATTGAGGGCATCAGACACCAAGACCCCCCACTTCCTCTTTGGCACAGCCGCCAAACACTGCGGTGCGATGCACCTAATGCTGCTTCCCTCTAACCAGCTGTCCAGCCAGAAAAAAGTGGACTCTCCATTGCTGACCGTGGACGTCGTTGCTGCTCTGAAGAGGTCCATTACCGCGTGCTCACCCGGGTCAGGCAAGCCCTGCCAAGGACGGTGCTGATCCATGCGCTGCAGCCATGGCCATCGCAGTCGCAGAGCAATGCCCATTCTCCTGAGGTCCGCGACCCCTAGTCCACCCAAGTATGTCGACCTGCACACAATTTCCCAGGCGAGCTTGCATTTGCCACCCCGAGGCGCCGCCGCCCCACACCAGATGAAGCCACGACGCAGCTTGTCAATGCACTATATCGCCCAAGGAGACAGACATAGGGCCATGGCCATGTGAACCGGAATGGCAGACATCGTGCTTTTAGCAAGAGTGGTTCTCCCTGCAATGTTTAGAAGGCTGCCTTTCCAAAGCGGTAAGCGAGCAGCAATGGCGTCAATGAGTGCCTGCTCGTCACCTCTCTTGAGCTTGTAGATGGAGAGAGGTATTCCCAAGTACTTGCACGGAAAGGAATCAATCCGACATATGAGTATCTGTTGCACCCTTGCCTCCTCCTGAGTGCAATGCATTGGGATCGCAACGCTCTTGCTCATATTTGCGAATAGACCTGAAGCTAGGCCAAGAATTTCCAGGGCCGAGCTTTGGATGACCAGGAGACCATGGCATCGCCCATGAACGCACAAAATCCCGAGGTGGATCGTCGCGGTATCCGGGCATCCAACCCAATCCGCGTCAGAGTAGGCGACGAGATTCATCTTGTCGGAGCGCCGAAGGTGAAGACCTAGGGCTGTAGTGCCTCGGACATACCGAAGAATCCGCTTGACAAGGGATTGATGCGCAGTGGTGGGAGCGTGCATGTGGAGACATGCTTGCTGGACGGCGTACTGCAAATCAGGACATGTTAGCGTCAAGTATTGGAGGGCACCGACCAGACTTCTGTAATCCGAAGCATCTTGAGGTGACAACGCCGAGCTGGTCTCACTAGAAAGTTTCCGGCAGTGTCGACCGGCGTGTCGCAGGGCCGGCAGTCAGCCATGCCAGCACGTTGCAGGAGGCCGAGGGCGTACTGCTGCTGTTGGAGGAAGAAGCCACTTGATGTGCGCTGGACCTGAATGCCGAGGAAGTAGTGGAGGGGTCCCATGTCCTTCAGAGTGAATTCAGCGTTGATGGTGCTGATGATGCGACGAAGAAGGATGCTCGAGGACGCCGTGGAGCACGCGATGTCGTCGACATAAAGGAGAAGGTATGCCAACTCCTGGCCTTGTCGAAGAACGAAGAAGGAGTTGTCGGATCGAGTTGGCTTGAAGCCCATCGATCCTTGGAATGTGGCGAGCCGTGTGTACCAGGCCAGCGGGCGCTGGCTTGAGGCCATAGAGACTCTTCGAGAAGCGGCAGACGTGATCGCTGCGGGTACCGTCGACGAAGCCTGCCGGTTGCCGCTAGCGTACACCTGTTCGTCGAGAATGCCATGGAGAAAGGCGTTGTTTACGTCGAGCTGGTGCACCGGCCAGTCGCGCACCGCGGCAAGGGTGAGGACCGCGCGCGCGGTCGCCGTCTTAACGACTGGACAGTACGTTTCGCCATAGTCGATGCCGGCTCGCTGTGTGAAGCCACGGACCACCCATCTTGCCTTGTAGCGGTCGAAGTTGCCGTCCTCCTTGAACTTGTGGCGGAATACCCATTTTCCGCTAACAACATGTGCGCCTGGAGGCGAGGAACGAGCTCCCAGTGTGGCGTTGCCAAGCGAGCGCGTCAAACTCCAACTGCATCGCCGACGCCAGTTGGGATCTTTCAGCGCCTGGTTCACTGAGCGAGGTAGGAGAGATCGCTGCTGTGGTCGCAGTGACGGCGTAGCGCTGGTTCGGCTTGACGGTGCCGACTTGCGACCTGGTGATCATGGGATGTGGTACAGCAGGACCACGACCGTGCAGGGGCGGAGCAGCCTGCATGGGATAAGTGGGACCAGGCTTTTTTTTGAGTGAAAGTGGGACCAGGCGTTGATGAAGGCGTGGTACAAGGCGACGAAGGGATGGACGAAGAGGACGCCGAGGACGCCGGGGCAAGAGGTGGTGTCGTACTCGTACCCGGCGAGGAACGCGGCGGTGATCCGTGCGTTGAGGAAGGGCTTTGTCCTTCTGTGGATCCGGGTGCCTGGTCGATCTGGGACAGAGCCGGGTGCGGAGGAACGGTTCGTCGGTCCTGAGATCAGGACGCCACAGATCGTAACCACAGGTCGTTGGCGAGGATGCCGCGGGCCCGAGCGGAAGGGGAAGACCGCTTCGTCGAAGTAGACATGCCGTGAAGTTATGACCTTCCGTGTGGAGAGGTCATAGCAGCGATAGCCACGGTGATCCTGCGAATAACCAATGAAAATACATTCAACAGATCGTGGAGATAGTTTGTTGGGACTGGTGGAGGTCGTGTTGGGATAGCATAGACATCCAAAGACCTTAAGAGATGTGTAGTCAGGATCACGGTTGAATAGAAGTGAGAATGGAGTAGCTAGGGACTTTGGTTTGCATGGCCTTCGGTTGAGCAGGAACGTGGACGTGTGCAGAGCCTCAACCCAAGAATACCGGTGGGAGGGCAGTGTGAAGGAGTGCACGAATGCCATTGTTCAGAGTCCGAAGGATGCGCTCAGCTTTCCCGTTTTGCTGGGAAGTGTAAGGACAGGAAAGCCTAAGAAGAATACCGTGCTCACAGTAGAAGCTGCGGAGGGTGTGGTTGTCGAACTCACGACCATTATCGGTTTGAAACGCCTTTAATGGAAAGTGAGAATTGAGTTTGAAGAAAGGCATGAAAGGACATGATGGTGTTGGGGACGTCAGACTTGTGACGAAGAGGGAAAGTCCATATGTGGTGGGTGAAATCATCCAGCAGCACGAGGTAATACTGAAAACCAGTAAAGCTCAAGACAGGTGAGGTCCAGATATCGCAATGTATTAATTCGAAAGGAGCAACAGTTTTTGGCTGGGTGGAAGTAAATGGAAGACGCACATGTTTGCCCACACGACAAGCATGACAAGTGTGAGATAACTCCTTATTACAACTGAATTTAAAAGATTGTAAAAGGCGATGAAACGACTCGGCGCCAGGATGTCCAAGTCGCTGATGCCAGAGATCTGCAGAGATGGCAGTGAAGCAGTGGGTGGGTGACTGGGTCGACGCCTGCAGAGGGTAGAGGTCGCCGATGCTGTCACTGCGGAGTATCACCGCCCTGGTATGCCGATCCTTGACAGAGAAACCAAGATTGTCAAATTCAATGGTGATTGGATTGTCTCGAGTGAGAGCACACATAGATATGAGATTTTTTATTAAATTTGGTGAAACAAGAACATTATCAAGAGTAAGAGGACGAGATAGTGTGGGTATAGATGAGGAACCAGTGTGGGTAATAGGAATAGAAAAGCCATTACCAACAATGATTCTGGTAGAGGAGGAATTTCGGGTGGAGGAGAGAAGGTTACCAGAGTGCGCCATGTGAGACGAAGCACCGCTGTCTAGGAACCCCTGTTTAAAATAGCGCGCTAAGGGTATTTAGCGTTTGGGCGAAAAACGCTTAAGCGGCGCTATTAGCGCTATTTGGCGCTATAGCGCTAAACGGGCGTCGCGGCGGTGTCTTCGGCCGCTATTAGCGCGCTTATTTGCCGCTATTAGCGCGCTATTTGTTCTGGCTAGGAAACCAGTCACCCGTAGAGGAGGGGTTCTGTAGCGAGCAGGTTGTTCAGCGTGGCGAGGAGGTGAGGGTCCATCTGTGTGGAGGCGCCGCAACGTGGGCTTGAGGCGAGGCGCCGAGAGGACGAGAGCCGAGCCGCCGGCAGCAGCGTGCGCAGGGACGCGGTGGCCCTTGGCATGGCCACGCCTGGACCATACCAGTCCACGGGTTGGTGCTGGGCCGTAATCCGAGGGCGGGCTAGGGTTGGAGGAGTTCGACTTCTTTTTCTTTTTGTTGTAGTGGTGGGAAGGCGCCTGTGATCGACCGGGGTTGGAGGGCCCAGGCTGGGGCGTCGGCGTGGAAGAACGGGAGGCCGAGCCGAGCGGCGCAGAAGGAGCTGGTCACGGTCTGCGTGACGAGTGCCGCAGGGGGGCGCATCGTGGAAGAGGAGAGCCGCCTGGAGGTGGGCGCCCGAGGGAGTAGCAGGTGACGCCGAGCTGGCCGAGTTGGCCTGCGCGATGAAGGCAGCAGCCGCTGGATCTTTTATGATTCGGCGACGCGGTGTTCCTCAAGTTGCAGCATGGATCACGCCTTGAGGAACGAAGGAAGGCGACGACACAGCATGATGTGGGGATGACCTGGTGCATACGAGGGATGAGGCCGCGGACGATGTTGTAGATGAGGTCCTTGTCGGTGACGGGTGAACCAAGACCGCCTAAACGATCGGCCATGGCCTTCATGCGGGAGCAATAGTCCAGCACGGAGAGATCTCCTTGGTAGAGGCTACGAAATTCAGCGTTGAGGTAGACCGCCCGTGTAGCCTTGTTGTCGCTGAACAAGGAGCAAACGGCAGTCTAGAGGGAGTAGGCGGTGTCGTCGTCGTCGGAGACATTGCTGAGGAGCTCGGGGGAGATGCGGTTGTAGAACCAAGAGACGATGGCGCAGTCATTCTGCACCCAGTCGCTGTCGCCTTTGGCTGGGGACCCATCGACATGGTCATGGAGTCCGTATTGGCCGAAGATAGCCGAGAACGATCGCGCCCAAGAGGTGTAGTTGGCGTCGTTGAAGTCGAGGATGATCGGAACACGATTTAGGATGTTGATGCCGTGGACGACACTTGGTACAGCCGCCTGGGTTTGGACGCGGAGGGCGCGCGGGAGCACGGACTCGGCGTCGGAGTTGTCGGAAGCGGCTGAGGAGGAAGAAGAGGAGGAGCTCATGGTGACAAGGAAGATGTAGAGAGCAGCGAGGCAGCGGAAGTGTAGAATCGTAGATTGCGTGATACCATGTAAGAGCTTGAGAAAGCGATGGAGACAACTCAGTTTGCATTGATCAAGGCTTACGCCTATATACACTTTACAACATGTAGTAGTGCAGCTAAACTGAAGGAGAGCCTATGCATGTACAGACAACTAAACACAAGGGGAGCCGGAGACTAGCTAGACACAGGGAGAGCCAAGGGACTAAGCAAGGTGATTGCTAACAGTGCCTGTAAGTCCTGCTCGCCAGGGGTTATGAAGAGAATGACATCATCCGCGTACAGACTGACCCTCTGCACTGAGCTGACGGCACCCAGACTGACAAAGGTTCCCTGCTCATCCAACCATCTGAAAGTGTGATTGAGTACTTCCATGGCCAACACAAAAAGCATCGGAGATAGGGGGTCTCCTTGGCGCAGCCCTCTTGCATGACAAATTCTTCTACCTGGTGCACCATTTAGCATGATCTTGGTGCTTGCGGTTCCCAGGATGGCTGAGATCCAGTTTCTCCATCTCCTCCCAAAGCCCATAAATTCAAAAACTTCAAGCAAGAATGGCCAGGATACAGAGTCAAACGCCTTAGCGATGTCGACTTTGATCAAGACGCTGGGGATACGACACGCGTGCAATTCTTTACAGGACAGCCAGACTGCACGGAAGTTGTCTTGAATACATCTACCCTTGATGAAGGCATTTTGATTATATATGCCCCACGAGCTCTAAGATTGAGTTTGCATTTGGTTTACTCCAAACTCTCACTAATAAGGGTCAAATGGCGTTGAAGGGATGCTAAGTGTTTTTGTTATGACAAACGTCTAGGGCAGTTACATATATAGCCCTGATTTGAAGAAGGAAATGCATAACAGAGAGACATGAGTTCCACATGATAAACTTCGGTCTGTTTTGTCATGCAGTTTTGCTCGAAATCGGGCGAGTATGAAAAATTAGATGGATCAGTGGTCCTATTCCTTTTGATTAGTAGTAAAGAAATGGAATGTCAAAGTGCGAATTACCACTGAATTTGAATTGCCCATTCAAATTTGGTACCATTCCATCAAATTATCTTTTCTGGAAAATGTTGGCTTTTTACCAGAGATACACGTATATGTATGTTTTAGTATGCACTCAATAATTGTTCTGTTAAGCACAAAATATAGGAGTCTACAGATCAGCACACGGTGAATCAAATTGATTGGAACGAGCAAACAGATGGGCGCTGAATCGTCATCTGTGCAGAGCTTACATGATCAAGAGGAAGGAGAGCAACAATAATTGATTCAAGACATGTATTCTTTTCTAGCTCTGAAACAAATAGATTCCCACTATGACACATATATAGTATTTTGTTACTAGTCTGTCTGCATAACAAAATGGAACACACTAGCTCAGTTGCTTCCTCTTCTTAGAGCACCTTTTCCCCTCCAGCACACACTTTGAATCAAGAATCTCGCAGCTGGCTATGTAGCGGTAATATGGAGGCAAGTGGGATGTCCACCAGAGAACCTCAAATTTCCCTTTTGGTGCAATTCTTCCGTACATCACTTCATCAATAGTTATTTTTGGAACCTCTTCATGGCCACGCCTGACTATTTGGTGTCTATCAACTTGGACATGGAGTATTGATAGATATTTGATATTGTACACAGATTGTAGTGTCCACTACTGCTTGGAACTAAGTTTTCCTCCCAATTTCGTCTAAGACAAGCAAGAATCTTGGACCAGTGCTGCGTGCTAAGTGCTAACATTAGATCTTAGAAGGGCAGCGATATTTTTTTAATTTGCAAGAGATCCTGTAAAGCCCCCAAATAAAGAATTTTGACAATAGTACTCCTCAAATATCTCCATAGCTATTGATGCAAGTTTGGGTTGATCTTCAGCATATGAGCTTCCAAACAAAAGTACCTTGAAGAAGTACCAACAAGCTGCTCGAGACAGAAAGTCCAACCTTATAGGGTCCGTCGTTCCAAAGTTTGTTACTTTCTCTGATCTACTTGTGATTATAATTTTACTGCCACACGGAAGGCAACTTTGAGAGGTAGATAACAGACTTCTCAATGCTCGCTCTTCAACATCCCCATCTAGCTCAATTATAACCAGCAGTTTTCCGTCATTCTGACTACAAGTTTTGTATTTGACTACTCCTCCACTGATATCCTTCAGGGTGCACTGTTTTTCTTCTGTGAAGTTATTTCCACTGAAAAAGACAATCTCCGAAAAGTGATTTCGCACCCTTAAATCATAGCAAACATGCTCAACTAGCGTACTGTTTCCAACCCTTCCTTGCCCATTGATTGGCAAGACACCCACACTGACTAGTTCACTAGGGGCAGTTCACTAGGGGCAGGAGGTTCCCTCTGCAGCAGAAAATAGATGGTTCGTTCCATATCTGCCTGTCGGCCAAACATGCATGTTTCAAGTAACAGGTGCATACTACATGGTTGACTAAACATTGGTGGGTAGTGGCTCAGAAAAGCTACAAACTCATACATATCAGTCACCATGTTCTGAACACTATCAAGGGTCAGTTTTAACTCCTTTTTGCCTTGTGTTCTAATAACATCAGAGGGAGGAAAACATTGCTTGCCTGGATTGGATACAGAACATGCCAAGAAAAGTATTTGATGAGCCTTCACGTTAACTTCTTCGCCATCAAGCTACTTAAATTTGTCAAGTACGTAGTATCCTTTGTACATCTCTTTCCGCAACATCTTCAGTTGTTGAAGCATTCCCTTGTTTGTGATGGACCTCCCCTCGGCTTCCTCAACGGTGATCGCTACCCGGAGCAGCGCCTTCTCTAGTTTCTGCAGACTCTCCTCCTCGGACACCACCGACATGGTTGGGTATTTGTTGATCAAGAATGATAGGCATCTCCTAAAGACCTCACCTACAGCAGCAGAAAATAGCGCCTCGATTTTTGGAACTCTCCTAGCAGCTCACTGGAATTAATAGAGCGAGGGAGAACTAAGCACAATGCTTAGTGTTCTTATCAAAGAATACTACCATTCTTGTTTGCCATACTGCTGGCTTTATAGCCATGGGGAGGTGTAGTCAAATATACAAGGACATGGCCCTACAATTATTATTATTATTATAATATATGAAAGAAAGCAATGTAAAATCGAGTAGTGTCGATATGCTAGAAAATGAATGTGGCAACTGTACGTGCGGCGGTGTCGTATGAAAACAGTGACAAAAAGCAGACGGAGTCAATGCCATAAAGGCGGCTGCTAGGACCAGAAATGCAGAGTCAAAGGGCTCCGTCAGCAACCTGGGGCTGGGTACCATTGACTGCTGACGCTTAGGCGCTTAGCATTATTCAGTTGGATTGTATCAAATAAGTAGGTTGACTAGTAACAGAAAAAAAAGTTGGTTGACACATTTCTATCATCAATTATGACACAAAAAATAAAATTGAACACCGCCTTTGACCTAAATTAGGGAGGCTCCGGTCTTGGTCTTTAGAAGTCCATTACGTGCCAATCTGTAAAAGTCTGTCTATGACTTAAACATGAGGGGAGAAACTCTTATCCTGAATTACCTATGAACCCCCCACCCCCCCCAACCCCCTTTTTATATGCAGGGTTTAATTTCTTCTAGCATCATTCTTTCGTTTTGACCAGTACGCTAGGTCTTTCCTAGCTAGTTCATGTCATCAGCAAACATCTTGTCACAAATAGTCATATGGCATCACACGAAAACTACTGAAACAATCCATGAACTATACGTAGGAGAATAGAATTCGTGGGACAGTCAATGTATTATAGAACCTTGTGGGTGGATTATATATGAAGGAAACAGTGACGCCTAATTAAGAAGAAGTGAACTAAGGCCACATTTAGTTATAAAACCTACACAGGTTCAATTACATGTGCACTAAGTTTTTCTAAGTGTTGTTATATTTAACATAAAAGACCTTGGTTCCAATTCTATCAGCTGACCTAGTAGCCTACAATAGGAAGGTAACCCACACACCATGGAATCCAATTGGTAAAACTAAAATTCTAATTCCTCTCAATAATTTTTTTGCTGAACTATTAGGAAGCTTAACCTGTCTAGGAGTCCTTGCACTAGTAGAGAGGTGCGCTACAGTTTTGGTTTGGGGACTAGGGATCCGGCTCCCTGTTTCGCTACCAGGACCAAGGATCCGAGACTAAAGGACTCGTTGCACTAGTAGAGAGGTGGGCTACAGCCCCAGTTTCTCCTAGGTTAAAAAAAAAAAATAATGACTCCCATCCCTGTGACTTGTGGTTTTGAGGCCAAGACCTCATGCAATAAGGCCTTGGTCACACGTAGCGCACCACCCCTCCTACTCAACCTATGTGACTTCGGATGTGATGCTTTTCTTTTGAACTAGCACATCAGACAACCTTTAATCTAGGTCGGTGTTATCAATTGGGACCAAAGGATCTAGTCCAGGTTGGTGCACTACTACACAACAATGATATTGTAACACTTTCTTGTAACATATTCATCAATATGCTCCAATAAAGTTTCATAGTAACACAAAATAGAGCGTTAGAGACTTCGTTTATAACGCCAAACACTTTTTTATAAAAATATGTTATTGAAAATATTTTTAGTAACACAAAATAGAGCGTTACAGACTTCGTTGAGTAGTTCAGCTGCGCGCTGTCCACTAACGGATGAACCAAACGTATGAACTACGATCTGTATGAGCGGCGCCACTGGCCTGTTGTGGGATCATCCCCAATCCTCATCACGTTGCAACATCGCCGGCGTTGAGTGACACACTTTTGCAAAGGCTTGATGCCGTCGCCGGCATCAAAATTAGTTATCATATTCACCTGAATAGATCCTGCTAACAATATATTTCAATTTTTTTGCGGACCATCTGTGCCTTTTGTTGAATAAAATATATTCCAATTTTGTGCACCGTGTACCCTTCCGTTGGATGATTTTCCACTTTGATTAATGAGAGAAGTACTGTACAGCCCTAACATGGAAATGGAGACTACTGGACGGTGCTCTCGCATTCAGCTGTTGCCACAGTGTGTGTTCTCACTTGTCACCATCACTAATTTTGATGCTTGCTCACGCCCACCCTGAGCTGAGACCCCGGCGGCCCGCCTCGCCCACCTCCTTACCCACCCCATCCGCTTCCCCTTCCCCTCCACTTGGCATTCATCTCCGGCGGAGTTGGCCTCATCACACTAGTACACAAATTATTTTTGGTGGCGGGCATTTTACATTTCCGTGGCGGGCGAGCCGCTTTGTCACCATTGGGTGGTCAGGTTAATCGTGATTTACCATGACGGGGCGCTTTAGGCCCGCCCCAGTAAATGAATTGAAAAAAATAATTAAAAAGAAATCCTAAACCCCTAGCTTTGGTTGGACATGGATCAGGCCTCTTTGGGCGATAGCTTCGCCGCTCGTCGAGATATGCCATGCGGAGGAGGAGGCTCCGTCTGCCGCGCCCTTGGCTCCACCACCTCGCTCTCCTGTCACCAGGAGGACTTGATTCGACGCCACTAGGTCATCATGGCCGCTAGGAGAGGTCGTCATGGCCGCTGGCCCTTGTGCCCCCCCCCGCGCTTGAGGACGCACAATGTCGCCGGATCCACCCTCCGCCACGACCGGGACGCGGCACTACCGGCTCTTCGTAGGGTTGGAGGAGATCCATGCACATGGGGAAACTTTGGAGCGCCCTAGGGTTGGAGGAGATCCACGCTGGAGCGCCCTAGGGTTGGAGGTCGTTGTGGTTGGGGAAGAGAACGAAAGGAGCGGTGCGTTGGGAGGAGGGATCAGCGGCACGTCGGGAGGTCGGAGCGGTGCATCGGGAGCTGTGGAAGTGTGAAGGTGTGGAGAAGAGTGAGCGGATTGCGGCTGATGGGTGGATGGAATGGTCAAGTTAGGGTTAGGGATTGACGAGCTGTTCATTTATATACCAGCCCGGTAGCAAATATGAGATGGGCTTTTGTTGGGCTGGCAGCCTAGGCTATTCATTTCCATGACGGGCCTTAAAGGGTGCCCGCCATGGGAAATCGATTTTCCGTGGCGGGCACCTTAAGATTCCTACCACGGTTAATAATTTATTTATCGTGGCGGGCTATTTAAGGTGCCCGCCATGGTTAATCTATTAACCGTGGCGGGCAACTAGGCATGTGCTGGCCAAGCCAGCCGACTATTAACCGTGGCGGGCAAAGTGTGTGCCCGCCACGGCTTCATGTAACACCCAATTTTGGCTATTTTTAAAATTCGCTAAAAATTCAAACTTTTCGAAATCTCGATTTAATTGTCGCCTTAATAATATTTTATGACTTAATTCAAAAATCTTGAGGACTAGAATATTAAATTCTACCTCCTTGAATTTTTGAACACATAAAATATTGTAGACTTTAAACCTAAAAGGAGTGACAAATAATTTGGGAAATAATAGAAAGAGGGGAAATAAGAAAAGAAAGGAAAGGAGAAGAAAATAGAAAAGAAGAAGAGAGAATGAGCAACCGGCCCAGCCCAGCCTTTCCCTCCCTCTCTCCTTTCTTTCCCGCCGCACGGGCAAGCCCATTAACCGCCGTCGCCCGGGGGCCCATCTCTTCCCCTCCCTCGTGTTACACCGCGTGGGGCCCGATCGTCGGCTCCATCCCCTCCCGGGGAGGCGGCGACATCGGCCTGATCCCACCGGGACCCCGCTGCTACCTCGCGTACCCCACCACGGGCGGCGTTGACCAGCCTACAGTGGGAGCACGGATTTCCCCGCTGCCCCATCCGCCCCCGAGCCGACCGACTTCATCGTGGGCGCGACCGCAGCGGTGTCAACACCGCCCGGAAGAAGACGGCTATCGCGGCACGACCCGGATGAGAGGCCCGGCTATGCGGCAATGGTGACGAGGACTCGGGCCACGATCGTCGCAGCGTCTGCCGCTGAAACGCCCGCGTCGCCAAGCCTCTCACGGTCCCACTGCCGCCAAGCAATTAAGTGTGCGCGGCGACCATGCGGCTGTCGCCCGGCCACCATGACAAGACCCCACGACGGGATTCGCGGCCCGGCTAGCGACCCGGCATCGAGGGCGATGAGAACAGACGAGGAGGGATGCTCTCGGGTCCACGGCAGCGCAGCCGGTGCCGGAAAATATCGAGATCACGAGAAAAATCTCGCCGTCGAACACCGCCGCGGCGCCGGCTATAAATAGCCTCGCGCCGATGCCCCATTCGACCCGCCCGAAGCACAAGAAGCTCCGCAGGGAGCCGGACCACGCCGTGCTCGCGCCTACTCACTCCCTCTCCCTCTCCTCCTCGCTCCGTTCATCTTTCCCCCAATACGGGATCTCGCCGCCGCCGGTCAAGTCTACATCGCCGTCACCGGGATTGGGTCGCGGGTCGGCCGAGAAGCCGCGATAAGCACGTCCAACATCTCCTCTTTCGATTGCGTAGCTTATCTCTCCGTATTATCTTTGTGTAGCCGGCGTCGGTGACACCACCGCATTTGGGAGTCTGTCGCTTCTTGCCGCCCGCCGTGGAAGGCTTCACGCCCCACCGCCCAACCACCCAGTGGGTCCGAAGGGCGATAGGGATCCCGCACACCCGCGACGGCGAGCAAAGGAGGAACTACGGCCGGTCCGGCCGAGCCGGCGGGCGCCGGCCGTGATGCCCGGGCGGGGGTCGACACGGTGACGGCGTCACCCGCCGTAACGGCGTCGATGGATGACAAACCGGCGTCAGCCGCGTGTCCCGGCCCCGTTCACCACCGTTTCCCCCACGGTTAGATGCCACGTGGGCCAACCCAGGCCCACCGGTCAGCCAAAGGGGGTGACGCTGATCCGTAACAACAAGGCAAAACGCTATGCGTACCCAATTTTGTACACGAGGGAAGTTGTAAATATATGTTCGAATGTCAGAAAAATTCCAGAAAAATATGTAAATAAACTAGATTACGTGGAGATAATTGTCATGATTTTTATTATATCTTTCATTTAATAAAATATTGACATAAAAATCCCACGAGGTTTATTATCGGAATCGAACTTGGAACCGGAAATCATAACTTCCGATCTGTAACTCCGATTTAGGTCAAACCACTTCAGTATTTTTCTAAAATCGTTCTCTATCTGTTTATCATGATTTCACTCATTATCACATGGTGTCTTTTATCGCTATTCATTCGCCCCTAATATTTATTCGATAATCTCGCCGAACGTGGAAGTAGCCAACGAGGACCTTTATCGAGAATTGCAACCCCGATTACATCGCGGAGCCCGACGACGTATACAACCAAGGCAAGTCCTTACCCCCCCTTAATCATGACTTAATTAATTAACCTTTAACCATGCAATATTTATATATATGATATGTTGATCTAAGTGAATGTTTACACATGCGATGATAACCTCGATTCTAAGCTAAGTGCGTAATGAGCTGTGTGCTTGAGATAATGATGAGGCTATGTGCGAGAGGTTTTCAGCGAAATGTGTTCATGATAATGTTTAATTATAAGTTAAGATATAATAATAAATGAGCCCGACCAACAAAAGAGGTGGGTGGTGTTGGTCTACATGGAGGTAGGCTAACACGACTCGGGGCGAGGGTTCCCGGAGAGATACTTGCCTCCCTAAGGACCGGTTCATAGACCATCTACCTAGTGAGATATCACGCATGACCCACACGTCGAGATGGGACGACTTGATCTCACACACCCGTTAGGTCAAGGTATATTGTATGCCTAGGTGGCCGGTGGTAGGCGAAGGGCTATCGGGAGGCGCGACATGGGGAGAGTGGCCCCATGGTCCGGTTGGCGTGGATCTTTGAGTGATCCTCCACGTAAAACTTTTTGGCGCAATGATATTATCGTATACGAATTATTAAGTTGACGGATCTTTGAGTGATCATCCGAAATCTGCTGTGTGCTAATGGGATGCTGAGTGACCTTCCCATTTCCAACCCCCGAGAAACCTTTGGTAGAAGATATACCGAAACCTAGGAGGCATCCGAGCGGGTACGAGGTCTCGTTGGATCTTTTCGACCACCGATCATGGAAGGAGCTGATCCATCGTGTGGGGAAATTTGTACAACCTCTGCAGAGTTTTTATATTTAAATCTATTCGAAGAGCCACGTCCTTGGTATGGGCAAATGCTAGGCGGATCATCTATGATTAGATTTTCATACTAATGTTGACTAACCGTTTGTGCTTGTTGTTGATGATAATCTTATATAAGCTAATCGGGAACTAGCGAGAGCGATTTTTAGAGTCTACGCTAGGGCCCAAACCCATAATAACCACCAACCCTGGTGTGGACTTGCCGAGTACTTTTGTACTCACCCGTTGTTAATTTTTCCCGAGTTAGGCCCGGATGGGGACTTGGCTCACGATGACCACGATAAGGCAATGCGGGATGATTAGACATTTACGCCATTGGAGTTTCTAGGACCAGGATGTTGACACTAGGGTTTCGACTACGCTCAAGTTGCTTGTGGGTGTGACTTGATAGGAGCCACTATGCTTGTTGAAAGACTCGATAAATAAACAATTAGCCACAGCATGGCTTAGGTTTATCCACCGTTGTGTAACCTCTAAGATAGTGACCCTCGAGTCACTTATGTAAGACCTTATTTATCCTATCAATAAAAGCTTCGGCACTTTTTATAAATAAATCTGTGTCCACTCTTGTTTCATAAAACGTATTAGCGCTTGATCCTGGCACTAATACGTGTGATTAACGACCCATTAAAAGTGGGGCGTGACAGAGTGGTATCAGAGCCGAGCTTGACCGTAGGATGAAACCCTAGGTCTGGATACACAACCAAAGATAAACACACACCCAAAATTGCTCTTGAACTTTCAGGTGCAAAAACGATCTAACTTACAGAAGTGTTTTTGCAGCCATGGAAGGTCCCACTCAGGGAAATTGGGAGCAATCAAACTGCATTGTTGAGGAAGGTTTCCCCCATCTCTTATGGGAGACACTCCGGTGGATGGGCTACACTGAGCCTCCCATGTA
The DNA here is from genome assembly GCA_015847255.1 of Hyparrhenia diplandra. NCBI lineage: Eukaryota > Viridiplantae > Streptophyta > Magnoliopsida > Poales > Poaceae > Hyparrhenia > Hyparrhenia diplandra. Next base: position 397,710 of record JADLZK010002807.1, read on the forward strand.
CTATATTATGGAGTACAATGATGCGGGAGTGCAAAAGTGTAAAGTGTGAATGCACGTAAACAAACATCCTGATCTGACTGCAGTACATGCACGTCGGTACACCATGGTTGGTAGAAGGCAGTGGGATACTACGCAAAAGGTGGCATGCACCGCACTAGCGTATTATTGTGGCATTTTTGAAGAAGAAGTGGAGCACACACCGGCCAAGTACCTTCGGCACGGATCAAACCACACCAACTTGGCGCAATAGAGTACACGAGCTATTCCAGATCGAAGAGTGCCAGGGTACATCAAGGTATTTACTATTAGATACCTACACAATCTGGACACCTTGTGCGAAGACCAACAGAATGAGATACGAGCATGGATACGCCAATACCACGAGAAGCAAGCTGAGGCGGACAGAAAAGCCATGAAAGCGCACCAGATTGCAAGGGAGCTGTACAAGCTGAAGCGAGGAATTGGAGCAAATCTTACGAAGCTCAACAAGACTCACAAACAGCTACTCAAGAAGAGACGGACCGGAAGGACACCTCGAGGAGGAAGAATCAACACCCGAAGACGAATTGCCACAAATGCCACCGATGTAGTGCCAACTTATGATCCCCGCCGGCCTTTCTACGATCCAAATGGAAATGTACCAACGGAATATATGGCCGACCCAAAGTCAATTGAGACCAAGGAGTCAGTCGTAGGCAACTGTCAGCAGAAAACAGGACCAACAAAATATCCAAGACAAGGATACTAAGTGCTAGCACACCAGCGCTAGGAGACTACGGAACCTCCCGCAGCTACAGTTTGTAAAATAAATAAAGAAAACTGTAGCAAGCAGTGATTGTCATGGCAGACTTAGCGTAGCATCGTGTCAATGTCAGTAGCATTCGCATGTTTTCACGACGTCTTAATAGTTGTTATGTATGATGCACCCCGTGTCATGTGTAAAGACTATTGAGATGTGTTGAACGTTTCGTGTTTCTTAACCTATTGGCCTTTATTGGATTTTATTGCTATTTGCCTCTTCTTTCGATCCGCGAACGCCATCTTACACTTATTGCTACCACGGCAATTTGATGGAAAGACGGTCCGGGCCCAGCAGGATCCGTGGCGACGCGAGAGAGCCGCCGCAGCTATGGACCGCCATGAGGAGGAAGCCGTACCTCAGGAAACAGGCAAAATAGGGGCGGGCAACCTAGGGGCAATGGGGGCATTGAAGATGAGAACGAAGTGAACCAAACCTAGAGGAAATGAAGAAGCACCTCCACCACCACCATTACCCAATTTGGCAGAAGTGATGGATCGTCAGACACAACTGTTAGAGCAGCTAGCAGGAGGAAGGAACAATGAGAATGCACATGGAAGAATGGCAGCATTTATGCGGCTACGCCCACCTACGTTCGACCTTGATGGGGATGACCCCTAGCAGCGGACGATTGGCTACGCCAAATCATTAAAAAGTTGGGCCTAGATTAGGGCAAGCCTGGAGGAAAAGGTTATCCTAGCCACCCATCAACTCTTGAGGGTCGGCTAGCGAATGGTGGGACAACTACCGAGGAGGTAGAGAAGACCCCTGAGGCGATCACATGGGAAGTGTTTGTGGAAGAATTCCATCGCTACCACATTAGGAAGGTATCATACGCATCAAGGCCGAGGAATTTCTCGAGAAATAAAAGCAGGGGAGCCATGATCTGTTCCCCAATACATTCGCAAGTTCATGAAGCTAGCGCTATGCACCGAGAGGAGGTAGACACCGAGAAAAAAGAAGATGGAATGCTTTGCTAGAGGACTTAATGACGCCTTTTACGCCGAACAAGTAGCGAGCCACGAATACACGGTTTTCAACACCATGATGAACAAGGCCATCATAATAGAAGAAGAAAAGATGAGGACCGGCCGAGAGAGGAAATGCAAGACCATAGTACCGAAGGACGCTATCCGGGGAAGATGCGTAAGACTCACTCCTACAACAAGGCACCACCAAGATTCCGGTAACCACGCGATTCCGAGCCAGAAAACAACAACAACAACAACAACTACCGTAGCGACAACGTCGGCATGAATCACAAAGAACAACAATGGGTTCAGAAAGGGAGGCTTCCTAGGAGAGCAGTGCGCTATGGATGCCGAGAACGGCCCTGACCACCGCGTGCGAATTGCCCCATCATATACCCCAAAAGTGCCCCTGCCTCATCATTTGCAAGCAACGGGACCGCCGCCTCTCGGAGTAGTACGTAACACCTCTCGAAACCGGGCACGCAAGAAATGCCCAAGCTATGGCCAAGGCCGTCCGAATCAAGTCCACACGAGAGGACATGCGGGCGGCGCCCAGACGCTACCTATGGTGAGTTTCTAGTAAACTACCCCAGCACCCATGTTATTGATTCCGACACCTTGCATCGTTCATAATCGATCGCTTAGGGTCGGCGTTACTAGCCGACCCCTACCGTAATTCGCGCACTAGAGTAAGGCCCAACACACGCTAAACCCTGGTGTCCGAAGAACGGTGGAATCTCGAGGATGAGATTCTCTTAAGGGGGTAGGTTTGTAACACCCGAATTTTGGCTATTTTTAAAATTCGCTAAAAATTCAAACTTTTCGAAATCTCGATTTAATTGTCGCCTTAATAATATTTTATGACTTAATTCAAAAATCTTGAGGACTAGAATATTAAATTCTACCTCCTTGAATTTTTTGAACACATAAAATATTGTAGACTTTAAACCTAAAAGGAGTGACAAATAATTTGGGAAATAATAGAAAGAGGGGAAATAAGAAAAAGAAAGGAAAGGAGAAGAAAATAGAAAAGAAGAAGAGAGAATGAGCAACCGACCCAGCCTTTCCCTCCCTCTCTCCTTTCTTTCCCCGCACGGGCAAGCCCAATTAACCGCCGTCGCCCGGGCCCATCTCTTCCCTCCCTCGTATTTTACACCGCGTGGGGCCGATCGTCGACTCCATCCCCTCCCGGGAGACGGCGACATCGGCACGGTCCCAAGGGACCCGCTGCTACCTCGCGTACCCCACCACCGGCGGCGTTGACCAGCCTACGGTGGGAGCACAGTTTCCCCGCTGCCCCATCACGTCAGCGCGAGGCGACCGCGACTTCATCGTGGCGCGCCTTTGCGGCGGCGTCAACAAGCCGGGGAGAAGGCGGCGGCCCGCAGCGACGCGGCCGGATGAGGCCGGCTATGCGGCAATGGTGGCGAGGACCTGGCCCACGGTCGTCGCGCGTCCGCGCGCGAAGCGCCCAGCGTCGCCAAGCCTCTCCGCGGTCCCCCGCCGCCAAGCAATTAAGTGTCTTGCGGCGACCATGCTGGCTGTCCGCCCGGCCACCATGACAAGACCCTCACTGACGGGATTCGCGGCTAGCTAGGCGGCCGGCATCGAGGGCGACAGAACAAACGAGGAGGGATGCTCAGGGGTCCGCGAGACTGGCTGGCCGGGTGCCGGGAAAATATCGAGATCACGAGAAAAATCTCGTCGGAGGACCGCCGCGGCTTGCCGGCTATAAATAGCCTCGCCGATGCCCCATTCGACCTCGCAGAGCACAAGAAGCTCCATGACCGGTTTCACGCCGTGCTCGTGCCTACTCCTCCCTCTCCCTCTCCTCCTCGCTCCGTTCATCTTTCCCCCAATACGGGATCTCGCGCCGCCCGGTCAAGTCTACATCGCCGTCCACTTGGATTGGGTCGCCGTGGGTCGAAGCCCGACAAGCCGATGCTTGTCAACATCTCCTCTTTCGATTGCGTAGCTTATCTCTCCCGTATTATCTTTGTGTAGCCGGCGTCGGGGACACCACCGCCCGTTGGGGTTTGTCACTGCTTGGCCCGTCGTGGAAGGCTTCACGCCCGACCGCCCAACCACGGTGGGTCGGAAGAGGCGATAGGGATCGCACACCCCGCCACGGCGAGCAAAGGAGGAACTACGGCGAGAGTCCGGCGAAGCCCGGCGGAGCGCCGCCCGTGATACGGGCGGGGGCGGGGTCAACACGGTGGCGACGTCACCGCCCGTAACGGCGTCGGTGGATGACCAATCCGACATCGGCGCGTGTCCGTCCGTTCACCACCGTTTCCCCATGGTTATATGCCACATGGGCCAACCCGGGGCCCTTGGTCAGCCAAAAGGGGTGACGCTACCGTCTGTAAAAGCAAGGCAAAACGCGCTATGCGTACCGATTTGGCCACGAGGGAAGTTGTAAATATATGTTCGAATGTCGAGAAAAATTACGAGAAAAATATGTAAATAAACTAGATTACGTGGAGATAATTGTCATGATTTTTTATTATATCTTTCATTTAATAAAATATTGACATAAAAATCCCCCACGAGGTTTATTATCGGAATCGAACTTCGAGGAAATCATAACTTCCGATCTGTAACTCCGATTTAGGTCAAACCACTTCAGTATTTTTCTAAAATCGTTCTCTATACATTTATCATGATTTCACTCATTATCACATGGTGTCTTTTATCGCTATTCATTCGCCCTAATATTTATTCGATAATCTCGTAGAGCGTGGAAGTAGCCAACGAGGACCTTTATCGGGAGAATTGCAACCCCTAATTACATCGCGAGCTGACGACGTATACAACCAAGGCAAGTCCTTACCCCCTTAATCATGACTTAATTAATTAACCTTTAACCATGCAATATTTATATATATGATATGTTGATCTAAGTGAATGTTTACACATGCGATGATAACCTCGATTCTAAGCTAAGTGCGTAATGAGTCGTGTGCTTGAGATAATGATGAGGCTATGTGCGAGAGGTTTTCAGCGAAATGTGTTCATGATAATGTTTAATTATAAGTTAAGATATAATAATAAATGAGCCGACCAACAAAAAGTGGTGGGTGGTGTTGGTCTACATGGAGGTAGGCTAACCGACTCGGGACCAGGGGTTCTACAGGAGAGATACTTGCCTCCCCTAAGGACCGGTTCATAGACCATCTACCTAGTGAGATATCACGTCTGACCACACGCCGAGATGGGACGACTTGATCTCACACCCCGTTAGGTCAAGGTATATTGTATGCCTAGGTGGCCGGTGGTAGGCGAAGGGCTATCGGGAGCGGCACATGGGGAGAGTGGCCCCATGGTCGGTTGGCGTGGATGCCGAGTGATCCTCCACGTAAAACTTTTGGCGCAATGATATTATCATTATACTAATTATTAAGTTGACGGATCTTTGAGTGATCATCCCAAATGTTGTGCTAATGGGATCTTTGAGTGACCTTCCCATTTCCAACCCCCGAGAAACCTTTGGTAGAAGATATACGAAACCTAGGAGGCATCCGGCGGTACGAGGTCTCGTTGGATCTTTTCGACCACCCGATCATGGAAGGAGCTGATCCATCGTGTGGGGAAATTTGTACAACCTCTGCAGAGTTTTTTATATTTAAATCTATTCGAATAGCCACGCCCTTGGCATGGGCAAATGCTAGGCCGGATCATCTATGATTAGATTTTCATACTAATGTTGACTAACCGTTTGTGCTTGTTGTTGATGATAATCTTATATAAGCTAATCGGGGAACTAGCGAGGCATTTTTAGAGTCTCTGCTAGGGCCCAAACCCATAATAACCACCAACCCTGGTGTGGACTTGCCGAGTACTTTTGTACTCACCCGTTGTTAATTTTTCCCGAGTTAGGCCCGGATGGGGACTTGCCACGATGACCACGATAAGGCAATGCGGGATGATTAGGCGTTTATGCCTTTGGAGTTTCTAGGACGGGATGTTGACACTAGGGTTTCGACTACGCTCAAGTTGCTTGTGGGTGTGACTTGATAGGAGCCACTATGCGTTGTAGCAGACTCTGATAAATAAACAATTAGCCACAAAGATGGCCTAGGTTTATCCAATCGTTGTGTAACCTCTAAGATAGTGACCCTCGAGTCACTTGTGTAAGACCTTTTTATCCTATCAATAAAAAGCTTGGCACTTTTTATAAATAAATCGTGTCCACTCTTGTTTCATAAAAACGTATTGGCGCTTGATCCCGGCACTAATCGTGTGATTAACGACCCATTAAAAGTGGGGCGTGACACTTCATTGGGGTGTCACACAAAAGAATTTTGTACTAGTGTCGGTGCCCGCTGCGCCATCCCGTCACCTCCTTCGCGGATCCACAACATCTCCGCCCGAATCCGCCTCTGCTCCACTTCCGGGCCCACACTCGAGCCTCCCCCTACCTTCCCTCCTCTCTCCGTGCGGTAGGCTCGCGGCAGCCTTGACGCGCTTTGTGGAGGATAAGGCAACCGCACCCATTGGGGATCTCGGCGAGTCATGTTCTTTGGCGGAGTCCACAACATGGCGTCCCCATTCACCGTCTAGCGTCGGCGTGCTGCCTTCTGCCGGCGTGCTCTCTCTCCCAGTCTCCCTCTTCTCTACCTTTCGGACATCGTCCATCCCTCTCTCCCCACGTCTGGCACATGGCGCGGATTAACGGTGGGCGCGCTGGCCCCATGCCACGTTGTCGATACGGGGCTCCGCACCAAGCGTTTCTGAGGACAGCGGTGCGGGCTTTTTTAGGTAAAAGGAAACAGGGGGATGGGATACGATGGCGGTGCGATCGATCTAAGCTTTCTATCTCGATCGGTCATAGTGTCTAGATCAATCAAATGAACTAACTAGGTGGGGGAAGGGTGAGGTGCCCTTCCCCATTGACACTACAAAAGTTATTTCCAAGATCTTGTCTAACGATTGGAGTGAATTCTTGTTTAACAATCTCAACAAGGCATGCAACAGAGTCCTCAGGCATTTAGCAGACATGTCTTCCTAGCATAAACTTTTGAATTGATCGACCGGCATTACTCACCACCTTGGCTCGTGCAACACTAATTTTCTTTGTACGATACAATTTTATTTGCACTGCCGCCTCAAACTCAAGCCGCTCTTCATTTAGAACTTCACTAACAATGCCTGCTAGAAGACAATGCAAATCCTTTAACCTAGCATCATATGGAGCCATGCGGAACCATAACATGTAGTCGGTAGATGTGTTTTGCTAATTAGATATCTCGAATCACCTACAGGGTTTTGGCTAAGTGGGAAATCCTATACATAAAACCTTGTGCCTATGGGTTCAATATGTGAAGCGAATGGCGGAGGAAAGAGCAAGCCGCGTTGGTGTTGGTTGGTCAGTAAGATCACTCTGTTTTGATAATCCAAACAGACACGGTCTTGTTGTAGTTTGTGCATTTGATTTACTCCAAAATCTCATGTACTAGAAATGACAAAACTGTCTCATTTACTCCAAAATCTCATGTACTAGAAATCTTTTGGTTTTGCTGAGAGAACTGTGTCATTTATCAATAGACTAGAAATGAGAGAATAGAGGTGCATACATTTATAGAGAGAGAATTGTGTGCCATATGACGACTTCGACCCGTTCTGTCATGCATTCTGCTTGGAATTTAGTCACTTTCTAGTGAGAAAAGCATGAAATGAAATGGAATCTCAAAGTACAAACTGTCATTCAACTACTAAAATCCTTGCTGGTTTTTGGAGATACCAGTTAAATGATTTTTTTTTTCAAACATATTACTATTTATCTAAGAGGGACTAAAATAAATACATATTTTTTAATCTGCAGTTCGGAACTACTCTGTTAATCACGAAACAGATCATCTCAGACCTCCATGCACTGAATTGAATCGGATTGGAACGAGCAGCATAAGAACTTATTGTCATATAGCCAAACAAATGGAATACTAATCAAAACGAAATGTAGGCGGTGCGGCGAATCCATGGAAAACAGATCAATTCGGCCCTGTTAATCACGAAACAGAGCATCTCAGATCAGCATTCACTGAATTGAATCGGATTGGAACCAGCGACATAAGAACTGATGGTCGTATAGGCAGCGAATCCGTGGAAAACGAATCAATTCCTGCAGAGGCGGCAAGAGCAATGGGGAGGAGACGTGCCAGATGACAAAACCGATAATTGATGACTGTAAGAGGATGATCTGACCAACTGAACTGAGGTGTCCGTGCAAGCTCTCTCCACGAATGCCTAATCCTAATGTACAATCGTACATGATCCCGCTTAACCTCTCCCGCTTAACAATCGTACATGCCTCTGGCCGCCCCACCATCAATGGCGATCCCCCCAGCACCCGTTCCAGATCACGGCAGCTACCAAACTCCGCCACAAACATGTTGTCCTCCTTGACACCGATCTGCCGGATCCTGAGTCCGACCGAGTTACCCCACGCCGGCTTCATCGCCGCCCGAACGACATTGATGTGAACCGGTTCCGGTGACAAGACCTTCCCCACCGGCGCACGTTGCACCGGCGCCATAGTCTCCTCTTCTTCTTCATCGCAGAAGTCCAGTTCCGCCTCTTCCTTCTCCGTTAGATGGAGATTTTGAAGCAGGTCCTCGACATTAGGGTTTTGGCCCGCTCGCCGCCTCCCTCCATTGCCCGACCCTGACGACGCCATGGATCAGTCAGGGGCCACAACAAGGTGCGCTGTGATAATCAGCACAGCCACCACAACAACCCACCTTAGGAAACACCTAAGCGGCACAAACCCTAGTGGTTTTTTCTTCGTCGACGGCGCCGGGGCGGCTAACCGGGCGATTTGTAGGAGGCCGGCACCACACGGCGCGGTGGTGGTGACGGGCGTGGACACCGCAGCGGGGAAGGTTCACGGTGGAGCGGATCACGATCACGGCGAGGCAATCTAGATCGGAGATGGGTTGTCAATCGCCTTCCGAGTCGCCCTTTCCGCCGATCCGAGAAAGTCGGACATTAGGAACGGAGGATGGTGGGATTATCTGAATCTCTTTTTTATTAATAAGTTTGATCAAGGTCTTATTGCTTGATTCGCTTGACCATTGGCTTGAGCATAATATGGAGATGAATTGAGCATCTTAATCTTATATGATTCAGCAAAACCCTTCACCTCATGTCTTTTGCTTTACCCTTCAGCTCATGACTCTTTGCCTTCTATTTAAGTTTTTTTTTTTTTTTTTTTTGAGTATGACACAGTACAACGCGCTGGACACTCACAACACGCACGCACACTCACCCCTATGAACACACGCACGCAAACCCTACCCCTATGAGCACCTCCCGAAGGATTTGAGCACCCGGCAGATGCGGAGATTCTCGAAGTCACCATTGGCGCCTCGTCGTCGACGGGAACGCCGCTACCACTTAATGCATAACGCCGAAAATCCGGGAAAATCCGGAAAAAGGTGCGAGCACCGATTTGAACCCCGGTGGGTAGCGTCCCCTTTGGACCGTCCTACCATTGGACTACAAGCCAATTCGCTGCCTTCTATTTAAGTACTAGTTAGTTCATTTTGTCGATGTAGGCCCTAAGACCCATTAGAGTTAGAAAGATTTACAACCTCACTTACAGTTCTGAAAAATGATTAAATATTGGAGTGACTTCAGCTACGTGTCTCTCTAGCACAAACTTGTCGAACTGACCAACATTACGCACCACCTTGGCTCGTGCAACAATAATTTTATCTCCACTATGCAATTTTATTTGCAACGCCGCCTCAATCTCAAGTTGCTCTTCATTCAGAACTTCGCTAACAATGTCAGCTAGACTACAATGAAAATCCATTACCCTAGCATCATATGGCACCATGAAGAACCATAACTTGTAGGAAGATAAGTTTTGCTAATTAGATATCTCGAATCACCAACAAGATTTTGGTTAAGTGGTATCTCGAATCACCAACAACGTTTTGGCTAAGTGGGAAATCCTATAGATAAAGCCTTGTAGCTATTGGCTCAATATGTCAAGTGAATGACAGGGTAAAAAGCAAGCATTGGCGTTGGTTGATTTGTTTGATGATAACTTTGTGTTGGGAATTCAAACAAACAGTCAAAGTGTTCTAGTTTGCATTTGATTTACTCCAAAATCTCATGTGAAATGTGCATAAGGATGTTTTTGGATTTCCTTAACTGTCCCATTTTCTCATAAGCTTGAAATGAGAGAATGGAAGTGCATACATTTATAGAGATAGAAATGGGTGCCATATGACCACTTCGATCTGTCTGTCATGCATTCTGTTTGAATTTAGTTACTTTCTAGTGAGAAAAGCATGAAAATCTGGTGGGCACAGTGCCGGTATCTTTGGATTTGTCAGAAATGAATGGAATCCTAAACTACAAACTGTCATTCAACTACCTTGTGCATTTGGAGATACCAATTAAGTGATATTTTTTGAAACATTATATTAACTACTCCCTCCATTCAATTGTAGTTCACTTTTGGCTTTTCTAGATTCATTTGATTTACTATGTATCTAGACATAGTGTATAACTAGGTACATAGCAAAATCAATGTATCTAGAAAAGCCAAAAGTGAACTACAATTTGGAACGGAGGGAATATTTATCTAAGAGGGACAAAAATAAGTACATGTTTTTAATTTACAGTCAGCAGCTACTCTGTTAATCGTGAAACAGAGCATCTCGGATCTGCATGCACTGAATTGAATTGGATTGGAATGAGCAACATATGAATTGATAGTCGTATATCCAAACAACTGGAATACGGATCAAACGGAAATGTAGGCGGCGGGGCGAATCCATGGAAAATGAATCAATTCGTCCATGTTAATCATGAAACAGAGCATCTCAGATCAGCATTCACTGAATTGAATGAGATTGGAACGAGCGACATAAGAACTGATGGTAGTATATAGAACGGGACAAATCGAACAGAAATATAGGCGAATCCGTGGAGACGAATCAACTGATGACTGTAAGACGTGCCAGATGACAAGACCGACAATTGATGACTGTAAGAGGATCATCTGATGAACTGAACTGAACTGAAATGAACTGAACTGAACTGAACTGAGTTACTGAGGTGTCCGTGCAGGCACTCTCCATGAACGCCTAATCCTAACGTACAATCGTACATGATCCCGCTTAACCTCTCTCCATGATGTTTTTGTAAATACTAATATGAAAAAAAAAAAACTTTACATGTACATTGACACACGATTGTATTCTCTACACCGTAATCAGAATACATCGCTCGCTCGACCTCAGCAAGGTCTCACCTCCCTGGTTACCTCTGCCACGTCCACCTTGCTCCTTGCCTCTAAGCTCTATGGTGACAAATGTATTCAGTAGGTAAACTGAACTAGTCACATGAAAGATGTTGACCATGGCTGGACGGTGCAGCAACAACCCGTTTACAGGTGGCGCAATGGCAACGTTCAGACGTGCAGTCAAGACATAACTCATGCATCTCACCAAAGCACGGAAAAACGCCGAGAGAAGAAGACTAACACGTCACAGGGTGGTGCCTCATTTTTTTTTTGTTTGGTAAACATTGGTGGATGATCAGTTGCATGCTCAGTTCAATGGTGTTGACAGATCCCTCAACCATAGTTGCCTGGTCCTACAGGGTAAGTTATCACCACCGTTCCATCTCAATCGGCTTGCAATCTCCCACAACACTTGTGTCCTATGAGACAAGCACCATGCTAGCTGCTCGAGATGCTGAATGCCACACAATTCTTGCATGTTCCTCAATCACAAAACATGCAGACATTAATCACAAGCCCTGATTATCTGTAATACGGTGTGCTTTGCACGTAGTACAGCAGATCATCTCATAGATTTTGTAAATTCTTATAAAGTAGGGCCTAGTAATCAACACTTTGTGTTACATTTTCAAATGTATTTTCCTTCAATCACTTCGAATTAGGATTTGTTGTGAGCACTAAAAAAGGGCACCCAAGGTAAGCCATTTGAGAGTCTTTGGCAGCAAGAGCTTCTTTTTGGATGTAAGGTAAGTTGGACAAATTTGAGTCAAGACACTCTTAATCGGCGGGAATGGGAAGATCTTGCCGAGGAAGGCGGAGGATACTCCAAATAAAAGTTACTAAACATCGAACGTGTAGTTAGGTCGGCCACTACAATTTTGGTATTCAGTATCCGAACAATTGAGGTCACTAAAGGAATTCTAAATTTTAAATTTCAAAACTATAAGCTTAGAGCACCTAATTGGGACTCCAAACAACTTCCAATGAAAAATAATTTCAACTACAAAGTTGTAGACAATATTGAAAAACAGTTCCAACTGGCTGCCTGATTGGGCTAAAAGGGCGGGAACATGCACGTAAACAACGACGGCGCCACCACAGTGATCCACACGACGGTCACCAACTTCGGGCGACGCCGTCAAACGCTTCCTCCAAGAAATCCGCAAAGGCGGCAAGCCCCTGATCGTCGGCCTCGACACCGGTGGGCGTCGTCTTCCACAGCTACGGGGACAGCGCAACCGGATCGCCATCCTCGATCAGTATCTCGCCGAACGACACCGCCACGTTGTTGGCCGCCAGTGCGGATCCGTCATCTCCTAGGGGCAATAATATGTCACTTGTTATAGCTTGTTTGTGGCGTAGAGCGAGGAGTGAATTATTACTACTGATAGATGGTGGTTTGAGTCAAGAATAAATGGTTCCCTCACTGCCAAATGAGTACCTTTTCCTTGATTTTCTGCAAGCTAAACTTACGAACCAGCAATTGTAAGCTGACACTGTTAACTGGATCACAACCGGCAGGAATTCTTTGACCATGATTTTGTGCTTTGACATAGTATGCATTTGGCTTCCTCCAAAATCTCATTGGTGAATTAGCTAGAGTGAAGCTGAACAATATTCATACACACCAGCAAGATACCCAGAAGCGTATATTATTCATATATATAGTTGTTGTAGCATTGAACGACAGGCACGTATGGTTTCATATTAGCCTTTGTCATTGATCATGCATGCATATTACTCCAAGGACACGAGCAATTTCTGTGTGATAGAGAAGAAAGTATGTACATGCATTCCACATTTTTAGTTACAATTGGCAATTCCTGTTATATATAGCTGTACCACACCAACGTGTTTTCTCGGTAACTCTAATCAGCCCATATACATGACACAATGCCGAATACAACGGTTGAGGCACAAACGGGCCAATAGTGTACTGATGAGAACCTTCTCCTATATCAATATATGCACGACTATGCATATGCAGACCGGCTGCAGCGGTGAAGCCCGAGCTGGCAGAAAGCCAAACCCACCAACGAAGTGAACCCAAAAGCCCGGCCGCCCGGCTGTTCTGAACCGGCTTGTGTGCTCTTGCTATCAACTCTATCTTGTGTTCAGTAACTGGCTGGTAATGTCAAACAAACAAAACTGTACCAGCATTCGGGCGTTGAGTAGTTAGCTGCTGTCCATGAACGGACGAACCAAACGTATGAACTACCATATGTACGAGCGACCTTTTGTGGCTGAACAGACCTGACCACATCCCCAACATTCCTCATCACGTTACAACGTCGCCGGCGTTGCGTGACACACTTTTGCAAAGGCTTGATGCCGTCGCAGGCACATCCAAATTAGTTATAATATTCACCTGAATAGATCCTGCTAACCATATATTTCAATTTTGCGGACCATCTGTGCCTTTTTGTTGAATAAAATATATTCCAATTTTGTGCGCGGTGTACCCTTCCGTTGGATGATTTTCAACTTTGATTAATGAGAGAACCGTACAGCCCTTACATGGAAATGGAGACCACTGGACGGTGCTCTCGCATTCAGCTTTTGCCACACTGTGTGTTGTCACCATCACTAACTTTTGATGCTTGCTCACGCCCACCCTGAGTTGAGACCCGGCGGCCCGCCCGCCCACCTCCTTACCCACCCCATCCGCTTCCCCTTCCCCTCCACTAGGCATTCACTTCTGGCGGAGTTGGCCTCATCGCACTAGTACACAAATTCTTTTTGGTGGCAGGCATTTTACATTTCCGTGGCGGGCAGAGCCGCCCGTCACCATTGGGTGGTCAGGTTAATCGTGATTTACCATGACGGGCGCTTTAGGCCCGCCCCAGTAAATGAATTGAAAAAATAATAAAAAGAAATCCTAAATCCTAGCCTTGTTGGACATGGATCTAGGCCTGCTGGAGCAAGTAGCTTAGAGCGCCGCCGCCCGGATTCGCGGCCGGTGAGGTCCTTGGCTCCGTCTGCGGCCGCGCCCTTGGCTCCACCACCTCGCTCGCCCGACCACCAAGAGGACTTGATCGGACGCCACTAGGTCATCATGGCCGTTAGGAGAGAGGTCGTCGTGGCCGCTGGCCCTTGTGCCCTCCGCCCGCCGCTGGGACTTAATGCCGCCGGATCCACCCTCTACTGCCACTAGGGACGCGACACCGCCGGCTCTCCGTAGGGTTGGAGGAGATCTATGCGCTTGGGGAAACAATCGGAGCGCCCTAGGGTTGGAGGAGATCCACGCTAGAGCGCCCTAGGGATGGAGGTCATCATGGTTGGGGAAGAGAACGGAAGGAGCAAAGTGCGTTGGGAGGAGGGCAGCACGTCAGGAGGTGGGAGCAGTGCGTCGGGAGCTGTGGAAGTGTGAAGGGGTGGAGAAGAGTGAGCGGGTTGCGGCTGATGGGTGGATGGAATGGTCAGGTTAGGATTAGGGATTGACGAGCGGTTCATTTATATACGAGCCGGTAGAAAATATGAAATGGGCTTTTTTCTTGGGTGGCAGCTGGACTATTCATCTGTTATGGGCCTTAAAGGGTGCCCACCATAGGAAATCGATTTTCCATGGCGGGCACCTTAAAATTGTCGCCATGGTTAATAATTTATTTCTTGTGGCGGGCTATTTAAGATGCCCGCACGGTTAATCTATTAACCGTGACGGGCAACCAGGCATATGCCTGGTCGTAGGGGGCAAAGTGTGTGCCCGCCATGGCTTCATTTGGGGGTGTCACCCAAAAGAATTTGTGTACTAGTGTCGGTGGCCACCCGCGCCATCCCTCGCCTCCCTTCGCCGGATCCACAACATCTCCGCCTAGATCCACCTCCTGCTCCACTTCCTCGGCCCGCACTAAAGCCTCCCCTACCTTCTCTCCTCTCCATATATGCGGCAGGCTTGCCATTTGTTGGCGGTCGTTATCGACCATTTTATATACCACCAATTTTTACCCAAATACGGAGAAACAAGCATACTTATGACACATATACATATGGTATGACCTAGTTCCACTTGTTTCTCGAGAAAATATGTTTTGCAAGACAAACGTCGGGAACAAGTGGAAATGCATGAAGTAAAGAAGAAAGTGCAAAGCAGAACACACATTCCAGAAATGCGCAGTCAAGGGAAATAGAGAAAGCCCACTTCGAAGAACAAGTGGACCAAAGCACCTGGTGATCAACGATCAGGACCGGCCCACAAGTCCACACGCCAAAGGCGGCCGAGAGGGCCACCCTAGTCGGCCCGGATCGAAGTGGGTCCGCTGGACCGGTGATCCCGCCAAAACGCATCGCCCTTCTTCTGGCGGTTGCATGCCACCATGTATAGTCGGTTGCCGAGGGTGCTTCCTTATTTACCTACACGAAACCGACCATCCTAGCTATAAATAGATAGTGGAGGGCTCCATTCAACACACACCACACAAGAGCCTCTCCCTCCACACTTGTATCTCTTTTACTTTTATTGGTTAGAGCTAGGAGCTTGGCAAGATGTAATAGAAGATCAAGATCAACATGGAGATACTTGGTATGAGCAATTCATTGTTCTTCATGTTCTTCATCATTGTTCTTGTTCTTACTTATCATTATAGTTGTGCTACAGAACTAGAGTATAGTTCCTCATGATATAATCATTGCATATGAACTAGGCTATAGTTTCTATGTTATGATTCCATCATATAGAACTTGCACCTAACCATTCATATAATTTATAACATGGAGTTTAGATGGCGGTCTGTCGTACCTTTGGGTTTGCCCATATTCTATCTCGTTGATCCGTAGGGTCAGAGTCCATGGGGGGTATGGGTAGTTCCTTAGTGCACGTGGGCATGGAGCCGGGTGTACAGGGGAGCCTTCGGGATATGTCGGTACCCTACGGTAGTGAGGTAGGCGACGGTGGTGACAGCACTTGTCCGTCCCTTGTACTCCTCCACGTCCGAATATTGAGTAGGAGTTCTGAAAGTGTCTATCGGCTGGCGGACCAGCTGCAGGCATCTCCCCGTCCATCTACCTCTGTCCTTATATCTTGTATAATCATTAACTTGTTCTTTGCACAACTATATAGGATAGGCCTGCTCTAGTTTAGGGTTTTCTTTATCCTTGAGATTGCTTGAGTGTGTGTGTCAAGTTATCCTTTACCTATCCTATTTCATCCCTATTGTGAACCTTGGTCTAGTATACAGTCGTGTTATCTTGTCCATATTCCTACTAGAGACTTTACTTCCGGATAAAAGCTACAATGACATTTCCGTGCGCTTGCGGAACTCTTTTCGTTTGCGTTAAGAAACGCCAACAAGCTTTCTCGGCGCCGTTGTCGGGGAAGGCATTGGCTAAAAGAATCTACTCGAGCATGTTCATGATAATATGCATGTGTAGTGGCCTTGTTTACAATGAGGGGTTTATCCTAAAAAATATGATGAAAATGAAATGTCCTCCTTTGAGGGCTTCAATAAAATTTTGAAAAAAAACAACTAGCTCAAATTGCTGCTCCTGCATATGTTTTCCATTGAAGTAATCACAAGGGATGGTAAGTCCCTCATGATCTACTATATCATAACTATGCGGGAAAAACCATAAAGCATGGGGTATAACCCCAATTCGACGGGCTTTGAGCTAGCTCGGGGAGGACAACAACAAGGTAACACATATCTTGCACTCTCATCTCCTTTGTTACCTTGTGAAAAAATAAATAAATAAGCAAATAAAAAAATCACCTTGTTCTCTTTACAATGTTTTCAACTCCGTTGGATGAATTTTGTTATCTTTCATACTTCCCTGTCTTTATCTGTCATATTTTGGCTTGGAAGTATTGGTCATATAGCTATTGATCATACTCTCATAGGCTTGCTAGATTAGGCATGGTGCTTAGGTTAGCTAAGTCTGCCTTACTCAAATTAGACATGGAGTCAAGTTTGATTATTGAACCAAAGTATGCTAGTATAAAGTTTGGTCGATCATATGGACTAACCTCTGCAGGAATTTATCAACTTCATAAGGGTAAGTCCTTGGGATGACAATGGAGATGAAAACTTGTTCAGTGAACCAAAAAAACTATAATAATAATAATGATGATAAACCTTTCAAACCCAAGTATTCGTGTCCTATTACTTTGATATCATCAAAAGACAAGCTTGGGGAGTCTCCTTGCACGCTCAAGAGAGGCCGTGAACCACAAAACAGGCCATGGCGTGCACCAAGTAGCATTATCACAAGAGGTAAGTCACAAGCTAGTTTGGGGAGGACTCCCATGAAGGTATCATGTATCTCGCATTTTATTTATCTTCTCTATCTTATAAATGATGAGATATGAAGAAAACAATATAATAATATAATTATTCCACTCTCATATGTGCTAAGGAATGTTAGTTTCTCCATGTTGAAATGATGAATAGTTGCTCTGTCTATAATTCACTTGTGACTAGTTTATAACTTTGTATTCCCCAATGTTTAAGTTTGTTGGCTAATAATGCCTCATCCTAAAAGCTTGAAAATTGTGGGTTTGCAAATACATGATCCTTTTCTAACTAGTTGCCTGATATGATATGGTGCAAAGAGATTCTATTATAATTTTGTTCCAAGAGAAACTTGACATCCGGGAATTCTACTATAAGTGGGAAATCCTATAGATAAAACCTTGTGCCTATGGGTTCAATATGTGAAGCGAATGGCGGAGGAAAAGGGCAAGCCGCGTTGGTGTTGGTTGGTCAGTAAGATCACTCTGTTTTGATAATCCAAACAGACATAGTCGTGTTGTAGTTTGTGCATTTGATTTACTCCAAAATCTCATGTACTAAAAATGAGAAAACTGTCTCATTTACTCCAAAATCTCATGTACTAGAAATCTTTTGGTTTTGCTGAGAGAACTATCTAATTTACTCAATAGACTAGAAATGAGAGAATGGAGGTGCATACATTTATAGAGAGAGAAATAGGTGCCATATGACCACTTCGATATGTTCTGTCATGCATTCTGCTTGCAATTTAGTTACTTTCTAGTGAGGAAAGCATGAAAATCTGGTGGGCACGGTGCCCCTATCTTTGGATTCGTCAGAAATGAAATGGAATCTCAAAGTACAAACCATCATTCTACTAATAGCCTTGCTGGCATTTGGAGATACCAGTTAAGTGATTTGTTTTTAAACATATTTCTATTTATCTAAGAGGGACTAAAATAAGTACATATTTTTTAATCTGCAGTCTGGAGCTCCTCTGTTAATCACGAAACAGATCATCCCAGATCTGCATGCACTGAATTGAATCGAATCGGATTGGAACGAGCAACATAAGAACTTATGGTCATATAGCCAACAAATGGAATACTAATCAAACAGAAATGTAAGCAGTGGGGCCAATCCATGGAAAACAAATCAATTCGGCCCTGTTAATCACGAAACAGAGCATCTCAGATCAGCATTCACTGAATTGAATCAGATTGGAACGAGCGACATAAGAACTGATGGTCGTATAGGCGGCGAATCCGTGGAAAACGAATCAATTCCTGCAGAGGCGGCAAGAGCAATGGGGAGGAGACGTGCCAGATGACAAAACCGACAATTGATGACTGTAAGAGGATGATCTGACCAACTGAACTGAGATGTCCGTGCAAGCTCTCTCCACGAATGCCTAATCCTAACGTACATCGTACATGATCCCGCTTAACCTCTCTCCATGAAGTTTTTGTAAATACTATTATGAAAAGAAAATCTTTACATGTATATTGCCATGCGATTGTATTCTCTACGCCATAATCAGAACACATCGCTCGCTGGACCTCAGCAAGGTCTCACCTCCCTGATTACCTCTGCCACGTCCACTTTGCCCCTAAGCTCTATGGTGACAAATGTATTCTCGAAGTGAACTAGTCGCATGAAAGATGTTGTCCTTGGCTGGACGGTGCAGCAACCATCCCTTTACAGGTGGCGCAATGCCAACGTTCAGACTTGCAGTCAAGGCATAACTCATGCATCTAACCAAAGCAAGGAAAAACGTCGAGAGAAGAACACTAACAAGTACAGAGACACATTGGTGGATGATCAGTTGCATGCTCAGTTCAATGGTGTTGACACATCCCTCAACCATAGTTGCCTGGTCCTACAGGGTAAGTTATCTCCACCGTTCCATACCAACCGGCTTGCAATCTCCCCAAACACTTGTGTCCTATGTGGCAAGCACCATGCTAGCTGCTCGATCGAGATGCTGAATGCCTAATCACAATTCTTGCATGTTCCTCAATCACAAAACATGCTAACATGAATCACAAGCCCTGATTATCAGTAATATATGGTGTGCTTTGCACGTAGTAAAAGCAGATCCTCTCATAGATTTTGCAAATTCTTATAAAGTAGGGCCTAGTAATCAACACTTTGTGTTACATTTTCAAATGTATTTTCCGAACAATTGAGGTCACTAAGGAATTATAAATTTTAAATTTCAAAAACTATAAGCTTAGAGCATCTAATTGGGACTCCAAACAACTTACAATGAAAAATAATTTCAACTACAAAGTTGTAGACAATATTGAAAAATAGTTCCAACTGGCTGCCTGATTGGGCTAAAAGGGCCGGGAACATGCCCGTAAACAGCGACGGGCGCCACCGCAGTGATCCACACGACGGTCACCAACTCAGGCGACGTCGTCAAACGCTTCCTCCAAGAAATCCGCAAAGGCGGCAAGCCCCTGATCGTCGGCCTCGACACCGAGTGGTGCGTCGTCTTCCACAGCTACGGGGACAGTGGCAACCGGATCGATCCGTCGTCTCCTAGGGGCAATAATATGGCACTTGTTATAGCTTGTTTGTGGCGTAGAGCGAGGAGTGAATTATTACTACTGATAGATGGTGGTTTGAGTCAAGAATAAATGGTTCCTTCACTGCCAAATGAGTAGCTTTTCCTGGATTTTCTGCAAGCTAAACTTACGAACTAGCAATTGTAAGTTGTCACTGTTAACTGGATCACAACCGGCAGGAATTTTTTGACCATGATTTTGTGCTTTGACATAGTATGCATTTGGCTTCCTCCAAAATCTCATTGGTGAATTAGCTAGAGTGAAGCTGGACAATATTCATACACACCAGCAAGATACCCAGAAGCGTATATTATTCATATATATAGTAGTTGTAGCATTGAACGACAGTCACGTATGGTTTCATATTAGCCTTTGTCATTGATCATGCATGCATTACTCCAAGGACACGAGCAATTTCTGTGTGATATAGAAGAAAGTATGTACATGCATTCCACATTTTTAGTTGCAATTGGCAATTCCAGTTATATATAGCCGTACCACACCAACGTGTTTTCTCAGTAACTCTAATCAGCCCATATACATGACACAATGCCGAATACAACGGTTGAGGCACAAACGGGCCAATAGTGTACTGATGAGAACCTTCTCCTATCAATATATGCACGACTATGCATATGCAGATTGGCTGCAGCGGTGAAGCCCGAGCTGGCAGAAAGCCAGACCCACCAACGAAAGTGAACCCAAAAGCCTGGCCGTCCGGCTGTTCTGAACCGGCTTGTGCGCTCTTCCTATCAACTCTATCTTGTGTTCAGTAATTGGCTCGTAATGTCAAACAAACAAAATTGTACCAGCATTTGGGCGTTGAGTAGTTCAGCTGCTGTCCACGAACGGACGAACCAAACGTATGAACTACCATATGTATGAGCGGCCTGTTGTGGCTGAACAGACCTGACCACATGGAAATGGAGACTACTGGACGGTGCTCTCGCATTGAGCTTTTGCCACAGTGTGTGTTGTCACCATCACTAACTTTGATGCTTGCTCACGCCCACCCTGAGCTGAGACCCCGGGCGGCCCGCCCCGCCCACGCCCTTACCCCTCCCCATGGGCTTCCCCTTCCCCTCCGCTAGGCCTTCACCTCTGGCGGAGTCGGCCTCATCGCACTAGTACACCAATTCTTTTTGGTGGCGGGCATTTTACATTTCCTGGCAGAGCCGCCCGTCACCATTGGGTGGTCACGGTTAATCGTGATTTACTATGACGGGCGCTTTTAGGCTTGCCCCCAGTAAATGAATTGAAAAGAAATCCTCAACCCTAGCCCGGTTTGACATGGACGGGCTGCGGGGGCTTAGCTTCACCGCCGCTGCCGCCAGATCCACAGCCAGTGAGGTCCTCCTCGCCAGATCTGCCAGGCCGGAGGAGGAGGCTCCGTCTGCCGCGCCGTTGGCTCCAACACCCGCTTCGCCTATCACCGGGGGACTCGATCGGACGCCCGGTGAGGGTCATCATGGCCGCTAGGAGAGGTCACCGCGGGTGGCCCCTTGTGCCCTGTGCCCTCCTTGGGGGACGCAATGCTGGCGGATCCACCCTCAGCTGCCACTGGGACGCGACACCGCTGGCTCTCTATAGGGTTGGAGGAGATCCATGCGCTTGGGGAAACACTCGAGCGCCCTAGGGTTGGAGGTCGTCATGGTTGGGGAAGAGAGCGGAAGGAGCGGTGCATTGGGAGGAGGGAGCGGCACGTCGGGAGGTGGGAACGATGTGTCGGGAGTTGTGGAAGTGTGAAGGGGTGGAGAAGAGTGAGCGGGTTTGCGGCTGATGGGTGGATGGAATGGTCGGGGTTAGGGTTAGGGATTGACGAAGCGATTCATTTATATACGAGCCCGGTAGCAAATATGAGATGGGCTTTTCTTGGGCTGGCAGCCTGGGCTATTCATTTCTGTGACGGGCCTTAAAGGGTGCCCGCCACGGGAAATCGATTTTCCGTGGCGGGCACCATAAAATTCCTTCCATGGTTAATAATTTATTTTACCGTGGCGGGCTATTTTAAGGTGCCTGCCACGGTTAATCTATTAACCGTGGCGAGGCAACCAAGCATGTGCCTGGCCCGCCAGCTAAGATTAACCGTGGCGGGCAAAGTGTGTGCCCGCCACGGCTTTATTTGGGGGTGTCACCAAAAGAATTTTGGTACTAGTCTCGGTGCCCGCTGCGCCATCCCTTCGCCGGATCCACAAAATCTCCGCCCGCATCCGCCTCCGGCTCCACATCCCGAGCCCGCACTCAAGCCTCCCCTACCTTACCTCCCTCAAGGCGTGCGGGCAGCTCGCCCAAAGACGCCAGGAGGGAAACCGTGGAGGATGAGGCAACCGCACCCAGGGGATTTTCGCCCGATCCACGCCGCCGGGCGGAGCCCACGACCATGGCGTCCCCATCCACCGCCTAGCCGTCGTGTGCCCGCCTTTCCCGCGGTGTGCTCTCTCCCCGCCTCCATCTTCTCTCTCGCCAGACGTCGTCCATCCCCCCCCGTCCGGCACATGGCATGGATGAACGATGGGTGCACGGGCCCCATGCCGCATTATCGATGCCCGAGCTCCATACCAAGCATTTCTGAGGACAGCGGTGCGGGCTTTTTAGGGTAAAAGGAAACGGAGGGATGGGATACACGATGGCAAAGGCAAGTCGCCTAAGTTTTCTAACTCGATCGCCTTAGTGTCTAGATCAATCAAATGAACTAACTAGGTGGGGGAAGGGTGAGGTGCCCTTCCCCATTGACACTACAAAATTAGTTCCAAGATCTTGTCTCACGATTGGAGTGAATTCTTATTTAACAATCTCAACAAGGCATGCAGCAGAGTCCTCGTGCATTTAGCGGACATGTCTCCCTAGCACAAACTTCTTGAATTGATCGATCGACATTACGCACCATCTTGGCTGGTGCAACACTAATTTTCTCTCAACGATACTATTTTTATTTAATTTGCCGCCTCATTCAGAACTTCACTAACAATGTCAGCTAGAAGACAATGCAAATCCATTAACCTAGCATCATATGGAGCCATGCAGAACCATAACTTGTAGTCGGTAGATGTGTTTTGCTAATTAGATATCTCGAATCACCTACAGGGTTTTGGCTAACTGGAAAATCCTATAGATGAAACATTGTGCCTATGGGTTCAATATGTGAAGCGAATGGCGGAGGAAAGAGCAAGCCGCGTTGGTGTTGGTTGGTCAATAAGATCACTCTGTTTTGATAATCCAAACAGACAGTCTAAGTGTTGTAGTTTGTGCATTTGATTTACTCCAAAAATCTCATTTACTAGAAATGAGAGAACTGTCTCATTTACTCCAAAATCTCATGTACTAGAAATCTTTTGGTTTTGCTGAGAGAACTGTCTCATTTACTCAATAGACTAGAAATGAGAGAATAATGGAGGTGCATACATTTATAGAGAGAAAAATGGGTGCTATATCACCACTTCGATCTGTTCTGTCATGCATTCTGCTTGGAATTTAGTTACTTTCTAGTGAGAAAAGCATGAAAATCTGGTGGGCAGAGTGCCCATATCTTTGGATTTGTCAGAAATGAAATGAAATCTCAAAGTACAAACTGTCATTCAACTAAGCAGGGGACACCTGCGTTACAATGAGGTAATCTGAGTTATAACGACTCTAGAACAACTCAAACACTGGAAAGCAATATTATCAGCAAACTAACAATTGAGCTTTCGACAGACGGACTTAGTCTTTCTTCAGCTCCCGCTAACCTAGTGATGATGTAGAAGATTAGTGACATCCGCTGTTACCGTCACTATGGCGAGAACATAGAACAGACTCCCACATTCCATCCGCTACCACAAACTTCTTGAACTGACCCACATTCATTACGCACCACCTTGGCTCATGCAACACTAATTTTCTCTCTATTATGCTTTTATTTGCACTTTCGCCTTAATCTCAAGTTGCTCTTCTTCAAAACTTCGCTCACATTGTTCAGCTAGACTACAATGATAATCCGTTACCCTAGCATCATATGGTGCCATGCAGAACCATAACTTGTAGTCGGTAGATAAGTTTTGCTAATTAGATATCTCAAAACACCTATAATGTTTTGGCTAAGTCAGAAATCCTATAAATAAGCCTTGTAGCTATGGGTTCTATGGTCAGTTAAACAATTTTGTGTTGGGATCCAAACAGATAGTATAAGTGTTGTAGTTTGCATTTGATTTACTGCAAAGTCTCATGTGAAATGCGCTTAAGGATGTTTTTGGTTTTGCTGAGAGAACTTTCTCATTTACTCGGAGACTAGAAATGAGAGAATGGAGGAGCATACATTTATAGAGAGAGAAATGGATGCCATATCACCACTTCGATCTGTTCTGTCATGCATTCTGCTTCCAATATAGTTACTTTTTAGTGAGAAAAGCATGGAAATCTGGTGGGCACAGTGCCCCTATCTTTGGATTTGACACAAATGAAATGGAATCTCCATGTACAAACTGTCATTCAACTACCTTGCTGACATTTGGAGATACCAGTTAAGTGATATTTTTTTGAAACATACTACTATTTATCTAAGAGGGACTAAAATAAGTACATATTTTTTAATCTGCAGTGCGGAGCTACTCTGTTAATCACGAAACAGATCATCACAGATCTGCATGCACTGAATTGAATCGGATTGGAACGAGCAACATAAGAACTTATGGTGGTATAGCCAAACAAATGGAATACGAACCAAACAGAAATGTAGGTGGTGAGGCTAATCCATGGAAAACAGATCAATTCGGCCCTGTTAATCATGGAACAGAGCAGCATTCACTGAATTGGATCAGCTTGGAACGAGCGACATAAGAACTGATGGTCATATAAAACAGAAGACGAATTGAACAGAAATATAGGCGGCGAATCCGTGGAAAACGAATCAATTCCTGCAGAGGCGACAAGACCGACAACTGATGACTGTAAGAGGATGATCTGACGAACTGAACTGAGGTGTCCGTGCAAGCTCTCTCCACGAATGACTAATCCTAACGTACAATCGTACATGATCGCGCTTAACCTCTCTCCATGAAATTTTTGTAAATACTATTATGAAAAAAAACTTTACATGTACATTGACACACGATTGTATTCTCTACGCCATAATCTGAACACATCGCCCTTTCTTGTTAGGACTTTTAGCTCGGTTTTTAGTTGTTTGTTCATTTGGTGCAGTCGATCCGCGAGTCATAGAAAGGGAGTTGAGTTGAGTAGGGTCTTTTTGGCTAGTGGAGTGGAGCGAGGCCTTATGGCTTTGTAACTGTTGTTTTTCTTGTACCCGTCTAATAAAAATCTGTCAAATCTCTTGCCGCCTTTCTAAAAAAAATCTGAACACAACGCTCGCTGGACCTCAGCAAGGTCTCACCTCCCTGGTTACCTCTGCCACGTCCACCTTGCCCATAAGCATGGTGACAAATGTATTCGGTAGGTAAACTGAACTAGTCACATGAAAGATGTTGACCATGGTCCATGGCTGGATGGTGCAGCAACAACCCATTTATAGGTGGCGCAATGGCAACGTTTAGAGTTGTAGAGGCATAAGACTATCCGCACTCATGTTCCTCCATTTTCTTCTCTATACATCCTGGTCATCAAGGTTCCTTCCTTTATATCATTTTCTCCCGCACTAACCCTTCATTTATATCTCTACTCTATATTAAGAGGGACCCGTGCATCAGTTTTTTTTATTCTCTCTCCCTCTCACTCGACGCCCTCCTCTCTCGCCCATTTTTCTCTCTGTCGGAGGAGGGATGGCCATTTTCATGGCGTTGGATGCTCAACGGAAGCCGCCGAGCACCTGCCGACGGCTCCCTCAAGGTGCGGCCGGCGGAGGCGGCCCGCCGGGCCGGTGCGTGATGGCGGCCCTTGCCCGCGGGCGCGTGGAGGCGTCCCGCCCGACGTGCGCGGAAGTGGCCTCTCGGCGCCGATGACGGATCTCGGCGCACACAGGTGGCCTCTCGGCGGCGATGACGGATCTTGCGCGGGGCAGGTGGAGGACGAGCCGGCCCCTTCTCCTCTCTCCTCCATCTCTCCCTCCTCTCTCTCGGTCATGCATCGGAGGAGGCGCAGCCCCGCGGGCCGCATCGGGAGGCACACTATCGTGCCATATTTCCAGGAAGTGATCTCATCCCGAGCCTTTATCGAACCCTCTGCAGCCCTCTTTTTCCGGTAAAAGTGTTACAGGAGGCTTTTGGAGGCGCCTAACTCATGCATCTCACCAAAACAGGGAAAAACGCCGAGAGAATAACACTAACACGTCACAGGGTGGTGCCTTTTTTTGTAAACATGGTGCTTGTTCTGCCTGGGAGATGATGGGCACAAAGCATCTAGTACACGGACAAATTTCCTTCTGTTTAATATCGTAAGAAATAAACAAGATTTTGTTGCACAAGTGCTTAGTTCAGTACGACACGCCACAGGGTGGTGCCTATTTTTTTTTTATTTTTTTTTGGTAAACATGGTGCTTGTTCTGCCTGTGAAATGATGGGCGCAGAGCACCTAGTACAGGGACAAGTTTCATTGTCTGTTTAATATCGCAAGAAGAAAACAGGTTGATGCACGAGTGCTTAGTTCAGTACGACTGAATATTTCCTTTAGAAAAAATTTAGAGGTGCAAACTTAAATGCTTAGCATAGAATTCTTGCCTGTTTATAGGATTTAAATTTAACAGAACAAAGGGATGCTTTTGTTTGGGGTCCAAATGCATCCGGTAACTTTTACAGTCAAGTCCATGTATGTTACACTAATTAACAATAACGTCGTGGTGTCACAAGATATTTGGCAGGTTAAAGCACCTATGAAAATTTAAAATTTTTTCTTTGGTATTTAAAAAATGTGTGATTTTAAATAAAGACAATTTAGTTAGATGTAGCTGGAATGGTGACAAATATTATTGTATTTGTCATTCTTCGAAAAATTGTACAACACCTTTTTTTATTGTGTTTATGCCAAATTCTTATGGGTATTGTACATATAATTTTTGGTTTAGCTCCTCCGCCAATATGAGTGATCTTTTCATAAGATGGTAAAAATTCCAAATAAAAAGTATAATTTGTTGTTATTAATAGCAGTTGCTGCACTATGTTGGACAATATGGTTGACAAGAAACGAAGTGGTTTTTGATAAATGTAGACCAAAATCTTGCGTGTACTCTTTAGGGGAACGTATTGGCTGCGACAGGTGGGCAAGTCTGCAGCTGTATGATGATCAATGGGAACGATCGATCCACGCTACACACCATCTTGAGTCATTGGTGTTGCAATTTTTTAGATCCAGTGGCTGGTTGTCTTCAAGATACATTGGTTGTGTTTAGAAAAAAAAAAACTTATTTTGTTTTCGCACGTTTCCCTTTACCTAGGCTGCAACTGTGTGCTATTTCGCGTTATTTTTGTCATTTGGTAAGACTTTGTAATAATTGGTCTGATTCTAGCTAGCCAGATTAAATATCTATTATCTAAGAAAAATGTAGAACAGGGACACATGGGTGGATGGTCAGTTGCATGCTCAGTTCAATGGTGTTGACAGATCCCTCAACCATGTTGCCTAGTCCAACAGGGTAAGTTATCTCTACCGTTCCATCCCAATCGGGTTGCAATCTCCCACAACACTTGTGTCCTATGTGGCAAGCACAATGCTAGCTGCTCGAGAAGCTGAATGCCTAATCACAATTCTTGCATGTTCCTCAATCACAAAACATGCTGACAGTAATCACAAGCCCTGATTATCTGTAATATGGTGTGCTTTGCACATAGTGCAGCAGATCATCTCATGGATTTTGCAAATTCTTATGAAGTAGGGCCTAGTAATCAACAATGTGTGCTACATTTTCAAATGTATTTTCCTTCATTCACTTCAAAATAAGATCTGTTGTGTTGCGAACAACAGTTAGTTTTCTGTTACATCGAGGATGAGCTAACAACAATTAGGTCGATATATATATAGGGTCACCCTTTTTTTTTCGAAAACATATCTAGAGCTAAAAGAACAATTTTATTTAGATTTCTTTGCTTTCGAATTTGATTTGGCTTTTAATGAAAATAAAAATGATTTTCATTTATTTAAGAAAAAATTCATTTAAGCTACTTCTCACTCTGTTCGTTCCATCTGGCCAAGCCCGAACTCTGTCTATCTGGCCCAAGCCAAAACTAGAAACCAGCAGCCTACCAACTTGGCCCATACGCAGGCGAGAGGCGAGGGCTTTGCTCGATCGATAATGTGGCCCTCCCTCGATCACGTCCCACTTGCATCACCAAAGCCCATTTTCTTGGTAGTTCATCTCCATGACCATACGCTTGATAGACCACCCTGCCCCGATAGCTATGGACCTATGGTGACGAGCAGGTGATCAAGTCACAAAACGCTGCCACTGTGGCACTTTCTAATACCACAACCTCCAGTTTTTAGCCACGGTCAAATTCTATTTCTAATATATATGTGTGTGTAAAAACGGTACCAGCCCAGTGGCGAAGCTACAAGCAAATGAACTAGGAACTTGCACAAATTTACTGAAATACATGGTAAAATAAAACCTTTAAATGGTAAAAAAAAAATACCCTGGTGCCTGTGCACTAGGTAGAGTGAACGCGA
This sequence comes from Hyparrhenia diplandra, assembly GCA_015847255.1. NCBI lineage: Eukaryota > Viridiplantae > Streptophyta > Magnoliopsida > Poales > Poaceae > Hyparrhenia > Hyparrhenia diplandra. The sequence continues at coordinate 426,101 of JADLZK010002807.1, forward strand.
TGGCGTCGCCGCTGTACCAGCCACCAGCTATTCTAAAAACAATACATTTCTAGCAGCGGGCTAACAGCCGACTCTAGAAAACAATTTCTAGAAGTGCGGCGAAATTTCAGCCGAATTTTGCGAGATTCGCTGATTTTGGTGGTGGGTGAAAGAAAACTCTGAAATTTTGTAATACACTAACTATATAACTCTAAACGCATATTTTCCTATTGTTTATGTTATATATTCTTATAGTTTTTAGATCTAAAAAACTTTTAGAAAAAAAAAAAAGCATACTTCATGTGTTAATCTCTAAATGAAATTTCAGTGGTGGCCAAAATGTTTGCATTTCTGAAATTAGAAACCTTGGTGTTAAGTCAACCGATCGACCCTGCGAATTAGAAACGGTGAAGATTAGTGAACCGATCCTGAAAATACATATACAGAGTCGGAGTTCTTAAGTTTGGGAACCGATCCTGAAAGTTCAAGGAAATGTGTATTTCATAATGACATAGCGCTTGGATATATGCAGCCCACAGCTAGACAGATATAATTCTGGGAACCAAGAGGAGCTTCTCCTTCCGGTGCACCACCAACCCGAACTCCTCAGACATGTCAATATCACGCGGCTCCTTTTCCTCCGGCAGCTCCCAGTCCAAGCGGTGCACGAAGTTCGCCAGCGTCAACTCGACTACGGCCATCCCAGAGTTTATCCCAGGGCACAGCCTGCGCCCAGCACCGAATGGCAGGAACTGGAAATTATTGCTCCCCAAGAAGCTCACGTGCGCCGCGCTGCCGCCGTCGAGAAACCTCTCAGGGATGAACTCCTCAGCGTCCTCCCAGAAGCGAGCGTCCCTGCCGATGGCCCAGGCGTTGACCAAGACGCGCACACCGGCCAGAACCATGAACCCGTCGATGTTGCAGCTGGCCATGGAGAAGTGAGGCACCAGGAGTGGCGCCGGCGGGTGTAGCCGGAGCGACTCCTTTATCACAGCTCTCAGGTAGGTCATGTTGTTCAGGTCCATCTCGCTGATGAACTCTCGTCCCTTGGCGTCCACGTTGATCCTCACCTCCGCTTGAGCTTCCTCATCGCGTGTGGGTTCTGGATCAGCTCCACGAACGTGTATTGTAGCACTGCAGCTGTCGTATCTATTCCGGCGAAAAACACGTCCTGCATGAATTATTAATGTTTGAAACTCCTTGGTGATTAATCCGCTAACCAATACAAATCAGTATGTATAATATGAACACTTACTACGAGGATAGCTTTCATCTGATCTCTTGTGAGGTCACACTCCTCTTGGACAGAGAGCAAGATCTGTATGAAGTTGTCATCATCATCTTTTTCCTTGTGATCATTCGCCGCCGCTGCCGCCGTGGCCATCGGTGGTTTGTACTTGTACTTGCTCGTGTTCATCGATCAGCCTGTCCAGCAGCTCGTCCCACCTCTTCTTCAACCTCTGGGACCTGATGCGGACCACCTTGCTGAGCACACCTAAGCGAGCCAGGAACGGGAAGCACTCCTCGACGTTAAAGCCTCCCAGGAGTAGTGACGTGTCGGCGACGAGCTGCTGGAACCGCTTGCTCATCCGACCCTCGCCGCACGATGATTTGCCCATGACGGCGCGGCACATGAGGCCATTCAGGAACGAGCCGATCATGTTGCCCACGTCCACCGCCAGCCCGCGGCGGCCGCCTCCATGACCAGAGACATCACCATGCTCACCTCTTCCTCGCGGGCGTGGCGGAACAGCTGCACCCTTCACGGTGAGCAGGTGTGTGGTGACGAGCAGCCTCGCCTTGCGCCAGGTGTCCCCGTACGGCGCCATGCCGATGTCGGATGAGCCGTACAAAACGACCTCGGCGACAATGGAGTTGGGCCGGGACGCGAACACGTGGTCGTGCGTGCGCAGCACCGCCTCGGCGGTTCGCGGCGACGACACGACGAGCACCGGCATGGAGCCGAGGCGGAGCAGCATCAGGTCGACGCCATGCTTTGTGGTGAGACTCCTGAGTGAGACGTGGGGGAGCGAGCCGATCAGGTGCAGGTGCCCGAGGAGGGGCAGCCCCCGGCGGCGAAGGCGGCAGGCGGTGGTCATCTAGCTGCTTCGTCTTCCCAGATTGCAATGCGTTGTACAAGTAGCGCATCACGAGCAAGAGCAAGACAGGGGAGGAGCAGAAGGAACCATGCTCGTGGATCCGTCAGCTCGAGCATGAACTGCTGATGACCTTGGTTCTCCATGGCAATGGATATGGATGGATGTACGTAGTTTTAGCATGTCGGTACAGATATTTTATTTTTTTTTGAAAGCAAACGGGGGGGAGAGTTTCCCCACCTAAATTTTCGTTCATATAAAAGATAAACAGCAGTTCAGAGAGAGTTACAGCGCAGGATTAGTCATTGGTGTTACAGGATAAGAAGTGAAAGCGCCAAGCATCTAGTTTGCTGGCTAAAGCAGCATTCAGCCTCTTACGCCAAACTAGCAGGTCATCGGTGATTCTCGTAATGACATTTCGGGCAGGATGGTTTTCACCTCTGAAGATCTCCCCATTCCTCGCATCCCAGAGCCGCCACAAGATAGTTAGGAGGACAAATGGCCGAGAGCGGCGCCAACATGCGCCGGCACCCTTGCATTCCATATGTCGACGTCATCCGTGTCGGCTACGCCATCGACTCAAGTCGCGTGCCTAGACTGCTGCACTGCGGGGCATTGGAAGAAAGTGTGATGCCTGTCTTCGGACGCCGGGAGCAGCGCCACATGTGTCATGGCTCAGAATGTTCTTGGCGTAGAGGTTGGTTCTCGTGCTGAGTCTGTTTTGAAGTAGAGCCAGGCGAATATCTTGACTTTGTTGGGGACCCTCGTCGCCCTATATCCTCTTCCCATGGAGATCGCCGCTCTAGGTGTCATGTAGGGCGCGATAGGCGCCACGCGCGGTGTAGGGCTTCCCAAGAAGCTTGAGCAGGCGCTGGTCGAGCGCCGCCGAGCTGAACATCCTGCAAACAATTTAGAAGCACAGCTAATTCGGCACTAGCAGCGCTTTGTTAGCCGGGGCGTAGGCACAAATCAAAAACTAGTCTGAAAAAAAACATACTGAACCGAGACGTTAGGCCTAGTAGTGTGAGAGAAAAAGAGCAGCGTGGGAAAGGAAGAGGGGGCCATCGGGGAGCCAATGGTCAAACCAAAAGGAGGTGGAGGCACCGTTGTGCACTTTGACTGAAGTGAGTGAGCGGGGTATGTTGTGAGTTCATCATTCACAATCCTTGAAATGAAGCCATTGCCACCGGCAGGGCTGGCTCGTAAGTCTGTATGTCACGAAGCAGCCAATCTTTCCAAGGAGCATCGGCACTAGAGAAGAGCTTGTCGACAAATTTCATTAAGAGGCAATGATTTTGGACCCCAAGATCTTTCACCCCAAGACCACCTTGCTGTTTGCTTAGTTTAGCAGTTTCCCAAGCCACTAAACATTTAGAGCCGTGACACTTGTCCTCACACCGCCCGTAAGAAGGCACGTTGTCGCCGGGTCGATGGCATGGATGATGGTTTTGGGGATCTCCATGACGCATATGTAGTGTAGGGGGATGGAGGTGAGAACGGTGGAGGATAGAATTAGACGGCCGGCTCGGTTAAGAAGGGAGGCGCAGACCAGCCGACAAGTGTTTATCAATGGAGGTGATGAGGGGAAGACAGTCCGCCACGCCTATTTTATGAGTGGAGAGAGGGAGGCCGAGATAAGTTTGGGGAAAGGAGGAAACAAGTGGTGCCAAAAGTTGTCGCTAAGTCAAAGGCGTGTCGCGTTTGAAACTGCAACAGGAGGAAAGTGGTTTTGTGGTAGTTAATGGAGAGACCGGTTATGTCTTCAAACAGCTTGAGCACTTGTTTGGCTTGACAAACGCATCAGCTGAGCAACGGCGAAAATGAGCGTGTCGCCGGCATATTGAATAACCGGACAGCGGGCATTGGGATCAAGGGGGGTGTACAAAGGGCGTAAGCGAGGTCGAGTGGTGGAGAAGTCGCCCGAGGACGTCGGCGGCGATGATAAAAAAAGGTAGGGAGATAACGGACGCCTTTGGCGCAGTCCATTGCGCACTTGATCCATTTGCCGGGTTTGCCGCTCGAAGAACCGCAGTTTTGCCAGTGGCAAGGAGGTCCCGAACCCAAGAGCACCAAGCTGAAGGGAACCCACGGTGGTGAAGGATGAGGAGAAGGCTTTCCCCAGTTAACACAATCAAAGGCTTTATGAAAGTCAAGTTTGAGAATGATAGTGGGGGCTTGGCGTTTGTGGCAGCAATGCAGGAGTTCAGCTGCATATGCAATAGTATCAGCGATGCAGCGGCCAAGAACAAAGCCTGCTTGGTCGTTGCTGACCAGTTGGGTGACGAATGGCTGCGCACGCAGTGGTCAGGACTTTTGACAAGCATTTGATGGTTGTGTTCTGAAGAGCAATAGGCCTGAAATCAGAAGCATGACGCCGCTTCAGCCTTTTTTGGAAGGAGCACAAGGTAAGAACGGTTCAGCCGCTCAATGTCAGCAATGCCTGAAGAAAATTCATGGAAGAGCTGTAAAATTGCAGGAGAGGTAAGGTGCCAAGTTTTCTTGAAGAAAAGAGGGCCAAAGCCATCGGGGCCTGGACTAGCATTATTATGCATACGTTGGATTGCAATTTTAATCTCATCCATGGTAAACTCATCTGCCAGGCAGCTGAGGTCTAGCGGCCCTTCTGGGTACAAATCATCAAGACTGAAATGCCAAGAAGTCTGGCGAGTAGCTCCAACTAACTGTTGGTAGAAGCTATGTAGGATCATTGCCTTCCGGTCATGGTTGAAAACCTCTTGATCATTGTGTTCCAGAATCTGAATCTTTTTTTTTCTCCTTCTTTGAGTAGCAACCGAAAGTGAAAAAACCGTGTGTTTTCATCTCCTTGAAGCGCATATTTGACTTTACTTCGCTGTTTCCAAAGAGCCAGCTTAGCTTGATTGGTGGAGTGCAGGTGCCGGACAATCACCTGACGAAGCTTTAGTTCTGGAGGCAGAAGGCACCGACGCTCTTCAACGTAATCAAGGAGGTTAATGACGATTCGACAATCTTTCTCTTGTTGGTTGACACTGGAGAAATTTTTTCTCCAAGTCTTGAGGGCGATCCGAGTTTGTTTGAGGTTGGCCGACAACACACAGCAAGATTGTTGCCGGTCCGCACGCCCAAGCACCGGAAACAAACTTCTTTGGAACCCGGGGCAATGAACCCAAAGAGTTTTCAAAACGAAAAATGGTGGCATGTGGGATTGCGGTGGCAATAGAAATGCTAAGAGGGACATGGTAGGAAGTGGATCGAGGAGAGAGCTAAGCACGGTGTTGGGAAGGGCCCCGCCCCAAGCCAAATTGATGAACACACGGTCTAGTCGTTCAAGAGTTGGAGACGCTCGCTTATTAGACCAAGTGTAGCTCCTATCAATTAGGGGAGTTCCACCGTGCATTGTGCATTGATCCAGTCGTTAAAAAGATTCAGCCTTCATCTAGGTGGAAGTTATCATTGTTTTTCTCATGAGCATAACGGATCATGTTGAAGTCCCCGCTGATCATCCAAGGTGTGTCTGGCGGAGGGACGATGCTTGACATCTCCTCGAGGAAAGCTGGCCTTTGTTCGGGTACCGAAGGAGCATATACATTTGTTATAAAGAAGGAAAGATTGGTGACTGTGGAGGTTAGGTGGACGACAGCGTGTGCTCCGAGTAGGTTTGGCTGACAAGGTTGAAGGTGGAGTCATCCCAAGCAGTGAGAATCCCACCCGAAGCGCCGGATGAGGGCTTGTAGCAGAAGCCATTGAGGCGTCTAGGTAGGAAGGTGTAGAGTTTAGAAGGGGTAATCGTAGGGAGTTTTGTTTCCTGAAGCAGGATGAGGTCGTGTCGTGCAGACAACAGTTCCAAAAGCACATCACCACACTTATCTTTATCTCCCAAACCACGAACATTCCAGCAACAAGCAACGAGTTTTTGATTCATAAGGGAACTGTTACAGCACCACCATCAGAGCCGTGGCCACACGCCACTCCCTGGAACTGTACATTATTCCTCAGGTCAGCGACCTGGGCTTCCCGACTCCTACCGGGGACATTACAGGATGCTGAAACAGGATCTACAGCTGACAAGCACACACGATAAGAAAAGCTAGGACCAACAGAACGACAACAGGGACTACTACATGGTGCTCCCACGGGGGTCATCTTGCGAGCGGCAGCTTGCTGTGAGGCTGCAGAACTGCGCTCGGTTGTCCATGTTGGCTCGACCTTCATTCTTCACCAGCCTGGCACCATCGCAGCGCCCGAGCCAGACCCCCTCCCTCGAGGCTGGTACCACACGCCCGGCAAGCTCCTCGAGGATTTCCTCATCACCTGAGGGATGGTAATAAGGGTCAGAAAGAAGGTAAGAACGAGAAATCGCACGACGCAGTCGGCGGGACGCACCAGAATAGTCAAACTTCGCCCTCTGCACCCTTGCTGCCTTGTCCTCAGGTAGCTCGAAGCTGGCTTCTTCCTTGGCCTGGAGTCGAGTGCTCCTGCGCAGCTTGCGAGCCGCCTCCTTAGCGCACTTCTTGAGGGCGCGGCGCTTGGGAGCGGGTGAGGCGCCAGCATCAGTGGACGCCCCGCCGAAGGACGCCGGTGCATCCAGGATCAGTGCGCCCCCCGCCCGCATGTCGACGTGCCCAGCACCGGGAGGGAGCACAGCCGGTCATGCCCACCGAGCTCAGCAGGCTGGTCGACTCCCTGTGCCCCGCTCTCGACACCATCACCGCCTCCATCTCCTCCATGCTCAGGATCACCAGCAATGCCATACCAAGGGAGAGCAAGTGGGGGTGCAGTAGCACGGGTGTTGGTAGCAGCAGTGTAGGTTGCAGGAACTGCAGGATAAGGGGTCGGCTGCCTTGTACGCACGGGGCGTAGCGGAGGGGTGGGGTTCACGGGATCAAGCTCAATCACAGAGGCAACTAAGTTTTGCGGAGCATTGGGAAGCTGGGTAGGTGGGTTGCCAACTGGGTGGTAAGACGGTGGGGTATGGAGCTCTGGCTGGGTGCTGAAAATGTAGTTGCTGAAATCTGGCATGGGGTTAGCATCGAGCCAGGTGCGCAGCAGGCGGATTTTAGCAATGGTAGCGGGGCCGCTATGGTTGCGGACGAGCAGTTTGTCAGGTACCTCACGAGCATGGTCCAGGCGCACCACAGCACGCATGGAGGTGTAGTCGTACTCGTCCATGCAGTCGGTGTCGGTACAGATATGGTACGCAGAAAGAAGGCCTCTCGTGTTACTATCCAAAATCTTGGAACACGCCAACACAAATTATTTCACTACAAGTTGAATGGCCACACGCGGACCACATACTGCGACAGAAACGGACGAATGCGGTGGAGCTTTCTGACTTGGATGATGACAATGACATGCTAGAATTGCTGGGAAATTGTGTGCACGTGCTAGCCGGAACAAGTAGAGATGATGTTGGCAATGGTAGGATAGGAGGGCGGCAGGGTGTTACAGCTACAAAGGAGTTGATCTCATCTGGCAACGCTCCCGCTCCCCTCTCCCTCTGTTTTGTAAACCGTCGACTCCATGGAGACGGTTGCCTGCGTGCATCTCTCTATGGCGTACCGTCCGTACGGGTGTATAAATACCTATCAATGATCAATGACAGAACTGCTGGTTCATTTAATTGTCATTCACTGTTTCCAATTTGCATCTAAACAAAACACGTTATCAGCACTGGATTGCTGAAGTTTCTGCTCTCGAGAGGGAGTTCGGATAGAGAACGCCGGCGAGAAGGTAAGCGAGTTCGTGGAAGGAAAGCCGATCAAAAGGTACCATGCCTACGTACCTCCAGCGATTCTGTTCATCGACATTGTTTTCTCTCCATCATCAACCGCGCCATGGACATGCGGATCCCGCTCATCGACCGCTACGTCCGCGATGTACTCCTCGACACCTTCCGCTATCTTCTCGGTGAACGCCGAGGAAGGAATCGAGGGCCTCAGATGCGTGTTGGTGGGCGGGTGGCCGCCCTCGTCAGGGCGGTTGCCGGCCGGCCACGGAATTACCGCGGGCGGCAAACAGTGTGCCCGCCACGGTAAAGATTTGCCAAAGATCACGCAAAATCATTTTGTTACTAGTGCCATCTGCCACGAGCATGCGCCGGGGCCGTGTCCGCCATGGCTGCTGTGGTACTGTCCAGACCATGGCCTGAATTATTATTGATCTAGGCACCGGTAAGGTACCGAGGTTACCAACTAAGCAGTAAGAGATTAAACTTTTGAATAAATATCTGACCTATATCTATATCTATACCTACTAATAAAGAGAGAAAATTTCTTATCCACCAAAAATTTCCGTCTGCCTTCTCCGTGTGTCTCCCGCAGTCCGGTCTGGATCAAAACCAAAAAAATGGCCTCGCCTGGTCGCTCCCACGGTCCTTATAAGATACGTACTGATCCCCGGCCGCTCCAGCAATACATAGATGTGATGCGATCCGATGGCCCGGGCTGTCCCGCGTCAGCCTGGCAGGCCGCCCACGACTGCACCCTGCGATCGCAACCACCCCAGCTATGGTACGCGCTGCACCGCACGCACGCACACGGACACCCATCGGCTCACTCTGGCACCGTACGCGCTCGCCACAGCAAGCCGGCCACCGGTCAGCGTTGACGAGAGCTGGCTGGGACTGGGAGCAGCAGGGCACCGGTCGTCGCGCAACCAACGCTTGGCCTGCATGGCACAATTGACTTGAGGGTTTGGCTGTTACGAGAGGCCTTTACTTGTATGCCCTTACAAAAGTTGGGTTGGATCTCTATGCCCCTCGGAAGTTCAAGTTTACCTATGTGCCCAACTTCATTTTCGTTTGTGTCCTGGATGCCCTTCTGTGAAGGAATAGAGTTAACGGATGTTAACCCAATTACAAAAGAGAAAAAATGCCCTCAACCTCATATGGGCTGCCGATTGGATGGCTGGACATAGTTTCTTTTTATTTTTCCTGTACAAATGGCTAGATAGTATATATGGATGGTTGTCCGTATGAATGAATTTTTTTTTTTTCAACATTGATATAGATAAGATATCACATAACAGAGAAAGTGACAATTTTCTTGAACATCACAGTACAAGTCTTGACAGCACATATCACATAACAGAGAAGTTTTCATCACACAACCTAATTTTTTTTTTTTTTTTTTTTGCGAGCAATCACACAACCTAATTAAAGTAGCAATTCTCATCATTCATCAAACTATCACAGTAACCTTCAGCTTTCCTTTTATTTTGTTACCCCTGACAACTGAAGAATCGTCGGGATGATCAGCTAATAGCCTTCAAGCGAGTGGGTCTCTGTTAGCTGGATAGCCTTCAAAGCACCATTTTCTAAATATGGCATGGAAGCAAAGCACAGCTCTACTGTCCCCAATATTCAAGATGCACAGATCTGTTCTATGAAGAAGAACTACCAGAACACAAGACCCTACTGAAACTAAATCTGGTCTATCATCCATCTCTTGTTCAACCATGCATAAAAAGTCATTCTCAGCTTGCTCAACAGCAGTAGAAAGGCAATTCAGCACACCAGCCCGAAATGTTTCAGAAAATTTTATGTCTTCATTTTCTGAATTTCTCATGGCTAGTGTTAACTCGCTTTTAAGACCATTGAGAGAGCTTTCAGATGAATTGTATAAACCATTTTGTTGCTTTATCCAATATGTTCTTAGGAGAAATGCCAATCGCATGATCATTTTCAGGAGAAAAGCTCTGATAAGAATTGCAATGGTATCCAAAGCTCACATTGAGATTGCTACAACTCCTGACAAGCAAATCTTCTTCCTCAGAGCTGATGCTGTGATCGCTAGTGTCCTTATAAAACAGTTCTACGTCCACCATGTTTTTCTATAACAGTATAACACCAGTGCAACTCAATACTGCTGGAACACTTTGTTTTCTATAGGTTCCAATGCTATTCAAATGCCATGCCAAATACTGCTTCCTTTATACTTGAACGGAAATGCAAACCAAACCTGCAATACTAAGCACAAAGTATTTCAGAAAATATTACCTAGCTAATGATCCGAATACAAATCATTACAAAAGGGTCACGTACTATTTGATAAGCTTTTCTAATTTGAGATGAACTGAAAGAAAACTAGAACTGCATTCTTTCTAGGGCAGAGGAAATAAGTTCATTTGACTATTTTCCCACCTGGATGATTTAAGAGCGCAGAAATAACGCCTATTAGGTCCCAATCGCCTAGCCTGATGCGCCGCTGCCTCGCGACCCAGCCGGATGCGCCGCCTGCTTCCACCCAGCGGGATGCGCCGCGCGCCCGCCGACCCAGCCAGAGGCGCGCGCGCCCGCCCGCTGCCGGACCTTTGCTGCGCCGCCGCCGCCGGCACCGAAGCTAGGGTTTCGCGAGGACGGTGACGGAAAGAGGATGCGCCGGTCCCGGAAGAAAGAAAGAAAGGGCGGACCGGTCTTTTTTACTACATGGCCCCACTCGCCAGTCCACCCTAACGGAGGAAAGCAAACGGATGATGGACGGAAGGGTACGGAGGACAAGATAAAATTGAAGTTGGGCACACGGGTAAACCTGAACTTCGAGGGGCATGTAGATCCAACCCATCTTTTTAAGGGCACACAGGTAAAAGTCTCCTGTTACGAGTGGCGAGCTCTAGGACCAAGGACGGCGTATCTAGCAGGCTCCATGTGGCCGTCTCCATCGGTAAGATATCGCCTGCCCCTGGTCTCGAGCTTTCCAACTTCCCATCATGAGCTCGCAAGTGACTGCATAAATCACACGATCGCAATTGAAAAATCTGGAGAGTTGTAAAGTGTATTTGCAGGTAGTCTGTTTTTGGACATGATCAATCATCCCTGGTATTAGCCGCGAAGCATCCATACGGCTCCAGGATTACGATTGTCCCCTCCTCATGCGTTAATTCACCCTTCATCATAATTAAGATGCCCATCTTAGACACGGCGATATGCTAATGAGTAATAATGATTCAGATTTGGATCGAGCGAGGCCGGGTGCAACACGTTTCCTGCCGACCTACTCGCAAGTTGCTTTTTACAGACTTACAGGACATTGTTGTACTATTACCAACATTTGCATATATCATGGATGTCCTAATTATCATAAAATAAACTATAGCTTTTAAAGTTTATATAATTATCATTTTTCATGAATGTTTAGGTCATTCTTCTTCCGTTGTAAACGCACGGACATATTTGCTAGTCTTACTAAAGCACCATCTTTACATCATGTTTGCATTCACTCCTCCGCATTCTCACCATTAGCAGATCGATCTTGATATGCCTGAAGCACATATATTAGTATGATTTATGACTACACATCTATTGAATAGAAGAATATATCTATAATATCTATACCTACTAATAAAAGAGAAAATTTCTTGTCCACCTCCTTTTTTTCCGTCTGCCCCTACATGGACCTTAATTGGGCCTTAATCACACCGTCCCCGCTATCCTGTCTGTGTACCATACATGTACGATACAAATATGGCCTGCACCGATCGGCTCTAGCGATTTGAGGGGAAGGGGATGCAAAAAAAAGAAATAGAAGAGAACGAAGGGTTCCTGATGCAAAAATTCTATAGAGAAAGAATAGGTGGAAGGATATAAATTGAATTTGAGAAACTATGAGATTCCTGATCTAAAAAAAAATCTAGCCCAAGCTAAGCCTGTACTGGGCTACAATCTTTCTCATTAGCATTCTATGGTGGATTGAGCCGAGTCGTAGCCTTGCTCCTTTTTTGTTTTTCTTCTTTTTGTAAATCAACAAACTTGCAAATTACGTGGAGAATTACGGAAATAGAAAATGGAAAAATAGAAAAAGTATTTTTTTGAACTACTCTTGACTAGGTCTTATATTAAGACAAAATTTCCGTTTACTGTGCACCGCGTGATGCAGACCCGTTGCAAAGTACGGGCGTTTTTGTTAGTAATATATAAACAATAGAAAATATAAATTTAGAGTAATATAGCAGATCTATTAATGTATTACAAAATTTTGGAGATTTCCACCACTGAAATATTGAACCTTGATGTTAACCTCTGGCTCGATGAGTTGTAACTTGATGTTTTCGTTTTTTTTTTTTTTTTTTTTTACGAAATGTTTTCTGTTGCTTTCTCCTAGCAACATTGTATATATATACTCAAACTTCAAAGGCAGCTAGGCTTTCATTATCGCTTCTCTCATTCGTTATGCATTACTCCATGATACGAACGACTTCTGTGTGATATAGAAGACAGTGCATGTCCCCTTTTATAGTTGCATGGGCCATTCCAACCCACAGTCATGAAACAAAGTGAATATATCTTTTATTTGAGGCACAAATGGAGAGTACGACTGATAAGGTCCACATGAAAGTGATGCAGATTACAACCTTCCTATATGTGTGAATATGTACGAGTCGATCATAAGGTCCCAAACGGCACAGTAGTACAGAAGCCGGAACCGAAAGCAGGGAGAGCCATAGTATGAATATGATGCGGGGAATTATTGTTTAATATAGCCGAAGTGCTCATACCATTGTAATCTATTATAGTATCTTTTTCACAAACCACAATTCAATGAATGGAACTGCATATTCTGGTTGTAAGATAATAATTGGATAAGAGGTGCCCAAAAATGACTATATAGAGAATGCAAAACAACTTAATTCTGGTATTTTATTAATCTTATTATTAATTTAAAGAGCAAGTCTAAGGTAAACAGGCAGACATCAAGGCACTAGAAAGCAACAAGTAGAGATGGGACATGAGTTGTTTTAGTGATGATAGTGGAATTAATGTGGATAAGCACTTCTTCGTCCAAAGATGGCAGCAGTCCAGAATCAAAATACATGAGCACTCAACTCAGAATGCTTGTGAATGTTTCTATGTGTTTTCGTTTCAGGGTTTGTTGTGGTGCTAATTAGCAAGTTTGTGGATGATTTGCCACTCCAAAGTTGATTTAGTTAGTCTCTTTTGGGTACTGGTAGCTGATACTAGACTTGGTCATTGATGAAACGTTACATGTTTGTAATGGCTGATCTTATATGTTTGGACTTCATGAATGATCTGATATGCCTCTGAGAGTGTTTGGACTTCATGAATGTATCTATTTGTATGATAAATGTACACAATGATGTTACTTTTGTGTTAAATTGCAACCAGATGGCCTTTTATTTTATTTTTAAATGTAGTCAAATGATCTTATCGAACCAGCTGACGCTAAAAGCATTTATAATGTCAAATTGTCTGACAGTGTAGATTACTAACATGCTATATCTGACGCTAAAAATATTCATGGCAACAGATTGGACTTACAGTGCCAGTTGAAGCCCTGACGCTATATATTTTTAGGGTCAGATCATCTAATGCTATATGTGGCTTTTTAGCATTAGATCGTTAGGTGCCAATTCTGGTTTTGTGGTGTAGTGGATATCAACGAATGGTATATAGTCCAATGTATATTTGTATATTAGCCGGCAAGATATGCTGCAGGATGTTTAGCGGCTATCGGAATGCACATGGACTCGTACCTATCTTTTACACAATTATACGTGCATAATAGCTAGCCAATTGCCAATTTGATACATGTGCGTATTTTTATTTGACTAGCCAATACACTCGGCCTTATCCAGTTGAAGCCTGACGCTATATATTTTTAGGGTCAGATCATCTAATGCTATATGTGGCTTTTAGCATTAGATCGTTAGGTGCCAATTCTGGTTTTGTGGTGTAGTGGATATCAACGAATGGTATATAATCCAATGTATATTTGTATATTAGCCAGCAAGATATGCTGCAGGATGTTTAGCGGCTATCAGAATGCACATGGACTCGTACCTATCTTTTACACAATTATACGTGCATAATAGCTAGCCAATTGCCAATTTGATACAGGTGCGTATTTTATTTGACTAGCCAATACACTCGGCCTTATCCTCGTGTTGTGCTTATATGTTGCTATGTGATGACCAAGTATAGACGGTGAGCATCAGGAGATACACTACAGGAGAGCGTCCTTTGCCGAGCGCGCGCCGCACTCGGCAAATGCTTAGAAGCACTCGGGGCGAAGGCTTCGCCGAGTGCCGCGACTCGGCGACCGCGACTCGGCGAAGATTTACTCGGCGGAAGCCATCTTCGCCGAAAGTGCCAAAGTACTGCAGCCGGGCGAAGAGTTCGCGAAAGTGTCGTGGTCGCACTCGCGAACCCGACGTCGACCGTTATATGGAAGGGCTTTGCCGGTGCCAAACGCCCGCACTCGCAAAGATTTGAATATTTTAAATCTTTGCCGAGTGCCAAATGTTGGCACTCGCAAATTATTTATTTTAAAAAAAACAAATAGACTTTGCCGAGTGTGCTGTACAGGAGGCACTCGGCAAAGTTATGGTCATTTTGCCGAAAGTGCCACCTTTTGCACTCGGCAAACCCGCCATTTTCCAGCAGGTTACCCAGCTTTGCCGAGGCCGCACTCGCAAAGCTGGGAATTTCATTTTTTTTGTTGTTTCTATTGCTTGTTGCTGCAAATCAACATATACATATAACATAAACATTCATATATACATCATAAACCACATAGATCACCGATTCACATATATAATCCACATATCTCACAAATTCACATATATAATCCACAAATACCACAAATTCACATATATAATCCACAAATACCACAAAATCCAACATGTCCAACAACCAAACGGAATCTAACATGTCCAACATCAAACGAGATCCGGCCACAAAGTGCAACATATCCAACATCTAAAATAAATCCATCACCACCACCTCAACTTGACGGCCCCGAACCGTGGCCTCCCTGGTGCGAAGAGCCCTCACCTTGCCCCGGATACCACCCGTCTGCCGCTGGGCGCCGACGTGGAACGTCCACCCGCCTCGTGGAGGGGTGTGTGGAAGCCCGTGAGTGTGGCTGCCGCCGCGCCCGGAGGAGGAACGCCACCGCCACGTAATTGTGCGGTCGGGCCGACCGGATAGGCCGGATGGGGTGGAGAAGGGCCACTGGAGGAGTCGGGTTCGAACCCGCCGACCGTGGGCTGCACAAGTGTGAGGCGATCTCATTAGTACTGCGGGTGAGCCGCACATGCCAAATAAATGAACAACAACATATACTCACCGGAGTCCGCTCACGAGGAGGAACGGAAACGGGGGTGGAGCGAACAGCTGTGAGGGAGGCAATGGAGGTGGTCGGACCGCGATCCGGAGGCCCCGGAAGTAGCTCGCCACGCCCCGCACCGGGCGCACCGAAAGTGTTGCGTGATTGCCTCCAACTCCCGCCGATGGGCCTCGCCTGGGGCCGCCCCCGTCGCCGCAAACTCTTCCGCCTGGGCCACTTTGCCTGGCCTCCGGCTCCGCCATCCGGACTGCAATATTACAACCGTAACATTGAAACAATGCATAGGTAGCGAAAATGTGTAAAACCGGTGAACGCACCGATGAAAGCGGGTTACATGCATCGCCCTGCGCATGGAGCTCGACCGCCGAGGTGCTATGGGGATGTCGGTGGAGGTCGTGCTCCTTGAGCGAATCACCCTCACCGTCAACGGAGGATCGGTCGATCGCACTGTTGGCCATCCGTAACCAAACAGGCCGCCTCCTCCTCCCCAACCTCATCACCGTGTCAGGTCCGGGGGCGCGGTGGCTGGATCAAGTCCTCCCCATAGCGCCGCTTGGCCGCCTCGGCGCATCGGGTAAGCTTGGGGTAGACGCTGGCGTTGTCGTGACGCCTCGGGCCCCTTCGCCGGGTCGTCAGACGTTGGTCGGGTCGGTCGCCTCGCCGCCACGTGAGTCAAGGCCCACCCCAGTGCATCGCTGACCTCCCCGGTTTCCATCGCGGCCGACCGCGAGGAGAACACGTAGATGGTTAGAAGTGAAGAGATTTGAGCGCTTGAATAAAAAAATATCAACACAATCGTACCCATCTATCCATATACACCGGGAGGGGCACGCTGCCTTGGTGGTGTGGAGCGCCTTGCATCTCCATCCATTTGAATATGCCATAAGCCGAGAAGTCATGCATTGAATATAGGTACCACACGTGCATTGTAAAGTTTGTCTTTGTAGCTCGGTCGCACGCCAAGCACCCCATTTTCCCAAGCATCTTGCAATTCATCCCACACCGGCCGCATGAACACACCCATATTGTTGCCCGGTGCCGGGTATTATCGGCGCCAAGAACAAGGTGCTTGAGCTCAAACATGACACCGGGGGAAGATTGAGAGGGATCACAAACACGGGCCAACAAGTGTACGGGCCGCCCGATTGACCGTCAC
This sequence comes from Hyparrhenia diplandra, assembly GCA_015847255.1. NCBI lineage: Eukaryota > Viridiplantae > Streptophyta > Magnoliopsida > Poales > Poaceae > Hyparrhenia > Hyparrhenia diplandra. The sequence goes on from JADLZK010002807.1 coordinate 442,393, forward strand.
GGGTTGAACCCATCTGCTGCGAACGCTACACGCACATTTCGAGCCTCCATAGCTTTTTCGGGATGCATATTATCGAAGTGCTTCCATGCATCACCATCCGATGGGTGTACCAACTTTTCGGGGATCAGTATCTTTTGCCCTTCTTGTGGCATGTCATTTGTTTCGCGGACTCCTCCGTCATGTACAGCCGTTGGAGCCTCGGCGACGAAAGGAAGGTGTCGTAGGACCATCTCGGGATCTTGACCTGCTTTCTTCCCGCCATCACTACATTCTACCTCCACATACCTAGAGGCTTTGCACTTTGGACAAAGGCGTTGCTTCCTTGAGGTCTCCCCTAAAGAGGACGCACCCCTTTGACAAGCATGGTACGAGTCATACGGCATCTTCGGTCCACGAAGAAGTCTCGTGACTCGTGACGTGTTCTTCTACAGACGTGACCCTCCTGGAAGCATTTTGCCAAGAACTCGACAACAGTGGTGTCGGCCGTCTCGACTAATGCTCAATTGGGACTTCAACGCTATAAGGCGTGAAATGCCATCCACTTCGTAAGCATTGTCTTCGTGAAGGGGCTGCCGTGCCGCCTCCATCATCTCGTAGAACGCCTTTGCGGTTTCCTCGGGTTCCTCCTCCAATCCTCCATTGAATCGTGCATCATGAAAGTCGCCCATCATCATGTCCGCCATCCCAAAGATCTTGATCATACTCCTCGAGGAGGGGCCTCACCACGCCCTCTCTAATACGATCGACTTCGCCGTGGAAGATCCAGCGGCTATAGTTTGGGACTAATCCGTTGTTGTAAATATGTTTACCCATTTCAATCTTGACTCGCTTTTTTCTTGTTCTTACATTTGCCGCACGGACACGGCATCCGAACAGACCCTTTAGCGGTGGGCCAAATGCATGTTCCAGAAAGCATCGGTCCCCTAACCCATTCAAGACTCTTACTTGCGAAGGCCCGTGTACATCCACTCACGGTTATCCATCCTCTCGTCATACGCCCATGTCACCGAGCCACATAAGCAAAGAATTGCATCTACACGGCGTTCCTACCATCTAATAGGTGAGGGTAGGTCCTAATCCCACCCGAGGATGCGTGAGACAAGGTTAGCATCCATGCTCGGGTCCCGCCGGAGCCGAATTTTGACAGCACCTCCCCGCTGTTCTCCCGACACGCCCCGGGCGGGGGAGAGTGTGTATCCGGAGAACAACGGGGGAGGTGTTTGCCGAAATCCGCTCGGACGGGAGCGAGCATGGATGCTAACCTTGTCTACGCATCCACGGGCTGTCCAAAAACGTGGACAATCCCGAAATGTATACGGTCGCAGATATGCACGGATGCATACCAACGCCCGTATCTCTTTCGGACGGAGACGCCTAACTGGTCGCGCTATGTAAGACAACTACAAGGACGGACGGGACGTGATTCATACCTACGGGGTCGGTGGAGACGCGGTGCAGCAAGACCCGCCCACGAGGACGACCGGGGTCGCCGAGTCCCTCCGACAGGTCCTCCTACAAAACAAGGCCAAAAAAAAGTTAGTGTCCACTCAAAATTTCGGCAAAGACCTCCCGCACGGGAGATACCCCAAAACCCCAAAAAACATGGCACGAAGGCCAACAACCACATGCATATACCGAGAATGGGCACGAAGGCCACCAACCACCAATATGGGCACGAAGGCCACCAACCATCAATATGCGCACGAAGGCCGCCAACCACCAATATAACAACCACCAATATGGGCACGAAGGCCACCAAACTATTTACTAACTACTACTACTAACCCTACTAACTACTAGTACTAACCACTACTAGAAAGATAGGGCTTACCTTGGCCGTAGAAACGGCAAGAGCAACGGTCGGCGACGACGACGTCGATCACCACAAAGAAGAACGGTCGGCGACGACGCGCCGTCGATCACCGCCAAGAAGAAGACCGGTCGGCGACGACGGCGACGACCGGTCCGAGAGGCACTCTCTTCCTCCTCCTCCTTCCCCTTCTTCCTCCTCCCTTCTTCCCTTCCTCCCTCTTCTTCCTCCTCCCTCTTCCTCTTCTTCCCTTCCCTTCCTCCCTCTTTCCTTCTTCCCTTCCCTTCCTCCCTCTTCCTCTTCTTCCCTTTCCTTCCTCCTTTGCACAAGGCGGCCGCGGTCCGGCGAGGGGACGGGCGGGGCGGCGCCGGCGGCCGGGCGACGCCGGCGGGTCGGGGCGGCGCGAAGCGGCGGCGCTGAACGGCCGGCCTCGGCGTTAAGCGGGGCGGATCCGCCGAGGATGGGCGGGGCGCGCGGGCTGGCCGGGCCGGACGGCGCGGCCGGGCGGGCGCGGGGGGTCCGGCGGCCGGCGGGCGAGGTCCGGCGGCGGGGGTGGCCGGATCCGGCGAGAACGGGCGGCGGCGGACGAGGTCCGGCGGCAATCGGCGGCCCGGCGTCGCGGCGTGTGGGCGCGTGGGGAAGAATGAGGAAAAATGGGTCCTCGGCCCAGATGTTAGGCGGCTTTGCCGAGTGCCGTGAAATGCGGCACTCGGCAAAGCTCCCGTCATTTTTTTTTACAAAACCCTACTTTGCCGAGTGCCATCCGCACTCTAGAAATCTCGCCTTTGCCGAGTGCCACTAGTCCGGGCACTCTAAGAAATACTATCTTGCCGAGTGCCCCCATACGGCACTCTAAGAACTATGCTTTTTTTTTTTTTTTTCGTCCCATTTTTTTTTTGCTGCGTTTGGGACACCAAGTACATGTCATGTTCAGAATTTGGGAGAATTTCACGCTGTTTTGCTATATTTCATGATTTATTTTTATTTTCTTGCATTTTCTTGGCGACTCCAAATTTGATCCGCAGGTACATGAAATAATGGACAGTGGTCATTCAAAAATGTTATTCACGATGTTTGGCGTATGTTTAGGCTAAATCCAGGGGACTTACTTTAAATTTGAACATTTATGTGCGAACATCACGAGTCACGTGCGGGAAAGGTGTTTTTAAAATCTATAAATTCCAAATGAAGTTTAAAATTCACGAGGAAACTTGGCGTGGTGTCTTGTCATCTCATGGGGAGGCTGTGGAAAAAATTTGAAAAGTTTCGAGCAAGTTGCCAGACGTCGGATGGCTAAAACCCGGACATCTCCACACTTCATCGATGAAGTGTGGAGATGTCCGTTTTTAGCCATCCGACGTCACAACTTGCTCCGAAACTTTTTCAAAATTTTTCACAGCCTCCCATGAGATGACAAGACACCACGCCAAGTTTCGTGGAATTTTAAACTTCGCTTGGAATTTATAGATTTTAAAAACACCTTTCCCAAGACGTGACTCGTCATGTTCCCAAGACATAAATGTTCGAAATTTCAGGCGAGTCCCTGGATTTAGCCTAAACATATGCCAAACATGGTGAATAACATTTTTGAATGAACACAGTCCATTATTTCATGTACCGCAGTTCAAATTTGGAGTCCAAGAAAATGCAAGAAAATAAAAATAATTCATGAAATATAGCAAAACAATAGTGAAATTCTCCCAAATTGTGAATATGACATGTAATTAGGGTACTAATGGCACATAAAAAATATGGGACGAAAAAAAAAAAAAAATTAACGGTTTGCCGAGTGCCCGGAAGTTTGGCACTCGGCAAAGCGTGTCGCGCTTGCCGAGTGCCTAACGTGAGACACTCGGCAAAGGTGACGGAGAGCGCGTCCGCTTGGTCCGTTATCCTTCGCCGAGTGTATTATTTTGCCGACGGCCGGGCACTCGGCAAAAGTATTATTTTCCGAGTGCCGCGGCCGGCCGACGGCTAGGCACTCGGTAAAGACGGTTTTGCCGAGTGTTGAGATTGGCACTCGGCAAAGGTGTTCGTTGTCGGCGCGCGGATTTTGCCACTCGGCGAACTCTTCGCACTTTCGGCAAAGACGCGGTTTCTGTAGTGATAACTTGCTTCCCAAAGTGAGCTTGCATTTGGCTTCCTCCAAAACCTTATTCGTGAGCTAGCTAGAGTAAAGTTGTTCATAACGATCGAATAGTAGAACCTCATTGGTGAGCTAGCTAGAGTGAAGCTGTTCATAACGATCGATTAGTAGAGTAGTTGCAGCCTTCAGCATGGACATGCATGTATATATATATACTCAGATTTCAAAGGCAGCTAGGCTTTCATTATCACTACTCTCATTGGTCATGCATTACTCCACGGATGCAAACAACTTCTGTGTGATATAGAAGAAAGTGCATGTCCCGTTGCATGGGCCATTCCAACCCACAGTCACGAAACGAGGCACAAAATGGAGACTACTACTGATAAGGTTCACATAAAAGTGGTGCAGATTACAACCTTCTTCTATTTGTATTTGTGTGAATATGTACAACCCGTAAGGTCCCCAAACGGCACAGTAGTACAGAAGCCGTAACCGGCAGCTGGGAGAGCTAGAGTATGAATATGAAGAGTGGGAATTATTGAATATAGCCAAATTGCTCATACCTGAATGGAACTACATATTCTGGTAGACTGATACTAATTGGATAAGAGGTGCTCAAAAAATGAGTATATAGAAGGCAAAACAATTTATTTCTGGTATTTTATTAATCTTATTATTAAAGACCAAGTCCAAGATAAACAGATGAAAGTTTACTATCTGCGCTCATCACACAGCAGTCAGCACTAAGACTGCATAGGATCAAGGACGTGTCCAGCAAAGAGGATAGTACCAGACAATTCCTCCACCACGAAGAAGGCAAATGGATGGTCTGCGACGAAGTTCACAGGCGGAGGCCGCCGCCCCGGCGGTGCACAACCACACATAACAACAGCAGCAGTAACAGCCGCAGCCTCCGTGCCTTCCTCGTTCACTTCGATCACGGCCTTGTGCAGGACGTCGCCAAGAAACAGCGGCTCAAGCGAGCCGTCTTCCTCCAGCAAGTCGGGCAGCTCAGCTGCCCCAGGTGAGAACACGGCCTGGACGCCGAGATCATGGAGGTCCTTGCTCAAGGATTTGGTGAAGGACATCTTGAACCTGGGAACCCGGAACTCCCCAACCCTGACTTTGTTCAGTGGCAGGTTGTCCTGCAGGAAGCTCGGGCTGGACGCCACGGCGTCCATGAGCTCCCACAGGCCGTCGCGCGTATCCGGCAGGAGGACGCACATGGAGTATCGTCGGGGAATGCTCCTTGGAAGACCTGCTGCTGGTGAATTGGCGTAGGGCATCCTGAGCACCTTGAACCCGTCGTGCACGCCGATGAACTGGCGTTTACTGCTGTTCATGAACTGGGCAGTGACGGCGCTGCCGTCGAGCCGGTGGAACTCGTCCTCCTTGGTGCGTTCCTTGTTGAATGGCGTGTCCCAGATGCCCTTGAAGTAGATGGCGTTGGTGACCACAAGACGTGTGATGCTGTTCAGGGATCCTGGAGCAAGGATCGAGTCGATCAAGTTGTTCGTTGACTCGGCGACCCAACTGTTGATCTGGATCCTTGCTTCCTCGGGCTGCAAAATCAATAAAATTTGATCGATCGACCAGAGATATCGCCGAATTCAGAACATTAGCAGATCATCGAACCATGCATATGGATTCATTCAGTGCCGATCGGCTCACCTTGGAGACGAAGTCGACAGCGCGCACGACGGACCTGAAGGAAGCCGCGGCGACGTCACGGTACGCCGGCTTTGGCGGCGTCGTGGAGTCGTGCCAGAGGCCGGACGCGTAGGCCACGCGCGGGCCGCTGCCGTGCAGCGTGCTGCTGGCGGCCGGCGGGATAGCCACCTCCACCATGGCCTTGAAGTTCGCGTGGAGGCCGGCACGTGACTCTGTGCCAAGCAGGTCGAGAAGCTCGCGTAGGGTTTTGCCCTGGGCACCGGCGGCGACGAGGAGAGCGCCGAGTAGATCGACAGCGGCGAGAAGACGAGGTTGCGTGCGGCGTCGCCATGCCGACGTGAACTGCTTCGCGAGGCGGTGAGACAGAGACGTCAGGCCGGAGCTTGCGTGTTGCCGTGCCGCCGCCGCCGCCGCCGTTTCCATCGTGAATGAGCGAGAAGATTTTTCGTCGAAAAGATAGGAACAAGAAGATATTTATAGTACAAAATATATATATTACTCCGTTAATTAAGGAACAGAATCACGGCTTCTACGGGGGCATATATACACCCGTTAGGAAGGTTTATTTATATAAAAAAATGTACGTACGCACATTTTATTTTAATAGTTAACATGTCTCACTACCGAATCCAGCGATATCCCGTGAGCAAACCGTTTCCCGTGAGCTCAGAGGCAAACCTCACGGGAAAAACACAGGATATCCCGTGAGCAGCGTGAACACATCACGGGAAAGAATTGACCCACGGATAACCAATTTCCCCGTGATGGAAACCTCACGGGATATCACTTTCGACCCTTTTCCCGTGAGGAGGCCGCCACGGAAACAAAGACGCCGCCGTCAGCCCAGCCCCGCTCCGTCACTCCGCCCACACTTTCGCGTGATAACTCCGTCAAGCTCACGGATAGCTCTTTCCCCGTGAGCAGGCTTTCCCGTGGCTGAACAAAGGGCCTCGGGCAAGTGGGACCCTTTTCCCGTGAGCGCCACAACCTGCTCACGGAAAATATTTTTTTGGATTTTGATCTCCAAACTTTTTCTACACTTGTTGCACATCATATGACACTCAATATTAAAGTTTGGTGAATTATTGACTTCATTTGATATATTTAGGTAATTATTTTCTTTTATGGGAATTTATGAAATGAGGCCAAATTTGAACTACAAGTGCTTCAATTTTTGAAAAAAATTTAGTAGAAAATTTATATTCCTCATACTCAACACAATGTAAGGCCTTGCATTTAAAAAAATAATGAAATCGGGAACATCTTAGTACGAAATCATCAACTCTAATCCCCGCTCGATTGGTCTACAAATTCTAGAAAATAAACCGATGTACAAAAATCATGAAATTTGATAATCTATCATGATATCTTGTGCCGAGGCTATGATAAAAAACTTGGAACGTTTCAAGACAAGTTGGCACGCACGATGTTCATGGGCTCCAACATCTACGTAGAAGCTTCATGTTTGTTGAGAGTGATCTAGTGTGATTTCATGTCAATGTGACGATCAAGTTGTGGTTTGGCTTGTTTAAACTTTTTCTATATGCAATAGACCTCAAATATTGTGTCATGTCTATTTTCGAGAATTTTTGGATTATTTTTGTAATTATTATAATTTTTTGTTGCGTTAAGTAAATGCAAATAGAGATAGAACCACATGAAATAATGGTCAATTTTTTGCGCAAGGATGAAATTAGGATTGGTGAGTGTATGTGGAAAGGTATTTATGAAGTTATCATGATCAAAATTTCAAAATATATATGCTAGAAAAAGAAAGAGATAGAAATAAAATTTATTTTCGAAAACTCCTTTCCCGTGAGTTGTTCACGGAAATCTAAGATATTTCCCGTGATCCCACGTGTACGGATCACGGGAAATCGCTGGCGGGACCCACGGGCGGGATTAGGGTTCAACATTTTTTTTACTCTTTCCCCGTGATGGGATCGGAGCCGCTCACGGGAAAGGAATGAGATATCCCGTGAGCCGCTCACGGGAAAGGATGGGTGGGACCGCCTTGCGGGTTCTCGGTTCGGTGGATATTTTTGAAAAAAAACCTCAGATTTCCCGTGATGGATCCGGGCCGGCTCACGGAAATCCACCTCCTTTCCCGTGATCCGCCCGCATCCATCACGGGAAAGGCCAATTTTTTTAAAAAAAAAACAAAGTCAACCCACACACACACGCCTCTCACACTCACACACGCACACACGCGAACACACACACACGCACACACACGACGCGGGCCGGCCCCGGCCCCGCCCGCCCCGGCCGCGCCCGCTCCGGCCCCTCCCGGCCGCGCGCCGGGCCACCGGCCCGCCCGCCGCGCCACCGGCCCCCAGCGCCCGGCACCGCCGCCCCGCCCGCGCCAGGCCACGGCGGCCGCGTCTTGGCACCGGGCCTCGCCCGCCCGGGCCGCCCTCCCCCGCGGCCGCACCTCCGTCGCCGCGCCCGCCCGCACGCCGCTATTGCCGGGCCACCGCTTGCCGCCCCGGAGGAGGAAGGAGGAGGGGCGCCAAGGGAGGAGGAAGGAGGAGGGGGGGGGGGGGGGCGCGAGGAGGAGAAAGGGAGGAGGAAGGAAGGAAGGAAGGGAGGAGAGGAGGAGGAGGAGGAAGGAGAAGGGGGAGGAGGAAGGAAGGAGGAGGAAGGAGAAGGGAGGAGGAAGAAGGAGGAGGGAGGAGGAAGGAGGAGGAAGGGAGGAGAGGAGGAGGAGGAAGGAGGAGGAAGGGGAGAAGGGAGGAGGGGGAAGGAAGGAGAAGGGAGGTCCCAACGCCGCCACCGGCGGCAGACGTGTCCCGACGCCGCAGACCGCACACCTTGCACCGGCCGCCGTCCGCCGGGCCCCGTGGTGAGTTCGTCGTCGTTTTTCACCTTCACAGTTGCTCCGCCATCGTGCCCCAAATGTTATTGTCGGCCATCGTGCCTTGATGTGATTGTCGGCCATCGTGCCGCGGTGCTTTGTTTTGCGGTATTGGAAACCTCCCCCATGTGGGAGGTTTCGCGAAATTTTCAATTGATCCCGTGTGTTTGTTTTTATGCAGAGGAGAGCCCCCGGAGCGGAGTTGAGTGCCTTGCCGAGCCGGCCGGAGTCCCTTGGTGGCCCCGATCTTCTTCCTCGTCGGGTAGCCCGACTCCACCGCGACCCTAGGTATATCCCTTCCTTTCGTGCCATGGTCAGAGCTAGATCGCGCGGCTCGCTTAGGGCGTCTCCGTTCGAAAGAGATACGGTTGGAAGTATGCAGATCCCCGCATACCTAAACCGTATCTCTGCTTCTGAATTGTCCACGTTTTTGGACGCGGAGGATGCGTAGATGAGGTCCGCTCCATGCTCCACTCTGCTCGATTCGAGTTTCGGCAGCATCTCCCCGTTGTTCTTCGAATACGCTCCCCCTCTCGGGAGAGGACGTGTATTCGGAGAACAAATGAGGTGCCGCAAAAATTTGCTCTGGATAGGGAGTGGAGCATGGAACGGACCTCATCTCCGCATCCCGGGTGGGATTAGGACTCATCTTCACCTACTAGATGGTAGGATTGTTGTGTAGATGCACCGCATTCTTATATTCTCGCCGAAATGATAGAGAATGGATGACCGTGGCGTGGATATACGATGGCTAGAGGAGTTTTGGAGATTTTGACCGTGAATGGGTTAGCAAGAGCGGTGCTTTCGTGGATTATGCTTTTCGAGAATGCTCGAGGTGCGAGTAAGGTTTGGTGTCCGTGCAAGAATTGTGACAATAAAAAAAAAAAGGCAAAGTAAGGAGGACATGTCTAAACATCTTCCCAAGTATGGATGGACGGCGGGCTATAAGCGGTGGATCTTCCATGGTGAAACCGAGCGTATGAGGGGACGAGGTCGTGAGGCAACGATCGATGATCTTGCTTCGATGCGGGATAGGAGACATGATAGATGACTTTCATGCCGGTAACTTTGAGCAAGGACTTGGGGATGAGGGGAGGAGGAGCCGGAAGAAACCGCAAAGGCCTATTATACCATGTTGCGGCGTACACGTAAAACCCCTTCACGACTATTGTGAGGTCTCCAAACTAGATGCCATTTCACGCCTTATGGACTTGAAGGCCCGATGCAATATTAGTCGAGACGGCTTCACCGACATGTTGACGATCTTTGGGGGTTTGCTTCCGCCAGTCACGTGGCCGCCAAAGAACATGTATGAGTCGAGAAACTCCTCAAGGTACTCAAGATGCCATACGAGCAGATACATGCTTGTGAGAACAAAAGCGTCTTATTTAGGAAAGAGTACAAAGATGATACGCGACCGCCCAAAGTGTAAATCCTCAAGGTTCATAGAGGTAGACCCTGGTGAAGAAGGCGGTGAGAAGAGGCAGCCTTAAGGTCCCCGTGAAAATCCTACGGTACCTTCCCTTCGCACCGAGGTTACAACGGATGTACATGACCGAGGAGTCTCGCGAAAACAGATGACATGGCACAAAGATGGGCGTCGCTACAAGCCCGATAAGATGGTACACCCATCCGATGCCGAAGCATGGACCCATTTCAACAATATTCATCCCGACAAAGCTATGGAGGCTCGTAATGCGTGTTGCTACCGGGCAAATGAATGGGTTCAATCCTTATGGAATGATGGCTGCCCCATACACTTGTTGGCTTTGTATTCGTTATCCCGGCCGACCGCCTCCGGGCGTCGCTTTCAACCGGAAGAACATTCTTTTGTCTTTGATAATTCCCCGCCACCCGAAACAAAATGGGTGTGTTCATAGAGCCCGTGATTGATGAATTGATCAAAGGTTGGAATGAAGGGTTTTGGACGACGACCGAGCTTTGAAGAGAAATTTCGGGATATGCGTGTGGTACCACTACCCCTCGCATGATTTCTTGGCATATGGGATATTCGCGGGGGTGTGTGCACGGCAAGTTCCCTTGCCCAAAGATGCAAGGCTACCGTGAGGTTCACCCGTTGAAGAAGGGTGGCAAGTATTCTCAAGGCTCGACAAGCATCGACAGCTTCCTCGCCTCCTCGACCATGCTTTCAAGGCTAGACAAGAAGAACTTTTACTTAAAGGTCTCCAAGTTATGGACCCGAGCCGAGGATGATGACATCTGGCCGAGGTACACGCTCAAGTGGATTCCCTTGTGGGTGATGAAAATGGTGTCTTTGTGGGTTATGGCGAGCATCATGCATGGACTCACAAGTCGGGATTAGAGAGGCTCCCTATTATGATGACCTTCTTCTTCCACATAACCTTGATTTAATGCATACCGAAAAAGAACATCGCCGAGTATTTTTTTGGAACATTCATGGAAACTAGCAAGTCAAAGGACAACGTTAAGGCTAGAATTGATCCGCGAGTTGTGTGTGACGTACAGAAGCAAGAAATGAAGCCTCCTAGCAATGGCAAGAGATGGAAAAAACCTAAGGCCGATTACGTGTTGAGCAAGCCCCAAAGGAGGGAAGTACCGCAATGGTTTCAAAAATTAATGTTCCTCGATGGGTATGCGGCAAATCCGAGGAGGGGAGTGAACTTATCTACTATGCGAATCAATGGGCTCAAGAGTCATGACTACCACATATGGATGGAGCGGCTTCTTCCGGTGATGCTTCGAGGCTATGTCCCGATCATGTCCGGCATGTGATGGCGAGTTGAGCAATTTCTTCCGGCAGCTTTGTGCTAAAGAGTTATCTCGGACCACACTAGAAGAAATGGAAAAAGTGGCACCTGTATTGGTCCGTAAGTTGGAGAAGATATTTCCGCCAAAGCTTCTTCGTTCGATGGTGCATTTGATTTTGCACCTTCCATACGAGGCAAGGGGTGGGTGGCCCCGCACGATTTCGTTGGTGCTATCTTTGTTGAGAGAGTTCGAAGCATGTTCGGGCCGATCAGAAAATAAGTGTAAGATTGAGGGTTCCATCGCGAAGCAAAGGTTCGGCGGGAGGTGTCGACTTCACATCAAAATACTATGGTGACAACCTTCCTAGCTCGCATTATCCACCCCCTCGTTACAATGCCGATGAAAATGAATCAACCCTCGGCCTTTTCAAGGAGAACTAGGACGTGCAAGTGGTTCAAAAATAAAGATCTTGACAAATCAAGAGTGGATCAAGTATAATGAATTATATACTTTTCAACCTGGGACGAAGTGCTTCCTTACGCATGCGAAGTCACAACTCTAAGCGCACAACCAACTTGTCTTGTAGTACTTAATATCCCGCATCCAACCCTTTTGTCTCGATGGTATAGGAAATTTCAAAGGCACATCAAGGCCAACTTAACCCGGCACATGAATTGGACGCCCCGCTTAGACAGGGCCGGCAATGGAAAACCCAGATTTCATTAGTTGGTTCAAACGCCAGTCTCGTCTAATTCGTGTTAAATAACGCCTCGTTTGATATGCTAACGAATCTGTCTCATTTTATTTATCCCGCTTGAGCTTGCGAGTACTGCATCGATCCGGGTATGCATCCCGAGCTCATACAGGTTGCCAATGGCTTTGAGAGGGGTTAAGTCATTTACGGTTATGATGTGAATGGATATCGCTACCATACAACGAGCTATGAGCGTAATCGACCAAACCGAAGAACCACAAATATTAGGAGTTTTCACTAAAGGTGATGATGGAACTAGCACTAAAGGTTATTATGGAAGAATTGAAGAAATATACGAGCTCCATTTCCTAGGCTCTAAACGGCTTGCTCCGTCGTGTTTAAGTGCCATTGGTTCGATCCCTGAAAATGACAAATTCGGACCTCGAACAACTTAGGATTGTTCGATTCGACAAGACTCCCGGATGGCCGGAGATGATGTCTACATCGTGGCTCAACATGCCACACAAGTTTATTATCTCCCATGGTGTTGCCCGGCACGACGAGCGGCTTAAGGGTTGGGATGTTGTGCGAAGGTATTGCCACACGGTAGACTACCATCGTCCCAAACAGGGGACGATTACCATTTTAATGCAAACACATATGAGGGAGAGTTCTTCCAAGAAGATGGGCTACAAGGTAAATTTGTGATAGAAATAACCGGCCCAACGAAATGGAAGTAGACAATGAAAGTGTTGTTGATGATGAGGAGGACGCGAGGAGGTTCGAGATGCGAAGGACTTACGTTACTTGAAAAATTACTTAAGGACAAATGCAACGGTGTTGACGCCGTTCCTCCTCCCATGGATCCCGCCAATCTTCATATGTTGGAAGACGTAGACATGGATGATAGTGATCATGAGGATTATGATCCGACAAAGGCGTAAATCGTGATGGGGATGAGGATTATTTCTAATACATGTAATACTATGCATCTCTTAATAATTATGTTCTCGATTATTGGTTTTCAATCTCTTCATAATTACGTTCTATTTAATTTTGCATTTTTACTAATTATCTATATGTATTTGCGGGTCATTCAAAAAGATGCCTCGAACGAATGTGTTCAAGAGAATGACCGGGAGGTTCGAAGTGTAGCCTCGCTAGGGCAAGGGCAGGACGAGAGGGGAGGCGTCGAGCCAGCACCACCGCCACGGGTAGGGGCGTGGGCAAAGGCGCCGTCGGCACCCCCGACCACCGCCGCCACCGGTGGTGCGGGGAGGAGGAGGAGGAGGAGGAGGAGGCGGAGGGGCGAGGCGGAGGACGAGGACCTCTCGGCGCCGCACCACGCTGACCGCCGGCGCCGCGACCACGCGGACCGCCTCGGCGTCGCACACAGGAGGGACTAGCCGAGTGCGGGAGGGGGTTCCTCTTCCTGCGGTCGAGGCGTGTCTACTTGCAGGCCCCTCCAGACTCCCGGATCGACAACCTCGTGAGGAGCGTAAACCGACCATAAGACCAACACGCCCAAGGTAATTTACTTTACACTTTAGCACTACTTTCTTATTTTTCGTGTTTCAAAATCGTAATAGGAACTAATAGTTATTCTTGATCATTTGGGCGGGGTTTTGTTGTCACCGCGAACTCGGTTCAAGGACGCCAGCCCGCCAAAGATTCTTGGTGTTCTGGTGAGGAAGCACTACCGGCCTTATTAAAATCGACGAAGAAGAGTATGTCACGTCGTTCCACCAAGTACGAATTTCTCGGACAACTATGATGACGATGGCATTAAATATGCTAACAAGGCTGTTCGTGTGGTCAAAGAGTTTTGGGTAAGTCTATGTCGCACTTGTACAAATACATCGCTCCAAATTCTAATGTTAGAAATAATGACTTATTACATTGCTTCTATGTGCGTAAATACTTCAAGTGCGAGGAGGGATACGAGGTGAGGCGGAGGAAGTGGCTCTAAACGCCTGTTTCAAGCATGTGGCGGACATGTGGTACGAGGCACGCGGCCGGGCCGTCGGGACGTGGGTACGCAGCGTTAAAGGAGAAAAGAAGGCTCGATAAGCATGAATGGAAAACGCTGAATCGACCAAAGAACAATACATGGAGGTAAATATTGAATGCTCATACTAAGTTTAATTATGCTTAATGTGATTTTTATAATCTGTGTTATACTTGGTGTCTTGTAGGTGATTCCGGAGTGGTGCTTGGTGCATAGGCGTTCTTTGGGAGCTTCAGGTGGACAAGTGGGTCGATATGAGACTTTCGGGACGTCCTAACGACTACCGGGACCGGCGTGCCATGATGCCGGTGTACCACACCATCAAGGCAACCTTAATCTCGCTACCTACCAAGCTAGATATGTAAGTGTTATCCAATTCCTATTTTATGATGTGCAACTCAATACTTTCTTACCATTCTAGCTACTTTTCTTTTTTCTCACACGGGAGCAGACACATGGCACGCCAATCAAGACGCTCGAGGCCTTTGCTAACTCCCACACGGGCAGGTATAAAGATCCCGCGGTCGTCTTCAACCCCGAGGCTGGGCCCGAAGCCTACACCAACCCGACCGCCTACGAAGATCGGTAGGTACACCGAAGTGGCGAGGGAGCGGTATGGAGAAAGCTTCGATCCCCCGGCCACGACATTGAGGGGACATCGCCATGATCGCCGGAGGAGGCAAGAAGCACGGGCGGTACTATTTGGGTGATAGCGTTATCAACCCTCACAACACAAAGAAGCTATCGAGCTCCGAACACGCTCGGGGCCCGGTGATACGCGGCGGCCAACCACTTACCAGGCTACGGTCTCCAGACTTCAGGTTTATTTATTTTTAATTAAGGTTCATTTATCGTTGAATACTATTTCTCCGTGTTCTAACTTTGTGTTGAAATAGGCCGAGATAGAGGAAGAGAGGAAGCGACGGGAGGAGGCTGAGGAGAGGGAGCGGGCAAGGGCTCTGGCCGAAGCAAGAGAGGCCTCAGCGGAGCAAGAGAGGGCTGAGCAGCACCAGAAGAGCATGGAAGCTCTCATGGCGTACCTCCAGCGCGTTGGTGGCCAGGTTGGTGTGCAGCTGCCACCGGAGATCGTCTTCCCGCCACCGCCCGTCTTCGTCCCACTGCCCGTCGTCGTCCCACCGCCCGTCTACGGTCAGCCGTCGATCTTCCCTCCACCGCATGGAGCCTCTCGTGAGTTTGTCTCCGTGACTTCGAAATATGCATATATGAATGTGAATGGATATGATCACGGAGTTTTGGATGCACCATGAGATGTGCACGTGGACATGTGGTTCTCGGCCATCGAGCCGTTGTTTTCTTGAGGTTGGAAAGCCCTCCGTGCGGGGAGGTCTTTGCCGAAATTTCTAACTATTTCTCTTCTTTTTTCAAGTTAATAGATTCTACCTTCAATTTTGTCTCACAAATTTCTAACTATTTATCTTTACCTACGTGCGGGGGAAAATTCTCATGCCTCGAACCCAACTCGAACCAATCTCAACCGGATGCTTGGGAACGCGGCGCTGAAGGAAGGTTGGAGGCCGTGGCCGTAAATTTGTCATGATTTAGGTTCAAAACTTGTGCACTTGAACTTGTGAACTTGGATTTTATGTGAGTTTGTGAACTTGTGGTTGCACTATTGGACATGTGGTTGAACTTGTGACTTTGTTGGATATGATGTAATATATATGTGGTATTATGGATTTATCGAGCCATATATGTGGTATTATGGATATTATGAAATCGTGTGTATGTATATATATATTTATATGTGCCAACAATGTCTGGAACAAAAAAAAAAAAAAAAAAAAAAGGTCAATTTCCGTGAGCCACACACGGAAATTGACCAAATATTTCCCCCGTGAGTGGCACCGCTCACGGGAAATTGACCAAATATTTCCGTGAAGCATACATTGACACACGGGAAAGGGAGAGGATATATCCGTGAGTCGCACCATTAAGCTCACGGGATACCCTCGAAAAACGCCGCTTTCATGCCCACAAAGCCACGTAGGCCATAACGGGTTTTACCCCTCCCCGTTGACGGTGCCAAACCAACCCCCACCCCGTTAAGTATATCCCGTGTGCTAAATGGGATCACGGAAAGGATATCCCGTGGGTATGACCTGTGTTCACGGGGAAAGGGCAATTTCCCGTCGATTTCGTTCCCGTCCACGTCTATCCCGTGATTTACCGCCGGGATAGGCTTTCCCGATGAAGCGGGCTTTCCGTGTGCGAAGACCTCACGGAAATCGGCAGGTTCGGTAGTGTCCGTGGCGTTGCAGCGGGGAGAAAAAAAATCATATTGAACTTTTATGGAAATGGACCATGGTAATGATATAGTTTCTATTTATAATTTATCGTTTCTATAAAACTTGAAATCTACACTTTATTTTATGATGACTAAGCAGTAGCATTAATATAACTAAGCAGTAGCATTAATATGGCAATGTCCTATTAAACATGTATCAAATTAAAATACAACCTTACATGATTTTTTCTCTTGTCCCAAAACACAAAATAGACGTAAGTATGGGTGTGTTTAGCACCCAACTTTCTCTCCAAATTCTACTATGCAAAAAGAAGATTCCCCATCACATCAAAATGCCGGCACATGTATCGAGTACAAAATATAGATAAAAAAATAAACTAATTACACAGTTTAGATGTACATTGCGAGATGATTCTTTTGAGCCTAGTTACGCCATAGTAGGATAATATTTACCACTAACAAAGCGAAGCGTGCTACGATTAATACGATGTGACACGTGTCCAAAATTTTGCACCAAATTTTGGGTGTTAAACACACCCTATATCATAATAATTTTAATTTTCATAATATCTAGTGTTGGTAAATTTCTTTGAGGACTCAAAAAATATGAGCTTTCTAAAAATATATGTAAATTATAGCCAGTAAAAAGTTAGTTGCCGACTTGTCAAGGATTAGTTTGTGAGCTGATGATGATAACGAAAGACCTCTCTTGATTTTCACATGACAGTCTTCCTTGATGGTTTTTGAGATACATGTCTTTGAACTAGATTAGACAATAAACCATAAACAACAATCTTATTAAATATTTTGTTCATGGACTACTGATTGATTTATATTTTAATGAAAACAAATTTTTGGTTCTAATCAAAACTACATCGACAACTTAGAGGCAAGTATTCTTTAGAAAAAAAAATAAATATTGATCTTATTTATTATTTATTATCTATTTTTGACAAGTTTATTATCTATATATGTTTATGAGAAACCATATGCACAGAGGAACGTGTGGGAAAATTGGGAGAAAAAAAAAAAAAAAAAAAAAAAATTGGGATAGAAAAAAAGCAGGAGATAAGTTTCACAAACAGAAAACCAAACGGGAAGAGAACACATAAAGCATCGGGACATATGGAACACAGCCAGGAAAAAGTGATAAAAAAACAGACGAAATCCTTTTCTCACTCTCTCTCTCTTCTACCAAGTCTTTACAAAAGAATGAACCGAAGTCTCCCGCCGACCACCTCTTATGCGGGCCGACCCAAGGCCCGCCCGCCCAAAGCCCGCGCTCGGCCACCCAGCAACCGTCCGTCGTCGTGCCGCCGTCCGTCGTCGTCACCGCGTCCGTCGTCGTCGCCGCCACCTCGCCGTCGCTTTAGGGTGGAGCGCGCCCCGCCTCCGGCGACCTCCCCCTCCTTTCCTCCCCGGCCATAGGCGCCGGCCGGCGGCCGCCGCTGGCCGTCGACACGGCGGCGGCAGGCGGCTTTCGGCGGCCCGGTGAGCTCGGCGGCGGGGGCGCCGCCGAGCTCGGGGCGGGGAGAGACCCATCCGGTTGGGTACGGGTCGGGCGGCGGGGGAGCTGGAGAAGATGGCGACCGAGCTGGAGAAGATGGTGGCTGGACGCTGGAAGACGACGTCACCGGCGGGAGCGGGTTAGGGTTTGCGTAAAATAAGAGGGGGAGGGAGGAGGCGGACGCCGCCGGCGCCCTAGGGCTCGCCGGCCGAGCCCTAGGGCGCCGGCGGCGGGGCGGAGAGGCGGTGGCAGCGGGCGCGGCCCGACGCGAGGAAGACGATGGCGTCGCTGGCTTCCTTCTGGGCTGGGCCGCGCGCCGGGTCGGCGGGCGCATGTCGCGCCGACCAGCGGCAGCTAATGCCCCCCCGGCTTTCACGCTCCTCTCCTCACTTTTTCGCTCGGCCACGCGCCATCGCCGGTCTCACCGGATTCGGCCTGTGCAAAAAGGCAGCAGGAGCAAGGTAGCGTTGGGCGGGCCGGGCCTGTTGGGCAGGTCGTAGACATGGGAATTTCCTTGTTTAAGCTGGATTAATTAAAATCTTGGTTGAATGAAAACGTAACTAAGTCAAATTCTTAGCTGGTAGACAGAAAAAAAGTATATATATACTATGCAATCGGCAGTTCCTCTGTCAAGCACCAAACACAGCAGGTACGGTGACCAGCCGGCGAGTTGAATTAACCCAACAGGAACAAGCAAACTGACAGGCAGATCGTCGAATACAAACCCACAAAAGGCAAATCGATCTAACAGACACAGATCTGACTGACACTTCATTTTTTAGATGACGCCGAGGTGCATGACACTTCATTATTTTAGATGCAAAATAATATCTACATACATAGGAATGCTTTTACCTTACTACTATGGCATTTCCAGTCTACTTACACGTACACCAACTTGTATGAATGATGACATAGGAATTCTTTTACCCTACTACTATGGCATTTCCAGACTACTTACTGTCATGACCCAAAAAGAGATCGCGGAATAGGGCACAACAAGGGGGACCGCCGCCGCCTAGGGCCCAAGGCCGGGCGTAGCGCCTCTCGCCAGCCGCCGTCGCCGGGCTGCCAGAAATAAGCGCACGTCGGTTGCTTCGCAATCAAGTAAGGAATAAAGATAGGGATAAAATAGGGATTAAATAGGTTGCTTGTAAGAGAGCTATTCCAATCTATAAGGAAACCTCCTAGAGATTGCTTAGCGTGCAAATCTTCCTCGGACTATAAATACAAGGAAGCTGTAATCATTCGGGGTTAATCAGAAAAATTAAAGGGGTAACACCCAAAACTCTCCAGCTCTCTAGCTCTCAATCTCTCTCCTTCCACCCGCGCCGCGTCGTCGTCGGCCGCCGCCGCCCGCAGCCTGGCACGCCTCCCCTCGCGCGCCGCCCGGCGCGCCGCCCTCCAGCGCCAGCGCGCCGCCCCACGCCGCCGCATCTTCCTCTTCTTCTTTCTCCCTACTACTCCCCAAACAGCCTCAACCACCGTCTACACCATCACCGCCGCCGTCAAGATTGTCGACGATCGTGTCAGTGTCAATTCGGCCCAATCTAGCCGAATCGGCGGTGGTATCCGAGACCGGGGCGATTCCCACCACCGGCGGCTTCCGACCACCAACGCCAAGATCAGATGGACAGCCACATGATCACCGAGCTCCGATGGAGGTTTTGCGAGTTTTGTGATCTCGTGAGGAAATTCCAGGCCACCTTCACCGCCCTCCCGAGAAGTTGGATGAACAGCCTGCCCCGACGACGTACAACGGCGACCCGGTGGCCACGACGGCGGCAACACCGCAAGACACGGCCTAGCGCGTCCGGCGTGCGGCGCCCAACGTCACCTCGGCCACCACCGACGACGTCCCGCCATGGGCGCCGCCGGCGGTGGCGGCGCTCCTACGGCGCCGCCACGTCACCCCCCTCCAAGATCATCGACGCTGCAAGCAACGAGCACGCCTACCCCAAGGATGCCCCCACTATTGCTATCCAGATCAGATCAGAACCGGAGGCTACCACCGACGTCCACCAGCTGTTCGACGAAAAGCCTACCCAATTAGGCCAACGTCTCACGGCTACTACAATGGCACAGATAAGTTTCCCGATCACTACCAACATCATCCGTGACATTGGGAACATCTGGAGTGCCAACAAGGACGACTCAACAACGTCACCTGACGTCAGCACCAACGTCGCCAATCTCAACCCCAACGTCCACGACATCCTGGACAACAATGGTGACATGAACAACAACGCCAACAACTTCGCCGACCAGGACATAACACGCTCCCACAGTCACCGGGCAAGTCCATCCCATTCAACAAGGAGCTTCTACGTATCTCTATCACCCATGCTCCAACGATGTCGCTCGACGTCTTCGACCGGCATCATCAACGAGAACAACGACACTCCCCCGGCGGCCAACGACATCCCGACATCGACAACAACAACAAGGACGCTACCATGGGCACCATGAACGACAACGACGTCCGAAAGGATGCCAACGCCAATGGCGTTCCCCCGATGTCGACTCACGTCTTCACCATGCCTACCATCGACAACAACTACAAGGGCATCAACCACGATGACATCCTCGCGGCCAACCTCGACATTGGCAACCACGGCGTTCCACACATGGGCGCCCACGGCCCGATGAGAACACCGGCGCCCCAGGGCGCCGCCAAGGAGACGGTCGTTCACCCGCCGGCCGCCGCTGACGATCTACTACACCTGCTGGACATTCGGCCGACATCGACAATGGTGGAGAACACCATCAATCAAGCTGCAGCTCCGGCAAAGGCGACATCATCGGCACCACGCGCGTAACATCAGGTACACAGTTGCCAAACTGACGACAACGGCACTCCTCTTTCTTTGGCTCCTCCGCATCACAAAGGCGCCCGCGGGAGAACGGAGACAACATACCATGGTGCCCCACTCTCGGTTTTGGGGCGTCCTTCAACGGCGACACCAACAACAATCGCGACGTCGACTACCGCGACTTTGGCGGGGACGACTTGAGCCATACCAGTTGGCTCCCTTGTTCCTCAACGACATCACGTCAAGACGACTACGCCAACAGGTCGTGGGCTGCAATACACCAAGAGGCACCCTACACAGAGAAAACGGCGATCCACCTCGCCCAAGACTTCGTAGCTTCCATCTTCAGCAAGCCTCGACTTGTGAGCTTCACCGACGATGACAAGAGGTACATACCACCCACATCAACCTCCTACCTCGACGGCTTCATCACTACCTCACCGGAGGCTCCCATCATTCATCAAATGGCAACACAAATTGGCAACAACCTACTTCGCATCGCTGGAACCATCAAGCTCCAACCAGGAGCAACAGCTTGGACGCCAGCAATGGAGATCATCTTCCTCGACAAACATCGCTACTACGTCACGGCCTTATTAAAGGTACTACAGGTGTTCGCGGCCCGGCCAAAGGTCGGCGTCTCCATCTTCGCCCGGCACATCAACAACGACAACGGTCGAGAACGGCAGTGAGGACGCTACTGCCGGTAAAAGGGGAGAAATGTCATGACCCAAAAAGAGATCGCCGGAATAGGGCCCAACAAGGGGAAACCGCCGCCGCCTAGGGCCCAAGGCCCTAGCAGCGCATGCCTCCCGGCCGCCGTAAACGCGCCACGTCGGTTGCTTTGCAATTAAGTAAGGAATATTTAAGGAATAAAGATAGGGATAAAATAGGGAATAAATAGGTTTCTTGTAAGAGAGGTATTCCAATCTATAAGGAAACCTCCTAGAGACTTGCTTAAGCGTGCAAGTCTTCCTTGGACTATAAATACAAGGGAGCTATAATCATTTGGGGTTAATCAGAAAAATTAAAGGGGTAACACCCAAAAAACTCTCCAGCTCTCTAGCTCTCAATCTCTATCCTTCCACCAGCGCGTGCACCGTCGGCCGCCCGCCCGACGCCGCCTGGCCGCTTCCTCGCGGCGCCGCCGACACGCCGCTGGCCGCTTCCTCGCGCGCCGCGCTGCCAGCCCGCCGGCAAGACAGCGCTGCCGCCGCCGCCGCCGACGCGCCGCCCACGCCGCCGCTTCTTCCTCTTCTTCCTCCCTACTACTCCCAAACAGCCCCCAACCACCGTCTACACCATCACCGCCGCCCGTCAAGATCGTCGACAATCAGTAATCAGGTGTCAATTCCGGCCCAATCTAGCCGGAATCGACACTTTACACTTACACCAACTTGTATGAATGATCGGCGAGTTTACACCGACAGATAATTCATTGGTACAAAGGCTTCTACCCTACTCCAACATATATATCTATAGTCGAAAAAGACAGGCAATATATGGCGCCGTACGCAGAATTTTGACCATCTTGTGCCTATCTAAATTATTCAGGTTGGTATAAGTGAGACCAGCTCATGTGTGAAAATAAAAACTATATTCCCCAAGTGTATGAAAAGTCAAACAAAACAAAACAAAAACCCTCATTGGATGCCGCCGTAAAGAACTCTAAGAAGCCAAAATGTGAACAAAACAAGGTTCTTAAAGGTTGTTTTAAGTTAATGTGTATGCACTGAATTTCCCTTTATCCACACATCTAATGTGAAAGCAAGGAAACAAAAAAGAATGTAAAAAAGAGCTAGACGCAATTTTTATTTTTCATGCTGAGTAAGTGATACTATTGGTATCTACGTAAGTGTTGGTTATAAATCGATAGAAATATCCATATCATCACTGTGTGCCACAACAAGTTATTTCTGTGGAATATCCTTGACTCTTTTACAGTTCCAGAGGGATAACTAGTGCAAATGAGTTAAAATTGGTAGTAAATAAAACTAATAACTAATTCACATAAGAGTGTTAGCTTGTACTGGTTTTCTCCAATATCTTGACGATGAGGAAAACTGGAGTTTTAATACATCAGAGTGTGAGATTGTACTGGTTTTCTCCAAGGTTTTCTCCAATATATTTATATTGATGTTGTGCCAAACTAGAGTATAGAGAGTGTTCATAGTAGCTAGAAGTCTGTACATCAAAATGATTTCCCTGCAGGGCTAATGTTTTGATAGACACACATATTTATAGAGAGAAAAGGGAGACAGAGCCATGCCATCAACATCATATCATTCTCCACTAATTTGTTTTGTCATGCATTTTTGTTTTTGTCATGCATTTTTGGTCTAGAATTCGGTTGATCTTGATATTCGTGTGAATGATCAGTGAGAAATTAATTACAAAACTGCAGAACATATCAAGCATCGATCCTAGTATTCGTGTGAATGATCAGTGAGAAATTAATTACAAAACTGCAGAACCTATATAAGAAAAGATTATTTGGGGAATAGTTAGGCCTGATTGTAATAATTAGTGTCAAAATAGATACTAGGATAGAGAAGCCAGCTAATGACTTTTTTCAGATATGGTCTTATGATGAAGATCAGCTTCACAATCTTTCTGTTTATTATATGGTAAACCGTAGGCCGGCCAGAGAATAGTGTGAAACTCTCATTCACCATGATACAAATCCAGGCCGAGCATGTGTTTAAACACATGTTTAGCGCCTCTTTTTACCTTTACAGACCAAGATAAAACCTTAATTTGGCCATCTCGTGGCACCCATGACCTAAGTCCAGCAAGCCTTCTCAAGTTTCAGCTAGTCCAACAAGAGGCCAAACGCAGAAACCGCGCCCAAAAACGCCTACCTTGCTTTGTTTGCTGTCTAGGCTTTCACGCTCCTCTCCTCACTTTTCGCTCGGTCACGCGCCATCGCCGGTCTCACCGGATTTGGCCTGTGCAAAAGGCAGCAGGAGCAAGGTAGCATTGGGCCGGGCCGGGCCTGTTGGGCAGGTCGGAGACATGGGAATTTCCATGTTTAAACTGGATTAATTAAAATCTTGGTTGAATGAAAACGTAACTAAGTCAAATTCTTAGCTGGTAGACAGAAAAAAAAAAAGGTGAACCAGAAACTTTTTTGCTTTATTATTAGGTATATATAAATCATTAATTAGTAGGTATAGTTTATTAATTACTGCTCGCCACCTATCATTTTTTTCAACACCTACTTACAAACAAAGACCTAAAAACACGAGCACACGAACTATGAGTGCACTCACGCATACCCTATCCTATGAGCTCCTCCAGTAGGAACAAACCGTCTTTTTTCTGAAATATATAATTATTTTGAATCTAAAATATGCAAAAAAATAATTATATATATACTATGCAATCGGCAGTTCCTCTGTCAAGCACCAAACACAGCAGGTACGGTGACCAGCCGGCGAGTTGAATTAACCCAATAGGAATGCTTTTACCCTACTACTATGGCATTTCCAGTCTACTTACACTTACACCAAACACTACTATGGCAACTTGAATTAACCCAATAGGAATTTTGACCATCTTGTGCCTATCTAAATTATTCAGGTTGGTATAAGTGAGACCAGCTCATGTGTGAAAATAAAAACTATATTCCCCAAGAATATGAAAAGTCAAGCAAAACAAACAAAAAACCCTCATTGGATGCCGCCGTAGAGAACTCTAAGAAGCCAAAATGTGAACAAAACAAGGTTCTTAAAGGTCGTTTTAAGTTAATGTGTATGCACTGAATTTCCCTTTATCCACACATCTAATGTGAAAGCAAGGAAACAAAAAGAATGTAAAGAGCTAGACGCAATTCTTTATTTTTCATGCTGAGTAAGTGATACTATTGGTATCCACAAAAGTGCTGGTTATAAATCGATAGAAATATCCATATCATCACTGTGTGCCACAACAAGTTATTTCTGTGGAATATCCTTGACTCTTTTACAGTTCCAGAGGGATAACTAGTGCAAATGAGTTAGAATTGGTAGTAAATAAAACTAATAACTAATTCACATCAGAGTGTTAGCTTGTACTGGTTTTCTCCAATATCTTGACGATGAGGAAAACTGGAGTTTTAATACATGAGAGTGTGAGATTGTACTGCTTTTCTCTAAGGTTTTCTCCAATATGTTGATGTTGTGCCAAACTAGAGTATAAAGAGTGTTCATAGTAGCTATAAGTCTGTACATCAAAATGATTTCCCTGCTGGACTAATGTTTTGATAGACACACATATTTATAGAGAGAAAAGGGAGACAGAGCCATGCCATCTGCATCACATCATTCTCCAGTAATTTGTTTTGTCATGCATTTTTGGTCTAGAATTCGGTTGATCTTGATATTCGTGTGAATGATCAGTAATAAGAAATTAATTACAAAACTGCAAAACATATCCAAGCATCCTAGTATACCAAAGCAATAAAACATCTAAGAAAAGATTATTTGGGGAATAGTTAGGCCCGATTGTAATAATTAGTCTCAAAATAGATACTTTCACAATCTTTCTGTTTATATGGTAAAGGTACGGTAGGGCGGCCAGAGAATAGTGTGAAACTGAGATGGCAGGATACAAATCCAGGCCGAACATGTGTTTAACGCCTCTTTTACTTTTACAGACCAAGATAAAACCTTAATTTGGCCATCTCGTGGCACCCATGACCAAGTCCAGCAAGCCTTCTCAAGTTTCAGCTAGTCTAACAAGAGGCCAAACGCAGAAACCGCGCCCAAAAACGCCTACCTTGCTTTGTTTGCTGGCTAGGCTAGGCTGGATCTTCCATGCATGGACACAAGACCCTCTAATCCCCCAATAACCTGAAAATGAAACAAATACGAAAAAAAATCGTTGCATCTCGTTTAGAACTCAGACAGAGCAAAATCCGTTAGAATGTTCTTGAGTTGATGAATTACCAGATTGCTACTCATATGCGAACATCTACCGATTAATCAGAAAGAATGGTCGAGATGGATTTGCAGATTGGTTCCTGAATTAATCCTGATCGATCTCCTGCAACTGGAACAGGTAAAGATTTATTTTGGCTTCATTTCCAAACCTTTTGGAACGCAGAATTGTCAGTGTAATTTGTCGAAAATATGCATGCGCAGCCGATTTCTGAACGCACTTTCAGAGTGTTCTAAACCCGCGAGGAGAGGCGATGACGTCGAACGCCGGCGACACGCTGTCGCGGCGGCACAACAGCGATGAGTCTGTCTCCCCGAGGTGCGTCCTCGACGACGACGACTACACGATGGCCTGCAGCAACGCCGGCGCCTGCACCCACCACCGCCACCATTATGGGCACCAGCAGCAGCACGCCAGCAACGACGGCAATGGCAACGACGAGCACGTTGTTTCCAGCCACTGTCAAGGCGGCGACGTACACCGACCCGGCCGCGCTGCTGAAGGCAGCCACGGCGTCCGGTGAACAGCGCGACGGGCCGGCGGCGCCACCGTGGAAGGCCGTGGCCGAGGCGTGGCGCTCAAGGCCAAGCGCCAGCTCTCCGGGCGCATCCCGTCGATGGGTCCGTCCATGTCAATGTCGTGGTCGTCGACGCTCCGGCGCCTAAGCATCCGGCGGCCGGACAACGTGGCGCCGGAGGTGGACGAGTTCTGCGTGCTCAAGCCGACGCTGCGCACCTTCTCCCTGGGCGAGCTGAAGAAGGCGACCCGCAACTTCAGCAAGGAGAACATGGTGGGCAGGGGAGGGTTCGCCAAGGTGTACCGGGGCAGCCTCCCCGGCGGCGAGCTGGTGGCGGTGAAGAAGCTGACGGCGGAGCAGGGGGAAGAGCGTATGGAGGGCTTCCTGTCGGAGCTGGGCCACGTGGTGAACGTGAGCCACCCAAACATCGCCAGGCTCGTCGGCGTGGGCGTCGACGGCGGCGAGCACCTCGTGTTCCCCTTCTCCCGCCTCGGCTGCCTCTCCTCGATGCTCCACGGCAGCGGCGGCGTCGAGCCCATGCCGTGGGAGGCGAGGTACACGGTGGCCGTGGGCACGGCGCGCGGGCTAGAGTACTTGCACGAGAGGTGCGCAAGGAGGATCGTGCACAGGGACATCAAGCCCGCCAACATCCTCCTCATGGACAACTATGAACCCCTGGTATGTAGGTGTACGCGTTATTAGTTGTTTAAATGTTATTGGGGCACTCGCATCCATGGTTTTAGAATACTTAATCCAACAAACAATACCATTACACACCGTAGTTTTTTTCCAACAAATAATTCGGAAATTTTCTAACTTTTATCATGTTTATATAGAAAAAAAAAAATATAATGCATGGAGGTGGGGATGGGATGAGTGGTGACGTCACTAGTTGTCGTTGCACTGCACGACACACAAATAGTAAATGCAATATATCTAGAAGCCAAATGTCTTACAATTTAAAAAGAGAGTAGAAATAAGGAGGCACACATACTAAAAGCTAAAATGTCTTATAATTGAGATGAGGAGGAGGTCAAGCAGAAGATGAGTGCAAGCACCCATATCAATTAAAGGACCTGAACTCCTAGAATAAATCTAGAAAAATGCGAGCACACATATCAACTAAAGGACTTAAACTTGGATGGACAATTACCATGCCACAAGAAACTCAACTGGCTAAGCTATGCTCCGTTGGTGTGGAAGCTTGGTAAGGGTATAGGTGAAGGTGAACCATTGGAACCACCTATTCATCTAGCCTCAACTCTCTCTCTCTCTCTCTACACTTTGTCAGTGATCCTGGTGGGCTTGATCTACCTTGGGACACAAGGTATAGATGCATGGGCCATGGTTGGGCGTGGTAGCTAGAGATGGCGGCGTCGAACTAATGTTAAGGGCCGGGCAAAGGACGTACTACCACGTACATTTGTGACGTATGTGGAATTATATATGTATATGGTGAGCGAACTCGATCAAATTCTCTTCTAGTCGACATGCATGCTAAGGTGTGCAGAGCGATGAGCACGGAGCTTTGGTGTTTCTCACAATATAGGTACCACATGCATGCATGGTTGTTCTTCCTTTATAGCAGTAGTACTGTGTTAGTTACCAATCATTGGACCAATCACTATTTCTTGCATTGGCGTGAAGAGCAATTCAAGATCCACAGGTTGGTTCCTAAGTGTTCTAGATGCATCCACATGCACATGTACTACATTCATGGCACGACACACTCGTATAGGAAGTAGAAGACGACAAGGTGGTTTGGTTTGCAATGCAATGGTATTGGTCCCTGGCTCTTGCTATACATAAGCCGAGGAGACGAGGACTACGTGCATCAGTGCATCCAACGTAACCTCAATTATGAAAAAACAACGGACGGCCATTGATGTGTGGTTGTCGATCATCGATCATGAACCAGATCTGCGACTTCGGGCTGGCACGGTGGCTGCCGGCGAAGCTGACGCACCTGCAGGTGACCGTCTTCGAGGGCACCTTCGGGTACCTTCCGCCGGAGTACACGACGCACGGCGTGTTCAGCGAGAAGACGGACGTGTTCGCCCTCGGCGTCGTGCTGCTCGAGCTCATCACCGGCCGCCGCGCCATCGACGCCGCCAAGCTCAGCCTCGTCGCATGGGTATGCCTGTCGATTGTGTCCAGCTAGTGGTGATTGTGTCGATCACTCACCACTCCTCATGGCTATTATATATGTATGTGCAGGCGAGGCAGTACCTCGACGTGGAGGACGGCGAGGAAGACGGCGACGGCTGCGGCGGCGAGGAGACCCTGAAGATGGCGGACCCTGCGCTGGGTGGGCGGTACGACGCGGAGCAGGTCCGGAACATGGCGTGGGCGGCCAAACTCTGCGTGCAGACCTCTCCACACCACCGCCCGCAGATGAGCGAGGTTGTACAGATACTAGTAGGAGACGGGGAGCATCCACGTGGCAGCCGGAGGCGCCGTGGTGGGGGCCACCTGCAGCCCGATGAGCACCAGGAAATGAACGGCTACGATGAGGATCTGAGCCGCCATAAGGCGCTGGCCTTCGCTGTCGACTTGGAGTCGCCTCGGACCTACACCGACTCGCCACGAACGTACACCGACTCGCCACGAACATACACCCAACACGTCGTCTCTTCTCTTGAAGTCTAGGCACCGCATGCACCTGGCACACAGCTTTTGTCGTGCTTGTCATGTATATTTTGTTTTTTGTATAAAGAGAAATATATGTTAGATTGCACATTGTGTATGATTGAAGTCTAGGCACCCACCCGTGTTCACCGGCTTATTTGGTCTTGTTTCCGTTCATTCTTTCACAAACACCATTCAATCAGCCGGCTTATCAACCAGTCAAATAGAGTTTAAACTACTTCTTACAGATATACCTCTGGCACGAGGCATTGATCGAACATCCTAGTGCACATGCATGTCTTGATCGAATTGTATCGTTTCCTTACTGTCTGTTTGGTTGGAGGTATGGAGCCAACCCGATTGGAGCCAACCCACTTTTGGTCTGCTTGCATGAAGAGTGGAGGGACTGGAGCCTACCCAGGAGAGAATATTCGGCTAAGATGCGGGTTCGCTCCGTCCCGTCCGGTTCAACTGGCTTATTTCGTATTGTTTCGATTCGTTCTTTAACAAACACTATTCAATCAGCCGGCTTATCAACCAGTCGAATGGAGTTAAAATTACTTCTTACAGATATACCTCTGGCACGAGGCATTGAACATCCTAGCGCACATGCATGCCCTGTGGTTCCCTTTATTGAATGCCTTCATAACTCGATGACCTTAAAGCTATAAGTAGATGGCAAAATTATTAGCCACGGTTGTGCCTAGCTTCATGACAATCATTGTATTAGAGAGTGATGAACCTTCTTTTGCCAGAGCATGTACAGTAGTATCAATAAACACAACAGTTAAATCATGTGCTGGATTAATTATTATGGCCAAGAATTACCTAGTAAGATTACTTCACTTGAATCCCATCTTATTGCATTATTAAACCAAAAGTCTGGTTTTGCCACCACATTGCATTGATGGTGTCTCACTTAAGTATAGTATATATGGTTGTTTAATGCCAGCCCTGACAAACTTACTGTCATGCATCCCCATTCCAAAAAGAACAAACAAAAAAGAAGATACTGTTGTTGCTTTTCACTTGGTTTAAAGCAGCTGGTAAACATGATCAGCACATGGCGGTGGTCTCCTGTTTAAGACGTACTACACACTTTATGATCATCGTACTCGGGGTAATGAAGACCGTGTTGTCGTCTCAATGTATCCCAAACACGGCAATCAAATCCATGCCCTACCTGATTAATTATTGCAACAATATGTTGTTGTTACAGCACCTCAATCTCCACGTCAGTACATGCATGTGCATCATCAAATTGAACCAAACAACAACACATACAGCAGCAGTTTTTTTTTTTTTTCGGATGATGCAGGCATGAAAAGTGAAAACTCGCTGTCCACAACGAAACGAAACCATTTTTTAGATAAAGGAAAATATATTCCGCTTCAGTCATCCGAGGATGCATCAGACCAACAAAATTACAAGCTGGAAAACAGTGTTACAGTGTAAGACCAAAGTCATCCGAAAACACTGGTGCACTTTTAAAAATAAAACAACTAAAATTCAACCACCATTGGAGACTCCGGATCCTGTAACCCAGCAACAGCATAAAGCCCCATAGGCGCAGGTGCGATGAGCCGCCACCTTGATGCCGGCGCCGGCCGACATCCAAGGGATGTTCTACCAAACCGACGCGTCTCCAACGAGAAGATGCCATCCAAAGACGCCATCAAAACCATGGCTGATGCTTGCTACACCGCAGCTATGTAACTAACGTGAAATTACTAGGACACAAACACATTAAGTAGTATATATAGCATCAAAGTAACCACTAAAACGTCGATGGTGTTTCACTCTCACCTCACTAAGCACCTAGCTTAGTAGAATGTCATAAGGAGGCCTGCTTCTGGTAGGTAGGTGGCCGGCAATGGAAGATGAGCAAGCAGGAAGGAGAGTATGTAATTAAGTAGGTGACTGAGACGGCAGTAGTAGTGGCATGAATGCGGAGATTTGGTTCGGTTGTGTTTGGTTGGCACCACTGCTCACACATTAACTAACTCATCAACAATGGCCGGCCAGCGTGGCTCCATTGATCGATGGCCCTCGTCTTCTTCCTCTCCCCTGCCTGTATGCAGTGTCTGTCTGTGTGCGTGCGTGTGTTCACGGTCCTCACAGCCAGCGAGGTTTCAGTTTCAGAGAATAGCTCTCCATTAACGTGCTGTGCTGTCAGTGTGCCCGCCTAGAATAGCAGTGCTATACTAGCACAAACATGGAGGCCGATCTGGCTCAACCTCCCTCCCCATGAATGGCCAAAGGCAGTGATAAAAAGTGTATGTATGTACCTGCAATATGTAACACGCAGGGAACAGAGACTAATGACACAGTCGGCCATACAGTTTCAGTTTCAGAGAACCACCATATAGGGGATTCGGAGCAAACAAGTACTCGTAGGCTGTAGATGTTGAGTTGCAGAGATGAGAGAGCTCACTATCAATGGTATACTCCATTAAGGTGCTGTCAGTGTGCTCGATCGCACCTTGTAACCTACTGTACGTACCTCCCATGAGAGAGTAGTGCTATACCAGCACAAACATGGAGGCCAATATATAGATCAGGCACTAGTGTCGCCCCTTCCCTTGCATGGCCAAATGCAGTAAGAACAACTGTCTGTACCTGCAATATGTAACACGCAGGGAACAATGCGCGTACATGGCTTTATAGATGGAGGCAGTCTACGTACTAGTGCTCTAGTAGTAGTAGCCAATCCACGTGTTCGATGGATGAGACGGTTGTCCAAACGAGAGAATCGATTACGGGTTGTTTGGTTCGCGTACTAGTAGAGTCGTATCTGGGAGCCAGGCTCACATGGGACAGGCCGAGCTCATGCAACCCTGCCACGTTTGGTTGGCTGTAGCGACTGAGCCTGGCTGAGAAGAGATGTTGTTTCACTACTACAGAATTGATTTTGCGAGCCACTTGGAAAAGATTTTCCGTGGCGGGCATTTAGAAAACCGCCACGGAAAATGGCTTGATTTACCGTGGTGGTTTTTCTTTAATTAACTGTGGTGGTTTTAAAAACCGCCATGGTAAATATATTTTCCGTGGCGGTTTTTATAAATGACCCGTCACGGTTAAAAACCACCGGCCCAAAAGCCTAATTGGCCCGTTAAGACATTCACACGTATATATGCAACACGAAACCCTAACTCTGGATCACTCTCTCACCCGGCCTCCACTCCCTCCCGTCCCGACCCTCTCCTCCCTTCCTTCCTCTTCGATCCACGAGCCCGAGCCCGACCCTCTCCTCCCTTCCTTCCACCCGCCCGATGCCTCTCCCCTCCCTTCTCCCGCCCGGCGCTTCACCGGATCCGGCGCTCCGGCGCGCCGGGCGCCCGGCCAGCGGATCCGGCCTCCCCCACGAGCACACGGCGGCTCCGGCGTGGAGGCGGGCGGCGACCGGGCGTGGAGGCAGCCCGGCGTGGATCCGCGCATCCCTCGACACGGGCGGCTCCGGCGATAATCGGGCGTGGAGATGGAGATGGCGCGCGGATCCGGCGCCCCCTCGAGCCTGGCGCGTCGACCTCGTCGTCGGCTCCTCCGCCGTGTTTCGTCGACCGCCGCTGGGGGCTGGATCCGCCGCCCGTGGTGGCTGGATCCGCCATGGTGGCGCGGGGATCCGGCTTCCCGAACCCTAGCTCGATCGGGCGGCGCCTCACCGGATCGGCGGCGGCGCTGGCACCACGGCGGCGAGGCGGATGGGCTCGCTGGACGGGCCTAGATGGGCTCCCCGTGGCGGGCTCGTGGGTTTTTTTTTTTTTTTTTTATTCCATTAACGGTGGCGGACAAATTGACCGCCACGGAAGTTCGTTCATTTTCCGTGACCCTTCGTAAAAGGTGGCGGGCACAAAACCGCCACGGAAAATGGATTTTGACCATCACAGAAGTTCTTTTATGTAGTAGTGTTTGGTTGTATGTATGCGAATATAGGTTGCATGAGAGAAAAAACATTATAAGTTTATGATTATGATTTTTATTTTGTGAAAATACACTTCTAAAGTATTTACTTTGTCTAACAATATATTAATCATCTTTAAAACATCTTAATATTGCTTAATATTCACTAATCTTTTACTAATACCATCATTAGAAGGTAAGCATGTGCATCCAGCCAGCCAGGCCGGGCAGGAACGGCCGATTCGCTCGTTCCAACAGAGAGTGGCGTAGAGCCCGGCCCGAGCTCATTTTTGCATTGCAATGGCCAGGTCCGTTTGATACGCCAACCAAACAACTCGGTGAACTCGCATGCGGAGGGCCCGGCCGAGACCTGCTGTAGGCAACCAAACGCGTAGTAGCTCCCCTACTGCAGCTACTATCTTAGTCAAAGTTGAAAGTATATGGCACTGTTTACTCCCTCCGAGATTTTTCATATCATATTAGTTTTATCCTAATAAGTCAAACACTTCCCATTCTTTTTAAAAAAAAAATTGGGAGCATTAGATTTATGATTTAGGATTCACTATGATAAATAGTAATATGGACTCCCTCGCCCCAAAATAGTTGTCACTCTCACCTCCCGAGAAGTCAACTTTTTTACTTGAACCAATTATAGATTAAAGGATATTAATTTTTTTCCCATGTAACCTTTGTTGAACAAATATACCAAAATTAACTAAAGTTCAATTATCCACATATACTGTTTTTTAGATTTTTAGTATCAATTTGAATACCGTAAAATTTGTGGAATATATAAAAGGTTTTTAAACTACAATAACAATTTATATAGTACTTAACAAAACTTAGCGTGTTGTATGTCATGTCATTATCATCTTTGTTATTATTCACTCTACCAGGCTACAAAATGTCAAGATTTTTTACCGCTAGGTTCTTCTTTCTACAGATCCGCCTATGCCATATTTGGGAAACGAGATTTACATTCATTTTGAGAAGAGCGAGTATCTGAGCTTTGGCAAGAGTCCAAGGGTGTAAATTCTACTTTACCCTTATCACTGAGGTACTGAGGTTATACAAACATGTTAACCAATTTTATATATTTACAATTAGAGCAAACTCTACTGGTATGGGACTTGATGACCTGGCTACCTTCTCTGGTCCAGCCGGCGCCCATGATGAAATCCCCGTAGCCCCGGAAAGGTGCATTGCATGCAACGCCAACGACGGGACATTTGGATAAAGATGGCGGTCATGCCTACTATAGTAGCCTGGTAGACCAACTTTTTGTCCCCTGCCGACCACCATGTCATGCACCATTGCTCATGCGTTGCTAGTGACAGCATATATATATATAACCCATGATTAGGGCCAAAACAAATCACAAGATGACAATGGCAACACCAAGATGCTGCTGCTGCTGCTGAAAGCAAAAGCATGCTCCTCTCGTCTCCCCATGACGGACACCACACCAGCGGAATATCATCAGGCCTGGCGCGTCGAGATTCGTGCTCGCGACCACAGCCGCGACCCCACACGACAGCCACGGCGAGGGTACTGAACACAAAACTGCCTGCCTATTGCTGCAGCAGCGAGCGTCTTTGTTCTGTTCTGGGCCCATCTGGCGACTCTGGCACGCGGGGACCCCAGCCACAGCGTAGTGTACTCGCTCCGTCTCAAAATAATTCGTCATGTTGATTTCACAAGGCATCATGTTTGACCATTTCGTCTTATTCAAATTATTTATACAATTTAGGAAATAAAATAAATTATTATTAAAGTATCTCTAATAATAAACTAAGTCACATCAAAATGGATGACGTTTATATAAAAAATTTGAATAAGACGAAATGGCCAAAGCGTACATCTTAAAGTTAACATGATGGATTATTTCGGAGACGGAGGGGCAGTAGCTGTAGGACGTCCAGCCCAGCGTGCGTGCGTGCCTCCCTGTCACGTGGGCCACTGAAGTACGCTGCGGCGCGGGCCCGCCCGTCATTGGTGCGCCACCCAACCCACCGCTGGCCACGTCCCAAGCCTTGCTTCCACCCCAAGATAAACAGAGGCAGCACGACGCCTCCAATACTCCTCTGCAGCTCTGCTCGTCACCATGGACCCCACCTGCCAGTGACACCGGGGCCGACGTGGCTCGCACGAAACGGCCACCTGGCCAGGCTTCCCTTCTTCCTCCCCAAGCCCCGACCACGGGCCCACGCGACAGTGACAGACGCCAGTCACGCCACCACATTGACCTCCCTTCCTCCTCTGTCGTCTCCAGTCTCCACCCCGCACGTCTTCCAATGCACTGGCTCGCCAACCAATTCCTCACGCTGCCATGTGGGACCCGTGGCAACCGGGACCCACACGTCAGTGAGAGTCCCCTTCCCTCAGCGGACCCCACCCCCTCCGCCGCACGCGCTTCAAAGCACACAGCTGCTTCCCATCCCCCAAAGCTCCTCTCAGCTCCCCAAGCTTACCACTCCGCCATTGCGCCGCGCACTCGGCTCCCTCCGCCGCCGCCGCTCCCACTGCCGCTCGCCACTGCTCCTCTCACCACCACCTCCACCGTACCTAACCGAGCGAGAGGCAATGGCCTCGCCCCTCCTCCTTCCTCCATCGCTCCCGCCACTCCTCCTCCTCCTCCTCGCCGCGGCGTTGTCGCCCACGGCGACCGCCACACTTCACCCGGTGGACTACCTAGCTCTCCAATCCGTCCGCCGGTCCCTCACCGACCTCCCAGGCTCGCGCTTCTTCGCCTCCTGGGACTTCACAGGCGACCCCTGCCTCTTCTCCGGCATCTCCTGCTCCTCGTCCGGCCGCGTCACCACGCTCTCCCTCGGCGACCCGCGGGCCGGCGCGCGCCCGGCCTCTCCGGCACGTTCCCCTCCTCCGCCATCGCCTCCCTTCCCGCCCTCACCTCCCTCTCCCTGGTCCCGGGCCGCGTCACCGGCTCGCTCTCCCCGGCGGTCACCTCGCTCCCGTCCCTCCGCTTCCTCGCACTCGCCGGAAACCTCCTCTCCGGCGACATCCCGTCCGCCTTCTCCCCCACGCTCCGGACCGTGGACCTCAGTCATAACGGGTTCACGGGACGGATACCGCCGTCGCTGCTCCAGCTCAGGGACCTCCGCACGCTCGTCCTGTCACACAACGCGCTGTCCGGGGAGATATCGATCTCACGGACGGCGGCGGTGCGGTCCCCGCTGGTTCACCTCGATTTGCGCGGCAACCGTCTCTCCGGTGGGGTACCACCACTTCCCCCCACGCTCGTGTACCTCTCGTTGGCCGGGAACCGACTCTCCGGCGAAGTTGGGAGCGTGTTGCGGCGGCTTGATAGGCTCGCGTTCCTCGACCTCGGACGGAACTGGTTCTCCGGTGAGGTGCCGGGGAGGTGTTCGCGTTTGCTCGGATTGGGTACCTCCAGCTCCGCAAGAACGCGTTCTCGGGCGAGGTGCGGCCGGCGGGGAGTGTGCCGTCCGGCGCCACTGTTGATCTCAGCCATAACGCGCTGTCTGGACGCGTCCCGCCTCAGCTCGCCACGGCGGGTGCGGTGTACCTTAATGGGAACAGGTTTGGGGGAGGTGCCGAGGGAGGTGGCGGCGGCGGCGGAGGCCGGGAGGATGCGTGTGCTGTTTCTTCAGGATAACTTCCTCACGGGGATAGCGGTGGGTGGCGTGCTGCCGGCCAGTGCCGCTGTGTGCGCGCACTGGAACTGCGTCGCGCCGCCGCCGGCTGTCGTCGCCGCGTGCCCGGCTAAGGGAGGCAGGGGACGGCGCCGGCCACCGACGCAGTGCCGTGGCCGGAGGGGGTGAGTTGTCGATCTCTTGTTTCTTCAAAAGGGGTTTTGGATGGGTTTAGCTGGGTAATGGTGGATTATTGGTGATGGTGATAGTCAGTCTCATGACTCATGAGACTTCAGACCCACAAACAAAGTGATGATGATTAGTAGTAATAATTCTTGGTGTATATGTTTTTTTATTTTAAGGTTGGTTAATCTTGAGATATAGGGCTGTGATTTTGTCGGTAGGACACGTGGACAGCGGATGATGTGGATGTCAATGGTTGTGGATTACTTCTACTATATAGGAAAAGTTTGTGTAAAGGAAAAAAGTTAGAATTATGGTGCTCCATGTTCTTTGGTCTCAAACTCTGGAATCCAATGAAAACCCACAATTTCTACTCTGTCATTTGTGTTGATATTGGCACCAGTTTTGCAGAAACTTGTTTTCCCCAGCCATTATCTATTTTGCCAATTTCGACTGTCATTTGGACTCATTCACTGAATTCAGAGTCAAGATAGTATACATATTTTCTGCACCTTTCCACAAAATTCAGTTGAGCTCAGTGACCTGTATTTGTATTGAGATTGCTAGCTACTCAAATTGAACAGGTCAGTCATTTGCATCATACTTGGTTCATGCAACATTTTTCTGCAGGTAATTCATACCCGCTAATTTGACATATATTACTTTTGCTCATCTGGGAATTCAGTGGTACTCAACTTGTTTACAGGACAGAGTCCTTGGTTGAACTGAAATTCTACTCGCAAAAAAGTCTCGCAAAAAGTCTCGCAAATATGACAACTCATTCTCTTGTTTTGTTTATTTATTTGAGGGAAGAATTTTATTAATTCAAGATCATTGCATCCATGCATTTCCAATTCTCCATTGTATCTGATGCATTTCTGTTGTCAATGGTAAAAGGTAACGTATGTAAGAACTCTGTTCTGCTTTTGACGCCTAAACACTAGTACAATACAAGCTGGTATTAATATGGTTGTTCCTGAATTCTTATGTGTGGTCCAAACAAAACTACAGCCCATAACTCCCACATCAGTTATAATACAGGCATCCATTTTGCAGGAAATTGTTTGTCCCAACCATTGCCCTATATGAATTCATATCAAGTCTGCTCCACAGAATTAATAGCCTCTTAACTCACAATGCATCTGTTTTGCCAGTGTCCATTGGATTCATACACACTTTACACTACATTTCTTTATCTGCACCTTTCCACAATGTTCAGTTCTGATAAAGTGACTTGTATTTATACTGAGAGTATTTGGTACTCAAAAAAATTTAACAGGTCAGCGTTCTGCATCATAGTTGACTCATGCAAATTTGCCGCAGCAGATAGTTTTCATAGTGTGTCATACAGTAGCTGCTTATGTATTCTGTTGTGTGGCCTCGAATTCACCTGTTTACAGGACTGAGTCCTTGATTCAAATGAAGTTCTGTTCCAAAAGTGGTTATATAAGCATGACACCTCATTCTGTTGTGCAGTTCCTTCCCTGCTATCATCTTTCCAAGTCTGCATTGTATTGAATCTGATGCATTTCTGCTGTCAACGGTAAAAGCAAGTGCAAGAACTCTGTTTTTCCTTCTTTTTTTTGACATGCTCTGTTTTTCCTTTTGATGCCTTAACTCTAGTACAGTACAAGCTGTAATAATAGAGATGGTTCTTCCTGAATCTTATGTGTGGTCCAAATAAAATAAACTACAGCCCACATCTGTACTGATGCTGAGGTTATTCGATACTGTAATTCATCGCGAGAGATACTAACTAGTACATGCAATCTGTAGTTGATACGGAGCTATGCTCCAGAAACGCGTCTATTGGCAGCAATGTCATTGTCCACTGGACCCATATACTGAAAGGATACTGCATTAGCTTTTATTTATTTCGGAATGAACTTTGTACAGTGTTGAAGAGTGGGCATCATCTCCTCCCTCCTTTTTGACCCCGGCTTTTCCTTTGATCTTTCTCTCCTTCCAAGAATCCAAGCTCACTTTAGGAAGAAACCAGAAATTGACAAGTAGTCTTCCATCTCCATATCGGATTCTATGTACCAACACCTGCAATGCAAACCTCTCTGTCTTAGTTATCAGTAGTAACATCTTTTTAACCTTTTGATGCATACAAAAAGCAAGTATCAATGGGCACTATACAGTACTTACTAGAGAACAAAAGTTGCAGATTCGGTCTTAAATCTCCTGGAATCCGAGGGATTTATAGCTCCTCAGACCCGTACTGAATCATGTTGGATGTAAGCTGCAAGTACTAATCCGGCTGTCAGTGTCTCACTGAGCATCATCACCGTGGTAATTATAAACCTGCAGCAACTTTTCTCCCCAGCTCCTAATCTTGGCCTCAAATCTTTTCCCCTGTAGATTGCAAGCAGAGGAATGATGCCAGCATAGTACTACTACTACTTAAGCAAAGTAATTTTTGGATTAGACCCAAAATCTCTTGGAATCCGAGAGATGTAGTATGGCTCAGAACCGTACTGCATCATGCTGTATGTAAGCTGCAAGTAATCCGGCTGGCTGTCAGTGAGCAACTGAGCATCATCGTTGTAATTATAAACATGCAGCAACCTTTTTAACCCTCCCCTCTCTCTGCCCCCAGCTCCTCCTAATCATGACCTCAAATCTTTTTCCCCTGTTGTGTTGGCAAGCATGATGGCAGCATAGCCATAGCCGAATAGCCGAAGCAAAGCCTTTTGAGCTTTGGATGGTACTGGTAGTACTACAGTAGTATATGCACAAGACAAAATGTAGCATGGCATGAGGGGAGACATGGCTTTGTGCTTGAGAGAGTTGAGAGGAGCAAGCTATGATGACCTCCTGGTGTCCATGGCGACAGACAGACAACTCTCCAAAGTCCAAACCCATGTTGGATTCGAGATTTTAGAGGGGTGCGTGGATCAGGCAGGCTAATGAGCCTTGTTAATTGCTGAAGAATCATGGGTGGATGGATGGATGGATGGATCAGTATGCAGTCCTTGATAAAGAGCCTGTACACTCACTGGTGACTGCTACTGTGCATGCCTGCAGTGCCATGGCATGCCACTGCCACTGGTCAGTGCGTCTGCTGGTTTGCCATCAAAGCCCAGCCCAGCCCAGCCCCCATGGTGGCCTCTGAAACTCTGATGAAAGCCTCTGACTTCATAGCACCAGCACTGCATGTCTGCATGCTTTGCGTTGGCGGTACGCGAAAGAGGCAATGGGTGGGTGGATGGAGGTCGCCAGGACGACGGCTCCTGTGGCTGTGCTGGAGCTGGACGCTGGCGGTGCGCTCTTGTTGGCTGGCCTGGCTTGGGCGCTGCTTACTCTTCTGGCAAGTAGCGACCACACTGGCCTGACGGTCCCGTTGCGGAATGTGAGATAGCGAGAGGGCGACGGCCATTGGTTTCAGGGTCACGGGTTGTGCGTGAACGCGTGCTGTCGGCCGGCCCTCTGCATCTCCTCTGCTCTGCACTCCACGCTGCCGCGTGGTCGCCAACCAGCCAATTGCTTGCAAATTTAAAGCTTGACTTGCCACAGCCAGCACAATAGATGATGATGCTAGTCAACCTGTAGGCTGTATGTGCAAAGCTGCAAGCCAGATTTGGTTACCAAAGTCACTGTTTTGGCTCAGGAGTCAGGGCCCCTTGTTTGCTCTCGTGTACTCCCTCCGTCCCTAAATGTTTGTCTTGAAAACCGTGTTTCCCTCACAGACACGTTTCCCGGGCGAATGCATAAAGGGGCCGGAGGGAGTAAGTATAGGGAGTACTACATGTTAATCATGCTGGCTGCTTGTGTATGAAACATAGCAGTGTACTAAGTTTTGTAATGTAGTGATCTTTTTTTTTTTCGTGTAAGTTTGTTTCCTGCAAACACTAGACCATTGGTGAACATTATTGTAGTGCAACTTTTTTTTTTTTTTTTCTTCCACAGCTGAAACAATTTTCTTCACAAGGTCGAACGATTTTTCACACCATGTTTGAACGTTCTGACTGAACCTAGTACATCAGTCAGTCATCTCCTCACCATGAAACAATTGATGCGGGACATGCATGGGACGGTGGTCTTTTCAATCTGAGACATTAATTTTCCTTCATAGCAGGAAAATTTTTGTTGTAAAACTTAAAACATTTTTATTTCTTTTTTGGCGAGAAACTCTAGAACATTTTTTTTTATTTAGGAGTATTGCAGTCCTAAATGAGTAGCCTACACTCACTGATACTGATTCTACGTGCCTGCAAGTGCAATGCCATGGTATGCCACTGATTGCAAAGCGCTGGCACAAGGCACGGTGATTTGGCCCGGCCCGACCACATCCGTGATTGGGTGGCGTTTGGCGGCACCTACGGCTTCGCGTCCATGGTGAAGATATACTCACAGGCAGACGGTCACTGCGGGAGAAATTGCACGAGTTCATGGCGCCAAATAAAGCTAGCCACAACCAGGCCATTTCTAGTAATTGTCTTGTTGGCAATAGGTGTCGGAAACCTAGTCAGCCGTTGGACCAGCTAGCCAATGTTCAAGAGAAGAGGGCTGGACCGTCTAGAGCCTCCAGAAGCAAGCAACGATACAAAGGACAGAACCAATCGAGTTCACCATTGTCCAACGACCAGATAACCAGAGAGCGAAGCACAAAATATACTGTTTCAACACTCTGGTAGGCTCTCCCTCCTTTAATTATTTTTCTTAGTAATATTTGTCATTTTCTCGCTGTTATTTCTCTTCGTATTATTCTTGGTTATTATGTTGTTTTGCTTTCTACATGTTTCATCCTATCCTTACCTTAACAAACGTACTTTTTTCAATACTCTGGTCTCCTACTTTAACTACTCTTATGTTCTATATTTCAAACGTCCCCTG
Source organism: Hyparrhenia diplandra (assembly GCA_015847255.1). Taxonomy (NCBI): domain Eukaryota; kingdom Viridiplantae; phylum Streptophyta; class Magnoliopsida; order Poales; family Poaceae; genus Hyparrhenia; species Hyparrhenia diplandra. The sequence continues at coordinate 483,439 of JADLZK010002807.1, forward strand.
TTCGTGCTTCACTTTCCCCATTATGTTTCTAATATAAACTACTTTCAACATTTCAAACTCCAAGGGAAAACGTCTTATATTTTTTTAATGGAGGGAGTACTGAGTATTCCTACTAATTCGCTGAGATTATTACACTTTATATCATTATTTTTTTTTTTTCATGGAGATAATGTGTTTTTTCTCCTAAACCTTGAGCATTATCGTTGTGGAACAAATTTCTCACGAATATAAAAACTTTGCCTCGGTCAAGCTAAGACCGTTTTCTTCGAAAGCCTCAACAATTTTCATACCATGTTTCAACATTTTGTCTCAACCTAAACATTACATGTAACAAATCAATTTACATGTAACAAAACCATTTTTGTCTTACATGGTTCTTAGCAAATCTTAACTGTGGCGCCTTTTTATGCAAACCGCCACAATCAATGCCTCATTGACCGTGGTGGTTAAAAAAACTGCCACGCATAAAATAGATTAGCCGTGGCGGTTATTGATTACATAACCGCCACGACGGGTTTTCTAACGTAACCACGATTAATAATTTACTGTGGCTTTTCCTTTGGTCTTTCTCCTTCCAAGAATCCAAGCTCACTTTGGGAGCCACTCCAAAGTAAGAAGAAACCAGAAATTGGCAAGAATGATCTTGTCTTACAATCAGTCAGACAGTAAGTGTGAGTAAGTAACAGTATCCTTCCATCTCCATATCGGATTCTATGTACCAACACCTGCAATGCAAAGTTGCAAACCTGTGAGTCTGTCTTGTTCGTAGTAGTAACATCTTTTTAACCTTTTGATGCATACAAAAAGCAAGTATCAGTGGGCACTATACAGCTAGAGAACAACAGTTGCAGATTCGGCCTTAAATCTATTGGAATCCGAGGGATTTATGGCTCAGACCCGTACTGAATCATGCTGTATGTAAGCTGCAAGTAATTCTTCTGTCAGTGAGCATCATCACCGTGGTAATTACAAAACTGCAGCCTGCAGCAACTTTTCTCCCGAGCTCCTAATCTTGAGCTCAAATCTTTTCCCCTGTTGCTGGCAAGCAGAGGAATGATGCCAGCATAGTACTACTACTTAGTTGCCTAGTACCCCGTAGCCGAAGGAAAGCCCTTTTTGGATTAGGCCCCAAATCTCTTGGAATCCGAGAGATTGATGTCACAGACCCGTACTGAATCATGCGGTAAGCTGCAAGTAATCCAACTGGTCGTCACTGAGAAACTGAGCATCACCGTTGTAATTATAAACATGCAGCAACGAACTCTTCAACCCTCCCCACCAGCTCCTCCTAATCATGAACTCAAATCCTTTTTCACCCTGTTGTGTTGGCAAGCAAGCAGGAGTGCATGATGGCAGCATAGTTGGTTCCCTAGGCCCCTAGCCGAAGCAAATCCTTTTTGAGCTTTGGATGGTGGTACAGTATTATACTATGCACAAGACAAAATGTCCTACTACATGGCATGTGGCGACATGGCTTTGTTCCTCCACATGATGAGGCATCATTGGCCACGCTGCCATTGTGCTTGAGAGTTGACGATCCTTGGGTGTCCATGGTGACAACCCGACAAACCCAGGATCGATTAGAGGATGGATGGGTGAGAGAGGTGGCGTAATGACCGTCCTTGATTGCTGAATCATGTCATGTGTTGTTTTGCGGTCCTAAATAAGCAGGATACACTCGCTGCTACTACTAGGAAGTTACAATTGTACATACTACCTGCAATGCCATGGAATGCCACTATTGCAGGTGGATAGCGGTGTCTGCCTGTCTCAGTGGTCACTGGCCAGTGCGTCTGCTGGTTTGCCATCCATCAAAGCCCCCCATGGTGGCCTCTGAAACTCTGATGAAAGCCTCTGAGCTGAGCTGAGCTGAGCCAGCACCCCACTGCATAGCACCAGCAGCACTGCATGTCTGCACGCCTTGCGCTTTGCGTTGGTGGTACGCGGAAGAGGCAATGGGTGGAGCGGAGCTGGACGCCGCTCTTGTTGTCTGGCCTGGCTTGGGCGCTGCTAGTACTCCCTACTCTGCTGGAATGTGAGATAGCGACGCGCAGGCAGGCGGCCGGGCCTTGCTTCCCATTGGTTTCAGGGTCACGGGATGTGGGTGTGGCGCGTGCTGTCAGCCGTAACTCAGCATCTCCTCTGCTGCCGCGTCGTGGTCGCCAACCAGCCAATTGCTTGCAAATTTAAAGCTTGACTTGCCACAGCACAATAGATGATGATCGATGCTACTCAACCTGTCTCTACAAAACTGGAAGCGTTTGTGTTTTTGGCTCCGGAGTCAGCGCCGGTCGCCTTGTTTGCTCTCGTGTAAGTATAGGACTACCTGTTAATCATGCTGTCTGGATGTGTACGTAGGAGCAGTGTAAGTTTCGTAATTTACTCATCTTTTTTTCCTAAGTTTATTTCATGCAAATACAAATACCACTGGTGACCATTATTGTAGTGGAACCAACTAATTTTTCTTATCGCGAATATGTTTTTTTTTTTCGTTGGTCAGCTCAAACAGTTTTCTTCAAAAGCTCCAACAATTTTGACACCATTGTTTGCGTTTTGTCTGAACCTAGTAGATCAGTTTTCACCTTGACATGTAAACAGTTGTAATAACAAGCAAAAGTGTTGCAGTCCTTCCTAAATAAGTACTGTAGCCTACAGTCAGTGATACTGATACTACATGCCTCCTGCAAGTGCAATGCCATGGTATGCCACTATTGCCAGAAACACATACACCAAGTGGCAGGGTAGGCGAGTGGACAATGGTGACTGCCTCAGCATCAGTGCCTCTGCTGGTTTGCCATCAAACCATGGTGGCCATCTCATGAAAGCCTCTGAGCTGAGCAACCCCTGCATGCTTTTGAGCTTGCGTTGCCGGTATGCGCTTGTTTAGTTGTCTGCCACTTCGTACTCTGGACTAGATTTGGAACCCAAGTCCCTGTTTTGATTCGCTACTCCACAGCTTCATCAGTAATTCACAACCACCGAGGCAAAGTCCAATGCCTGAATTCTGGTTCTGCATTTGCCCGGTTTCAGTTCAGCCTGCGTTCCCTCCGACCCTGACAATCTCCATGTCAGGCCTTGTTTGCCCTCTTGTACACTTATGAATCTTGATGCGCTTTTTTTCACTTGACCGGACCGATGAACTCCAACAATGCTGCTTGATTACTTACTTGGTCGGATCGATGGTCTCCACCAACGTCGGGCCCGCGCCATATATCCATGTTCCCGATCGTGCCTAGGCGGACAGGACGGCGGCGTGCCTGGCTCGACGGCCGCGCGCTCGTGAAGGCAGACGTCGACGAGGTACCGATGTTAGCTTGGGATCACGCTCTGCGACGAGCACGGGAACATCCCTCCGGCCGCCGCCGCTGATGGCGACGGTTCGAGATCGCGTGGGAGATGACCATCTCGGACTTCGACGCCCGCCGCCGGGAGTCCATCGCGTTCCAGCGGTAACAGGTGCTCACCAAAATCGTCACATCGACCAGGCGCGCACACACGGCGTGTCGGCGTGAGCTGCGCGTCGTTCGTGGCCAGCTCCCTGCCGTTCTGTCCGCCCGACGCCCAAGCGCAACAAGCTCACTTTGGGTGGCTGCCGGGCAACTTCGCGACACCTACAACTTCCCGTAGACATGGCACATTGGCACGAGTTCATGGTGCAGGCGATCGAGTGTTCGACGCCAATGGCACTGCGAGCGAGCTGGCTATCTCTCTGCTTTCGTTGGCGGCTATCTAGTAGAAAATTGCAAATTTTGCAACGAAAAAAAAAGTTTTATATGAATTGGAAGGTTTAAGCCGTAGAAAAACACATACTCAACTCGTGAGGCTTTGTACGAATGATTCAGGATTTGATTTTTTGGAATAACATTTTTTTAACAGACATCTCTCATTTGTTGCTCTATATTGTTAGCTAGATACAACGTTGGTAGCTAGATACAGCTCAACGTTGGTGTTTACACCTTTTGAACACATGGTCACATATATTCAATTTAGGGCACGAACTCCTCCACTAGAATATAGAAAAGAAAACTACGGTGGTAACGACTAATTAGTCACAACACTAAAATTGGGGCCTCTTTGAATTCTAACATGGCTCTGCCACAAGTAATCCTACAGATGATACCAAGCATATATATTGTATCATCGAACCTACCAAGATTGTGAAATATAATCAACCTTTATCTTGTTTCTCTCCAATTTCTCAGATTCAATACTAATATAGCAGCATTCCAAACATCCTTATCGGTCTCACCACATACTATTGTTAATATATGGATTTCATGAGATGCCCGATATATAAATAGCCAAGTTGGAGTTTCATGTCCTTTGCATGAACAGGTAGTTTGAGGCATGTATTAGAAATGTTGTCGGCATGTATCTTCCAAACAACTCATGGACAAAACCCATGCCCATTGTTCATGCATATCACCCTATATGCACCAACAATTCCTTGTGATATGTTGCTCACCGGGTACCCAATCACTAGTTAATTAGTACTTTCCACCGCTGGACGTTCCGCAACACGCCTCAAGCCTCCACATATATAGGTCTACTCACAATTGCTCCGGCCATGCACGCGTCGTCCAACACTTGACTAGAGAGGAGAGCCTTAGCTTGTGCCATGAACTCGTTCCATGTCCCCGTGAGCATCTTCATTATTCACCATGTAGGCAAAGTTGTACACGCTGTAGGTGAATAATCATGTGCATGTAGCCCGAGGCCCAGATCCCCGGCACAAGGCACGGTGATTTGGCTTTGTCCCAAGCACAACACGGCCCGACCCCATCCATGCTCGGGTTGGACCAAAGCCCATAGCAAGATGTGCCTGGCCACACCCACGCATGCCAGGTGGCACGGCAAGGCCCGGTGAAGAATGGAGGCAACACCAACTTTACTCACCACCTCTAGTCTTGGCGTCCTGGCTGGTTGGCTCCCGGTCCCGGCAAAGGGCAGCACCAACCAAGTTCAGCATTGTCAAACAACCGGAGACTGAATCACAAGAATATACTATTTCAACACTCTGGTCTCCCTACTTCAATTATTTTTCTTATTAATATTTGGCATGTCTCTCTGTGTTATGTCGCTTCGTTTTCTTCTTTATTATGTTCTTTTACTTTCTATATGTTTCTTCCTAACCCTACCTTAAATGTACTCTTTTTCAACACTATGGTCTCCTACTTTAACACTTTTCAAACATCCCTGTTCGTGCTTTACTTCCCCCATTACGTTTCTAATATTGTGCTTGTACGTTATAAAGTACTTTGTACTTACAACATTTCAAATTCCAAGCCAAAATGTCCTATATTTTTTAATGGAGGGAGTACTGAGTAAAGACCCGTTGTGCGGTAGTGACCATTCAATGAGGTGGGATTCTGGCGATGGGCATAGATGCTGAAGGCCAGCGAGGCTTAGGATTCGAAACCACACCTCACGGGAGAACACGCATGAGAGTAGCAGGTGATCTAAGTCTTCATCTTCCTGGGAGCATAGCACGCACACTACATCGTCCTGTAGCCCGTCGTCGCCTTCTCACTGCTGTCCAAAGCGTACCATGCAAGGCTAGCCAGGAAAATAGCTTGACCTTTGGCAACGTGGATGCCTGCCAAACTTCCTTCACTCCAGCCATCGAAGTCGAGACAACGCAGAAGGCTTAGCTGGAATGCCTTCCATCAGCCGACCATTTCTAGATGAAGCGATTGGGGATGCCTAGCTGCAATTGTACTCCCTCCGTACCAAAATGTCGGTCGTTTTCGGTTTTTCGTGTCACAACTTTGACTCAATTTGTACAAAATCCTTGCAACATTTGTGTTTTCAAATAAATTTGTTAAAAACTAGATTCAGTGATCTTTCCAATGATACTAATGATGTATGATAAATATTAATATTTTTGAATATATAATTTGTCAAAGTTGTTTCTCGGGAAGCGCAAGCGACAACATTTGGGACAGAGGGAGTACGTCATCAATCTTGTCCCATAGGAGGACGTACTCAACAAGTACTGGGCGCCAATGATGTCTTTTGTCCACTGCCGGTTGGTGAGTGCCTCTCAGACAGATTGGCCACGCCTTCGGCACCCCACCGTGCAGAAGAGGTTGGGCACAAAGGCGCAGATTGGTCTGTCTGAAAGCTAGGCATTTGTCCAGAAGCCCACGGACTCGCCATCGCCCACATGCACAGAGACCGACGCCCGGAACATGCTGTCGACGGTGCACTCCAGCCTGTACGGGAGCAGCGCACGAGGCTGTGTGTGCGATGGAGCCTGTCCCATCTCAGGCGAAGACTGAACCCAAGGATCTTGAGGTCCGGTAGCCCTAGGCCACCGCGATTGCAAGGAGAGCAGACGATGGGCCAAGCCACCCGATAGCTTCCACCAGCGACAAAGCTGGTCCCTACCCACAGGAAGGCGTGCCTCCGCTTGTCGACCTCCTCGATTGCCCAATACTTTGTTGTAGTTTCACAAAAAAAAAAAAAAAACAGTGCATTATCTGCTATCAGAAAAAAAAAAACATAGTACGTGCCACTTACTCCCTCCTCCGTCCCTTTTTAGATGTCGTTTTTGGGGTGCGTGCCGGTCAAACTTTCTCAACTTTGACTAGGTTTGTAGAAAATACGTGCAACATTTATATCTCCAGATAAATTTATTAAAAACTAGGCGTAAAGATCTTTTCAATGATACTAATTACTTAGCATAAATATTTATATATTTTAATATATAATTGCCGGCAGTTTGAAAACGTTGACTTCTCGGGAAGCGAGAATGACATCTATTTAGGAACAGAGGGAGTACTATTTTTTGGATGGAGGTTTTTATTCAAAATGGATATTATTACAAGGCTAAAGCCTCAATAACAGAGATTAAACAAAAGAAACAAAACTTGTACGAAACACACTAGCAATTATTGACGTTGGAATTTAATCCTTCACATTCAGTTGATTATCTGTTAGCAATCCATCTTCGCATACTAGAATTGACGTGCTCCCGCAATTCGTGGCTGCCGTCATCGATATGCAGTTCTTGGAGAACCATGGCGTTCTTAGAAAAGAACTTGGCCAGTTTAACCCCAAGGCAGTTTGGCTCGTCCATGAAAAAGTGCAAGCTCACTCTTTTAAGATGACTCTGCAGGCAACTGAATGACTGCTTACTGATCAGGCCAGGGATGACACCATAATCCTGATCGTCGTCGACATTTTCATGGCCCAACGAAACCCTTCTTCTGCGATTCCTGAAGCCACTGACAGACTTGTCGAATTGAGCTGCTCCTGCTTCATTGTTGTATGTAGAAGACTCTATCCAAGGCGTCTGGGCCTTTTTGATAAGCTTAATGCGGAGGTCACGAACCATAGGGAAACAATGGAGAAAGCTTGCCAACAGTGGCTCGAATCCAGTGTAATATTCAGCTTCTAGCTCAAGCTGCTCCAGAGGACTGAACGACAAACCACCTAGAAGCTCATCCGGGCTCACCTTGTCGATGAAGGCGAAACCATCCATGGCGACGCAGTCCAGTCTAAGCTTCAAGTGCTTTGTGGTGTTGAAACTCTGAATAAATCGCCAGAATGATTGGAGAGTTGTGGTTGGGACCTCGGTGGGACAAAGGCGATGATGACCATGGGTTAACTGCAAATCCACACGAAGGTCTGACGCCTCCGACTTCAGCGAGAGGCGATCGCAGTGCTCAACTTGCCCCCTGTATCTGAAGAATTGCAACCTGGGCACTTCCAGGTCTAAGTTCCCGTAGTATGTGCAATCTGCAAGCTCGAGAACACGGACCGCCGGGATAAGAAGCCGCCCCGGCCCTATCACCAACTGCGTCGCTGCGAGACGCAACATGGACAGCAGCGGAGCGGCGTGGATGATCCTCTGGAGATCGGCAAGGGAGACGCTGCAGCAATGCTCCAGGTGTAGCTCTTCCAGCATTGGGAACGCTCTGGAGGCGGCACCTGGAGTGAGGGCCTCGCACTGCACGATGCGCAGCACCCGGAGAGCCTCGCACGGCAGAGTGTCGAAGCTGAGCTTGAATCCTGTGTTCAATGGTGTGACAAGGATTTGCAGCTCCTCCACACGCCGGGCTGCTGGGTTGGAGATAAGGGCGTCCATCAGGTTGTGCTCCATCCGGTTGCCCTCTCGGGACCACCACTTGGTGAGTAGGACTATCTTGCTGTCTTCCGCGATGAAGAAGGTGAGCCGCCGGATGGGGCCGTGGGTGGCGGCGGCGGCGATAGCCTTCTCGGCGCCGCGGAAGAAGGCCTCGCGCTCCTTGTCGGCGAGAGCATCCTGGCTCCCGGGAAGGTCAAGTGGCGGCCCTTCTGCTCCTCGGAGAGGCAAAAGGAACGGGAGTCCACGTGTACAGCACCCGACGTGCGCCACAGCCAGCGCCACCGCCGCGAGAGCACCGCGGTGGCCGCGCCGTCCTTGTCGGGCGCCAAGAAGAGGATGTGCCGCAGCAGGTCGTCGGAGAGGTCGGACAGGCAGCGGCCGGCGCCGCCGTTCGCCGTCGTACGCGCGCGGCGTGAGCGGCCGCCGGCGTCTTCCATCGTATGCGCGTGATGTGAAGATGCGATCGATGATCTGAGGATGTGGATGCGCGCGGATATCGATCTACATGTAACTGGATCTCACGATGACTTCTTGGAGTCGGTTCCCTGAAAGGTCGCTCCAGGAAAATATAGGATTTCCATGAAACATAATCTTGGTCGGTTTTGTAAATAAAATAAAAGACTGCAGACCGTGTATTTAAAAAGTATATATATCATCAAATCAAAGGTTGTTGTTGCTAGGGCTTTGCGGCGATGGACTCCGGATCCAGCAGCGTCCTGGCCGCCGGGCGGGGACAAGGAGACATCGTCGGCGGCGACAAGCTGAGCAGGCTAGGCGACGCTACGCTGGGCCACATCCTGTCGTTCCTCTCTGCCGCTGAGGCTGCGCGCACCGCGACGCTCTCACGGCGGTGGCGCCACGTCTTCGCCGCCGTGCACACGCTCTCCTTCGAGGAGACCGAGGCTTGCTTCTGGATTGGCTACAGGTGGTGGAAGCGCAGCGCCATCGGCGGTGGCAACAATGACGTGCGCACCGCGCTCCTTGTAGCCGGTGTCAGCGCCGCGCTCCACGGCCGAAACCGGGGCGCCCACACCGCCATCGTGCCGCTGCGCGCGCTCCGTGTCGCGTTCGACGACGGCTTCCGTGGTGGGCACAATGCCACAATGGCTGTGGACGGCTGGCTCTCTTACGCCGTGCACGGCCACGGCGCCGCCGCCGGCGAGGCGCTGGAGATTGATCTGCGCCTCAATACGAAACAGATCTGCAAACAGGCATACACACTTGCCTCCGCCGACGGAGACGATGATGCCAAGATGGCACGAAAAGGGAACGCGAACGCCTTCTCGGACGAGGACGAGTACATCGTGCCGAGAAGCCTCTTCTCCTCCTGCACCGTGCTACGCACACTCCGGCTCGGCGGCTGCGGCATCAACCTACCGTCGGCGGCCATCGCCCTGCCATCGCTCCACACACTGCACCTGACAAGGGTCACCGGCGAAACAGGCACCATACAGCGGCTGGTTGGTGCGTGCAGCTCGAGCCTCGTGGACCTGACGCTCGAGGCCTGCGTGGACCTGACCGAGCTCTCCATCGACGGCGGCGCGCGCCTCCGCAGGCTGGCCCTACGGTGCTGCCACGGGCTGGCCAGCGTGACCGTCGACTCGCCGGAGCTACAGGCCTTCGAGTACCGCGGCGACGCACCGGCAGAGCCGCCGTCGCCGCCGTTCCTTACGTTGCGCTCCCGCGTAAGATGGTGTTCTGCGCCCTCGACTTCTGCGGTGTGGAGCGTGCCCCCGTGGCGTTCGGTGAGGTGTTCGGTCTCATGGAGCTCTTTGCCGGCGTCGAGCGGCTGCACCTCACGTCGGCCCGACTAGGAAGCAGCTTTGTCAGCCATGATGGAGTCTTCCCATGCTTCCCAAAGCTCCGCAACCTGGAGATAACCGGGATGCTTCCCGACAACGAGGATGATGCATCTGCCGCCATCTGGACTGTGTCTCGTGTCCTGGCGCAGACGCCGAGGCTGGAGACGCTGTCCCTGTTCTTCCTGCCAGAGCCTGAACCAGTGAAGGAACATCGACAAGGAAATGCTGCATACTTCGCACAACATCAGTTACAATACGTCGAGAAGGAAGCTACGCACAAGCTCAGTTACAATCCGTACGCATGTCTTGATGCCATGCGGCCAGGCCATGTCGAGGTCCCCTGCTGTCTGAGGAAGACGACCAGGGAGATCAACCTGGTGCACTACCAGGGATCCGTTGGGCAGAGGGCGCTCGCCAAGTTCTTGCTCTGCAACGCTCCCGTGGTTGACGAGGTGTGCTGGAAGGTTGCACGGGGGCCATTGTCTATCCAGACGAAGCTCATGGAGGAGATCAGAGGGTGGGTGATTAACAAGTCTGCCAACATGATGTTCTTTTAGCAAAATCCAATCCACATCTACGACAGGCCGGAATGCCTTATACAGTAATATTGAGAAACAGATAAATGCTTATTTATTAGTAGTGTCTTGTTTGCAGACCTCAATGCAGTTTTCAAATCAGCTCGAGTAAAATGCAGTAAAAATACTTTTTAATTTGCCTAAGCTATTTATGAGATTGAATAATGATGCCAGTGCGTTGCAAACAGCTACGATGTCAGAGGTGTTGTTGGTCCTGATCATTTCAGAGAATCATGAGTTTTCCCATGCACTAATGATTCTTTTTATTCTTCTTAATCTAATGTTACGCAGCTCTCCTATGTATTCGAGAGAAAAAAAAAGATCCGGGTTCCATAATAATTTCTCATAACTTCAAAGAATAATAGTCCATCATATTCAGCAATTAATGTTACAGCATTCAGCTTCTTCTCTGGATGACTACGTGTACATGTAGGATATCAAAGTCAATACCTTGTTAGCAAATCGCGCCGTTATCTTGATTTTCTACAAAGATAGAGCTGGAATATCTTACAAGTAACAAGTAGTACTAGAAGATTAAAAAAAGAGCAAAAACGCACCATAGGTTGATCCATTCCCTTTTACTCAGTGTCATCTAGGTCCATCAGCTTAGTTTAAAAGTGTTCATTACCATTGTTTGGGGTTCATCGGCCGGAGGTCTAAATCTACCTAGAAGCAGATTGACAACCTGTTGACCACACCTACCTCTTTTTTCTGTTTTTCATTTTCAAAGTTACTCACAATTTCATATGAAAACTTCAAAAACTTGCATCATGAAAGTTGCTCAAAAATTATAAGCTCTGCAAATTTTATTTTTGGACCAAAGTAAAATTCTAAATATTTCAGAAGATGTTCAAAAATCTTTTTCATTTCACATGTAAAGACTTAATGTGGGTCTATTTTGTAAAAAAACTAGACAATTGACTTAATTACAACAATGGTGACTGGCCTAAAAGAAAATAAAGTCCTATACCAATGATAGCTAGTGCTCTATTTCGTAAGCTTTTAAGAGGAAGATTGTATTTTTTTTTTTAGATAATGGATAATAATATCCGCCTCTACAAGAGGAAGATTACATCTTTTGAAAAACATCTTGTGTCTTAATTTTTGTGGTGGTTTGAGAAGGGAAAACATAAAACATTCTTCCCTAGGCTATTTTGAGTGTGCAAAGAAAAGGTGATTTTTTTTTCCTAATCCAAAGGTGTCTTATGCATTAAACAATTTTTTTTCACTAGCCATTGATATATGTGCTTGCTACACTTTTATAGATGGCCAAACGGCCACCGGTCCGGCCCTAGCCCTAGCCTTATCAGGCCCAGCAAGACTAAGCGGGGCGTGCTCGATAGTGCCACCGGCCAGAAGACAAGCCCGGGCGATAGTGTTCAGGCCCTAACAGGCACTATATATTTTGCTAACTATACGAGTTCAACTCAAAATTTTTCAAACAACAAAACAAGCCAAACGGATATCAAAATGAAGGGCATGTGCAATGGTTGCCTCATTAAAACCCTAACTAGGTAAAACTCACCCTTGTGAGAAACCCTAGCCAGGGGAAAGAGTACAATCTAGCCCTTAGTTCATTGCATTCCATTCAGTTTCATTGTTTCATGTCTAAGTTGTCCATTACAACATTGCGGAAAGGAAAAAAAAAAAAAAAACTAATCTAGATTAAGGTCTTCAAATGCCTCTTCAAGCTCCTTGTCTTCAACATCATCTTTGCATCCTTGCATTTGCAGCCTCCCAATCCTTGAGGCAGGTCAGCATCTCCATAGTCTCAGCCTTCATTCTTCTTCTCCTCTCTTCGATGATCCTGCCAGTCATACTAAAGGTAGATTCTGAAGAAATGGTAGACACAGGAACTGTTAAAAGGTCTTTAGCCATGATAGATAGAATTGGATAAGTGAGTTTATGCTGATGCCATGAGTGCAACAAGTTAAAATCATCATTCATTTGGCTAAGCGTGTCACGGTCCAAGTAAGTAATCGGTTCAGAAGCACTAGAACTAGCAGAAGTAGCAGCATGCAGCAAAGAAGTTGCAGAAGTATCTCTAGACATATTAAAGGTAGCAACTAGAGGAAGGGCACCAGTACCATTACGAGAACCATCACAATCATCATCATAAATCTCATCCCATGCAGACATTTTCTTACCAGATGAAGTAGGAGGAACATCAGGTCTCCTCAACCGAACAACACCATATTTAGCCTCATATATGTTATAAACATCAGTGAGTCTTGCCCTAGTGCCAAGATGATACGTAGTATAATCTGTATCTGTGAGGGCACCCGGCCTCCTCAAAACTCTAAGGAAACCTTTCATCTTGGCTCTAGGGTCTAAGATGAATGGAAAAGAATAAAGGAAAGGAATGTCCCTCCAATATTTTTTATACTTATCAATCATTGGTTGAACCACTAGTCTCGGTGTTGGTCATTAGGATATTTCTTTAGCTGTATAGCAATCTTAACAAGATTATGAATCATTAGTGAAGATGTAGGGTAGTACACACCAGACAAAGCAACAGTAGCATTATAAAACAGTTTAAGAAAATATAGCACTCTTTTTCGCAATAATCCAATACTCATTAGTTAACAGGAATGAACTACCTTTAACTCTAGGATAATGAGCTTGTATAAAAGTGGTGAATGGAATCTTATGAGGAATCAAATGTTTAAGCATCAGATAGGTAGAATTCGACCTTACCTTCATGTCTAACTGAAACTTTCTAGGTGTGACACGGTGGCTATGCAATAACTTTTATATGCACCAATTCTTTTGGTTTGAAGAGTTTAGAAAGGAAATTATTGCAGTTCTAAATGCTTCAATCAAAGGCTTAAGAGATTCAAGAGCCTCCGTAACAATAAGATTAATAATATGGCATACACATCTCTAATGCAAAAACAATAAATTCACGAAGCATTAGGATCATCAACAACCTCTATATTCAGGTACCTAGGCAGCAAAGGCCTAAGCCAACGCATAGCAGCAGCATTAGATGAAGCATTGTCCAAAGTAACAGCAAACACCTTTTCAGTTAGTCCATAATCGAAAAGAACAGAAAGCACACGTTCAACAATATTTTTCCCATTGTGGGAAACATCAATCAGCAAAAGACCAAGCACTCTCTTCTCTAATTGCCAATCAAAGTTAACAAAATGAGCAACAACACTAAGATAGTCCTCTTTGGCATTGCCGGACTAGATATCAGAGGTTAAGCACACACAATTAACAACATCTATACCTACTAATAAAGAGAGAAAATTTCAGTACCACCTTTTTTTCGTTTTACGCCTCCGTCGCCAAAAAAAATTGCGTCACTTTTTCTTCCGTCAATGTTATCTACGCCCGGCTCATCCCCGCCCAGCTCCCCGTATCGCGCGTCACCCGGCATGCGATCAGGCGATGGTCGATTTTGGCCTGCGCACGACGACCTACGGATGGCCCCTTGCCGCGATAACTTTGCTTCCCGCTTCGACTTCGACTTCGCTCCACGGAACCGCAGGCCGCGCCACCCTCTCCTCGGGGTGTGGAACCAGAACCACCGCCAGCGTACAAGCGCCCATCGCGGCAGCTTCGCCCTGCTGGGTACGGCTCCGCATCAGCGCGCCGCCGCCGCCGCGTCTTCCTCTCCCGCGGGCGGCGGGGCGCCTCCATCGTCGATGCCAGCCCCTTGCACGCCGTCGTCAGCGCCAGCACGAAGCCGGGCAGCACGCTCTCCGCCCGCGTGTTCTTTTCACACCCTCGAGGCGCCTCCGTCATCAGCACCAGCGCCATGCGTCGACGATGAGCCGCTAGCAGGAACCGAGTAATCACCACGACGTTCGAAGCTTTTCCCAAGCATAAGGCCAAGAAGCGCACGACACCTGGAATAGGCGATGGGTTTTCAGTAGCTGCAACTCCAGGTGTTTTTCCATTCTCGTTGCTTTTTGGTTTTGTTTCGATTCGTGTTGGTTTTGTTTTTATGCTGAAGGATCTCCGTGAGTAAGACTTAAGGCTAAGATCGAAGGATCCAGGACAATCCAGGCACCTGCGTCACTGCAACTACATTGACGAAATAATCTTCAGTCGATTGTGTTTGCTGAAATAATCAGGAAAGTTATGATCTGAAAATTTTTTTAGACATTGTTTCATCCATGAATTCTTTAGTCGACTCAAAAATTCTATGACTTTTTTTTTGTTTCTCGGTCTGATGCAGATTTGGTGATCGATCACAATATGAGGCCACCAGCGGAACTCACGTCCGAGACTTCCGATCCTGCCTGGCCCAAGAGATTCATGATGTGAATGACGTATTGCTTGCATTGCTGGTAAATGCAAAAGTTCCTTTCCCTCCCTCTTACAAGTGTAGTAAATTGAAATGTTGGTTGTCTGGTTGGTTTTTAATTTTTTTTTGACAAAGAAGTTTTTAAATTATTAGTCTGTAATCCTCAGCCAAACACATGGATTTGTGATCCAAAATTGCTATGAAAAAGTTAAATAGTTAACTGCGGTGTTGAACGAGGTGAATTCTGTGTTGCTTTTGTGATCCGCCACAACAATGCGCTAGATGAGGTGAGTTCCATGCTGGTTTTGCATCCTGATTCAGATAAGTTTCGAAATCACAACTATGATAAATTCTGGGCAAATGTAGTTGTAGCATAATTTGCCAAGCTGCAAAGATTATTGTTTTCTTTTATTACTTGATATGAAGCTACATCGAATTATCTGGATGAATTTGTCATAATGTTGACCATAGTTCCTCTTCTATCAAGATAACCTGATGGTTACATAGATCATAGAGTTTCTTATATATATTGTTACATACTAACATTGCTTCCATCAGAGATATGTAAATGGGACTCTATTTCGTTCTTTTGTACATATGGGTTAGAAATTTGATGTATTGTGTATAAAAGAATCACCATTTTCTTTTGGTGCCTTGATCAGTTAACATTGGAGTGGAAGTCACCACAACTAGCTAGCTTGGGGCAATCCAATAGAAATTCCATTTATTTTACTATTCAAAATGAGCATGTGTTTTGTGTTAGTTGTGATTGCTTCATTAACATTCATGTAATAATTAGAATATTGCAAAGATCACATTGAAAGCATTTATTTTTTGTATGTACAACATGCATGCGAATTATAATTATCATAGTCTTCTTTTTTTCATGTTGCAACGCACGGGCATTGACCTAGTAAGAGGATAAAGTCTCAACAAGCTTAGCCTTTTTATCGGTAAAAAACTTAACCATGTCCCTAGTTGTGGTTTGCCTAGAGACACCAACAAATGCAGGATTATGAGCAGATCCGATGTACATTTCAAAAGCATCAGTTTCACCCATACCGATAGGAAGATCAAGCCTAGCAAGCAATCACACAAGTTCAGTATGGGCGCGAATCGAATAATACTCCCCGTTATGCATACTACCATCAGGATTAAACGAAATCTAAGAGGCGAGACATGCGACTTTTTGACGCCACCTTGGACACCTATCTCTATTGCGAAAGTGAGGTGACCAATTGCCCTTCGCTAGAGAGAGCAGAGTACTCCTTAGAGCAATGGATGCACTTAGCACCATACCTTACCTTCTTACCTTTGATGACCTTGTACAGCTTCTTGAAATCCACCCCGACGGGCGAGGTAGACGGGCGCGAATGCTTGCCATTGAGCTCGGTAGCTTGATCAGGTTCAGGTGCCACAGCCACGGCGTCCCGACTCGGCTTGAGGGATGACGCCGCCGGCGTCAATCGGAGACGCGTATGAACGGCCGAAGAGCACCTCCATGACGCATGTTGTCGTCGTCGTCTCCGTCCAACCCGCACATGCGCCGCCGTCATTGCCGTCGATCTCATCGACGCTATCCCCCGGAGCCGCCACAGCCGACATCGCCTCCACGGCTCCGATAGGGTTATAGTTTGGAGGAGATTGGGAGGGGACTAGGAGAGGAGCTTATTTGCCGCATTGGTCGGCCGAGGAGGGGAGAAGTGAGTTAGGGTTAGGTTTGAGGGAACCCGTGGGAGGCCGGGCGTTTTATAGCGAGCGGACGAGGGACGGATCTAATCGGGATTGATGGAAGGTGAGAAGGTCGGGATCCAACAATTTGAAAAGCCGTGCCTCCCCCTCGCACGCTCATTAGCCGGACCGGCCTGGGGCCGACAATGTGGGCCAAATTGTTGGCCCGTGCATGGCCCGGGGTGGGCGGGCCAGGCCTGTGCACTATTGAGTACGGACCAGGCCGTTCTTGGGCCGTTCCCGGGCCGGCCCGCTGGACTCGGGCCAAATGGAAATTTATATACACTTTTAGGACATAATGTTCCCGGGCCGGGCCCGCTGGACATAATTTATTTTGTCTGAAATAGGCACAACCATCCATAGTTTAGAGGCACAGTTGTACATGATTTAACTCGGTGGTGTGTCTAAGCTAGCAGGTATTCAAGGTCCCCATGCTCTTAGAGCTAGTATCTTTCCTAGAAACTTGAACAAATGGGTTACAAGAGGCATTAACCACTCCATCAAATCAATGATTCCCACATAACCATGATGGAAGTTGTATATCTCGAAGAAAAGCCCATCTATAGTTATGGTGAGCTTACTTTGACGGAGGTTAATCATAACTTAGTTAATGGTAGGCCTTAGAGAGGCACTTGAACTAGTAGATAGACCTAAAGAATGACCTAAAATTATTCTTGACCTTTTGTTCTCCTTTATAAGGAAGTTTCTTGACTTGTAGAGCAGTGTGGTCTTGGTTATCTACCATGGGATACTTCTTATTATTAGCATCCCTAGATCACAGACGCACCACCGAGCTATATCATGTGCAGCCCAGCCATAGAGCAATGGGTGATTTTGTCTAACTTCGGCTAGACTCTGCCTCTGTACAATAGAATGACTATCTAGTGGATTTGTAGTCTGGATGTATGGTCTTATTTTTACTTTGTTTAGTTCTCGAATGATATGGTCATATGTACTTAGAAAAAAGTTCCTAGTCCTAGAAGAAAAGAAAGTCTTATACAAAAGATTACTTGATCGGACTCCAGCAATGCTGCTAGCTCCCTTGACTACAACGCCGTTTGTATTTCAGCCATTCATACCATCGTGGCCCCACCAGTGCTAGGCCCAGGTCTCTAGATCAGGCACTATAACACGATATATGGCCTGTTAGACCTATTTGGACGGGTCGCGGGCCCAATCGGCCACTAGGCGGCCAATAGGAGCCTGTTGGCCCCAGTGGGACGCTACCCACCAGGGTTCAAATCCTGGTGCTCGCACCTTTTCCTGGGATTTTCCCAAGGATTTACCGGCGTTATGTGTTAAGTGGTAAGCGGCGTTCCGTCGGTCGACGAGGCGCCTATGGTGACTTCGAGAATCTCCAGATCTGCCGGCTGCCCAGTCCTTGAGAGGTGCTCATAGGGGTAGGGTTTACGCGTGTGTTCATAGGCATGAGTGTGCGTGCGTGTTGTGAGTGTCTGCGTTGTACTGTGTCATTCTCAAAAAAAAAAAAAAAGCTAAGATTTTGTGAGATATGACTATGGCACATGGACGAGTCAACATCGGAGACAGAAATTTCATGTTTCAACTGTGATACACTGAAATTTAATACAAAAGTAATCTTCCAAATAGATCTATATAATATTGTTTGACTGCATCTACAAATTACAAATTTACTAGTACTCAGAATAAGCTCTTATACACATTGCACATATATCAAGGTTGATAGTGCTCTAACTCTTTAATGAGCCTTCTATGCATGGATGGCGCCGCCCGACAGGTATGCACAATCCTTATTGACATGTTAATCCATTGGACAAGTTGGGTCGTCTTCTGAAATTTTTGTATGCTAAATGCAATCGTATTAGTTGACCATCATAGATGACCACAATGCTTAATTGAAACTTTTCTTGTTTCTCTCCAACTTCTCAAATTCAGTAAAATAACAACATGGTCATTCATTTGAAGCACACATTTCAATATGAGAGATGCCCCATACATAAATAGGCAGGGCTAGGTTCCACGCCCTTTGCATGAACCCGTAGTTTTGAGGCATGCATTACAAATGTTATCGGCATGCATATTTCACATCACGCATGGCCGACCGACGACATGATAAATTTCTCTAAACTATCACGAGTAATAAACCAATAATTCACAACATCCATGGTACCATGCCCATTGTTCATGTATATCATCCTGTATGCACAAACAATTCCTTGCTCACAGGCCGCAGGTCCACTCGCTCACAATGACCCCCATGTAGTACCTGTCATCGAAGCCAATGCCATGCCTAGTGCGCAGTAATGTTGTGGTGCCTCATGCGTCTTGTAAGGAGGTGCCATCATATCTTGATGTAAGGAGGTGCGGGTTCGAGACATCTATAGTTTTACTTTAAGACATGTTGCACATGCCATATTATATATTCGCCGTGTAGTTCTACTCATATGAAGTCAAAAAAAAAAAAAAAAAACTTTCCATTTTATGAGTTCTTTGTGATTTATTATGTTTTTTTCCACAAAGGATTCGTCTAAACCAATTAACAAACTCTTGCTTCATCTAAATAATGAAAAAAAAAAAAGACAAAACCACGCTCCAAAAAAAATACATATTGTGTCTTAATTGTGATTCTACTGGAGATGGTCAGTCTTGGATGCGGATCACATAATTGTGGTGGTTTGAGAAGGGAAAACTCGAAAATTCTTCCATAGGCTATTTTGAGTTTGCAAAGAAAAAGGTAGTGCAATTTTTTTTTTTTACCGGTAGACATTGATACATGTGCTTGATACACTTAGGATCGCAATGATCAGACTATATGCTTGATTCTAAAACCAATTCACTACTTCAAATTGAGCACAATCATATTTCGTCATTCTTTTCAGTCACTCATACTACATGCTTGCAATGCAGTGACACGATTGAAAACACAGAGCAATAAACCGATGCTCACCCAGATCAAACATGACGCGCTCGCTGTTCGCCGCCCTTCACACCTTGCTTCTCTACTGCGCCCCCACATAGGCGTCGAATTCTTGGTCCACCGGCTTGTTCTCAGTTCCAGTGTCTCGCCCACCGCGGATTGGGTGTGTGGAGCTGGCGAAGGCGAGAACGATGGCGCAGGCATCGTGGAGGCTGGAAAGGTGTTTCCGGTGGGTGCGGTTGCATAGATGCTTGGTCGGGCAACGACGCGTTCAACGGCGTCGATACGGTGCCACGATCGGCAGTGTCGAGGCGGCGGCGCATCGCGCTGTGGTCGTATAGTGAGGGGGAGAACGCATGGCAAGGCGGCGGCGGTGCTGTGCTCACATGGGAAGGGAAATCACACAGCGGTAAGGGGGAGATCGTGCGTGGCTAATCATCATATGTACATGGCCACACATTGTTTAATCGAATCTTTGTTTCCCTCCAACTTCTCAAATTCAGTAATATAACATCATGCTCCTTCGTTTGAAACATGCATTTCAATCAGAGATGCACCATATATACATAAATATGCAGGCAGGTAGTTTTGAAACATGCATTACAAATGTTATCGCCATGCATATTTCACATCACGCATGGCCGACCGACGACATGATAAATTTCTCTAAACTGTCACGAGTAATAAACCACCAATAATTCACAGCATCCATGCTGCCATGCCCATTGTGTTCATGCATATCATCGTGTATGCACAAACAATTCCTTGTTCGCAGGTCGCCGCGCATCAGGTCCACTCGCTCACAATGACCCCCCATGTACGTACCTGTCATCGAAGCCAATGCCATGCCTGGTGCGCGCGCAGTATGATTGTGGTGCCTCATGCGTCTTGTGTATTACATTTTGTTCCAATGTACTTAAAATGGTGTGCTTGCTTTTCACAAAATTATAATCATTTAATTCCAATTTTTTCCTTACACATTCTTGTGTGCAATTGGACTCTGTTTTTTTCGAGACGCGCCCGTTCGCGTGTATTTCATTAAGCAGAAGAAAGTTCAAAATACAAGAAGCAGCGGTAACCAATTGGACTCTGTTTTTGTGTAGCATGGCGCAGTGTAGCCGATTTCGATCTTATCCTTGCTACAGAAACAATAATGTACCCTGTTCTTTGTGCTTCAGTACCTCTCTTCGGCCAATGTGCTAAATTCATCAATGATGGCAAAATGGAAAAGCTAAGCTTTGGTTCAGTTCTTCCATGTGGCATGTGTCGTAATCGCTCTTCTCATGTTTTTGCGTAGAGTTGTTGTCCTAGTTAATGTAATGTGCCATCTTCAAAAAAAAAAAAAAAAATGATGAAAATGTGCCATCTTTTAATTTCTAGCAACATTTTTAGAAAAGGCGGCAAGAGTTTTACTAGATTTTTATTAGACGATTAAATAAAAAGCAAGACAAAAAACAAGTACAGGCAGCACTGAGGGAAAGGGTCGTCACCAGTACAATATACACTAGCAATTGTGAACAAAGTATTTATAGTGTGCCTGCTAGTGTGGTTTATGGCCGCGTCGATTCAGTCCTTTGTTCTGTCCAGTGTGGCCTAGTTTGACAAAGTCACAAAGCTAGAACCGCGCCAATAGAGCTACTGTTGCGTGCTGAAATTATTTCTAGTGGCTATTAAGGTATTTAGGTCTCGTTTGACATAGCTATAAATAGAGTTGTTTTGTGTCAAACAGGATAAAATAAAACAGCTTCATACATAGAGCCTCTTGAAACGTTTGCTCTTGTATATTGTGCACTAAATAGAAATAATGGTTCTAAATAAATAATAAATTACATAAATTAAATGAGAAATTTTTCTAAAACTTTTATTCTTGTTGCTTACCTATAAAAATGTGTTCAATGGTTCATAACATTTTTTTTCACAAAAAGTTATAATTAGTTTCAAAAGGTTTTTGAATCTTTGAAATACTCGTTCCTAGATATATTAACACACAATCGGCACAAATTCTCACCAAGTCTCCCTTTTTAAACGTCACGTATATATACCGATGGCCAAATTTAATTTGTATTCTAAATAGAAAAACTGACACTCTAAAATAATACTAGTAAGTTTTCAACTATAGGATAGATAATAAGTCGAATGGAGCTTGTATACATTGACTACTGTCACTGATGTTTGCAGCGGACGTCGTCGTCGTCATCGACAACGACTGAGTCCAAGCTGGAAGACGTCATCCCTGACATGGAAGCCGTGTACGAGAAGAGGCCAGGCGTTGTCACCGGCACCGTGTAAGTCGGCACGGGCATCTTGGCAGGCAGCGCCGGCACCGGACCGTTACACTGGAGAGCGGCCATGGCTTCTCTGACGGACGGCCGTGCCCGCGGGTCAGGGTGCGCGCACCAGAGCCCGACGGCCACGACGCGCTCCATCTCCGCCGCGTCGTACTCGCCGTTCAGCCGCTCATCCGCCGCCGCGAGCGGATCCCCGGCCGTACAGGTCCCACGCCCACTCGACCAGCCGGAACACGTCGTTCCTCTGGCCGCCGCCGCCGCCACCGCCATCCAGCAGGCTCATCGGCCTCCTCCCGCACGCGACCTCCAGCACGACGACGCCGAAGCTGTAGACGTCCGACTCGGCGCTGGCTTTGCCGGTGATCAGGCTCTCGGGGTCGACGTAGCCCGGCGTGCCGAAGACGGCGGTGATCGTCCGCATCCCGACGGCGTGGTCGATGAACCTGGCCAGCCCGAAATCGCCTAGCTTGGCGTTGAAGGTTTCGTCGAGCATGACGTTGCTCGGCTTCACGTCGCGGTGGACGACGCACTGCTCCCACTCCTCGTGGAGGTAGAGCAGTGCGGATCCAAGCCCATGGATAATCCTGACCCCTCATCGGCCATGTCAGGAAGGTGCCGCCGTCGTTGCCGTGGAGATGGACGTCGAGGCTGCGGTTGGGCACGAGCTCGTAGACGAGCAGGAGCTCGTCGCGGCCGTGGCACCAGCCGACGAGCTGCACGAGGTTCCGGTGGCGGAGCTTGCTAATCACCGTGATCTCCGACTTGTACTCCTTTCTCCCCTGCGTGGAGGATCCTTTAGCGAATCTCTTGATGGCCACGGCGGCGAGGCTGCCGCCGTTCTGATCAACCACCAGCAGGTGTCCTCGGTACACGGAGCCGAAGCCACCTTGCCCGAGCTTCTCCTCCGGCGAGAAACTCCTCGTCGCCGCAACGAGATCGTGGTACGGGAAACGCCTCGGCCCCGCCGTCCCGATTTCAATCTCCTCGTCGACGTCATCATCGGAGCCGCCGGCGGCTCTGTTGTCAACATCAAACTCCTGTGCTAGCTTCTGCTGCCTCCTCTTGCTCCGGCGGCGGCGTCCCGTCATGACGAAAACCGCCAAAGCAAGAAGAACCAGGAGGAACAGCGCTGCGCCGACGCTGGCTCCGGCGGCTACAACTCGACCACGTCGAGAGCCGCCGGCGGTGCTACTGCTGGGCGTCGTTGGCAGCGGCGGCGGCGGCACTTCTACTACTGGGTTGGGCTTGGCCTTGGCTTCCAACGACGAGTTGAAGTACCAAGAGTACAGCTGATGCAGCTCCACGGATGCGCCCGTCGAGGCCGAGAATCCAACCGAGACGATCTCCGGCAAGGCGCTCTTGAGGTCAACCTTGTGACTAAGGTGGTAGTAGTAGTAATTCATGTCGCTTCCAAAAATACTTCTATCGCCCAGCAGCCATAGCTTGAGCTCCAGGACGGTGGAGGTGCTGTCGTAGCTAACCTCGGCGGTCATGTTCCCGACGAGGCTGAAACTCGGCAGCACCAACGTGGCCGCCGACCTGATCGAGTTCACGTCGATGCCGAGGTGGTCGTACGTGCTGTGTGGGTCATGCGCGATGCTGTCGTTGAAGGTGTCGAACTCCACCGCCACGAACCGGCCGTCGCCGGCGGCCACGGCGTCCGCACTTTGGTTGGTGAGGCCCAGGTTGTACGTCTCGGACTTTTGCGGCAGTCTGGACGGGTAGCCGCCGGCGAGGAAGAAGGCCATGCCGGCGCCCTTGTTATCGACGCCGCCGTACCTTTTGGGTGGGTCGATGACGAAGGAGAAGCGCGTCACGAAGCTGGCCACCTCGCCGGTTTCCTTGTCCCACAGGCGCAATTGGCCGGCGTACGACACGCGGCCCCTGCTGTTGTCGATGGCGTTGTTCCCGAACGCTGTCAGGTCGATCCACCCGCGCTGGATGTAGGCTTCGCCTTCGGTTCTCAAGTCATTGCTGCCATCGTCCATGCCGAAGGAGGTGTAGTTGAAGAACAAGGCGGCGACGGGAGCCACCGGGAGGTAGCAGATGGAGAAGAAGATGAGCACCGTCGCGCAAGTGGTCGCCGACGTCATGATCAGGAGAAACTACCGGCCATCGCCGGGTGCCCGTGCAAGGGTTCCTAGTAGTTAGCAAGTTGAGAACTTGAATTGGGGCAGCAAAGTCTACCGGCACGCGTTAATTTGAAGAGATAGGGTGGAATGCCCTCTCGCCACCTACCAACATAACAGTCCTTTAACATTTTGTTTAGAAATACACAGTTCAACGCGCAGATGCTAACGACACACACGTACTCACCCCCCTATGAACACACGCGTCACGCCAAATCCTACCCATATGAGTACCTCCGGAAGGACCGAAGCACCCAGTAGATCCGGAGACTCCCGAAGTCACCATTATCGCCTCATTGTCGAGGGGAACGCCGCTACCACTTTTTACTTTTTCCATGCGGCCTGCGGCCCGAAGGCTGGCATGAAGCCGGAGTTTTGGTCCGGCCCAAGCCGCCCGGCACAAGGACGCCGGGTGGGCTTGGGCCGACCCTTGGGCACGGTGGCCCGGCCCGGCCCGGCCCGGCCTAGGGAAAGGGAGGAGGCGGCCCCGGTGGCTTACCAAGGCCTGCTATGATTTTCTAACAAACAGGCCGGCTCGGGGAAAAAGGAGGAGGCCCGAAGCGGCCGGTAGCTTACCAAGGCCTGCTATGATTTTCTAACAAACGGGCTCGCTAGGAGCCTCACGCATCCCACCTCTAACCCTAAGTCCCTCACTCCCTCCCCAGCCCCACACCGGACGCACGCCGCACTCCCTCGTGGCCTCGCCGCCTGCGGCTCCCTCGTAGCTCCGCCTCCACTCGCAGCGCCGGTCCCGAGCTCCACCTCCACTTGCGGCCGGCGGCGGTGGAGCGCGGACGCCGGCAGATCCAGCCCATGAGGCTCGCCCTGCCGGGCCCCCCGCAGCTTCCCTCACCACAAGCAGGCTGCGGCGGCGGCCACTCCCTTGGCGGCACCCCGCCGCCACCCCACCACAAGCAGCCGCGGCGGTGGCCCCGCTGGGTGCCCATGGCGACATCCGTGCCTCCTCCCGATGCCGGCGGCGGCTCCGGGCGGGAGGTCTGGCGGGCGGCCACCTCGCGCTCGTTCCCTTCCCTCTAGCTATTCGGCGTAGTGGGCCTTGGGCTGGCACAGCCGATAAAGTACCCGTGCTTACCGGGCCGACCCGACACGATTTTGGCCCGTGGGGCGTGCCTGGGCTCGATGTCGAGCCACGAGGCCCGCCAAGGCACGCGAGCAGGCGATGCGGCACGGCCCGATGCGTCTTGCGGGATGTACCGGCCGACCCGTTGGAAATCTATACTCACCACTTAACGTATAACGCCGGTAAATCCTCGGAAAATTTCAGGAAAATGCGCGAGCAACTAGAATTTTTCGCTATGTAAATTTTATGTACTAGTGCATCAAACTCGTGCTTGCTAGCCCGGCGCCGCTACGGATAACGCATAACGGCCCAGGAACGGAGGTGAGAAGCCAACGGCCGGGAACGGAACGGCTGGATATAGGGAAGGTGTATCGTAAATTCTTCGCATTCATTCGCAGGATGGGTCGAGGCGCGAAGATACCTAGACTAGAAGACCACAGGTTATTATTATCTGAGCCTGTAAATTAAGCATATATAATTTAGATGGACGACTGCTATTTGGTCAGGTTACAAAGCATAATGCAGCTGCAGGTGATTTCAGGATCACATTAGTCAACTAACAAGAATTTATTGGTCACCCTGGTCGTCGTTCCCGGCCGTGTCTCCCCGATATATATCCCACCAATGATGGGGGACGTCAGTGTCGTAGTGCCGGCGCCGGGACGCCTAGATGCATATATGGGTCCGTCCATGCAAGTCAGGCGGCCAGAAAATACAAGATCGGCCGGCTGCTTCGTTGGCTTTGCACTGGCATGATTCGTCCAGATCCAGAGCAGCCTGGAATCCTTGGCGATGATACTCCCTCATTCTGATGATACTGATATGATCAGATAGACCACGCCCCACCAACACTACGTTGGTATGCCAGTGGTACAAAGTAGGCACGGTCAATTTCTACGATGACCACGTCGTCAAAATATCCATTCAAACCATCTCTCCCAATGGAAAATATTAGACTTTTCGCTCTTTCCCTTGTCCCCTTCTCTCTGTCTGTTCCTACTCGGTGAGTATATATGTTCATCGTGCCGTGCCAGCACGGCCCGCCGTCGGCCAGCCGGGCGGGCCTTGGCCGTGCGTCGTGCCCGGCCTCCCGTCTTTGTCGTGCCGCAGCGGGGAGGCAGCCATGGCCGGAAGCGGGGAGACGATCGAGGAGCCGCGAGGAGGGAGAGCAAGAGTCGGCGAGGGAGTCGCGCCGTCCGTGGAGGAGTCGCGACCACGGCGCGAAGCTTGGCCGTCTTGGGCGGCCTTACGGCCGGCGCAGGGAGACGAGCAGGTCAGGGTCCGGGCGCTCGGGACCTCGGCCTCCCGAGCTTTCTTTGGGGGAAGTGGAGTGGTGCAGGGAGCAGGAGGCAGCGCGGGGCGAGGGGAGGGGAGCGGCAGTGGGTGCCGGGCGGTGGGATGTGGCACGGTGCAGCCGGGGGGAGGGGAGGTGGTGGCGCGGCTACCCGCGGCGGGGGATGGGGGGAATCGCGGACTCGCGATTGGGCGCGGGGGGAGGGGGTGACGGGATCACGGGAGTGGATAAGGTGGAGGAGTGAATCGGAATGTGTTAGGATGGCCGGATGGGCTTTAACTAAGCCGCCTAGAGAATATATTATTTGCTTTTTGTGGGCTGGCCGCCACCGGGCCATACCGTGGGCGGGGTGGCGCCCAGCACGCCTGGTGCCTCGGGCCGGCCGTGCTCGGGCGGGCCAATTTACGGGCCGCGGGCCGGGCCCGGGCTCCGGGCTACATGCCCATATATATCGGTGTGGTGGACTCAGGCGGCGGCAGCCGAGGCCCTGCGGGTCGCCAGCCTTGGCATCCGGGAATTCCCGCGGTGGAGAGTACTCGGGGGGGGCGGTCCCAATGGAAGAAACTAACACGGTTTCTATACCAAAAGAAATCATCTATAAAAATCATTCTTCACAATGGTAGTATCTTCGAGTAATAATTGTTTTCTCTTTCTCTCCCAATTCCACTAATGGGGAAAGTTGCATTAACCCCATACAAACTAGTGGTTTCTTCCCCAATAGCAAATTCATGGTTTCTTGTGCATTGAGTCAAGAGTAGACATGATTTCTAATAAACTGTTTCTATGATTTGTGCTCACTTTTCTCATTAAGTAGGCTGCCACATCACCATTTTGCTTAGTTGGCGAGCTATTTAATCTCTACAACATAAAAAAGAACGAAAATAAGACTTCCTAATGATGCGATAATCTTTGGTTTGTCCGCCTGCCCTCCCTCATGCGATCCCACGCCCTCTACGCCTACAGAAAAGGAAGGAAATAAATGAGATCCCCCTCCCTCCGCTATGCCTGGCTGTGATAAGGAAGGAAATAAAAAAAGAAAGGAAATAAATAAAAACAAAATAAGGGACGACGACGACATTAGGACGTGCGACATGCAGGCGCCCCCTGCATACGCCTCCCCGGCAGCGGAATCAACGCGGCATCCTGACAGCGGAGGCCGTGCGACGTCCCGGCGGCCCCTGCCCAACGTCCGCCGTCACTGGCGGTGCATGCCCAGCCACCTTCATGGCAGCGGAGCCAGCGTGCCATCCCGATTTAAGGAGGCCCCGTTGCAGTGGAGAACGAGATCGTGGCAACTACGAATGCGACAGCCAAGGCGAGTTCTTCACCTGCCTCGATTTATCCACCCCCAAATTCTTCTAATACTAGTATCATACCCGTGCGTTAAGCTGCGGGACAACTAAACATTTATATAAATAACATACTGATCGCAAGATAACAATACTATAAAATTAAATACTGATGTTAAAATGATATTTAATCAAAAAGACAAAGCTCGCAGGCTCAAAAACTCTACTTTATAGACCTTCAGGTAATGTGATTAAGATTAAGATAATATTTTATATTAGCTGAAAGAAATCTCTGATATCAATTTCTTACGTGAGTCAATAAATCCATGAATAAGTTCCACCGCATCTCGATGTCGTTCTATACACAAGTTCAAGTATTTATGAATATTAGTGCGTGCCGGTCACATGGATAATATTGTGTCTTGAAAGATATCACAAAACCTTAAAACAAAGTATGTTATACTCACTCTCACTGTAGCAATAAATGTGACTTTAAATCTATTCCATCCAGACATATACTTAGAATAAGGTATCCATTGCACTTTGAGTCTACGTGGAAAAAAAATATTCACCAACAACAATAAATGGAAATAGTTAAATCATACTCCCCTGCGGGATGGTATTAGAAGTCGTTTAGGACAACGACACGGTCTCCAAAACATAACTTTGACCTCTTATTATTATAAAAATATTTATAGAAATGTGATATACGTATACTTTTATCAAAGTATTTTTAAGACAAATCTACTCATATAATTTTTACATATACAAACTCAACAACTTAAAAGTTATTGATGATTTATATTCCCAATGTTTGACCCAAACCTTGTCCAAAACGACTTCTAATACCATCCCGGAGGGAGTATGCATTATTTAAGCGACACACAATCTAGTTTAAAAGAGCACTAATGCACAATCTTGGTTAAAAAAAAAAGAGCACTAATATACTATTTGACATTGTTGAATCTTTCCTATTGGATCATCATCAAAGCAAACTGTGCAGAATCTTTTTTAAATAATATATCTTTTTGCATATTAGAGGTGGCTCTGTAACATGAATATACAGCGGAAGGTTACAATATAAAGCAAAACATGGCTTGGTATACATAGGTAGACTAAATGAAACTGTCATATGTGTGTTTTTGTTGCCTGTTGCTAATTTTAGTTCACGTAGATGACAAGATCTCCAAAAACCCTAAAAAGAGAGCGAGAAAAAAAAAAGGGCACCTCTGCTCTTTTTTTTTTTTTTTTTCCCGGAAGCATGCGTGTTTCATGAGTGAATTGAAAGGGTTGAACACAAGCATGAGGTACCACAGGGTGGTGGCAGGAACGCTCGCTGTTGTAACTAAGAAACCAATAGTGCGTCCGGCACAAGCTCTGCTCTTTAACTAACACACTATTGGTCTAAGAAAATATACATTCACTTCTGATTTTTTGTAAAGAAATGCCCAGTGCTGAAATATTTGTAATTGCATTAAGCAAGAGGAGGGCATGCTCCCAATTATATCAAGATAAGATAGCATTCATTTTTAGTTGTAGAGAATAAATAGCAGATTCATTCATGCCAAAATGGAGGAGGTCAAACAAATGTTTTTTTTTTTTTGGGGACAATAAAAACAAACAAATGTAGTTGGCTTTATGAGATCCAGATATTGGGCTTCATGGCAATTCAGGATAACACACGTGTTCTATTCTTCTCTTGATATCAATAATATCAATAATAAACTGCAGAGTCACTGATGTATTCAATAACTATTTTTTTATCAAGCGACTTATTGTCAATTCTCATACCCAAGCAATAATTTGGAAAAAGGTGAAAGGAAACACTTCACTGCAGTTTGAACATAAAGAACTCACTATGGAATAAATAAGTGAAGTGAGCGCGAGCACCTCTCAAGCCTATATTCCTTCATCACCAAAAACTATACATAATAGTATTCAGACACTGCTATTTATATGGATCAAAATTTAAACAACTATTTCTTCACTGCAACAGGGGAGGGCAAATGTCATCGATGATGATAGATCAGGATCCTTGCCCTGCCTTGCCTTGAAGCTTTTGTTGCTGCACCACTGCTGTTGCATTGTTCTCGTGGTCAACATTACGGGGCAGGGGCTAACTCTGTATTGCATTAACAACCAACAGCTCGTCGTCATCGCCGGGCACCCAATCTTGAGCTTAAACAGCTATAAGAGAACAAAAGCTACTAACTCGATGTACTTAAGCAGACAATTACTTTAAATTAGGTTATCATCATGAAAATCAGTTTTTTCACCATAATAAGAGTGCTCACTTGATATAGTTGCCCTAAACCATGTTTTCATCGTGTAAAATGTCTGTCACCCGACAGCCCCGACCTTCTACCTCCCAAACTCTAATCTCTATAGCAAATTTTCATCTATCATATATTTTTTCCCCAATTGTCCAACCAAATCAAGATATAAAACAACAAATACCGATATATACGAACTAAATAATAGTGTTGCATTGAGGTGGATGTGCGATCAAAAATATTTTGCACCTAAATCCTAGCTAAGGTTCAGCCTTACTATTTAGCCAATTTCCTTACACAGAGCCTGAACTGATAGCCTTGCTTTTTCCTGTAAACAATGTGAATGTTTTATTTAGTTGTCACCATGAATAGTAAATTATTAGCTGAACAATTTAGTTGCTCTAGACCATAATTTTTTTCTCCTTTTCTTTTTAAAGGCAGCCTTTGTAGATTTAACTCGACATACATGAACTACTGCCTAAATTACCTCATTGGTCACACTAAAGTTGTGGATGGAGAACAAGTTACTACCTCACGTAGATGTATGATTACTTGTACTCTAGTCTTAATGTGGACAATTCTTTCATCAAAAAGATGCAAAAACAATTCATAGATCTTATTGCGAGAAAACAATTCATAGTTATGCCTATTATATCTCTACCCTTAAACATAGTACATTCAAAACATTCGGGAGGGAAGGAAATTCCCCTTCCACCCTTCGCGTCGTCCTCTCGGGAGGCGACTCGGGCGGCCTTTCGCCGCTACCACCGCTACCACCTGCTCCCGGCCCCCTCCGGCGCCGTCGCCCGCCCTTGCTCGCGGCAGCGGCGCGGCTAGCGGCGCCGCACTCAAAAAGGTGCGTGCCGCCCCTCCCCGGTCTCTTCCACCACCCTGCCCTCCCCCCCTCCCCCCACCACCCCCCCTTCGACGGGCGGCCATGGCGGTGTCCGGCGACTCCGCGTCCCGGCCGAGTGGGGGACCGGCGGATCCGGCCTCCCGGGCCCCCGGATCGCCCCTCTGCCACCCCCCAACCCCCCCCTCCCTGCGACCTTGGTGCTGCAGGCCGACGGCGGCCATGGTGGTGGCCGGCCGGCCCTTCCGGGCGTCCCGGCTGGATGGGGGACTGCGAACCGGCCTCTATGGCCCCTGGATCCGATCCGCCCCCGTCCTGCCCCCGAGGCCCTCCGTGGTGGTGGCCGTGCTCGTCGTCCGGGCGGTGGCGGCGATCTCGGTGGTGGCTGGTGACCCTCTTGAGGGCTGGGGCGGCGGATCCCTCCCCGCCCGCCGGGTGGTGGTGGCTGTCCCCGGTATCTGCCATGGGTCTCCGGAGCCGGATGCCTGCGGTGATGCGGCGGTTGGCACACACGGTCAGGGGTGAAAGCCCCTTTCGGCTCTGCCGGGCGAATCGGCGGTGACGCCTTGGCGCCACATCCTTCGTGTGGGCGTCGGTTTGATCGGCGTGCCTCCTCGCCTTTACTGTGCCTTTGGGGGCGCGGCCGACGGCGGCTAGGTTGGGCGTTCCCCGGCGTCGCCATGGTGGCGATGTTGACCAGGAACGCCCGATGTTGCACCCGCACCGCCCGTGGTGGTGGGGTGGGATGCGACGGTCGTCTCTTCACCTTCGGAGAGATGCGTGTGAAAACCCATCCCATGTGGGATGCGTCGCCGGCGCCTACGGCGTCGTGCCCTTCCTGAAGGCGGCGTCGAGCATCTCCTCCGGATTCGCGGCGCTTGGGTGGTTTAGGGGCAGCCCTTTGTCGTAAATCACGCTGCTCGTCGTGCTTGGCCCTAGCTGCGCTTGTTGCTGCTCTTTACTCGGTTAGTCCTAGTTGGTGTTGTCGTTGCCATAGCCTTTTGGTGCTCCTCGTCCGCGGTCCTAGAACTCGTGACTCGGAGGGTGTCTTCATGTCGGTGCTCCTCGCCCGTGGTCCTACCTAAGTGACTCGGAGGTGTGCCTTCATGGCGGTGCTTCGCCCGCGTGGTCCTAGTACTCGGTGACTCGGAGGAACACTCGGAATCATGTTCATCTATGGCAACGATCGCCACTGGCTATCTTGGTGTTGAGTTTTCTTTAATACTAGGCTTGGCTTTGCGGGGTTGTTAGGTGGAGGGTCTCCCGCCCCTCGTGCTCTTGCTTTTCGTTTGTGTTTGGGCCTCGTTGGTAATCCATGGATTACCCGCGTATCCGATTGTATCTTTTTATGTGTAGGTCTATTGACCATTCCTTACGCTTAATGAAAAACGGGCTATATCCCCGGTCTCAAAAAAAAAAAAAAAAAAAGTTATGCCTATTATATGTTCTAAGAAGCCAAAAAAAGAATTTCTATTTAGTTGTGGCACTTGATTTCCGATTTCAAGATAACCACGACATCAAACACACAAAGCCTACACAGAATTCCCACCCCCTTAAATGCCATCAACAGACACTTGAGGCTCACAAAATTTGATGACGCAAGTGAAATCCAGTTCAGTAAATTTCCATTAATTCTATCCCTCACGCACCTTATCATATTCTATAGAAAACTATTTGTACTAATACTATAGATGAACAACAATTTACGAGATGTCAACATCTAGCAAGACTGAACGAACAAGCCTATAAACTGCATAAGTAGACTTAACAACAACTTACGAGATGTCAACATCTAAGCAAGAATGAAAGAAAGAACTGTCTAGGAACACATAAGTAGGAGCGAGTCTACGCTTGCCTCTGTCGTCACAGGCTGACGGCACCAAGCTGCACCAGGCCTCCGTCGACGCCGCTGTCGTGGGCTGTGGCCTCCATGCCTTGTGATTCAAGTGCACCCAATGTCAGAAGGCCTCCTCTAGATTTCTCTCCACTATCATGGCCGCGGACGCCAGTGTTGGCGGTCGTTATCGACCATTTTATACCGCCAATTTTTGTCCAAATCCGGGGAAACAAGCATACTTATGACACATATACATATGCTATGACCCCATTCCACTTGTTTCTCGAGATAACATGTTTTGCAGGACAAATGCCGGAAACAAGTGGAAATGCACGAAGTAATGAACAAAGCGCAAAGCAGAACACACATTCCAGGAATGCGCAATCAAAGGGGAATAGAGAAAGCCCACTTCAAAGAACAAGTGGACCAAAGCACTGGCAACTACGGATCCGGGGGCGGCCCAGAGCCCCTGAGGCGAAAGGCGGTCGCGAGACGGGCCACCCCGGTCCGGCGGATGGAAGTGGGTCGGCCGAACCCACGGTCTTTGCCTCTCGAGCCGACCTTTCACAGGCGGTTGCATGACGCCATGCATAGGCGGTATTGCTAGGTGCTTCCTTCCATTTTTACCCGCATCTAAACCGACCATGTTAGATATAAATAGAAGGGGAGAGCTCTCACCTCAACACACACCACACTAGAGCTCTCTCCCTCCACACTTGTATCTTTTACTTTTTGGTTAGTATTAGGAGCTTGGCAAGATGTAATACAAGTTCAAGATCAACTATGGAGGTACTTGATATGATCCATTTATTGTTCTTCATATCATGTTCTTCATCTTGTTCTTGTTCTTATTATCAATATAGCTATGCTTATGAACTAGAGTATAGTTCCTATGATATGATCTTAGCATATGAACTAGTATATAGTTTTCATGTTATGATCTTGTCATATAGAACTTTATGCTTAATGGATTATACATACATGTTTAGACCAAATCCAAGTTGAGATATTGAGTTCTACTTTGAGTTAGTCTTGGTCGTTGTTGGGTTATGGGATCGTCGCCGTCCTTGTGGCGGATGCTCTAGTAGAAGGACCCCGGGGACGGGTAAGCCTTGTTAACACGCTAGAGTAGTAGCCAATAGCTTGGACGTGGTGTCTAGGCTAGAGGCTACCTTCGTTTGCTCCATACACGGACGGACGAGGTGGTAGGCGGCAGGTGGTGACAGCCCTGTCCGTCCTTTGTAATCCCCCACGTCCCGTATGGCGTAGAGCTTGTGTCGGTATCGTCTGGCAGACCAGGTGCGCTCCGGTGCCCGAAGTAAGTCAACAGTGACCATGGTTGTCTTAACTTAGAATCTCTAATGGTACAAGCATGTAGTATACCTACTCTCTAATATAGCTATTCAGGATATGCCTTGCTCTAATTTAGGGTCTTCTTTATCCTTGAGATTGCTCGAATGTGTGTGTCAAGTTATCCTGATTTATCCCTGTTATGAACTTTGGTCTGTTGCATAGTCATGTTATCGTGTCCATGTTCACATTAGAGACTTCTACACCATGCCTTCCCTGTGGAAATACGATACTCTGAATACTTCCAGGTGAAAGCTACAATGGCATTTCCGTGCGCTTGCGGAACTCTTTCTGTTTGTGTTAAGAAACGCCAACAGCCAGCTCGAGGACGATATGATTGTCACATGGGGAAGATGGAACAACCGTGAATCCGTGATAGCCAGGCAAAAGTTTCATATGATTTTTGTATGACGGTTGTTACGGGGAGGAGGCCGTGCATGGCGGCATGCGGAGGCGTGATAGTATCCTAGGATTGCGGAGCGCCGGGTGGATGGAGGGAGGCCCAACAACGTTTATTTCCTTCTTTTGACTTTCCTTTCTTTTTGAACTGGGGTGCGGGTTGACTCTTTCCTTTTTCTAATTTGTCGTAAAAAAAAGGAAGGTGAAGGAATGCGGGGAGACACACGCGGTTTGGCAAGAGACAGGGATGTTACGTTTGTGGAAGGGGAGAGGAAATCAGGGGATCATTTGTTTCTTTATTTTTCCAACCGATATTACAGCAGCTCGGGTCGCAGGGGCGATTTGTTTCCTTTTCTTACTCCGGGTCGCATGGGGTGGCGGATGGGCAGGACCAAGACAAATGTCGCACCAAAAATTGTCTCCTCTTTGTTCTTTTTATGTTGTAGAGATTTGATGGGGATCTGGGCACCACGATGGAGTGACAAAGAGATATCAAGGAGACAGTGACATAAGATCAATCTGCTGAACATATACAAGGTCACATCTTCGCTCCCCTTCTCTCTCTTGTTTTTCTAGATTGGTTAATGATCCATCACATGCATACACGTTCATTATCTGATATAATTCTAGCACAATGTTGGATTGTGTGCGCACCATTTACCTGCCATGGATTTGAAATTAGATGATTACTCCTATTCTATTTTATTGTTATTAGCAATTGTATAAATGAGAATTTAGTTTCTTTCAGACTTAATGTAGATTGTAGCCAATTTTATTTGTGAATTTAAACAGGTGCATAGAAATTTTTAATCTGTTGCTTCTTCAGGTTCATGTAGACTGAATTTATGTTTTGGGTTATTTTGTGTCATATATAGACAGCAGGTAAAATCAGATCTTTGCCATAAGACATTACTGCATAATATTCATGTCAAGGGTGAATTTTTGTTTTTACTATGGATGCCTTTCAAAGTCTATTTATTTATGTAGGGCTCTCCATGTGAACAAGGGCTCTATAAATGTTCACGCTGGCAGCAAAGTAGCCAATTTCCTGATTGAGCTCACATCTTTGGCATATCAAGTAATGGAAACCAAGAAATGTATCATTTTTATCTATGGCTTTATTTGAGGCACTGAAAGTATCATTGCAACTGCCAGTTACATGCATTGATGCCTCAGATCAACTCTCAGCAAGTTAACGGGTATCGAAGTCCCATAGCAGAAATGAAAGATTATTGACAGGGAATTCATCAATGTCTTTGATGACTTTGCTCACAAGCTAGAACCTGAATATTTAGTTCAACGGGCTGTATCCTGATGTAATTGAATCATGCCCACCTCCTGTGAGAAGAAGGACAAATTCCCACACCATTGAAAGCCATCAGAATGCATGTCTGTGGCCTTCCAAATGATATGAAGTTAAAGCTCATTGTACCAAGCTCAATTTCAAGGATGAGCTACAAATTTGAATTAATTTATTTCATATAATTTCTATTTTTTCTTAGTTTAGTGCATGATCAGGTGTGTTATGATGAAAGGAAACAAGGATTTTTTTTTGTTATTGTTACACTTTTTTTAATGTCTGTAGGTGTGGAAGTTGGGGAGTATTTTGAATGTCGCAGATTCAGTTTTGAAGTGGCACCCTGGTCCTGGTCTTGCTGTACGTGTCCTAGGTGATGTTACACAAGGCAACTTCTCACTTTCAGAATTGTTGAAATTTTGCTACAGCTCCTTGGATATACTGTGTGAATAGGCAACTTCTCACTTTTTTTTTTTTTTTTTTTTGGCAGGTGCACGAGATATTTGTTCAAGCTGGTAAGGATGCAGGCCTATACATGATAAAATTTGGTGAGAGATTTTGCTGTTTCCTCGCCAGTATAAACAATTGAGGTTCAGCTGACCAACGAACACATTCCAATGCTGTTGTTTTAAAACAATCACCTATGAGGATGGCATGACTGCAGATTGGTTGGTACCGGTGAAGTTCCAGCTGTGTTCTATCTTTTTCCTGACAAACTTTAGGTATGTTGTACTGATATTCTGTTGCAGCCATATACATTGTGACAGCAAACTGCTTAATGAGCAGTACAGTGTATGCAGATTGGAACTCAAGGTGGAGAGATTGGGGTTCAATATATATTGGGTTGGATAGTACATGCCTTTGTGCTGATGGGCAAATTGATTCCAGGAATCTAATGGATGGCCTGATTAGAGGCAGCATTACAGCAATGCAAGATGCATGTTTTCTTTGCAATGGATTGTTACCAGACCAAGAACATGGAGCACAAGGGCCAGGTGTCCTCTTTGTTACTTCTGCACTCATTAATTTGTTGATTTTGGTCTCCATATCATGTTGATACTCCATTGCATCCCATATCTTTGTTTATTTATCAAAGATAGAATATTTTAGCGCATGGAAAATATGCTAGCACTTGGCTTATTCTTTGTATTTATTCTGAGGTAACCCTGGTATTTTGACCAAGTTGGCAGTATTGTTTTAAATACTATGCTGATAAATTTGATGTGAGGCCTTCTCTTTATCTTATCCTAAATGTTGGATATTTTTAGCTTGCAAATTTTGTTAACACACTAATGGTAGCAGTATCCAGTGATAATCGGTTAAGTCACTAAATACTGGCTTTTATGTTTTCTTCAGCTCATAGTGCTGACCAAGAGGAGATGGTCGGTCACTGGAGGTGAAGCAAAGCCACCATTCAGATTCCTAATTCCTTTGGCTTGGAGTGCCTGGCATGTTTGTATCTATGGTGTCATCAAACAATCACCATGCCATTTGTTGACTTCTCTATTCTACGATACAATATTAGAGTGGAAGCTAATGCCTTTGGGTGGCTGTCAATACATGTAGAATGAACCATGAGATCCTTTTTTGGGCTCAATATGTGATCAGGTACAACTGCATTTGCTTCTATTTATCTATGGACACATGCCAATATTCCTATTTGTTACGGTCTTCCAATTCCAGATGTTCTCTATTCTGAAGATAATAACAACGTTGTGGGCCTTAAGAGTGATTAGCTCCTAAACCAGCGAGGTTACGTGGATCTTAGTTTTATATTAATATGTAAGTTTGATTGTTGGTGACAAGTTCAAATTGAGCTTGCCTATAAGCTGTTACCACTTACCACCCCCATTTTAGTACTTACTTTATAACTATCTAAACAGCTTGCAATTGAAAACCAAAACAGGTATAATATATCTATGCACAAAGAAATGAGGGTATGGAAATACGGTAGCTTTATATGCTCAATGCTATCCTGTGACGAATGCCAAACTTTATTTGAGATTGAGAAAAATCAGAGGCAATGCTATGCACGGCAGCAATCAAGACTGATTAACTAAATCAGTGGTTCATCAACTAAGTAAATGTTTCTGAGTTACACTTAATTAGGAAAGGCATATTAAAAGTAAAAGAAACAAAATACCCTCATTCATGTTTTCCATATGGAAACATGGACGCTAATATGATCTCTAATAAATATGAAACTTGGCCAAAATATCTAAAAAGGAGGATGCACGTTTCTGGACAGACAAGTTTATATCTAAATTATTGTGGTATTATTTTTTTTTCAGCTGTAGCGCAATGGCCCTTGAAAAAGTAAAAGATATCAGAGATTAATTCCTACCGATATAAAACATGATCTTAGTCGTATTATGGAAAGGTCTATACAGTAGAGTTTGAGCCGTTGACGTCGTGTTCTTCGTGACTGTTAATTTCAGAAACTTCGTTTTATATTAAATGTCACGTTAACATCGGTATTTAATATCATAGTATTGTTATCTTATGCTGCGATCCGCGTGTTTTTATATAAAATGTAGTTATCCCGTAGCTTAGCGCACGGGCGTTTAACTAGTAAAGATTGAAACTACCATTAATACTCCATTGGGAGTGCCCTAATGATGGAATAGCGAGCAACAAATTACTACTTGGGATATATAGATAAAAAACCTGCATACAGGGTGATATGCATGAACAATGAGCGTGGCTGTTGTGAATTAGTACTTGGGATATATAGTTTAGACAAAAAGTTCTCATGGCCATCCGTGATGTGAAAGATGCATGAGACAACATTTCTAATACATGCCTCAAACTACCGGTTCATGAAAGGTACGTGATACTTGCCCTGTCTATATATTTATATATCGGGATCTCAGATTTGAAATCCATATATTTCTAGGTGTATGTGGTGAGACAGATAGGAATGTTTTAGCAAATTAATGGGAAAGCTATTATATTATTGAATATGAGGAATTAATTGGAGGCAAACAAGACAAAGGTTCAATTATTCAAGGTAGTTGTTTTTGCTAATTGACTAATAAGATTGCATTAGCATACAAATATGTTGGAAGAGTCATACAAAACTGTCAGCAGCCTATTTCATCGGCATGGATCTACTAGTTTGTATTTAGTCAAACGGCTAGTGCAGATAGTGCTTCCGGGTTCCTCACCTGATCCTGACTTGTAGGCTTTCAGTTAGAGTTACTAGGCCAACGATGATCCGGCTCTTGTATATCTGTATGTACTATCAATTAATGAACCCGAGCATTTCCTCCCTCTTACCAAAGACAATATGGTTACATGTCTTGTCCGAGAGGTACGACGTCGTCCATTGATACCTTACCATACTGAAATTGGATATGTATCAGAGTTTATTATGTGTACTAGTAATTTTTTTAGATATAATCAACCAGCATTATAATTCGCTCAAATCCGGGACAAGTTTCAAAAATTATTTATGTCAAATTCTAGTATACTACAGTTGAAGTATGTACATGAAAGTTCTCCAATTTGAGTTCATGCGTGAAGGAAACTGTTAATTATATAATATACATACTTCCATTTTCATCAACTATTAAACCAAGGTGACTGCTTGCAAAGGCAAAAGTTGCTAGAAACTCAAAATCCCTGTCCGTAAAGATCAACCGACAGAAAATATTGTGTTTCACTGTAGGTTACCCGATAATAGACGCGAAAAATTATGAATTGTTTTGTATGATTTGTTGGACCGACAGGGAAATCATCTTCGACTCCTAGCTGCATTGAAATAAAGACTTAACCTGGGCTTGGGCCATGAAGGCCTTTCAGCTGGCCTAAATGGAAAGTGTGTTCCTGTCTCAAGCGTATATTGTTCGCGACGCCCTGCACCCTGCGCCGCCGCCATTCTCCGTCCGGCCTCCCTCCCTATTGTTCGCGATCGCCTCTGCACCCTGCTCATCCTCCCTCACCGGGTGTCCCCCCTCTCTCTACTGTGGCGGCAGTTGCCCGGAGTTAGCGGCAGCGGCGGTCGCGTGAGACATGATGAGGCAATTATGCTTGCCGAGATGCGGCGGCGGCGTGCGATCTGGCGGCGCAGGCCCGGGAGGCGATGGTGCAGGCAGAGTAGGTGATGTCGGCAGCAGCGTGAGATGGTGGGAGGAGGTAGGTAATGGGAAAAGGTGCTTGTTACGCGTCCAAATTTGGGTCATGATTTCCCCTCGATTTTATAGGCAAAATTGGGGAACTAGGGGAAGGGAATTTGGGAACAACTCTACTGTTGGATGTTTCTGTAGAGAGGGAAAGAGCAGCGGTAGAAGGGAATAGATATCATATTGGAAATAAAATTGATGGGCCTTTTGTAGTAGCGGAGGCAATGCTCACTCTAAAATAGGTATAACCATCCATCGTTTAGTGGCACAAGTTATACATGATATATCTCGGTGGTGTGTCTGAGTTAGGCATCCAAGATCTACAAGATCTTAGAGCAGTGTGGTCTTGGTTACCAACCATTGGATACTTCTTGTTAGCATTTCTACATCTCAAACGCACCACCTAGCTATATCATGTGTAGCCGTGCCACAGATCAGAGCAATGGGTGATTTGTGCCTAACTCCTCGAGCTGGATTCTACCTCTGTACAATAGAATGACTATCTAGTTGATTTGCATTAAAGATGTATCTTCTCATTTTGACTAGGTTTATTTCTCAAATGATTGCTCATATGTTGGCATACATCTAGAATTACTTGCCATAAATTTGAGCATGTACTTGCAACAAAGGTTCTTGGTCTAGAATAAATTGATAGCCTATAAAAATGATAATGCTCTATTTATTTGTCTTTAATTTAGGACGAAGATTAAATCTATTAACAACATATTGTGTCTTAACCGTGATGGTCCTATATGGGTACCGCATAATAGTTGTGGTTTTGTAACAAAGCAAACCCAAACTTCATCGATAGACAGTTTTGCATGCACAAAGAGAAGGTGGTGCTAGT
Organism: Hyparrhenia diplandra; assembly: GCA_015847255.1. Classification (NCBI taxonomy): domain Eukaryota; kingdom Viridiplantae; phylum Streptophyta; class Magnoliopsida; order Poales; family Poaceae; genus Hyparrhenia; species Hyparrhenia diplandra. The sequence goes on from JADLZK010002807.1 coordinate 523,854, forward strand.
TCTTATTTTCTTAATCCAAAGGCCTCTTATGCATTAATTTTGTTTTTAGCCATCCACTGATATGTGCTTTATAAACTTTTAGGATATATGCTTAGGGTTGTACCAAGTGGAACTGGGAATCAATAGCAGATTGGAAATGAAATAGATGGGCCTTTTGTAGTTGTGGAGGCACAGTTGTACATGATATATCTCGGTGGTGTGTCTGAGTTAGTAGGCATCCAAGATCGATCTCCATGCTCTTATAGCAGTGTGGTCTTGGTTACCTACCATGGGATACTTCTTATTAGCATTTCTAGATCTCAGATGCACCACCAAGCTATATCATGTGTAGCCTTGCCACGGATCAAAGCAATGGTTGATTTGTGCCTATCTCCAGTTGGATTTTGCCTCTATACAATGGAATGTCTATCTACTTGATTTGTATTCGGATGTATCTTCTCATTTTGACTAGGTTTATTTCTCAAAGGATATGCTCATATGTGTGGCATACATCTAGAATTACTTGCCAAAAATTAGAGCATGTACTTGCAACAAATTAAAGGTTCTTGGCCTAGAAGAAAAGGACGGTCCATAAAAATGATGGTGCTCTATTTATTTGTCTTCAGGAGGAAGATTAGATCAATTAACAACATATTGTCTATTAACCATGATTCGATAGGAGATGGTTAGTCTTATATGGGTATCGCATAATGGTTGTGGTTTTGGAAGGAAAAAACACAAAACTTCATCCATAGACAATTTTGCATGCACAAAGAGAAGGTGGTCCTAGTTCTGATTTTTTTAATCCAATGGCCTCTTATGCATTACACAATGTTTTTAGCCAGCCACTATATAATATGTGCTTCATACACTTTTAGGATATACGCTTAGGGTTGTACCAAGTGGAAGCTGGATATATTAGACAGTAGATTGGAAATGAAATAGATGGACCTTTTGTAGTGGCGGTGGCAAAGTTCAGTCTTAAACAAGTATATGCATCCATCATTCGATGGGCAATAGTTGTACATGATATATCTCGGTGGTGTGTGCGAGTTAGTAGGCACCCAAGATCGATCTCCATGCTCTTAGAGCAGTGTGGTCTTGGTTACCTACCATGGGATACTTCTTATTAGCATTTCTAGATCTCAGATGCACCACCTTGCTATATCATGTGTAGCACTGCCACGGATTAGAGCAATGGGTGATTTGTACCTATCTCTCTAGCTGGATTTTGCCTCTATACAATAGAATGTCTATCTAATTGATTTGTATTAGGCATGTATCTTCTCATTTTTACTAGGTTTAGTTCTCGAATGATGTGCTTATATGTGTGGTATACATCTAGACTATCTGTACAATAGAATCCCAAGTTTTAAATCTCCGGGTATAGCTGCAGCTATAGCTGGAGATAGCTGCTGGACACGATCAAAGCTAAGATAATCGAGTTTTTGCGCTAAGAATAGCGCAGCTATTATCCACAAATATCGGTGATAGCCGCTAAACTGGACTGAATTCAGCCGGCTAGATGTTTGATGGGCCAAAATTTCAGTCGCCGGCCCATCTTATTTTGACCACCCACCATAACCCTAGTCGTTCGAGGGCTCCTTCGTTCGCTCCACCGACGCGATGACTGCCCGACTCCCTTGGTGTCTCGGTCTCTCTCTCTATCGCCGAATAGCGGCGGCAGAAAAGGAGTAGCCGGCGGCGGCGGAAAAGGAGCAGGCGGTGGCGCACCGGTGCAGGCCCCCCCTCGACCTCGACCTTCAACCGCATCATCCGCCTCGTCTCCCCTCGGCCGGCGCATCTTCCTCGACCTCAAGTGGACGGAGGCCATGACAGATCAACCCAGTAGGTGTCTTCACTTTCGATCTACTAGTTTTGAATTTGTTCTCTATAATTGTAGCATTCGTTTTGTAGTCTGAAATTTGTACCATCCGTTCTCTAATTTGTAGTGTTCTCTGTAATAATTTGTATTGTTCTATGTAATTATGGCAAGGTCAAGTCATTTTTTTCAGTTTTTTTGCGAAATGAGCTAAATGTCATAGTTGCAGCTATCTCCCGCTATAGCTGCAGCGTAGCTTTTGAAAGGGTCGCAGCTAAGAGGCTTAGCCGGCGATTTAAAACTTGGATAGAATCTCTATCTAGTTGATTTGTATTATACATGTATCTTTTTTTTGAGACCACGTCAAGGCGCATATTTCATTAAGAAGAAAGAGTGTGACCATACAAGCACGAACAAAGGGCACAACAAGTAATCCTAGGATTACCGGTGTAGCCCTAGACACACAAAACAAACGCACAAACAAACAACAAGAATACATGGGGAGGGAGAAAAGGGGGACCCAACTCCAAATTCCTAATCGACTAGACCTGCAAGAGAAAAGTTAACACAAAGGTTGCACGCTCGAGAAGCGACGGCCGTGGTGGCAAAGCATCCACCAAGTATCGGCACTCCAACAGCGACCGAAGTCATTGCGAGCCGGGTGAGCTCGAGCATCAAGCGCTCCAACAGCGGGGAAGCGCCGTGAGCGGCGAGATATGCGCCATCGGCACTCCAACAACGGCTAGGTAGCCGCTGTGAGCGATCAAGCGGCCGCAGCGGACGGCGTCAAGCGAGACATGGAAAACCTAACCGAAGAGAAAAAGGAACACAAGTAGGCCTATGTATAGAGAGGGCGGGAGCCAAACGTGGAGCCAAGGTGGACGGGGGTGCGGGGAGAGTTTCGGTGCCGCCTTCAAGAAGGGCCGACGTCCGCGGACGCCGACGGCGCAAGTGAAGCCCCAAAAAGGTCTTTCGACTCTAGCCCGCCGGACACGGTATCTTCGACGACACGTCCATGGATAGTGACGAAGCGCCACCGTCGCCCGCCCCGGAGAACTAGGCAGGGTTTTCACCCAAGAAGTTGTAGGTCCGCACAGGCCACTCGCATTGCCACCCAGGGGGATGGCAAGCACCCCCGTCCACCACAGGGTCCCGAGCCCGACGGCAGGAGCATGGCCCAAAGGCACACACGGCGCAATAAGCGGCGAGCACCACCAGCCCGGCGACCATGGCAAAGCTTGAGGCGCCAACACCGCCACCGGCCCGCCACCACGACGGTGTCCAAGCACCTTCACTAGAAGCCAAGCTCCACCATATGGGACACCACCGCAGCCCCCAGCGCCCCCGACCACCAAGCTGCAGGATCCAGCCGCACAGCGGACAGAGGGGGGCACCACATTATTGCTAGAAGTTAGTGGCGGATGAAACAACAGACAAAGTTGGGAGAAAAGAGATTTGGGAATGACCATGTTGGAATCTATGGAGGCATGCATCATAGGGACTCGACTCACAAGTCACAACATTATTGCTAGTCGAATTGAGATGTTCTCTAGGATTCCATGTCGGTATTCTCGTGAAAACTCTTGTATATATGTGTCACGAAAACATATTCAAATTTTCTTAGACAACACGTGCAACACACAAAACAATAGAGACGGAAAATTCAAACCAATCATCTGTCATAGTTTTTGTGTGGATGGAAAATAATATATATCCCTAGAAGAACATCATGGTGGCGGATTTGTTCATCACCCACGACTTGATCTCTTCCATCAGTTTGATCTGGACGAACAAAGGCCCGCTCGCAAACTCGCCGCAGACTTCCTGGACATCCGGTGCGTTGCAGAGCAAGAACTTAGCGAGCATCCTCTGCGCCATGGCCCCTGGTAGTGCACCAAGTTGATCTCCTTCATCCTCTCCCTCAAGCAAGGGAGCTCAGTGTCCGGCACGGCGAGTGACGCGCGCTCGTCATACTTGAGGCTATGTCCATGTAGGAGCTCCTCCTCATGGTGGCCATGATGCTTATGCTTGGGCTCTCGCTCGGGCTCTGGCATGAAGAACAGACTCAGTGTCTCTAGGTTCGGGGTCTGCTCCAGGATCCTTGCCACAACATCAATGGCGGTGACGTCGTCCCCGGGCACCATCCCGGTGAGCTCGAGATGCCGGAGCTTTGCGAAAGCGGGGAACACAGACGGCGAGAGCACGGCGGCACCAAAACCAAGGCGCGCAGACGTGAGATACAGGCGCTCCACGCCGACGAACAGCCGGAGCATGTTGCCAAGCCCAGCCAGCTCCACGGCTTCCTCGCCGCAGAAGTCGAGCGTGCACGACAAGACCTTGAGCGGGCCACCGTGCAGGGTTAGGAACGAAGGACCGGCAGGGACGGCGCCTCTGTACTCGAACGTCCGCAGCTCCGACGCGTCGGCGACGACGACGGCGGCCAGGTCGTGGCAGCAGCGCAGCGCCAGCGTGCGGAGGCGCGCTGGGCGCGGCACGGAGAGCGTGGTGACCTTCGCGCACGCCTCGAGCGTCAGCGCGGCGAGGCGCGGGCACGAGGACACCAGCCGCTGCACGGCGCCGTCCCGACCCGTGACGCCCGTGAGGTGCAGCGTGTCCAGCGACTTCAGCGCGACGGCGGACGACGACGACGACGGCACGTCGTCGAGGCTGCAGTAGCCGAGGCGGAGCGTGCGCAGCGCGGCGCACGTGAAGACGCTTCTCGGCGTGACGTAGTCGTTCGGGCACCGGTACTGCTGGATCTCGTCGTGGTCCGGTGGTGGATCACCGCAGAGGGAGTAGCGCCGGTAGCAGACGGGCAGATCTCGGCGGAGCCGGAGGTCGAGGTGGAGCTCGTCGCCGGCCTGCCGAACGGCGTACCGGACCCACCTGTCCACCATCCCAGCGACCATCTTGCTCCCACCAAACTGGTAGAACGCGATACGGAGCGCGCGGAGCGGCACGCCGGCGGCGCCGCCGTCGAGGCAGAGGCGTCCGAAGAGCGCGGCGCTGACGCGGTTGACGAAGGCCGTGACGCGGTCCTTGACTGCGCAGTTTCGGCACGGGCCCCAGCCGGGGCTGTGGGGACTGTAGTCGTCGTCGTCGGAGTTGTGCTCCGGCTCCGGCTCGTCGAGGGCGACGGTGTGCACGTGCGCGAATACGTGGCGCCACCGCCGTGAGCGTTGAGGCACGCGCCGCCTCGTCGGCGGGGAGGAACGACAGGATGTGGCCCAGCGTTGCGTCGCCGAGCTTGCTCAGCCTGTCGTTGTCGCCGCCGTGGCCGTGACTGCGAGGGCGGCGGTGGAGTCTGGAGCCCATCGCGCGATCGCGGCGGATCGGAACAGATCGAGTCGTGGAGTCGTGCCGCTTTTTATTGGGTAGGACGGACGGCGTCGTACCCGTACGTGGCAGGTACGATGCAACGGGCCAAACTGTTCCGTGGGCTCGATCACAAATTGGAGCCCATTTACGGCCCATCTTTGGAGGTCCAGGTCAACATCGAATCGAAGAAGTTTTGGTTGCAGTGCAACGACGGACGAGGCGGCATCATTCGCTTCTCTTCTTAATTGTCTCTATATGTATTTCCTTTTTCTGTCTTTCTCTTCTTTGGAAACGATGGTTAGGCTATACTAAGCATGAGTTCTACGTAGGTTAGCTACTACTCTTTGTTGTACATTTTAATTCGTCTTAACTTTTTTTAATATGCATATGTTTTCTTTGTATCTAGACTTATATCTAAGTTGCATAGCAAAAGTTATGTTCAAAAAAGCCATAAACAAATTGTAATTTATAATATATAAATAGAGAGTACTTACTACTTCCTATGTCCCAAATTGCAAAAGGTTTTGGCATTCTAAAGTCTTAGCTTTTATATATACCAAGGTGTATAACCAAAATTATGAATCTACACAAGCAAAAACTACTTATATTATAAATCAGAGGAAGTCCATAATGAAGATTCTAAAATGTGAGACATTATTTTTATTTAAAGTTATTTTTTTAATTTAAAATATCTATCTAGTTTACATTTGTTTCATTAAATCTACCACACAATTGGTTCAAATTAGAAAACAAAAATTTTAGACACAATTTGGTTCAAATTAGAAAACAAATATTTTACAGGCTCTTATGTTCTTACCCCTGTTTATTTTATGACAAAACTAAAATGACACAATAAATAAATAAATCAAATCGAATGAGCAAAAGGAAAATTGTGACGCCCATCGAATCGAATCAGCAGCAACGTCCATCGTGACGCCGTCACGGCCGGCCGGGAGGAAGCACCTGGACACGCCTCTGCTCCGAGCCGGCCGCCGGAGATTCCCAACTCTGACCCGCCGCCACATCGGAGGAACAGAGGAATCTATTCCCCATCTCCTCCTCCTACCTTCGCCGCCGCGAGGCACGAAGCCTGCAAATCGCGGGAGCGCCGGCCTTGGAAACCGATTCCATTCCCCAAGCCATGTCCCTCCCCTGCGTCTCGCCCCACCACCAGCAGGTCCGCCTCCGCCTCCGCGTCCCCGCCCCACCCGCGGCCTCGTTCGCGCCGCCCGCGCTCCGCGGGAGGCGCCGGGTGGTGCGCGCCGCGATGAGCGCCGAGGCGCGCCCGGGCGTCGCGCCGGCGGAGGAGGACGGGGCCGCGACGCCGGGGCGGCAGCAGCGGCACCACGCCCTGCTGGCGGAGATGGTGGAGGAGGCCGCCGTGTGGTGCGCCGTCAACGGGCTTGTCGTCGGAGATCGCTCCAACCAGGTACGCCTCACCACCAGTCAACCCCCTCCCTGTCCTGGATCGAATGGCTGCTAGTGTTAGACTGCTACTCAGTGTGTCGTTGTGAAATGTGCTGCAACTGCAATCAATCTTGCCAAGTTTTGTCAACTTGTGAAATGTGCTGCAATCTTGCCATGCCCCGAGGAAAAGTTTGCATCTTTGGCCGGTCTCTTGTAGTTCATTCATTCGCGGCTAGGCTTGTAGATGGATGGAACAATAGAGTACGAAGCCTGCCAAGTAGCAGTAATACAGTTTACTGTTGAAAAGAAACAATCTTTTCAGCATGTCGATCTTAGCCGTTGCCACTCTGCTAATTGTTACTCTCTGACGGATCTTGATATGACCAATGAAAGCAAGTAAACAGTATGTGCCCATTTCCTGTAAGCTGTATACTTACCGCTGAATTAGCTGATCAGCATTTATATTGCCACTTGCAGAGATCAGGAACGGTTCCTGGGGTTGGTCTGGTTCACGCTCCATTCTCGCTGCTTCCAGCGCATTTTTCCGGCATCGTTCTGGAAGCAAGCATGCGAGCTGGCTCCTATCTTCAATGAGCTCGTGGATCGTGTCAGCTTGGATGGGGAGTTCTTGCAAGCTGCTTTGTCTAGGCAAGTTCTGAATTCTATACACTGGATTCTTTGGTACCAATGTGGTGTATATCTTTGTTCATTCAGAGTATACAATGATTAGATTAGATTGTCAACTGATTCCTTTCTATAGCAAGGTTGTTGCCTTGAACTTTGAATAGAATATAACTCTCTGTTAGTCACGTCAACAAAGGCCAGCTTTTTTTTTTTTTTTTCATTTTCCCAGCTATATAAGGTTTCAGGTTAACAGTGACTTATCATTTTCTAATTTCAGAACAAAGCAGGTTGATGAATTTACCGCAAGGCTGCTGGAAATTCATGAGAAGATGGCAATAAATAAGAAAGAGGTAAGTAAAGTGTTTCTTGTCAACTTCTGTGTCTCAGTTTTGGCCTATAGGAAATCCATCTTTCAAACTTTCTCTTGTTTTTTTGCCAGCCACTGATATGTGCTTCATACACTTATAGGATATACGCTTGGGATTGCACAGGTCGGACTATATGCTGGATTCTGAAACCAATTCACTACTTCAAATTGAGCTCAACACTATTTCATCATCCTTTCCTGGCCTTGGCTCCCTTGTCAGTGAACTTCACAGGTCAATTACTATCCATTCTTCCTCTCGCAAGTTAGAATTATCCTGTTTTGTTTCCTTCTGTGAATTTTTATTTTCTGCCAATCTCTTTTGACCATAACAGGTGTACTCACTATGATGATTGTTGAGATATTTTAAAGATGAAATTGTAGACTTTTCTATAGTGGTACAGTTGTAGATGGAAAACTTGCTGATTATTTCAGTTCTCCATTGAGCTTATAAGAAAATCTGAAATGAATGCCTTTACTTAGTCAGCCAAAGTGGTTAAAAGAGCTATTGTGTTTGCATAAACGTTACCTACATTTGAATTTCAGATTGGATTTTTGGAGGCTTCAGCCTATCATTGCAACCATGTACCATGATTTTTTTCACATTAGAGTTTGAAGTCTCTAACTGTAACCTGTAATGGTGTGCCACTTCAGAAATAGTCAGATGTGATAACTAATGAGTTAATGTCACTTGTCACATGATAGCAAAAAAACAAAATTAGTCAGCGGCACATTCATAATTTACTATGTAGTAATGACCGGATTTCCTTGTTTTGGTATTATATGTATGTTTAAACTATTAGGTAATATTACTTTGATACTGCAGGACCTTACTCAACCGGTATGGAAAAGTATTAGGCCTAGATCCCAAAAAGGATTCCAAAGAATTGGGCAGCCACTCAATTTGCTGAAGCGCTGGGCAAAAGCATGGTCTGAGTATAACAATGACAGGTCGATGCTTTTCTATACAGCATGAGATGTATTATTCAGAATTTCTAGAAAATGTAAGTGTCAATTAACATGTTTCGTTCTCCTCTTTGTGGCTCAGTGCTGTTGTTTTGATGGTTGTTCAACCTGAAGAAAGAAATATGTACGACCAGTACTGGCTTGTCAATCATCTAAAGGAATCATATCCTCTTTATGTCTGCTTTCTTTTCAGTTTGCACTCCTATTGTCAGATTTTTTTTTTTTTTTTTGAAAGGAATATTGTCAGATTTACAATCTCTGGGTTGAAAAAAAAATAGTTATTAACTAATTGTAATTCGTGACACAGTGTTTCCTTGTCTGTGGTTTGGTAGCTTGTATCCACAACAAACTAATAAGATGTTGACTTGTTGTTTGTACACTACTGTATTATTCTTTCAACATATTGCCTGCCTGATATAACTTCAGAGAACCATTAAAGTGTTCGGTAACCATCTGCTTTTATTTTTTGTCTGGTATAAGAGCATCTGACAGCATGAAAATGTGACTTCCCTTAACTAGCCATCACATATGGTGTGGCAACTATACGGAAAACATTGGCGCAAGTAGAGGCTGAAGGGCAGGTTCTTACAGATGGAACACTTGTGATGTAAGTATCTTATGCACACATGGAGAAAGGCTTATTATTACTATAAGTATTTAGTATGTAAATTTATGAATTGCAGAGATGGTCGGACAGTGTCTGTTGTGTATTTCAGAGCCGGGTATGCACCGACTGATTACCCTTCAGAAGCGGTATGCAGTCTAATATTTATTAATTCAAAACCTTTATATAGAAGTAAATTCTGAATTTTGAGTGAAAGTAACTATTCCTGTAATTGTTTTGAAAAAAACATTTGTCTGGTGCAATGCTGCTTAGTTTCACTTTCCTTGATGAAAGAGTGAACTTCTTTTGTGCATGGATTTCATTCTCTGTAGAAAATTACCCAAATGTTTTTATTGCTTGGGTTGAGGATGTATTGTAATTCATTTTTTATGATAATACACCACTGTTCCACCTTGACATAATACTGTCATTTCCAGGAGTGGAGAGCGAGGCTTCTTATGGAACAATCATCTGCAGTAAAGTGCCCTTCGATATCCTACCATTTAGTCGGAACAAAGAAGATCCAGCAAGAACTTGCAAAACCTAATGTTCTTGAAAGGTGATAGTTTTCTCAGTACTAATGGGTGATTAGCTGGTTGATGTTGCGCTGTTTCGCAGTTGCACTAGATTTTCAACAGAACAAATTACAACATTATTGATCAACTGGCATTGTAGCTTATAGTGTTGTACCCTATAGTTCAAATGTGTTGACTGACTCTGGATTTCATTGTTCGTTATCTCAATTAGAGCATCAGCAGAACCTAAACCTGTCCCTGGTCTATCTACAGATTTCTTGACAACAAGGAGGATATTGCCAAACTACGCAAGAGTTTTGCAGGGTTATGGAGCTTGGATAATGAAGAGATTGTGAAATCTGCAATAGAGAAACCGGATCTGTTTGTCTTGAAGCCTCAGCGAGAAGGCGGAGGTATCTTTTCTTAGCCTTTGAGAGATCCTATTTGGTGGTAAATGTCCTGATTCTAAATTCGTTATTATTTCCTTCAGGGAACAACATATATGGTCAAGATTTGCGAGACACGCTGATCAAACTCCAGAAGGAGCAGGGGGAGTCACTTGCAGCGTATATACTGATGCAGAGGATTTTTCCAAAAGCCTCTCTTACTCCTCTAGTTAGGGGTGGTGATTGGTTTGAGGACCTTACAATCTCGGAGCTAGGGATATATGGAGCCTACTTGCGGTAATTAAATCAGTGAAGTTTCAAATATTTGTCCCCTATATGACTACAAATGTGCCATGTTACCTTTTTCCCCTTGGTGAAATGATTCTTCCACTCTTGTTTGATATATCTCAGGAACAAAGATAAGGTGGTCTTGAATAATCAGTCTGGCTACTTGATGCGCACCAAAGTTTCTTCTTCAAATGAGGGTGGTGTTGCTGCAGGGTTTGCTGTTTTGGACAGCGTTCTCCTCACTGATGAGGTGATTACCATTCCTGGGCCTTGATTATTGTGATGAGCCTAATCTGACACAGCCTAATAAAAAATTATATACCATGTTATTTACAGCCATTTCTGGTGCTATTCATGAGCCTGAAAATTGTTACTAGGTCACCTTTAACTATCATCAGTACCTTTTTTTTGTCCATTAGTCTTGGAAGTTGTAATATTTTAGTGTGATAACCTATCTTTCTTACATCTCTCCCATTTGGGAAAATATCATTCGTACCCATTTTCTTTTCATGTTGCTGTTTTTGCAGTGATAGAGCGAGGTGGCAGAGTTATGAGTGACACCTGACCAGAATTAGTGACAGTACCCACAGAATTAGTGACATCATTGGATCTTGGCTACAATTGTAGTAAAAACTGTGAATAGCTTACAGAATAACAGACAATGACAGGCAGAGAAGATGGCAGCGCTATGTTGTGATATAGTTCCATGTATTTTTTATGATGGTTGAAAATGTAGGAAACCCCCCCTGTTGTCACAGGAAATCCTGGAAGAGGTTGTCACGGTGCTAAATGCATTCATGTAGGAAATAGAAATAGCTGATTATTGGAGTACCGTTGTGCCAGCAACGGTGCATCGCCCCTGACGATTCTTATGAAGTGTGGATAAAGATTATCGGTTTTCTGGATTTATGTAAAAGTGAAATTTTGAAGTTGTACTTTGTGGAAGAGTTGAATATTTTTTTCTTGTTTGTTTGGAGGGGAAGAATCTGATAACTGTGCATTGAAATATTTCTGTCCCACCTGATGATGTCTTTTTTTTTTAGCAACATCTGATGATGTCTTTTTTAGCAACATCTGATGATGTCTTTTTTTTTTTTGAGAGAAAAAACATCTTTTTTTTTTTTTTTTTTTTTTTTTTTTTTTTGAGAAGGAGAAAAAACATCTGATGATGTCTGGAAGGGCAAAGGAAGGGAATGTGCCCGCGGCCCAGTGGGCCAAGAGTGGTCAGCGATGGTTGATGACTCCGTCGTCTAGTTGGCGTGCTTTGAGGTGGGCCAGGTAGTCGTTGGGTCAGCCTCTGAGTTGGGCTAGCCAGGCTCAGGTAGGAAATGAATCAAACACATTTTATATCTCCAAAAAAAATACACAAATTATGCACACAAAAATTTACACAAATATGAAATATATGAAGTTTGGCAAATTTTTGAAAAGATAAACTTACATGGGAAAATATTAAACTACAGCTTAGAAAGAGCATACCTCCAGGCCATCGCTGTCGAATCCGTTGAGGACGTAGACAAACACTCCAGTCGATGCATGCAGCAAAAAGCAAGCACCGAAACCAACGGTTCTGTTGGGACACACAAGCTGTGCCCAAGGCCAAACCTGCCATCGCTGTCGCAGTCGCACAAAAAGCCAAAAACTGCCATTCATAGCTACTCATATTCTGAAATGCTTGGTGGTTCTATAACAATTCTATAATATATTGTGTGATAATAAACTAATGAACAACCTTTTCGATCTGGTTACCAATATAGCTGGGTTAGTAAGGGAAATTGAGTACAGTATGTATGTGAATATTGTCTTTTTAAATGTAGTTAAAGGATTAGTTCGTCTAGAAACCGATTTTGAATGACCTTCTATTTTAGGATGGATGTAGTGTACAGTACGTAGCTGGGAGATTGCCTGACATTGCATTCATGACATGCATCATTTCTATTCTCTGGTACTTTCCATGACATGCATGTCAAAGAGCTCACATCACAGGCCAATCTATATACGCTCACGTATCGAAAAAAGTAGGTGATGTGAGCCTCTGACCGATTTCATTTTTGCAAAACCTGTTGTTTTCGCTGAGACCATCTGCAGCGGCGAACGGGATGGCTTCCTGGAGGAGAAGTTTACAGTAAAATGCGCTGCAGCGGGTACGTTACCTGCTCCGGGAAGCGCCCGCGCCCTGGAAGAATATCGGGAAAAAGTGTCTGTACCGGAGGTCCCCATCATGCGCGCGAGAGAGAGTGAGATGAGAGAGGTGAGAGAATAATCGGTGGGCCCTATTTTTCACCGCTAAAAAACATTATAACTCACAAACCAAAAGACTAAATTAAATTTCGATTGCACTATTGAATTCGTTTTAATAAATCCTTCAAAACCAGATCACACATGGATATATTTAGAAAAAATTATAAATAGGCATTTGTTCGTAATTAGTATAGAGTAGAGATATAAAGAAGGATGGGTGCGGAAGATGATCGTAAACAGTGAATCTTGATGATTAAGATGTATAGAGGAGTAAATAGAGGAATATGAGTGCGGATAGTCTGAAAAGACAAGCTAGAAAGTACTGTTACTTAATAATTTATTGTGAGAGAGAAACACCGGAGCATGGCTGAGAATGGCTGCGAAGCATTGCTGATAAATGCTGTGTTATCGACCCGGAATGTAAAAGGATCGATCGGCTTGATAATTTTTGATATTTTGGGTAATGACACGGTCTTTAAACCATGGTTTAACAGTTAATGAGTATATACAAGTGTACAACATTTTTCTTAAATTACTTTTCCAGACGAATCTACGCATGATATTTTTAGTGTCCTGAAGCTAATTATTTTTAAAAAACATTTATGTACTCAAAGCTATAAAATTGTGACTCCAATTTTAAATATCTAAAATGACAAAAGGCCAGCTCACTCGTGCTACTTGCAGGGCTCAATTGTGCTGCCGCCGCCGACGCATAGCATGGCATGGAAACCGATAGGCTGCTGCGCAGCGCCAGCTGCAGCTACAGCCTACTTCGCTGCAAAGTAGCACGGCGAGCCCCTGAAAAGTTATGGGTCGAATCCATGGAGTATTTGCATGCAATCCTGTTGCCAACAGTAATTAACATTGCCAAATAGCTAGATTATTTCTTACCTAGCAAAGATATAAGGGCATGCAGGATTAATTAATCGATCAGGAGGCAGTAATTAAGGCACACACACGGCTTAATCCCTGATTAACATTGTCGTCATCTATCTCCAATGGTACAATAATTCTGAACACCATGCAGATCATCAATCAATCAAATAAAATGAAAAATGAAAAAAACCAACAAACGGAAAAAGCAGAGAAATGCCTCTGTCAACTGAAACAAACGCAATGCAAAGGAAGGATTTCACATGAAAACTCTCTGCTGTCTCCGATCTGCTGTGCCGGACTACCGGCGTCTCATCCTCATCGATCGGCCCTCTCCTCCGGCCGTCGGCGATCAGATGGTCCCCATCACGACCGCGCCAACCTCCACGGCGGCCACCTGGCAGAGCTCGCCTCCTCCTCCTCCTCCGCCACCGCCATGCTGTACAGAAACAGGAACCACCCCACCGGTGCCGACGCCGGTGACGGCGCTACCACCACCGCAACCACCTTCCTCAGGCCCGCCGCCGCCGCGTTCTGGGTCGGCGTTAGCGAAACGCAGGCGGAGGCGCCCGCCGTCGCGCTCGGCGCGGAACACGACGCAGCGCTCGACCTCGTCGGCGCGCACCTCGGTGAGGATGAGCCGCCCGCCGCGTCGCTCCGACCGGAGGACCAGCGCCGCCGACGCCCGCGGCATCGGCGGGGAAAGCAGGAGCAGCCCCCGCCGTGGCCTCGAGACGACCGGGCTCTGCTGCTCGCGCCTCACACAACGCCGCGACGTCGGCGACGGCGTCAGCGTCGGGACCACTACTAGCCGGAACCGGCGGGAAGAACTGGTCGATCTCGGCGGCGTCGCAGCCGACGATGTCGCTGCTCTCGGAGCCGAGGCTCTCGGTGCACGCGCCGGCCCACCAGCTGTACCCAGCGCCGACCGACGGCACTGGCCGGAGCATCGTCGGTCCCTTGCCTCGATCCGCTGCTGTCCACTCCCCAACCACCGTCCACCGGCCGTGTGCGTGAAGTGTGAGGTCCAATGGAAGGAGAGGCCACTGCCTGAGGAGGAGGCGCTTTTATATACACAGACGAGACGAGAGAGCACTCAGCCCGGAAGTGGCCCGCTGCCGATGCCTTTCGCTGACGTGCAAGACCCTGGCGTGACGTGTACGGTGTACCCCCACCGGCCGTCCGTTTCCGAACTGGCGGCGGCAAGCCATGCCGCCGTTTCCGAGCTGGCTGGCGGGAAGGACGGCGACGGAAGAGGACGCGCCACGCACCCGGGCCTATCGGATCGGCGTCGCTGACGTGCGGGGCAGCGAGAAGGTGGGGGTGCCTTGCCTGAGCTGCTGAGATGGAGCGCAAACCTCCATGCGGCTCCAGGAATTGATTCGGCCGCGGCGAACAGCCGCTGGTAGCTTGTCCATGGCTGGCACTAGCACAGCGTGAGCATGCGCATACATGGTATGGTACTACCTTGTGCCCAGCACAAATAGCTTGCTAGCCCAAGGCAATAATATCTTGCTTCAAATTTGAATTATGTTCTATTTTTTTTTACATATCTAAACCTTCTATATGGAAAACCCCCACTTAGGAATTCTCCGGCCTGTGGTGAAGCCACGTCACCGCGAATCGCTTCCTAGACCTTTTTCCCCGTCCGTCGGTCGAGCTGCCGAGGTGCCCGCCGTTCCCTTCTCGGTGGAGTCCGTTTGATTACCGTCGCCGCTGGTATCCACTGAGCCGCAACAAATGAAACTGTTCTCCACCGAGTTCTCCACCGAGATGGGCACTCTGAACAAACGAAGAGGTAACGACGCTTTGCAGAGAAGAAACTCAACCATCAGGCCACCTTCGTATTTAATAGTTGTGTGTATGAGGTTCCCCTTCATCTGCACCATCGCCGGCGCGCGGCTGCGGCAACCGCACCCCCCGCAGCGCTCGATTCGCGCCGGGCGGCTTCGAATAGGCGGGGCTCTCGGCAGCAACGGCCTCCCGGAAGCTGCACGAGGTCGCCGACCGCCTCCTCGCCTCACGCCGAATCTTCATGCCGCTGGCCTGGGGAAGACGGATCCGACGAGCCGCACCTACACCGCCGCTGGAGCGCCCGCAGCCCGAGGCCGCCGCCCGGCGGCCGAGGAGCTCCCCCCTCGCTCGCTTCTCCCGGTCGGGCGTCGAGGCGCAGCCTCGCTCCTCCCGGACGGAACTGGCGCCGCCGGGCCTGCGGCGCCACCGAGACCCCCGCCGTCCCGCGTCCACCACATCTGGCCATGGATTCGACCGCTGCAAGCCACCGCACGGTTTGAGTCCCCCACCCCTTGCACCCCTCACCTTTACCCTATTGATGATGGATTAGACCTCCTTAATTGCATCATCAGTTGCTCGCCTTTTATATGGCGCACTCCATAGCCATGTTGTCTCAGTTTGTCTTCCCCACCACAGGCACAGGTAGAATTATTTTGTTCCACCTTTGAAAGGTTACGTTCATGTTGCTCTCAGTTTGTATGCAGCAGGTTATATCATATTGATTTTAGGTTTGTTATATTGATTCGATCAGAGTCCACAGATTGAAGAATTACCCCTGCATAATCCTTAGGTCTTTCGCTCTGCAAATCAGGTCTGTCTCCAATGGATGTGTGATGATTTCATATGTCTCCAATGGATCTGTGCTGAATTGGTATTCTTTCATAGGCTATGGATTAATAATTTCTTCCCTGCATCATTGGATTTGTCATTTTGAAACCAGGTTTGTCTCCAATCCATATGCAATTGCTTTAATTTTGTTGTGACTGTTAATCCGTTGTTCCAAATAACCAATCTCCTTTTTGTTGATCAAAACTGTTGTGAATTGGTAAATTTTCATAGCCTGTGGATTAAGATTTTGAGACGCCCCAAGTTTAGTACCTTCCTGTAAAATTTTGCCTCCAAATTGCTTCTTCATTTTTATATGCATAACCAGGCTTCCTCTTCTTTTGCTGTGATAAAAATGAAATAAGACAGATGATTGCGCTTTCCTCTTTACCAGATCACCGGTTGTACCATGTATATTGCAGGCAGTTGACTGGCAATGAAGTTTTTCTAATCCACCAAGGAAGATCATAGTGCTAACATCACGCCTTCTCAGTGATGCACATCGGTATATTTTGTGATGCCTGAGCAACCATGGAACCGTTTCACATTGAACTGTACTGACACCTATTTCAGAGGTGCTTAATCCCTGTCAGGAATATGATATGTGTAGTCTAGATTGCTTTTGAGGTACCTGAATCGTTCAATAAATTTTTTTTCTTTAGTGAATTCTCTTCCTACATATTTACCTAAAGAATATTTTGATGGCTTTAAGAGTTTTTTGCTTACTTCTCTTTTGAAAAGCAGAAATATTCTTGCCAGTTTCAATTAAATTTTGTAGGCAGCATTTCCTGTATCTTTATAGTCTTGCAGCAGCTTGCATGTTTCCAGTGGGTTTTGTTCATCAAGCTTTCTGTTTGCTTAAGGTTAGGTGTGGCAAGGTTAGGCACAAACCAAACAGGCCCTATATGGCAATATCTAATTCACTGGTTTACTGAATGAATATGCCAGCGGCCTGACCAGCTTCCCAGACGATGTGGCTGGCGAGGACAGGATTTAGGGGTTTTCTGGGCCGGTTTGGATGGGTTTTCTTCTCACTACAAAGTTTGGGGCAGTGGGCAGTGGGTTTTAAAAATCTTTCCCTTGATCTTGATTCAGTGACTCAAAAAAAAAAACTTAGAATGTTGTCAGAATTAGCATCTTTCTCCCGTCTGCCAAACTTCCAATTAATCACTACTAATTCTGGTACCATTACAAATAATTTACAGCACCAACCATGGAATATTGAGTTCATGCGATTGAAACAACTACCAAGGAATCAATCAAATAAATAATTATGTCTTCTTTATTTTATTTTATTACAAATAAAAGATCACTACTACTGTTTCTATAAGTTGTTACCTAATAGATTTTTGGGAATTAATCTTATGACGTACCGTACTCATAACATTATTGGTTTCCTCAAAAAAGTCATCCATTTGTGATAGCTACCACATTGGCCCTGCAGAATTTAATTCGTTCGAGTACCATTTCTTGCAATGTGTAGCTTCAGGGTAGATTAGATCCATTGCTAGCCACACTGCACTAAACATTTCCCGGGAAGACCAGCATATCTCGCTCTCTACTTATATGCATGAAGCAGATTTTGCTGAAATGCTTTATATTCATGCTTGCTGAAATCGGCTTCGCTAGCATTGCTCAAGAGAAAACACACAGACTCAGATTCAGTGATAGTTGAGCAGGCACCGTCTCCCTCTTTCCTCACTGGTCACCGTCAGTACTTTTGCAACGTGTCCTGCTAGCTTCTTCCCGTTTATCTTTGCGTTTAACTGAAGAGTCTCGCTTTAAGCCTTTAGCTATGCATGACAGTGGCAACGGAGTTCTGCTTTTATGTTTACTGCACAAGAGCATACGAGGACCTATGCCAGCTACAGATGTTCATTGCCTGCTAGATCTCTCCGAGCACTACCTGAACTTTTACCATGGATTGAGAAATTGATTTCTGACTGCTCTTCGCTATCTTCTGTTCCTCTGTGCATGATCTACAGTGTCCCTGCATTTCAGTCTTAATAATCTGCAGCTGTCTTTTCAGTAGTTGCAAAATCAGGCTGTTTATACTCTAAGGACGATGTAATCATGCACCATATATATTGTGATTATGATGAAAGATGATACCTGATGATATCATTGCCAAACTTTCATATAGACGCAACCACCATGCGTGCAGTTATCAGTAGTACTTCAGTATACATACTACTATCATTCTGTCAACACAGGCCCAACGCTAACGGCGCAGGGATCAGTGCTGCAGGCCACTGGGCCGTCGTCGTTGCCATCGCGCTGGCGGCGGCCGCCTCCATGGCGATGCTGCACTAGATCACAGCTCCCTACCTGGCCTATGCGATTCTTTTGCCATACAAGATGCCTGTGGAGGTTTTTCCTTTCTTGGATGTGTATGTGTGCCTAGGTGCCTTTATGAATCAAATTCTATGACTTGCGTGTTCACGATCCGAGAATTTTGGACATACACATGAAAGCTGTGCCAAATTTACTTCTTCATAGTTGGATGCTCTGTTCGGTGATAACCAAATTCAATTCGATTTCATTCAAAATTCTGATAAAAAGCTCATATAACATGATGCACACTATGTACATATGAGGAAACATCGAAGTAGCTGAGTTCCATGATCCTTTCTTATTACCCGTCATTGCCCAATAAATCCTCAATGCTATGAAAAAAATATTGTAATCAAGAAATAATTGTAATTACAATCCTTACTGATTACAAAGAAAAACTCAACTAAAAATAATTTCTTCCCCGCAGCAACGCGAGAGTGTCCCCGCAGCAAGAACGCGGAGAGTCCTCCTAGTATTGGAAATCTGGACGGCAAACATCGTCGTTACAACCAACCATTTGCATGCACATCATGTTGAGTCGGAAGGAAAAAGATGCACATCGTGTTGGGGTTGTCCACGTTGTTGTATTGTGTGTTGTCCACAAGGAGCCAGCTTAGGAAAATGGCGTTTGGACTCCGGTATATATACACTTTTTGCAGCGGGTGATCCAGCTAATTAATTCGGACGATTGTTAGTGCAGTCCCAATGAAAACAAAAGGTAAATTAAATGAAGCACCAAAAACAGGTAGATCAATTGTGGCAACTATTTTAACAGCCAACATGTGTGTCGACAACACACAATGGCAAAGAAACAAAATTGGTCTCCACATCGTCATGGTCATGCTTCAATTTCTTGGTGGCATGAACTCTGTGGATACCATGATCCTCATAATCGTCACCGTCATCAGAAAGCAACATCTCATCATCCTCATCATCGTAGCCAAACGAGCACTGCTTGGAGTCGAGATGCTTCTTGGCCTCCTCCCTAATAAGCTTCCCAGAGAGGACCAACCTGATCAAGGAGCTCGTGCTTTCGTCGATCCGGCAAGCTATTCCCGTCCGAGGATCTCGGTGAGCCTCTTGTACCTCTTGTTGAGGTCGTTGAAATTGTCATCACGGTGCTGCGGCGGCGACACCGCAAACCCCCTCTCGGCCATGTTCGAGGAGACCAGCCAACTTTTCCTTCCTCTTGAGCAAGGCGTGCTTCCTCCTCCTGCTGCATAATCCATGTTTGACATCCTTGTCGATGTAGGGACCTGGCGTCACGAAGCAGCTTAACCATTCCGGCCTGGTCCACTTGACCTGGTGCCACAGGGAGGCGCGGCGCCGGCGGCGGCGCCGCCTTGCCGTGGTCGAGGTGGGCGTCGTCGGCGTCCTCCCTCGTCGCTCAGCGAGGCCTTCACCGCATTGCCGAAGTTCCGACACTCGGTTCGCGGTGGGGGCGACACAAAGGCTTCCCCGGTGAACTTGGACAGCCGGGGGCGGCGAAGTGGAACCGGCGGCTGCCCCGGATCGAAGGGGATCCACCCGCCTCCGCTTTGGGATTAGGGTTGGCGGCGACAAATTACCCTCCATCTCGATGAGGACACACCCATCACCCTAGCCTAACCAACACGGATGAGATGCGCCAAAAGCCATCGCGGCGCCGCATGATGCGGCCGGATCGGGATGGAAGCGCATCGAAACGAATCGTTTCTCCCCCAACGGTGATTTGGTGGTTTCTTGCTGCATAGGTGCTAGCGTCGACCTAGTTTCCGAAGATCTCTAGATTGGTTTTGGCTAATTGATAAAACCTTAGAACTAATCTCTATGCTTAAGTGTGTATCTAGTTTGAGATGGTTCTAGCCAAGTGGCGAAGCACAAAGAATCATGGTGGATGCATGATGGCGATCCAAAAGATGATAAGTGCTTGGACTTAAAAAAAGAGAAACAAAAATGGGCTCAAGGCAAAGGTATATTCATAGGGCCATTTTTGTTTTGCACTCAAGACACCATAGAGAGAGGGTGTGAGTGATTCAGGTTTGATAACCGCGTACTATAAAGAGGGGAAAACCATAATTGCTTTACTCATCTAGTGCCACTAATTTAAATTGCATATGCATATGGGTTAGTGACGTGGTGACTTGATGAGAAACTCCTTGGAAAAGGCTTGAAGAATGCTATCAAATATGGTCTTGAGGTTTGACGTATTTTTGGAAAAGATAGCACTTGTTTTGGATTGAGATTAAATGGATTCTTGGAAGTGAAAAATAAGAAGAATATATATATATATATATATATATATATATATATATATATATATATATATATATATATATATATATATATAGATAGGTATTCTATATATTACCACGGGTAGTGATTAATAATCGCTACCGAGCCCAAATCACCGAGCCGATGATGGTCGCTCCCCTCGGCTTAGTTCCACCGCGGCCCACCGCCTCCGGCTCGAGAATACCCCGCCGGTTCCCGTTCCCTCCTATTGATTTCTTTTTTTTTCCATTCCAACTACGATCGTGGGGCTCCGCCGGTTTCGCGGCGGCTTCGGCAGCCTTACCTCGGCGGGCCGCCGCGGCGCCCTCCCCCTCCCACCACCAGCGCTCTGCCGCCCGGCCGGTGGCCGGCCTCCACCCCACGCAGAGGGCCGCGGGGTCCCGGCCCGGCGGTGAGGTGTCGTCATCCCCATGCCACCGCCGCTCCTCGTTCTCCCGCAATAATGGTGGCAGATCCGGTGAGCCCGATGTGGTGGTCAGGACCACCGCCGCCGCCATGGGTTCGCGGTGCGTGGAAATGGTGGGTCTTGGGAGGGCCATTGGTGGTGAAGGCCATCGGGTGCCCGCTGCTCGCCCGGCCTTTTTGTTCCGTGCTCGCTCCTTCCCGTCCTCTCCGGCACCCACGCCGCATCACAAAAAGGTGCGGGTTTGAGCTTCTCTGCTGTTCTTAGTGTTGTTAGTTGTTACCCCAGTGCGGGATCTTAGGGTTTAACACCTGATTTATTTACTTATTTATCTTGTTCTGAGATTTGGGGACAATTTTCTTGTATTTCTGAATTTCTTGTTGCGGGCATTGTATTCCTGAATTAGCAATGGTGGCGATTTCCTTTGAATTCAATCTTTGGAACGTAGTAATATTCTTATCTTGCTGAAGAAAAGAAATTTGGGTCTTTTTGGGGTGATCAAATTGTTAAATTAAGAGTTTGTTATAGCTTGATCCGATTTCATGGATGATATTGTATTGTTGTGACACAATTTATGAGGGAACTGAAAAGATTGGAGCTGTGAGAATGCTGTGTGTGCCCCTGCTGTAGGTCTGAAATTTTTCTCCTTTGCTAAATGGGAATGGGAAAATAATGAAATATTAAATTTTAGTGGAGACTTTTTTTATGAGCGTGTTTCAGGTGCTTCTCTGGCAAGAGCGCCCGAGCTGTTCCTAGGAAGGGAATCGAGTAGCTTGGCATTTTGACCTCATCCTCGAAGAACGATTAATTATTTATACTCTACCACATGGACAAAGCTCCACCTGGCCATCCTAATTCATTAAGACGAGTTTAAAATAATACTTCGAACCCTTCGAGAACTAGGAGCGATATGTTTTGTCCTGCCATGGCATTTCTTAATTCGAGCTGATTCCTCAATAGTGACAGGCAGGGGTGTAAATGGTACTGCTGTTTCAGGTCGACTGAGGAGGGTGGGGCATCGATTCATATATCTAGGCATCTTCAAAGATGGTACAGAATCAAATTACATGGATTGATTATGAGATAGATAGTTTGTGTGAGTCGGTATGACAGGGGAGACATATAGGGCACCCTGTTTTTCCTTTAACCAATGAACTCATACATAACATTGTTTCTTCGTGGAGAACACACATGGAAGACTAATAGTTAATTACCAATAATGATTATGTAATAAAATAATTTAGCTCATATTTTTGGTGCCCCCTCATGGCTGCCTGACTATTTCAAGGATCTTTTAGCTTTAGGGCAATGATTGCATGGATGTACCTTTATGATGATGGAATTTAACACCTTCAGGGTGCATACCATTTCATTATAGCACGTTTTAATGATTAGGACCATGAGTTATTTAGATTTAATTTGTTTATTCAGGTCAAAATATGTCTTCTCTTCACTTGAGCAATACACTACAACCTAATCAATATCTGACTTTTATATTGCCTATTGAAATGTGAAGGATAAGATACAAAATTCAGCTTGTTAAGGTCTAGTGTTCTGCAATTTGAAGAGCCTATGTGTTTGAGAACCGTTGGGGGTCGATTACTTATGTAGTGCCATCAGTTTTATATGTTCCCAGTGAATAGCTGAAAATGTGATTTATCTTGGATTCAGCTAAAGATAATATACCTTTGGGGGTGGATTTAATTCAGCCTTCCTGTTTTTTGTTCTTTAAAAGCTCCTTACAAAAAGTCAAACTCTACAAGATGTACTGTCCCATATCTTAACTTTTAATCTAAGACTCACATATATGTTGTTTGTAAAATCTCGCTTGCTTTGTACAAGTAGATGTTTAAGCTGGACTATTTAAATTTGACACATTAATTGTCATATGTTCCCATTACAGCAAAGAGACTGCTTGAAGGGCACAGGCTCGATTGGTTCTGAATTGAAGACCAAACAAGAGGATGGGCAACATTTCTTCATGCTTCTCTTGAAGCTGTGTTTCAACAACATAGTGCTATGCTGAAATTTATCACCGGCAGGAATTGTTCTGAATTGAAGACCAAACTAGAAGATGGGCAGCATTTCTTCATGCTTCTCTTGAAGCTGTGTTTCAACAACATAGTGCTATGCTGAAATTTATCAGAGGAGGTTTTATTTCTCACAGGGTATTTGTTAAAAATAGTCATGCTTTTTTATAGTTCACTAGTTGCACAAATGATAAAGAGATTTTTGATGATATATTCTATGTTTGGAAACTAATTCTTGGTGAGATTTGCATGAATATTGCCATTTGGGACATTCTAGTATTTTTGTTCTAATGATGTGTTTCATACTTTTATTACCATGTACATTGTTTGGTTTCTCTGACTTGAACAAAGAGTTCATAATCTCAATTGTTTTTGTGTGCTCCAAATATAGTGTATTTATTCGGAGATAGCTCCCAAGGGATGTTGCTGCGCAGCCCTGGTCTGGAACCCGGCCTCCTACACTTGTGGTAAGGTTAGCCTTCAGTCCTTGTTATTGTAACTGTGCATCGATTTGCTGACTGAGCGAGAAAGCTTCTCTATTCTAATCCATTCAGAAAGAGCTGGTGGACGGTGGCATATTAACACTAATTTAATTAGTTGTTGGGTGACCAGTTCAAGTAACTAGATATTACCACTGATTTATTTCAAAGTGAAGTTACCTCTTTTTCAGCTATATATATATCTTCTCTGCATTTTTGCATATTTTGATTGCATCTTGTAATGATATACTGACGTACCTTGCATTGTGTGCCCTCATATTGTTATTTTAGAGTCACCCTAAGAACCAAGCTAGGTTGCTTTAATCCTTGGCTTTGACATCGTGTACGAGTGTAGTTAAACTGATGATTCCTGAATAATTAAATTGTCGGAGAAACACTAAATTTTATCTCCTATGCACCCACCCCATTAGCATGTTCATTGCAAGCATGATGTTTGTAAAACCAGGTTCTGAACCTGACCTGTAGCCTATGCTAAAATTGTGTATGCCCCATTTTTTTTATTCTTCTTGGCCAATGAATTAATAATGAATACTGTTTCTCTTCCAGGTTTCAGAAGACATTATAGCCATAGTAATGCTGCTGAGGCAACACCTCTTTGGCATCCCATGCCTGGAGTGATGGTATGGTATAGCAGTGGACGATATTGTGCTCATTTTAATATGTTCAATTATCTAGCTATTGACACTATTAGTAATAAAAAAGTTTTGTTGCTTGGATATGAAGTAGTATAT
This sequence comes from Hyparrhenia diplandra, assembly GCA_015847255.1. Taxonomy (NCBI): domain Eukaryota; kingdom Viridiplantae; phylum Streptophyta; class Magnoliopsida; order Poales; family Poaceae; genus Hyparrhenia; species Hyparrhenia diplandra. Next base: position 548,132 of record JADLZK010002807.1, read on the forward strand.
CACTTCAGTTTTCACAGTTTCCATTGGGATATGGAAACATTTGCATTGCATTCAGTTTTGATGATTATTGGGTTGGGAAATAACATGATAGTAGGTTTCTCTGATCTGTCCAAAGTATGATGATTGATGCTTCTATAGGTTTTTCTGATCTGCACAAAGTATGATGATTCCTTGAGTTTCTTCTAGAAAATAGTTGCATAAATTAAGTTTATCTGGTACTGCAATTTGGCTGCACGGGTTACACATGTACTCTAATTCAATTTAAATTTACTTAGTCCCTGCTTGAACTGCATGGATAATTTAGTAACAGAAATGGTTCCTATGCTTGATTCCAATTGTAAACGTACCTTTTTGTTATGTATTTTTGGTTTATTTTAAATGCCACATTACTACATTAGCTCCATAAATTTTAACATAATAACACCTGGCATTAGTTATTGATGTGTTATCTGCTAATTCCTTGTTTAGATTAGTCTGCCATTAGATGTTGATGTGTTATCTGGTAAAAAAAGAAGCTCATCTCACTAACAGTAGTTAGTCCTGAGTTCCAACGGCTGCTAGTATTACTCGCTTTCTTAGCTTTCTTTTCTCACAAATTTTATTGACAACCAAATGCTTAGTCCTTAAATGAAACATTGCTTCAAACACTATTTTCCAATAATTATTGCCCCAGGAGTAGGAGCAAAGGTATTTTGGGTGTCAGGTGTATGTAGTACCTGGCCTGAGATATGTCGTTGTTTTTCTAGTGCAGTGACATTCCTGATATTCATAACGATTACTGTGGGTGGGGATGGCAATGATTGCACTAGGCTCCAGGTTGCAAATGGCGCTGGACGAGCAGTTAAATGAGGGTGAGTGCTACTTCATCCTCAATAACTTTGACATTTTTTGAGCAGTAACGTTTTAGAAAATATAATATTTTCTCCTAATGTTGAATGTCACTCTGTCCTGTTTCAGTCAATTTATTATGTGTTTCTTTTTGTCACCGGTTGCTGGAGGACATGCTGAAAAGAGTATGCTAACGAGCTTGGCTGATATTCTCCTAGGTTTGGTGATGCTTGGTGCAGCCTTTTGAGAAGATGCCTGTTCAGTATGTAATCTTTCCTCCACTGCATATTCCATACATATCTTCATACAAACGAGTAGCAATGGACGAAGATGAGATGATCATCAGAGTGAAAATAGTTGACAGAGTCCTGTGTTTTGTCAATGCTGCATTTTCTCTTAGAATATCATTCTGCTACTACACTGCATGTAGCAGCACCACTGATGGGTTTTAGTTAGTGAATTTTTGTTCGTACTAACTTTTTTTATTGGATACACCATGTAATGAGGCAAGTGGAGTTCTAGGTGTAATTCCAAATAGTGAATGTGGGTGAGAGGATCAAGATACCCAAGCTGGCCATGGAGCTTAGGATCCTTTATGGAGAATCCCTGAACATATTCAGAGACCGATCAGAATTTTTTCCAGATACACTATTATCCCTGACAAACTCACACATGCTCGATTTTTGCTGTTGTTGCGAGATACATGCTTAAACATACATAGTTAAAATTGTGACCATGTCCATATGTTAATTCAGAGTCATGTCAGTATAGATGTGAGCAAATTATAATAAATTTTCACATACTGATTTTGTACAGAGATATTTAGTTTAAATACATAATTCTTTGGACCAAAAAATAAGTTCTGAAAACATTTAGGCGCTTATCTGTGCAGTCAAGGTGTGCTCTATTGATTTCTTCTTTGGACCAAAAAATGAGTTCTGAAAACATTAGGAGCTTATCTGTGCAGTCAAGGTGTGCTCTATTGATTTCATTTCTTGTCATCTACTATATTGTGAGTAACTTTTTTAGTCCTGGAAAGTCTAAACATTCTATTTGCCATGTTCTTGATTTTTATGTCACTGTCTTCAATTCAGTGTAAGCTTCTAAGGTCAGCTATTTTATTGCAGTAAGAAAAATCTTTGTTGGCTAAATACATTCATATTTTGATGTTGCAGTAATCAGCTGGAGTCCCCAAGCTACGCTAAACAATCAGTAGCCTTGCAAAACACAAAAAGGTACCAGCACTCATACTAGATTGGTAGATTAAAACCCTGTAAATCCAATATTATATTTCTGTTAATCCTGTCTTGATTGTTAATAGCAAAAAATATGGCATATGCTGCAGTTTAAGTGGATTATATGATCTGATAGGATTATAGTTGCTGATTCAGTCAACACCATGAGCCTATCTTAAAATTTGTAACTAAACAGGTCAATGATGCTAAGAGTTGTATTTTCTTATATAATAATTGGGCAAATGCATTTCAAATAATCAAATGATTTTTGCAGGTGATGTGGTGCATCGTTTCAGATCTAGCCCAGTTCACACCATTAGCTCAGGCTGGAACATGGAATTCCAAGCTGCACATGTTGTGCTGGCCCCTATCGTTCCTATAATATTGGTTCATTTGATTGTGTCAGCGATCCTTTATGGATGGAGATATCTTGTTATCTATTTGTTATTGACGGAAACTATTAGAGATTGATGAAGTTGTACATTATAGTATTCAGAAAATTAGTAATAGGCCACCCAATTGTTCCATTATTCTGCGATTTAACTTCAGATGTCAATGTTTTGGACGTGATTGATACACGAACTACTCCTGTCAATGCTGATTGTAGCTTAACTTTCACAGTGATACAACAGAGATTTAAGGTCTAGTGTTCGACATTTTCTATGATCCAATTTAAACAAGTATGTGTTTGGGGAAAAATTACTAGAGACAAAATACCAGGAAAAAGTCGGCTCTAAACATTCAAATCCGAGACGCAGATAAAAAAAAAAGAGAAAAGGCTGGCTCCTAACGCTGGAAAGTCGAATTCTGGTAAGAGAGGAGTTGAAAAAATAGGAATGGAAAATTTGCAAAGAGAACAAGACAAAATTGAAAAAAAAAAAATCCTGGATTGGGAACTGTGCCAGTACCTGTCTCGTGCATGTGGTTTACTGGGGCCGGATGTGGGTCCTTTTTGGCCCGCTCGGCGTTGCCGCCTCACGCTCGGTCAACGTACAGGAGCAGAGATGCTTGTCGCGGTGGGGCGCAGGGCCGGTCTCGTGCGGGGGCTCGGGTAGTGATTATTAATCACTACCAGGAGTCTACTTAAGCCAGCTATATATATATATATATATATATATATATATATATATATATATAGGAGAGTATAGTTTGTAGCTAGCTACAAAATCTGATATTCTGTAGCCAGGCCAACCGACCGCACCTGCTGCACCATCCGACCGGGCCTGCCAGCACCAAAGCGAGTTACAGCTGCATGCATGCGTGATGAAAGCGTTAGCCAGCTTTCCTATTTGGGGCTGCATGCATACCGGATCAACGCTGCAGGTAATTGTAGTAATTAATGACGCTAGATCTTAGGAATAGTTATTTTCCTTTCACACGGTGCCATGCATGCAGCGTATCCAGATGAGGTTACGAGAATGGACACAAGATGGTGTTCTACTGTTCTAGTACAGCTCAAGTATTACGAGAATACTAAAAGCAAATGCAATCCTATGATAGTAAATGATTTACTAAAATATATATGGCATGGACTGTGTTTTACTATATCTATGTCTTGTTATGCTTCTGAATTGGATAACTATGATTTACGAGAATTTTTAGTCTTTACGAGACAATCTACACCAAGAAATATGTATGGGATTTACAACAAAAATAGGTATTATGAATACAAGTATTTACAAGAATTTTTGCATTATTGTTGGTGACAAAAACTAATTGAGAATGATTTACGACAAGTCACATTATCATTTACCATAATCGAGTTTCCATAATTTACGATAATTCAGAAGAGAACGAGCCTTTACGAGAATCTGAACTAATAAAACTTCCGTCTGCACTAAGAAATACTACTATCTTTATACTACCTAAAAAAGGATGAAAGGGAGACTTTTTTCGTGCGGTAAAAACCAAATCACCGTCGCCTCGCCCCGTGCGACGACGGCATCATCGTCTGCCTGTTTCCTCCCTGTGCGATCTGTTAGGAAAGTTATCGCGGATTGTTAGGAAACGGGAAGTTAAAAATAGAAACCTGTTAGGAAACGGTAATTAGGAAACCATGCACCGAGAATTAGGAAAGTTGAAAATAGCAACCATGCACCGAGAATTAGGAAACCAAACATATCATGGGAGACATGCACCCAATCTTGGCCCTCCACACAATTCAAATCCCCTCTCATCTTCACGTCGCATGTTCCCTCTACTTCCTCTCCAGGGACAAGTACCCGGTGTTCCAAGCGGGGCCGAGGACGTGCCTGGGCAAGGAGATGGCCTTCGCGCAGATGAAGTTCGTGGCCAGTACCGTGCTCCAGTGGTTCGAGCTCGTCCCCGTCGACGAGGGCCGTGTGCCGGTGTTCCTGCCGCTGATGACGGCGCACATGGCCGACGGGCTCAACGTGACGGTGAGGAGCAGAGGCGGGGAACCCACCATTGCTGCGTCGTCGTCAGGGAATTGAGCGACTCGATCCCAGCCAAGCGCGCCATGGATAGCGTCCTTTTCTAAGATAAAGCTTCAACGTTTCAGTGTATGATTCGTGAAGTGTGATACTGACCGTTGCTGCTAAGCGAAATAAACCACCAGCTCAGCTCGTTAAACAATGTAAGTCAGCTGATTCGAGTTGAGCCATGCACACTTGCACAGCTCCAGGGTCTGAGTTTCGGCATGGTACGAGCAGACTCCTATGGTTTTATTTCATGGTGGGAATTGGATCTTTTTTATTTCTGTTTGTATGGAAACTGAGCGGCGGTGGCCATGCGGGTATTGGGATGCCGAAATAAGCTGTATTGGCATTGGCAAAGGTCATCTTAGAGCCGTTGCTCAGAAGGGTCTGAGTCTTTGAGATGATTATAAAGGTGAATAAATGGATGAATTTGTGTTGTTGGTATTGTTTTCTTTGCATAGAATCAATTAATGGTCAAATTTTCTCAAAGGTGAAAACTGTTAATGCAGGTTGTCCATTCTTTTTTTCAGTTTGTAGGCTACCATTGCTTATTGAGAACTGCTTCATTGGCTATGAGAAATGAGTTTACCATACATATTCGATTTGCAAGTGTTGCTTGTCTGACATCAGGCTTCTCGCTGCTGCCATTGAGTTAATACACGTGGATTTCTCATTTTCTCACATCATGGTTTTGTCTTAGCATCCATAGTCATCTAATGGAAGTTTTTTTGTACTATGAATTCAGGCCTTTGGATTTTATTTTTTTTTTGGCACAATCTTATCCCAGTTGAGAATGAACACTAAAATTTGTCTTGTTTCTCCTGAGCAGAGATTTCACTGTTTCAGTATGGCAATAGCTCAGCTGTGAGCTTACATGACTACGGCCTTGTGCACTGGCCACAGTCGCCCACCAGATGTGCATGCAAAAACAAAACTAAAGCCAACAATGTCGAGCTAACAGTTGAAGCGGACATTAGCAAATGGAGGGACATGGTGTCAATTGAAGCCAGGGGAGGACACTGGAGCTGTGCAAGTGTGCATGGAGGCAGTCGACAGTGAGGCATGTGGTGAAGGTGGCCACACAATGAACATGCAGGTCAGTAACTCATTATTCCGCGTCTTATGTGGTCAGTAACTCATTATTCCGCGTCTTATGTGAACCATTCTTGCTGTGACTGTTGGCTCATGGAGGAGAGGAATATCCAGGTATCAATGTTCTTTGCCATACTTTCAGTTTCTTTGCTTTTGACTTGCATTACTACATGGTAACTGCATTGTAATATTGGAATGATGAAAGAAGAAGCTCTCCTTTCTAGAGAGCCTTCCAGTTAATAGCATAGGGAAAACAACATAGATCAGCCTTACAAATTATGGACTCCACCTCAATATGAACAGGAGGAGCATACGACCATTGTTTGTAACTTCCTATCTACCTATCTAAACTTTACTATTATAGTCTCTCTTTGCTTTTGTTTCCTTTTTTTGGTCAAGAAAGCATGCTTTCTGCTTTCTAGGATGTAACTCTGAATATGTAATCTTTGATCTCAATAAACTCAAAGATCTTCTGGGGTTCATTGCTTCAATTTTGCAAGTGTTCAAAATCATTAGTCCTTTGCTGCAGGCTAAGCAGATCAAAGTGTGGCTCTGAGGGTCGGTCAAGGTGAGGTTCCTTCTCTTGCTGTTACTCCTTGTTTTTACTCTCTGAAATTTCAATGAACTGAATAACAGTACCTTTTTGCGTTTGTCATCATTCACTACAGATTTGGGAATTGATGAGAGCAAGATCGAGAACCTATGCAATCTGCTCTGCAAGTGCAAGTGCTATGGTACCATGATGGCTGGCCAAAGAGTAGGCATGTTGCATCTTCCCTGGTCCCTTGTGATGTATCCAGTGTTTTTTTTATCCCAAATTTTTTGGTCATCCAATGAATACGAATGAAAAACTGTAGAAAAAAAGAATCAATACCTGAGAAACAATAAAGTTAATTTTTACTGTACCGATAATTGAATTCTCATGCATTTCAAGAGACTATTAAAAATGGTCAGCAAAATTAAGTGTCTGACCCAATTATGATGCTGGATCTATGTTTGAGTCATGGGTCCAATATTCTATTTAGTTATTTTTATTTCTGCATTATGTATTCTTCTTTTTCTTTTATATGAAGGAAGACAAAATTTGTCAGTTAGGAGTAACATGGAAGCTCAAGCAGTATTCCTTATTGTGTCTCATTAAAACATTTTCTTTAATCGTTTAAATATGAGTGTTTTCTTAAATAACTTTGAGACATCTATCTCAAAAAAAAAGGGCATACGATTTTTAAAATGGATGTGCAGGGAGTGTAGCAGTCAACAAAAAGTTATTCGCAAAAAAAGAAAAAAAGTCACTTAAGTTCATGATAAGAGTGCTAGACCAAGAAAACTATAATTTTGGCATTGGACCATATCGTTTTAATTGCAAGAGGTAAATGTATATTTGAGTCATATATAAAGTTTCTTAAAAACAACAAATTAAAACATATAGCAAAATATGGATATATTGATTTTAGCTCGATGATAATCCTTACACCGTTCCAAATATCTCATGAAAATTATTATTGTCTTGTTGTTTTTCTGGATTAAATGTTATTAATGTCATACGATCCATGTGTTTTCGGTATAAAATGTTCTTGTCCCGTAGCGCGCACGGTATGGACCTATGAATAAACATATTCCGGATGGAATTAAAAAACTTCAGATGGAAATTTTACCATGAGGAAAACATCTAAAGCGAGAGATAGATGGGTAACTAACTCAAAATCACAGCCGCTTATAGTGATAATAACTATTATTTAATTATTTCTATATGTTAGTGATCATGTGTATAGGATGGTGTGAAGATGCGTCGGAACTTGCTCGTGGATTTATTTGTGCGGGAAATAAATGGATATCGATAATATCTTCGGTTGATATAAAACATTATCAACTCCAACCGTCGGCATTTTGACTTGGCATTCCACATTTTTGCCAAAATCTATGAATTGTCTTCTCCAACCGTTTGACATTTGGCTTGGTAAGTTGGTGAGACTTGGCATTTGACAGGCCAAACCGCGCATATATATCGTCTTGCTGCCGCTCGGCGCATTTCGCTAGCGTACATAGGTAAGGTAAAAGGGTGGAAACGTAATTTTGTTTGTCTCGGGGTTCATGATGCAAGGTTTTTCGTTGGTTTGCCAATTGAATTTTGCCAAACCACTAGAGATGACTTTTTTTTTCACTTAGCAAAACTTTTGGAGAGTTGGCAAAATTCTGTTTTTGTCAAGTGAATTTTGCCAAACCATTGAAGATGTTTAGGCGAATTACGAAAAAAAAACCATAAAATAGAGTTTCTGAGCACGAGATATCCGTGATTGATTGAGTTACTTTCACAAAACTTGTTTTGGATTAAATGTCACTTTAATATCATTGTTTAATTTTATAGTATTATTTTTTTATCATGCGATCCATGTGTTTTTATATAAAAATTAGTTATCCGTAGCAGCTTACGGTAACTTAACTAGTTTATACTAGATTTATAACGAGCATCTATGAGATTTACCAGAAATATTTACAAGATTTACGAGAAATATTTACAAGGAGGTACGGAAAGATATACACAATTTGGTGCTTTCCAACAGTAACCAGCAAGAAAAAAATAACAAAATCAAATGCTAAAATGTCGTCGTTCATCAGTCATACATCACACATGAACTTTTGTATGAAACCAAACTAATTCATCTGTATTTGTACAAATAAATCAACAAAAATCAAATCAAATAGGGTCATGCTGCATGCCTGAAGGGGCCTGCCGCCATGCCATCGCGAAGGAGGGAGGCAACATCGCGTTGCTAGACCGCCGCCGAGGAGCACTGCACCGCTGGGCCGCCATGATGTATGCCTGAAGGGGCCTTCGCGAAAGAGGGAGGCGAGGGCGACGCGGTGTTTGCTAGGCCGCCGCCGAGGGCCACCTACTGCACCGTTGGGGCCGCCATGCTGCATGCCTGAAGGGGCCTGCCGCCATGCCATTCCGACGGAGGGAGGCGCTGTCGCGTTGCTAGGCCGCTGTCGAGGGCCACTGCACCGCGCCGGAGCAGCTCCGTCGCCGGGGCCGCCACCGGAGCAAGACCGGCTGTGTCGCCGACCGGCAGGGAGTGCCGTCGAGCGGGACGAGAGCCGCGCCTCCGCAGGGGCCACCATCCATGTGAAACGGGGTGACACCAAGGAGGGCCGCGTCGCGCGATGGAGCATGGAGCTGAACGCGCCGACGTCGCCGGGATGGAGCTGCAGGGTAGGGCAACCCTCACCGCGCCCATCTGCGCAAGGCGAGGTCGCACGGCGGAAGATGGTTGCTGATGGGATGGCGACGCCATGAGGATGCGCTGCGTCGGGCTGCCGTACGCCTCCGTCATGCGGATCCGGTGTGCTGCTGCATCCTCTCCCGTGGGTGCTCTAGCCATGGTCCTGGACGACATCGCAGCCCAAATGCAATTGTTTGGTGCACGGGTGTTGTTTTGGCCGGTGGTAGGAAAGGGAAAAATCACGGGAATTAAATCAAGCAATCAATGTTTGCATGCATGCATGTGGATGGGGCTTGGGTGACCATGGTGGTGCGCTCAAGGGGATGGACCAGGTGGTTCGGTCGTTAGACTCGGCTACAAAATATAACATTCTGTAGCTAGCCGCAACGTAATAGTTATATATATATATATATATATATAGGGGTATATATGACCGAACGAAGTGCATGTGGATGAAAATATATGATCATACTAGACCATCTATGGTGGTATAAATGTTAAGTATGCATTCATACGTTGAGTATATGGATATACCTTTTTTTATATACAGCCCAGGTAGTGGTATTTTATGTAATATATTAAAAAATATAGGTTCCTTCGAAATTTTTTAGGTGTAGTAAGATCTAGAGTATCTTAATATGAGTATCTAAACATACTCAAACCGATAAACAAGTATGAACACATACACAATGTGATTTTTTGAATATGGGTGTAACTACATCCGGGTGTATAGAAAGTGCACTATATATATATATATATATATATATGCAATTCATGCTGTCGTACACAACTTGATAGCTAGCTTGCTAGTTGGTCGACATTGGCAGCAACTTGTTTGGTTCGGCTGATGCTAATTGATATTTGGATTTATTAAAAAAAAAGGAGAAGTGCTGCTGGGCCGGCCCATCGACGTCAAGTGCTTGGCCTGCTACCGTGCTGCCTTGCCAGGCCGCCGAGCGCCGCACGCGCTGCGTGCTGCTGCTGGCTTAGCTAGCAAAGCTAGCAAGTTGAGTAGTGTACTGATTCATCTCCTTGTACTGTACCGATCCATTCTTTCCAGACCGGCCATCGTCGCTCGTGAAAACAGAGGCAGAGCGCAGGCAGAGCGCCGCTGCTGCTGCTGCCCGTTGGAGAGGAGCTCCCGACCGTTGGCGCTGCTGCCGTTGGAGGGGCCAGAGAGGAGCAAGCCAGGGAGAATGAAAGGGTGCTGCCCCTCTCCATTCTCCCTCTCTTGCCATTCCGAAAATACACAGTGAGCTGCTCTTCTCTTCCTCAAGCAAACCCTAAGTAAGAGCTTCAATCCTCCATCCTTCACTCCATTGATTTGTGCTCTAATCAAGCGAGGGATTGTACTCTAGAGATCTATTTGTGAGCTCCAAGAGGATTGCTTCTCTCTCCTCTCCATTTCGTTGGTGGATTTGTGTTCTTGAGAGTATTTGAGGGAAACCCTAGTGCATTGCATATTGTGATTCAATTTCGTGACACTAGGTGGTGATTGCAATTGTGGTATTCTTGTTACTCTTGGTGATTGCCGTCACCTAGACGGCTGGAGTTGAATTGATTGGTGAGGGGATTTGGTGATTGTATCCGCCCCCAATCAAGGTGACATTGTGAGGGGTTCTTGAGCTTTCCCGGTGGAGCACCAAATTGTTAGTGGATTGCTCGTGTCATTGAGTTACCTCTCTTGTGAGTGGTGTCTTGGAGAGCCCGAGGGGCCAACTAACGAGTGAACCGTCTAGTCCAAAAACCATCCAAATGTTGGTCGACACAACGGGGACTAGCTTGCCGGCAAACAAGTGAACCTCGGGGATAAATCAATTGTGTCATCTCTTGTCTCCCGGTGAACTTGGATTGATTGATATATATTGTTGGAATCATTTATTCGGTGATTGGCATCTTCATCATATTGTTGTTAATCTTATTCCTCATCGGTGATTGGGTCATTGCCTCTACACATCGGTATAATAAGTTTTCCTCTCTTGCATTTACTTTCCTAGTTTACTTTGAGTAGAGAGCTAGCTTTTGCTTGTGTAGGTGTTCTTGCTAGCATAAGGCCTTATCTAGGATTGCTCACTAGATAGAGTAGTGACTTAACACTTGTGTGACATAGAGATCATAACATATACCTTGAATTGTCACTAGAAGGCTTGCAAGATAATAGAGCTAGCACAAACCGCTTTTACGCCTTTTGTTTTACTAATCAGTTTGCTAAGTGACTTTGTAGAATTTTAAGAGGCTATTCACCCTCCTCTAACCATCTAGGACCTTACCGTTTCTTCGTGAAGAAACCGTTTCTTCATTCCGTCCTCTCTCTCTCTCTCTTCATTAATTCCTATGCCATGTCAGCAAAAAGCTGAGCTGTCATGCTAATTAATGAACATATAGAAACTATATATAATAAATTCACCATTGGGACTGCCCTTAGCCGTCATAGAATTTAGTTATCTAGATGTAGCAGTCTAGACAACCGAACACGCTTTCTTAGCTTGTGCTGAGCTGATTGGTAGTGTGTGGGGGTGAACAGAATTTGGAGTATCTGTCCTCTTTATTGGTCGTATGTGTCCAGGACACGTACCACGTGATATGTATCGTCCTCTATGAATTAGAATGAATATCCATATGGAAGGTTCATCCTTTTAGCTAGACATCACGTACAGGTTGTATACTTGTATGGATCGATCCATCGTACATCTTTACAAAATATTACATATATATGGGGTTTATGTCTAGACAATATACGTCTAGTAGATAATGCGTGAAGAATACATCTAGATAGTTACTCCCTCCGTCCCAAAATAAACGACGTTTTGGGTTTTCGTGCCACAAGTTTGACTCGATTTGTAGAAAATACGTAGAAGATTTAAATCTCCAAATAAATTTGTTAAAAAACTAGATCAAAAGATCTTTCCAATGATACTAATTATGTAATATAAATATTAATCCTATTTTAAAATATAATTGCCGATAAATATTTCTCGAAGCTTAAAAACGTCATTTATTTTGGGACGGAGGAGTACTTAACATGGAAACAGATGATATCTAGACTCCAGTATGAACATTCACATAGTGTGAGGCGGCTAATCTACTACACCTATAAAGATAAACCCCACTTAGAGAGTTCTCTGCGTTCTCCTTGAGCCACGTCATCAAAGGGACCCACATGTCACTAAGCTCCAAAATCAGGAGTTGTCATTCATTCGTTGCTAACAATTCCATCTATTCATCATGCGGCACCCTAAAAACTGACATCCACTCATCTACATTAAATAGTGTTGTAGAAGCTGCCTTCCACTACCATGCAATCTAAGAGGCCAACGCCAACTGGATCACTAGAATCACCCCGCACTCAATAGAGAGCTTGCGTGCATATATACAGAATGGAATCCTTTAGAAATTGTTGGGCAAGAATAGGAGAGGTTGTGTCCCTTCATTTTCTTCAAGGTTCATATATAGCTTCTTGCATCGTTGTGCAGCAACTATCATCCCCATGTCACACCTCCACGCCTCCAAGAAGTAGCGCTCACAGCTGATCGAGCCCTGCACAGTACTGCCCCCGCCCAACAACATACGTACGGCAAGGAAGCTTCCACTGATCTCCATGGCCAAGGCATCGTACGTACTTGCATCCTCCATGGCCATGGCGAGTGAGATACCTTCCCCTGCGACACGTAGCTGCCCCAACAGTGGCAAGGAAGCTTCCACGGATCCCATGGCCATTGCACCTGCCTGCATGTTCCGCGGCCATGGTGATTAGGGCGCCACCCCCTGCCGCACATTGCTGCTTGCTCATGGCAGGTTCATCGGTGACGACGAATTCCAGGAAGAGCGCTGCATGCAGTGGGAAACGATGCTTGAAGGTTGATGCAGTGACATTTATATTCTCTTCTTCATACCCGCGACAACGCGCGGGGAATCCTCCTAGTGAAAATAACAGTAGAAATGAAAGTGAAGTGGCAATGGTGGCTAACAACATATCACGAGCTCTTTTAGCTTGTGCTGAGTTAATCTGGTTGTAACTGAAGAAAAATATCTAGGTACAAATGAAGTATATATCTTGACAGTTTCTTCTCATAACTTGAAAAGAACGACATCTGGACTCTACTAGCACAAATGTTCACATAGTGCAAAGATGCTAATTAAACCACACGGTTATTAACTGCTATGAAAAGACCAGTAGAAACGGAAGTGAAGTGGCAATGGGTAGCTAACAACATGTAACGAGCTCCTTTTTAGCTTGTGCTGAGTAGATCTGGTAGTAACTAAAGAAAAATATCAAGGTACACATCAACAACCGCTGGTAGTTTGTCCATGGCACCTAGTAGTGCAGTGTGTGCACACGCATACAGTACCTCGTGCCCAACACAAATAACTAGCCCAAGGCAAAATATCTTGCTTCAAATTTGAATTATGTTCTTATTTTAACATAGATTGGAAATCAAGAGTACAACATCGTTTAAACCAACCATTTGCATGCACATCATGTTGATTAAAAAAAATAAAGATGCACATCGTGTTGGCCTTGTTCACATTGTTGTATTGTATGTTGTCAAGAAAGAACCAGCTTAAGGAAATGTCATTTGGACTCCAGTGTATATACACATTTTACAGCGGGTGATCTAGCTAATAAATCAGACAATTGTTAGCCGTCATAGAATTAAGTTTGAATGTAGCGGACAGACTACCAAACACGCTTTTCTTAGCTTGTGCTGAGCTGATTGGTAGTGTGTAGGGTGACCAGAATTTGGAGTATGTTCTTTTTATTGGTTGTATGTGAATGCGTGCAGGACACACATGTACCACATGATATATATCATATCCTCTATGAATTGGATTGAATATACATATGGAAGGTTCATCCTTTTTAAGTTTAAATGTAACAGGTCAGACAACCAAACACGCTTTCTTAGCTTGTGCTGGGTTGATTGGTAGTGTGTGGGGTGAATGGTATTTGGAGTATGTTCTCTTTATTGATCGTATGTGAACGTGTGCAGGGCGCACACGTACCACATGATATATATCGTCCCTCTATGAATTGGAATGAATATACATATGGAAGGTTCATCCTTTTTATGTTTGAATGTAGTAGGACGAACAACCAAAAATGCTTTCTTAGCTTGCGTTGGGCTGATTGAGTGTGTGGTGTGAACGGAATTTGGATTACGTTCTCTTTATTTTGGTCATATGTGAATGTGTGCGGGATCCGCCGCGCACCGCCCTCTCGCTGGCCTCCGCACCGCCTACCGGGAGGGAGGGAGGGAGCCGGCGGCCGGGCTAGAGGAGGGAGCTCGGCGGCCGGGCTGGAGGAGGGAGGGAGGGAGCCGGCGGCGGCGGGCTGGCCGGGTGGGGAGAGGAGGGCGGTGGGCGGCCGGGCCTGGAGGAGGGAGGAGGAAGCCGACGGAATGATCGAGAGAGCGAGGGGAGAGGAAAGAGGAGAGAGGGCGATTGGTAATAAATGCACCGGTGAAAAAATGGAAAAAATCTGACAAGTGGGTCCCATGGCTAGTAGTTGATATAGAGTATGAGATATAGATGATGATTTGTCGGGAGAAATGGGTATAGAAGAGAGAATTTCAATGACCAGGATGGATAGAGGATAGAAGTAGAGTACGAAGAGTGCGGATAGTCTGAGGCGGGGCATGCACGGTTGCGTGACGCCCACAGGATGCATGCGTGGCTGCATGTGCGGGCTACAGAGAAGCGAGGCTAGATCCGGGTGCGGCCCCGATCTTTGTGGCCAATTGTGTAGCAGCCGGGAGGGTGTGGCCGCTGGGTTTTGTGCCACGTGTCATTTGTTTTGCTAAAATCGTTGGCGGCGCCGGTGGTATAAGACTACCCGCACCGGGGTGCGCTACACGCATCGCTACGCGTGGATAGCGGATTTAAAACCGCTGCGGCAATGCATGCTACCACGCCCGTGGTCCAAGCTGGCGGCCTCCCGCATGCCAAATCTGGCGCAATAGCGGTCGCCCGCTACGCGACCGGCGTGGCATGGGGCCCGCCTCGCGCCCACGCCGCGAGGCCATGGCAGCCCTCCGGAGGAGCTCGCGCCGCAGCTGGAGGAGCTCCGCGCCCGCCCACCGCGAGGAGGTGGTGCCGGGCGCCACCGTCCGCGGCTCCCGAGCCCGTCGCAGGGGAGTAGGAGGGGGTCACCGCGCGCCGCTTCCCGCCGGCCTCGAGGAAGGTCCGCCATGGCGGTGGGAGCAATGGAGGGGGATACGGCTGGCTGGTTCGCGCGCGAGGCTTGTCGGCGAGGAAGGTCCGCTCCCACCGCCATGGCAGTGGAGGCCGCGCGAGCTCTACGGACGGGAGGGAGCACCGGGCCAGTAGTTGGGAAGGAGGGCCCGCCGCCGCCCTGAGCTCCCGTAGGGGAAGGGGAAGGGGAAAGAGGTAGGATGGGAGGGAGGGCGGCCGAGGAGAGAGGGCGCTCGCCGCGGTTGGGGAAGATGTGCGCGCCGCCGCGGCGCCGCTAGGGTTAGGAGGAGGGCCCGCTACTACCACCGAGATCCGCAGGCGCCGCTACGAGGCTATGGCGGGGGAGAGAGGAGGGCAGCGGCCGGCTCTCTGGGATGCTCGACTGGGAGAGGTGGGAGCTCAGGCAGGAGAGCTCGGGCGGAGATGGCGAGCAGGGCCATCGTCCGCAAGCAAGGGAGAGGGATAAGGCAGCTGGAGGAAAAAAAATTAAAATAAACCCTGACATCTGGGCCCCACAAGGTGTTAGTTGGTATAGAGTAGAGTTATAGAGGATGGATGGGTGCGGGAGAAAGTGGTATAGAGGAGAGAATCTTGATGACCAGGATATATAAATGATGGAAATAGAGTAGGAAGAGTGCGGATAGCCTAAGACCGGTTGTGGGGAATGACGTGAGGTGGGGCCGGCGCTGTAGCGGATGTCGCCATCGGCGTGGGCGCGCGTAGCTATGGTCCGCCTTGGTAAATTCGTTTTCGCCCGGCTTAGTTAATATTGATTAATCGAGACGGTTAATTTTAGACATCCGCCTCGGTCGCCTAATGTGGTGGCGTTGCTCACCTCGGTCGCCGTCGTCGTTGCGTGGCCGAGGGCCACCGACGTCGCGACTTGGCTTGGAGTCGTCTCAGGGGTTGATGCCATCGCTGTCGCCGTCGTCGTGCTTGGCCTTGGGCCACCGACGTCGCACTCAGATCCATCTCGGGCAGTCGCTGCCGAGTGTGTGACGCCCCCTTGATGCTTGGTTGTGTGTTCGGCGACCGGGACTTCCACTCTATTCAGATGACGTCTCCCAAGTTTGGCCTAGCGATGCTGCAGCGTGTTGTGTTTTGTGGCTCGGTGGCTGGCTCCTCTCTTTCTTGTTTGTTGTGACCACTAGCTCGTGGTTGTGTGGTGTGTTGTTGTGTTGTGTTGTGTCGTCTTTGTGTTGTATTGTGTTGTTTGTCGGCCCGGTCTTGGCTTCTCTTAATGAAAAGACATGTGAAGACGTGTTCGAGAAAAAAATATTAACCGAGGCGGACGTGTTAGGTTGTCCGCCTCTATTAATGATTAACCGGGGTGGTTGCTGGGTCCTGCCACCGAATAACAGAGACGGGCAACCAGTCCGCCCGCCTCGGAGGCCAAAAATCTAATGCCTTGCAAAAGATTTATATTGTAGTAGTGCTCATATTTTTGTGTTCATGGCTCAAAGAATCCGCCATCACATATTTAGTAGTCATCAAAGAGTCATCTCTCATGGGTGTTAAGAGAAAAAAAAAAGTCTTAGGCAAGGGCACGCTCATAATCTTGTGTACATATGGCTCAGAGAATCCGTCACATATTTTATAGTCAAAGCATCATCTCCCATGCCTGTGAAGGGGAAGAAGAAAATCTGAGACAAGGGCAGACTATGATACAAGACCGACACCAGCGGCGGAGCCTGACGTAAAACAAACAAAGCAGCAGGGGCAAAACAGAGCACACATGATTGGATAACGGATGAACCCATGCCCTGAGCTTGGTGCTAAACAAATTAAGATAACTGTAGCCTAGCGCTATTCCGCAAGGCTCAGCTCAGGAGATCATTACATGTTCAGGAAGCGGCCGCGATCAAGGAGGCCGGTACGGAACCGAATTGGGTGGGGGAGGTCCTCACCGTGAGGACCTCCTCCCAATTTGCTCTAATCTCTATATTAAGAGATTAGAGCATGAACCATAATCTCTATATTAATCCTTCAACCCTAATCTCTATATTATGAGTTGAACCCTAATCTCTATTTTAAATTTTGTACCCTAATCTGTATATTAAGCCCCTAAATCCTAAACCCTACACACTAAATTGAACCCTAATCTCTATATTAAGCTTCTAAACCCTAATCTCTATTTTAAGTCTTATACCCTAATCTCTATATTAAACCCTAAACCCTAATCTCTATATTCCCTAATCTCTATATTAAATTTTATACCCTAATCTCTCTATTTAGAGTAAAATGGGAGGAGGTCCTCACGGTGAGGACCTCCCCACCCAATTTATTCCCGGCCGGTACTGCCTATATTCGGTGCCGCTTCAGTGTTCAGGGTTGATCAGTCACGGAGATCTTTGGGGCCCAGCACACAATTAAAATCCATCCCAACCAGTCCAGCCCAGCCCACTGTAGGATACGAATGAAATTCTTTCCAGTTGGACCTAATTCTCCCGACGACAGCGCCGTCCAGTCCCACCCCCAGCTCCAGCCAGCCAGCGGCCGTCGTCTCGTCGCCGTGCCGCAAAATCCTCCGACCTCGCTCGTTGCTACGTTGCCTTCCTTGCTGCTGCACTATTCCTCAAGCGCGCTTGGCTGCGCTGCTCGTCGCCTGGTGCCTAGCCGCGCCGCCCGTCATCCGATGCCCAACGCGCCGCCCTCCTCCGCACCTCGGTGGCGGCAACAGTCCGGCAGGTACATGCCGGTGATCATGAGCAGCTCGGCGGGCTGCCATCCCTTGCAGCGAGGGCGCGCAGCAGGCCCGACCACTGGAACCCGTAGCCGATGTGCATGGGGGAGGGCGAAAGTAAGCTCTGCAGCGCGCGGCGCCAGCTCTGCAACACAAGTGCTTTTCTGGTGGTGAGGAGCGGCGGGCGGGGGACGCGAACCGCGGGCTTGTGCAGCACGCTGGTGCCGACGTGCTTTCGCGGCGAGCTTGCCAATCTCAGCCCATTCTCGCCGCAAGCTCGCTGTGCCGCCCTCCACGCCCGGCCTCGCATCGCTCGCGCGGGTCGAGCTCACGCGCGTCGCCCTCCGCGGCGTCGCGACCGGGTTGCAAGCTCACCGCGTCGGCTGCTTTGTTCGTCGCGCCGCCCGAGCTCCGCCGACCAGCGCTACACTCGCGGCGCTCCCGAAAGCTTCGCTGTGCTGCACCCTACTATCTGCCCTCACACTCGCCAAGCTCGCTGCGTCGCTCAGCGCCAGGCTGCTTGTCACGCCGCCGCCTCCGCCTTGGTCATGCACTTCGCAATGCTAGGAGCCAGCTCTCGCGCCCGGTCGCTCATTTATCAGCGCCGCCGCCTCCGCCTTAGTCACGCATGCTCGCAATGCTAGGAGCCAGCTCTCCGCGCCGGTCGCTCATTTTATCAGCGCCGCCGCCTCCGCCTTAGTCACGCACGCTCGCAATGCTAGAGCCAGCTCTCCAGCGCCGGTCGCTCATTTATCAGCGCGCCGCCTCCGCCTTAGTCACGCACGCGCTTCGCAATGCTAGAAGCCAGCTCTCCGCCCGCCGTCGCTCATTTATCGCGCTGCCCTACGCCTTGGCCACGCATGCAATCTCGGAGCGCTGGTAGCTAGCTCGCCGTGGCACCATCTGTGCAGCCCACGCGACGCTCGACTTCGTCGCCCTCTGCGCTGGCCATGCACACTCACTGCATACCGAGGCCCGTGCCACGCCCCTGTACACGTACACCGGAAGCGTGCCGCCACGGCGCCCGTCCTTGCCCACCGAGCACCGCGCGCATCACAGCACGGGGAGAGCTGCCGCGTGGGTGAATGGAGCGGAGCGCTGAGCGCCTGTCCGCCAGTGCCTCATGCTCGAGAGAGGAGAGAGCCAATGGAGACGAAGGAAAGAAAAATCAGCGTAATAAAAGGCAACAAGTGACCCGACAAAAGGGCCCCATGAGGTGAGAGGATGGGCAAACCTTGGATCTGATTTGGACGGCCGAGATGGAGAGAATGTTACGTTGTAACTTTACTGAGCAACGTTCTGAATCTCAATCCACTCGCGCCACCGCAAAATCAAACCAGAAAAAATGCCGTCCGTCTCTCCTCCGCGCCCCTCCTCTCTCCCCTCCCACCCCCAGCCCGTTTCGCTTCCTCCTCCCCACCACCTCGCCCCCAGCCGCCTGCCTCCGCCCTCTGCGCCTGCCCCCGCCACGTCTAGCTACACTCCTCGCGCCAGGTGGACGGCGCCGGGACACGCGCGTGGTGGACGGCGGCGACCTCATCCCGATCGCGGCTGCTACGAGGGGCCGCCTCGCGCCGGAACAGGCCGTCGCGGCGGCGGCCTCGGCCGGCGAAGGGGGCCAGGGCAGAGGTGCACCTCGCCGCCGGCTCCGAAGCCATGGTCATCGAGGCGTTGCTCCACGGGCCCCATGGCGGCGGGCGACCGCCTCCTCCACCCGAGTGGTGAGCCAGTACTCAGTACGCGGCGTTTTCACACACCACTTCTGAGGCGCTCGCGCTACAATAAGCACTCGTTCAGCAGCTCTTCATAGTTATGACAATTGGGTGGAACAGATTATGTCATCTATCTAGTTATGCCAAATGCCAACTGCACTAAGCACTCATTCCTATTTCCAATGCACAACAATCACACCTTTCCTTCAGATGTGCTGCATTGCGTGAAACATGGCTCTTGTTCTGATGCAACCATGCAGATAGGTCAAAAAATTAGCAAAGCGAAATTCACCATGCACATTCCTCTTCCTGATAGAGGTTCTTTTGGTTTAACCGTGGAATTAGCTTATCCAACTTTTGTTATATGGCACCCTAGGTCCTAGGATAGGATGGACCAATTGGTTTAGTACTTGTGTATGTGAATAATTACAGCAGCCTTGGATTTCTGCTGGGATTCCTATGTTCTGGTGGATCAACATGAGTAAACTGTGGCAAATTTTTGTAGATTTTGCAAGCTCAGGAAGTTAAAGATAAGGCCAGTAAGATAGAGAAACAGTTCAGATCTGATTTTTTCTTTTCAAATGAGCCTGATTCAGAGAGTATGTTGGCTATGGCCTTTAAGCAAGTTGTAATTCAGTGGCTCTCAAACTTTCGGCTCGAGGTCTTCTCCCCAGGTCCAGAGAGACTTCCAAGATTTTGGCAAACCACAAAAGGTGCAAACTGGCAAAGTTTACGAGTTTTCAATATTTTATGTGCTTTTTTACTTCTTGCTAATTTGTTGATGCACACCAGGGTCTTTGGATTGTAGTATCAGCTCTTCATATGGAAAGCTTCTGTCTCCTCTCGCTGAAGCCATTTTCTCCTGTGTCATTGAGGATGCCAGAAAAAATCACCTTGGGGTTGTAGGCAGTTTGTTTCAGAAGCGACAGCTCAACTGCTCAATGGATTCCTCGGTTTGTATACACAGAATCTCTGAGGCAGAAGTAGTGAAAAATGCTAAGAGGTGTCTGGAGACTTTTAGTCTAATGAAGTCTTCTCATGAAGTACACAAAACAAAGAATGGATGGTGGCCACCTCCAAATTATGAAAGTTTGCTGAAGATTGGGGGTCCTGAGTTAGTGCTTTGGGCCAATGAGTACATTCATACCTATAAGGTGCAAATTAATGCCAACGCATTGGAGAATTCTAACCATGAAGGTCTTTACGAGTTAGAAAGTAATAGGTGCGAAGTTCTCTTATCCCACTCCCAACTGGTACACTGTTATTCTCTCTCTATCTTCTGTTAAACATATTTGTTTTCTAGAATATGGTCTTCTTAACTTGTTTCTGTGCATTTCTGCTACTTGTAGGTAGAACTAGGGAACATTCTAGACATGTACTTTGAAGATCGGTTCACATTACTAGGCAAAACGTTCCATCCTCATTGGAATTCACATCCGTCAAAGATTAAAAAGAACAATGTATGCGGATACTTTCCTGGTCAAAATTTACTCACTTTAAATATTTATTACCAAACTCTTCATGATTTTTGTTTTTACAGAGCTATTTGAACAACATTTTCACTTTCTTGGCTGGGAGCTGTATTTTTCTTTTTGTCACCGTCTTTGCTCAGTTATGCTGGCCTCAATCTTTTAGAGACAAAAGGCTATTCAAGGAAAGTTCAAATGCCTCATCATCTCAGAACTATTGTTCTGATATCAAGTCTCTTGATGGCAGTGAGGTACTTAGTTATCTAGTTCTTGTGATTTTGTTGTTTGTCCAAGGTAGGTTGATGTTCATTTTAGTGTTGGATTGCTTTTCGTGCTATGCTATAAACATTTCAGATAACATCGACACTACAACAATATTTCAACTAATTACCTGAAGTAAAGTTCCTCATGCCATTTTTAGATAGTTTAATTTTGTTTAATTGCTTACACATACTTGTCGCAATGACCAATGATACACCAACTGCACCTAACTTAGTTTAATTTTGCTTAATTGCTTACACATACTTGTCGCAATGACCAATGAAACACCAACTGCACTTAACTTCTGTTAGAGCTTGGGAATATTCTGTCAGGCTGCATCTCATCTGTTTCTAGCCCCTTGAAAATTTCTACAGGACGTGACCCTTCATTTATAAAGATTAAACAAGTTAGAGTAGCATGTTATATGTGTCTAAGGAAGACTGGAATACTGAATTAATATGCCTGCCTGCATAACTGGATCATTGAATAACTACTCCATCCATTAATTATGTGTGCTGCATAATTTGTCTGATTTACTCTTCTTCAGATACAAGCTTATTGCACATCTCTTGTTAAGAAAATGAAAGACTCATATGGCTGCGCTGGTGATGTAATGGTTGATGCACACATTGGAGCTTGGGTTGGAGAACTGCCTGACTGCTTCAAGGCAATCAATAGCGAGGATGCTGCTGCATCTGGCTATTTTCAGCATCCTGACACTCTTAGCCAAGAAAATCAATCCCAGTTGCTGCCAATTAATATTAAGATGTCCCAGTTGGAACAAAATGATAGAACCCAGGACACTTTGCAGAATATTGCTAGTTTTCAGGTACCTCGTGTGACTTAGGGAGTTCTCTTTGTAGTAGATGCCTTTTTTGTATTGATTAGTCTAATGTCTATGATCACCTCTGTTCCTAGAAAATGTGTGTCATATAACATTTGATCATATATCACGATATACCTGCTAAAATAGAACCCACCTTGTAGTTGCCATCTAGTAAAGTATTGCGGTGTTTGCTAAGTATTCCTCTAAGCTGGGTTGCTCGAGGCATCCAGTGCTAGTGCTGCATTGAGTTGAAATTTATGATAGAAACAAACCCTCTAGATTAGAATTTATGTAAGCAACTACTAGCTTATTTCATTCTCTTGAGATCATCAGCTCACTTATACCCCAACACCTGATTCACGTATTTTTAGGTGGTCATATCAGAAGAAGGTAAAGTAGTGGGATTTCAACCAACTAACCGCCCAGCTGTGAACCATTGGGCAACAAACCCACTAGCAACACTTCTGTATCAGGGGCGGTCACTTTCTCCAGGTACAATAAGAGCAATGGACTTTTTTTATGGGCACTGAATATTATCTTTTAAAATGGATTTTGTCAGGTATTCTAGAACCAAGGCTTAAAATTTCTCGTCCAGCTAAGGCTGCCCCGATCGAATTATTGATGTCAGTAAATCAAGATTCCTTTTTTTGTTTTGACAAGGCCTGTTCAAGACCCATGGTAGCAGTGGTGCTATATCACATTTTATTTGTCCTCTTGCTTTATATTGAGCTGTTTCCTTTCCTCAATATGATTTCTATGATGCTCTATCATCCTGAAACTTACAGTGAAATTCCTGTATTGAGAGTGCAATGATAGATCTGTCATTCAGAAAAGTGATTCCTTTTACTGCTCTTTCTCACCAAAAGATTAACTAATTTGAGGTCAATGTCTATCTTAACACTGAATTAGTATGCATATAGAATCTTAACACTTGTGTGAACATTGTGTATCCGTTTTGTCTAATACTTTCATAATGGATTTTGTAAGACAAGGCTTAAAGTTTCTTGTCCAGCTAAGGTTGTTCTGCTTGAAATGTTGATGTCTCTAAATCCAGATTATTTTTTAGCTTTGGTGTGACCAATTCAAGGCTCACACTGGCAGAGGTTCTTTGTTGTATTTTGTTTCTCCTTCATTCGCTATCTGTCTAGCTATTCATTTCCTACTTTTTTCCACTATTTTCAGTATTAGTACTACATATACAAAAGACTGATGTCACCCTATTTTAGTTTGTCTTATCCTGTTGCCTCCTATACTTTGCAGATGCATGAGTTGAACCCTAAGATGAACATAATACTGATTCAAGGAATGGTATGAATTAATAAGATTAGGGGGTTATATTAACACTAATTTATGAACAATTAGGCTTCCCAAAAAGCTGCTTTTGGGCTTGTGCCCTCCTTGGATGCACATGAAACATGTGCACGGTTGACAACTTGAGCAGCTTTAACTGGCATTTGGTACTGAAAACTATTACTTATGTGCTGTCACTGCACAGGGAGTCAAGGACCCTCTCATGGAGTCCCAGTTGATGATTCAAGAATGGGGTTCAGCTTTAACAGCCATAAAGAAATGCATATGGGGTTCATGGGATTATGGGCTTTTGTGCATGCAGAAGTCTCAGTAGTCTGCAATATTCTGCTCCTTGGGCTCCAATTACACAGGTATTACACCTCAAAATTAATTCATGTCACAGTTATTCCGAATCACTTGTTCATTTTTATATTTCATATGACATAATTGGCCTCTGTTGCAGATATCTAGCAACATCATCATCTGACCACATGGCAAAGATTTGGAATGTCGATCAATGGCTTCCAGTTGGAAATAATTTTAGTTGGTAATTTTCTCAGCCTTTTCTCTCTAAGCATTCAATAAAATGGTTGTGAAAATCTCCAGGTGTGATCCTGAAATAAGCGACCATCCAAAGAACCACTTCAGCTGGCAGAACCCGGTGCCTCCAGTTGCAGACTTTGTCCAGCTTATGATAGCACCGCAAGCCGGCGCCGATCGATCATCAATGAGCTCCCACCACCAGTACCAATTTCAGAAGTGCACCCACGCAGAAGTAGCAGACTTGCCAGTCAGCCTCACAACAGTGCAGCGCGCCCAAGCAGTCCTTAGGCAGAAGTTGACAAACTAAACATGAAATAGTGATACAGGATTTAGGTAAATGAATACAGCTATTAAGAGGAAACAAAGTATTGTCATAGCAGAGCTATCTAGCTTAGTAGTTCCAAAGATGGGAAAACAGCAATCAAAAGTGGGGGAAAAGATGAGGAAACAAGATGTGATCACTAGTACAGCACTACAACTTTGATCTGGTTGGAGTTGGGGCGATTCTTGCTCTCGATGTTGATGAGCTGCTCAACTGCACGTTCCCACGATGGGTTGTTACCGCTTCTTCACCTCTTTAAGGTTCTTCAAGTTGCCAATGCCGACAATGCTCCTGTCCTTGGTAAAGAATTGCAATTCAAGCGTCTCAAGCTTTGTCATTGACCCTTGCTCAAATTTGACTACTTTGGGATGTTCTCCAGAGAGGTCCAGATCCAGGATCTTGAGTGCTGGAAAATCATGCGTGGTGCGTGCAACCAGTTCTCGGTCTCCACCATTCTCTTTGCTCCTCTTCGTCTTTCGAGCTTTGTGCTGTGGTGTTCCTTAGCGTCGTCGAGTCTGCCTCAGGTGTTGTGTACAAGACTTGTGTTGTGCCTCGTTGTCTCGGGTCGCTGCCGCTTTGGTCGGTACATTTTCGGATTATTCGTCCGCGTGCATGTTTTCGTGTTTTGTGGATGCGTGTTGGTGTGCGTTTGGCCTGCTTACTTCCTCAAGTTTCAAAAAAAAAAAAATTTTGCTACAGTACCCACCACATCAATATTTGGACCCAAGCATGGAGCAGTAAATCTAGTTAAAAAATCACTAATTACACAGTTTGGCGTAACTTGACGAGACGAATCTTTTGATCCTAATTAGTTCATAATTAGACACTAATTACTAAATAAAAACGAAAGTGCTACAGTAGTCAAAAGCAAAAAAAAAAAAAAAAAGAAACTAAACAAGGCCTTTGTAACCTTTGTTTGACTCTCTTACCCATCTTTATTTTTTGTTGAGGTGAACCCATCTTTAATGAAATACGTGCACTGCACGTTCTCGAAAAAAAAAGGCCGGAGATTTTCATGCCTACAAACGTTACTTCACGGATATATCAGGATTTAATTACAGTATTACCTTGGTGAGTGTTGCTGTACTCTCATGACCGCACTCCTCATTGAATTTTGGTTTTCTTAAACAACTATAATTTTATTAAATATTCACATGAGGGTGTAGGTGGCTGCTTAAAAATCACCTATATTGAGCCAGTTTGGTTTGGATGAGGTGGAGCAGAAGCCGGAGTTGTGCCAAACAGACCCTCAGTGTAAAAATTTTCATGGATGTGTATATGTCTAGCTGCTTGCAGCAATATATACGCGTTTTCAGTTCTCGAGACCTGGAGAACACGGAAAAGTTTTGCTTGTCATTTATAATGAAATTTTGATTCATAATATTGCGGTGATGATTTTAACAGAGGATAACTGTGACTTGCATTGAGATGAACCATTTGCTCCACTAGATTTTATTTCGTTGGCGCAATCTAATGTGACAAA
Organism: Hyparrhenia diplandra; assembly: GCA_015847255.1. Taxonomy (NCBI): domain Eukaryota; kingdom Viridiplantae; phylum Streptophyta; class Magnoliopsida; order Poales; family Poaceae; genus Hyparrhenia; species Hyparrhenia diplandra. The sequence continues at coordinate 573,727 of JADLZK010002807.1, forward strand.
ATATATTGCATAAAAAAATAAAGAACATTTATATGGAGCCCGAGGCATATCAAAAAAAAATCAAGTCTAGGCATATCAAGAAAAAAATCAAGTCTACATTTCTTTTTGTGAAGTTGTGGCACTCCGTACCTGGACAACTATATATTCCAAGGCGATCAAGCATGCTGGACACCAAAAGAATTTTTTTTTTTTATACGGGACTCCTATTGCAGAGTGTTTTTCACACCGACCTCCTATTGCTCATCGATTCCTGTCAGTTCTTAATTATCTCTCTTTAATCTAAAGTCCATACCATTAAAAGCCACTACTCCCTCTGTATAGATATATAGTATGCATCTTTGTTATAATTTTACGGTCAGTCTTTAACCTTGGTCTTTATATTCAGAACTATTTGGATTGGTCATATGAAAATAGTATCATTATTATATTGATATTGATTATTAGAGGTCCGTCCAATTTTTTTTTGGAGGAAGGAAATATAACTTTTGGTTTCTCTACACCAATCAAAGATACACAGAGCCAGGTTCTCCTAAAATATAATATACCACTTTCTGCAAAAATAAATATAATGTACCAATAATACTTTAATCTGAGACAAAGTGGTAATAAAAATCAATGTCTACATATAGGGTTATATGATCATGAGATCGGAGGAAAATGCTGGAATCCTAGACAACTTCAGGCGATGTAGAAAGGACAGCTTTTTCCATGACAAAAGGCATTATTTACTGGTTTCACGTTGAAATTACTTGCATAACTTTGCAACTTATGCTTCTGATACCGTTAGTCTTCATCGTTGAGTCACCATGAAAGGGAGTACTAATATTTCTGCAGTAACACGAGATTAATGGATCATTGGTTAGAGTTTGCTTGTCTTCTTGCAACTATTAGTATTTAGCAGTTTGTTACCTGACGGTAATTTCTGACGCGACCGGCCTGCAAGGGAGTTTGACCAGGCCAGCAAGGGAGATAGGATAGATTACCTTTTGGATTAGTATACTCCGATCCCCTCCAATAAATATATTAAAAACTTGTGACATGACAGTCTCAAATATGTAACTTTGAACACGTTTTAGTATATACTCCCTCCGTCTCTAAAAAGAGTGTCATTCTAGTTTTGTCCTAGTGTCATTCTACATCTCCGATTGTGAGTTTTGTTCTGTGATATGTCCGGCTATTTGCAGTAATATGATATGCATATTAGTTGTTGAGACCTAGAGAACATGAAAAACTTTGCGTGTGTCTTTGCCTAGAACGAAAACGATTTTTGCACAAATCAATCATGGCGCGACGCATGCTACTTGTTGAACGCTTGGTCTAGCTTGTGATCGAATATACACAACTAATAATCAATGGGTGGAAAGGATGAACAAATCTAAATTGTAGTTGGCTATCCTATGCTACCCTAGTGCTTGGCTATCCCCTTTCGTTAAGCTTTGGGAAAGCCGGGCGAAAGGTCGAAGGTCTAAATGTCTAATAGTGCTTGGCTGTCATTGACATGTCTCAGGCCGATGACCAAATTAAATCTTATGATACCTATCCACGCCAATGTATGGACGGTGCTAATTTTCTTTTTTTCTTCGGTTTATTCATAGTAGGTAAGATTGATTCATAAAATTGCCATGATGATTCTTAACAGAGGTACCTATGACTTGCATTAGGGCGAACCATTCGTCTACTAGATTTAAAAATAAATTGCATAAAAACAAAGAATATATGGATTCATAGAAGTACCCCAAGATAAAATATACCTATACCTTAATCTGAGCCATAATACTAATAAAAATGACAATGTCTCCATAGGGTTATATGATAATGATCGGAGGGGAAATGCTGAAAATCTTAGACAGCTCCAGGTGATGTAGAGAGGGCAACCATTTTCCAGGACAACAACAACAACAGCATTATTTACTGGCTTCGCATTGAAGTTACTTGCATAACTTTGCATGTTATGCTTCTAGTACCGTTAGTCTTCATCGTTGTGTCACCATGAAAACGAGAGATTCTTTTTAGATAAGGAGTGTAACACGAGATCCCTCGCCAAAAAAAAAAAAAAAAAAAAAAAGAAGGAGTAACACGAGATTAGTGGATCATTGTTTAAGTTTGTCTGTCTTCTTGCGACTCTTGCAATTTGTTACCTGGCGGTAATTTCTAATGCGACCTGGGACCTTCTAGGGAGTTGTCGAGGCCAGCATAGGATGTGAACCTTTGATCTACGATGCCAGAATATTCTAGGACACCCTCAGGATTAGTATACTGCGATCCCATCCACACAAAATACTTGACCTTTTAAAATTGTACCATGACAGTCAAATACTACGTACTTTTGACTCTATGTATGTATAAAATCAATAATTTATTAGATTATCAATTTTATTTTTTCAAGACAAATCCATACATATAGTCAATATTTTTTTCCTGCCAGATCAATCTTATCCAAGACGTTAAGTATTTGCGACTGAAGGTATGAATTTAGCTAGCTAACTGTGCTCTGTCGTGTGTTAGAGCCTGGGTTGAATCTTGAAAATCTCAGTTGCATGATATATATGGACAGATGAACGAAAGTGGTTGCTCGGATCAGTTGTGTGGGAAACTTGGTTTCGTACAATGATGTGGAGCATCCACATCAACGACTGCCCGTGCATGCCACTCATCAAATCATATCTATTCTTGTAGTTAAGCAACATCAGTCAGAGTTTTGTCAAGTTTTTCCCCGGCTTGGGCCGTCAGCAAAACTCGGCACTGACTTGGTCCATACATGGCACCTGTGCTAATATATTAAACTTATGAGGAAACTGATCAAATGAAATACCGACCAAGCTTGTTCGCCTGTTTGACATATCCATTTGTTTATTCACCAAATCAAAACAATCGCTCCATTTATTGTTCGCCAAATCAAAACAATCACTCCACTTATTTATTCACCAAATCAAGACAATCACATACATATTACTTGCAAATAAAACGATGCATGATGCCATGCATCGTTGAATATTCAAATATGACACATTTAACGAAGCTTATGCTCTAGTTCGATTCATCTGTTGACATATCTATCTATTTGGGCACCGCCTTCGAACAATCGCATACAGTTGACAATGGTGTTTAGCAGTGTGGTAGATCTTCCGGAGGTCGCGGCACTCTTGTTTCTTCTGTCAGCCCGTCCTTAACCTCGAACACCATTGCCAGCCCTATAGAAAGATGAGCGTCGAAGTGGCAGTGCATGAACCACATCCCTGCAAAAACGGCACACTTTTATTTCACTCTTACATATGAATTTTTTGTACTACGAGCTAATAATATCACATAGTAGATCTGGCGTAGTTTATAGTTATATTATTTATTTAGTGAAAAATGAATATAAAAATATTATATTAGTTATATTATTTAGTGAAAAATGAATATAAAAATATTATATTATGCTACTAGGCGTTACTAGGTATTTTGGCGCATCGGGGTTGTTTGCCACGAAGCGGATGACGGACCAGCCGCCGGTGGGGACGGCGATGGTGTTGCGCTCCTGCGGGTTGACGAGGTTGAACTGCGGCGTCGCAGTCGTCTCGTTGTAGTTGCCGAAGCCCTGGGCGAGCACGAAGAAGTTGAAGCCGTGGAGGTGCATGGGGTGGCTTTCCTTGGCGATCAGATGCGTGTTCTGGAGCACCATCTCCACCGTCTCGTTGTAACACAACGTCTTCACCTTGGTCGACTTGATCGTGTACTGCATCGTCCCGTTGTCGCTCACGTTGGAGGTGTAGTCGAAGATGACCGGCGGCCGGTCAGGGAAGTCGCGGGTGTAGACGCCGGCCGACTTGTTCCAGTAGTGCGCCTGAAGCATGGAGACGGTATCGGGGAGCACGAAAGAGGCGTTGTTCATGCTCGCCGAGAAGTGCGTCGTGCTCGTTGCAGTTCAACTGCCGGCTGGCAGTCGGAGACGCCGAGCCCCGGCGGTGACGAACATGCGGGTGTCGACGGAGAGCGGCACCGCCGGCTTGCCGGGAGCACCAGCGCTGTCAGGTTGGAGAGGAACCGGAACGCGGTGGCGGTGTCATTGTACTCCGTCCTCGGCGGCAGCTGCAGCGGCTCTTCCCCGGTGTAGCCGACGCACTCCACGACGGCCGTGCCATTGGTCTGGCTGAAGGTCGGGTTCCGTAGGTTGGCACTGTCGCACGGGGACACCGCCATGTAGTACCTGCCGACGGTGGCGCCGGCGACCATGAGCGCGTCCACGGTCTGCCCGGGCGCGATCACCACCACATCGGTCTCGTACGGCGTGGTGTAGGAGGCGTCCGCGCCGACGACGGTGAAGCTGTGGTTGGCCACCTTGAAGAAGAGCGGGGTGTTGAGCGCGGCGTTGATGATCCGGAGCAGGTACTTCTTGTTGCGCCGCACCTGAAACTTGTACGTCTCTACATGCACACAAAAATATGTAATGCAAAAAATCGATCAGAAGACAGATGAGGAGCAATCTGTATGATATAAGCCCATCCATCCAACATAGCGCAATTTCCATGGAAGGAAGAAGGTTATAGCTCATACGGTTGGCGTCGGAGCAGTTGTAGAAGTCGCCTGGCTTGCCGTTGATGGTGTAGGCGTCGGCGGGCCGCAGCGTGGAGGCATCCAGGAACGCATTCCGTTCGAGTTCATAGATGTTGTCGTTCCACCACTCGGCGAGGATGACGATCTTCTCGCCGTGGGGGCTTGGGGAAGGGTAGGCCTTGGCGCCGCCGCGGGGGCGGAGGACGAGGGCGCCGTAGACGGTGGCGCGGAGGAAGGAGATGTGGGCGTGCCACCACAGCGTGCCCTCCTGCCCGATCACGTTGAAGCGGTACGTGTAGGTGGCGCCCGGCTGCACGGGGCACTGCGTCACCATGTCCGGCCCGTCCGCCCACGGCGTGCTGCGCTGGAATATGCCATGCCTGCACATGAATGCAAGAACAAATTGGATGTTACCATAAATGGTGTTTACTGTCTGGTAATCCATTTCCATGCAGAACTAACTCATGTAAAGTTGATGCGACAAAAGGAGGTAGGGCTTTGATAGTGACTAATTAGTTACCAGTGGATGGTCATGTTGTATGGCGAGGTGTTGATGAGGTGAACGACCACCGTGTCGCCCTCCCGTGCCTCGATGGTCGGGCCCGGCAGCTGCCCATTCACCGCCGTGATGATCCTCGCCGTCTTATTACACAGGCTTATCGATAGGTTACCGACCTAACCATATGGATAACCACAAAAGGTACAATTAGCATATGTGATCGACCCCATCACAACTAGCCGGACTGATGCTTTGTACGTTATGTATGCTCGATCCATAGAGATGCAGGCAAGTTCATTTCACTACTTCATGTTAATGTCGCAAACCAAAGGGAGGGATCAAATCTGCTAGATATGATACATCAAATTCCCGGTAGATATTGAGAGGAGTATGAATATTACGAACATATATATGGCCTATGATGCTTGCAGGGTTGCACCTACTTACAGATAGAAACATGGTGCATATATGAAAAATCTATTTATACATGACACGTGTGCACCTATACATATGAGATCAAGAACAGCATAGCTGCCAAAATACACGAAAGAACTGCATGCTTGCACACATGTCTCAATCAATTACATTGAAAGTGTGCTCCACAACGGCAGCTTGGGCAACAGAGCCCAATAAAGCGATGAGGCCAAAAGGCAGAAGCAGTAACCAAGACCGAGCCATGCCGCGGTGCCTGCAGATGTGACCAAGAACACAGAGACTAGTAGCTAACGATAGTAAGGAGACCCCAAAGGACCTGTGAGAATGATATATGGACGAGAGGGTTCACTAACAAGTTCTATATATATATATACATAGGGAGAAATGATCGATGAACCTGACTAATGTATGGGTCACACACAGTTGGAAGTTGGAACACGCAAGGTGTGATGCATCCTTTGGATGGAGACACGTGCGTCTTATTCTCGAAAATCACAAGTTTACAACTACTTGGGTAGAGACACAGTTGGAACACGTAAGGTGTGATGCACGTGATTTTTCTTGGGTCAAATGTGCAATATGTTTCAAGGGATCAAGTTGACAAGTGAGATAACTAAGATACACTTCATTTCAGTAGTCAATGGAATACACGATATGGAAGAAACACTGTATTGCCAATGCTTTGCTTCATCACAACTAGCATGCATAACCTGTTACCACAGATTGCTCATGTTGAAATGGTGGGGGTTCTGATACTTTTAGATGGAACTTAAGTACTTAACCAAATCTGAGTTATTTTCTGTCCGATCTTTGTATTTACATCTTGTGGACACACAACCACCATTCCAACATAAGATGATTTGGAAGTTAAAGATTTCTCTAAAGATTAAGATTTTCCTTTGGTATCTACAAAGGGGAGTTATTCTAACTAAAGATAACCTCGCTAGGAAAAACTGGAAAGACAGCCAAAAATGTTGTGGCTGTAATAGTGATGAGACTATCCAATTCGGTTGTCCTTATGCAAGAATGGTTTGGAGGATTATCGTTTTTTGCTACTGGTCTGAATCCACCCAGATCGATAAGCCATATGTTTGGTAACTGGCTTACTAATCAGTATAAAGAGATTAGAAAATTGATTTGGGTTGGGGTCGCTGCTGTATGCTGGGCCATCTGGCGTTGCCGAAATGATATTATTTTTAATTAATTCGATTTTGAAGGTCATCTTCAGGGGAATGTACTGGTTACGTTTCTGGGCATGGTTGCAGCGTGATGAGCAAGACAAGAGCTTACTCTCCGTGATGAGCAAAAACATAGAGTTGATCGCTTTGCAGCTTTCAAATGGAGGGTGGAAGCATATTTATCGTTTGCTTTAGTTCTTGTATCCTTCTTAGAGACTCGCTCTGCTCTGTTTATGATTTATGTGAACTCTGTAATAATTGGTTGTGTACGCCTATGGACGTAGAGGCCGGATGTTTTTCATCCTTTATCTAAAAAATCACAACCAGCAGGCCAGCAGGGTGACCCACGCTAATAGCGCGGCTAGACTTGTTAATACATTTCTTCCATCATAGTCTTTCCATCGTAGATCGGTATAGACGTACAACTGATCAATAACTACTGCCTAATTTTTGAAGACGAACTCAGGCATAGTTACATATGCTTGTTCAGTTAGCCATACAAAAACTTGAGTATTGCACCTCGATCTGTCCGATCGAGAGTTGCTCGCCTAAGCTTACCTCCCTTTTCAGCTTCCCTTCCTTATCATGCTCTATGGATTCATGCTTTCACTGATGTCGCTTGTCGTAACCTTATATTAAAGAAAAATTATAGTGGTATTTATCTATATATTTATCTATTATATTTGAATGGCATCTTTATTTATGTTTTTCTTCACTATTCGTATGGACATCATAGTAGTATTTTAATTATTTTAAATTTAAATTTATTTATTTATCTAACATATACCATTTATTTGGTGTTTGCGTCTAAATTTGTATGAACATCGAACTTAAAATTTTACCTTATTTTTGTTCTGAATTTAAAAAAATTAATTGTACTTGACATGGACCCTTTATTTTGGTATTTTGCGTCCCAAGTCATATGAAAATTGAACTTATATTTTTACCTTATGTTTTATTCTATATGTTTAGGTCTTTTTAGAGTCCAATTCATATGAAAATGGAACTTCTAATTTTATGTTATTTTTATTCCGAATTTTGGCACCTTTTAGTGTCCAATTTGTACAGGGAGCCGGACTTATAATTTTATCTTATTTTGTATTCCGAATTTTTGCTATTATTAGTTGTATTTTATTACAGACTTTTTGGTTTTACTTGTACCGTCAGATTACAATAACAAGCAATGTTCTAGATCTTTCTTTTTTTTTTTAATTAATATGGGAAATTTTTAGACCTTGAGAACCAACGTGGTGGTTTATTTGGAGTCTGATTTATTAACATAATAGAAGATTTCCTCTACTATGCTTATTACATCAGTCAACACACGTAAGCGAACTTTTTGGTCCATACGTACGGGCGTTTAGATCCACGAAATTCCGACCGTGTCTAAATATATCATTTGCTAACCCAAATGATTGGTTTTTTAATTGAGTCTTATCCGTTGGTGACAGTTTTAAAAGGTGGTAAAAAGATGATTTGAGAGTAAAAAGGTTTTCTACTTTTCAGAGCCAATGGAATTATTACATGCATGGTTGGTGGTTATATAGAAGAACTTGACTACTTGCAGCTAATGGATTTTTCATGATAGGGAAAGTTAGATTTCCATAAGTCATATGATGAGTCTTATCAGCGGGTCAAAAATCCTTTGGCCGACCGCCACATGTTGTCTTTGCGCTGCCCGTGCCTTCTGAAATGCTTCCTTGGGCGGGACTCTCCAATACGTGAAGCTGTTTCTCCAAGAAACTTTGTCAGAAACTTGTTAAAAAAAAAAAAAAAAAAAAAACACTTTGTCAGAAACAACTGGCAACAAGAATTCACTGGAATCCAAATGCTTTATTTCTACCCATGAAATCCCTCTTTCACAAGCTAGATTATTGGAACAGTTTTGCTCTACTCGATACTAGTTAAAGCCAAGCAAATGTTACGGGTTGGACCTTTGGAATACCGTTCAAATAAGTTGCAGGTTGGAGCCCTGGACAAAATCATTTTGGGACCACGTCCAATGTCCAAAAGTTCACTATTTGTAACACAAGGCCGTATGTTGTTTAGATGCTTGGACAGTTGATTGGCTGTCACTAATTAACGTTCACTTCATGTAACTCTATCTCCTAACAATTATCCTATCTTACAGCTATAAAATGTAACAACAAAACTGTTTAGACATATTTTACCATGAGTTAAAGTTAAAATATTTTAATATGCCAAGCTTCTCACGGTGTAACCGGTTAGAGCAGGTGCTCAGAGTCTCGAAACTCTGGCCGGCCCGGGTTCAAAGCGCGGCACCTACCTTAATGGTCGACCGGGGCGACGTCTTTCCTCCCAAGTCCGTATTTTTTAAAATATTTTAATATCCCGACTCATAGACCTTGTGGATACAAATGTAGTTAAGAAATATAGAAGCCTGTAACAAAATGAACTATCTATAAATTTATAGGTAGTTCATTAATAGGAACAGTTTGATATTTGATTTTTATTTAATCCTTAGAAATATACCAAGATTTGGTATCTAAGTACCAAAATCATAACTTGAACGTGGTATTGGATGTGCCAAACTTTTGGTTTTAGCTGCCTATTTTCATTTCCTAAGTTATCATCTAGGTACCTTTTTGGCACGTCGTACTTCTTTAAAAAATGGTAAAAATTTAACTTTTCATTTGCTAGCAAAGTGTAGCCTTGACCGATGAGCAGTCATTGTATGGTTTTATTTGCGGGATTCCTTTTTTATTCATTTGTTGCCATTTCTTAGCTATAGTACTTTTTACTTTACTTGATGTCATTTCTTAGTACTTTCATTGTCAGAGCATTTGACCAAAATCTTCTAGAAGTTATCTTTTTCCAGATGATTTGATGTGCCTAGACTTGAGAAAGCAACACTGTATAGTAAAACACTGTAGAGTAAAGCTATTTCAAAGTCTTTTAGACGGGCAGCTCTCATGGGCGTCGTAGTGTACACGCGTCGTCGTGATTCTTGCTGGCCGCTGAATTTTTGGATCGGCGGTTCTCCGTTTCGCCACATACGGCGCGCGCCGTTCGCACGGGGGGGTCTCGATATGGATGCATCGGCGTTTGTTTGAGCGGGGGCTCTGTTGGGTGGAGCCGGGTGCTGCTGGGCCCAACGGTCGGTGGTTTCTCTTGGCGGGGTGGGCGGCGAGGGTCGCCCTGGTGTTCCCTATGGTTCGCCGTACTGGCGTATGACGCCCTGCTCCATGCTGTTCTGCTCCATGCCGTCCCCGTAGGGTCGCCGCCGATTTTTCGTTGGTGGGGCGGTCGTGGATGGCTGCCGTGTCGGAGGCGCGCCACTTCACTTGTTGTTCCTCCACGACGGGTTGCTTCTTCCAGCGGTTCCTTCTCTTTTCTTAGCCATTGAGACTCGTGTGGGTCGGGCTGGGTACCGTGGGTCCGCTGCGTGTCGGTGGCGGTCCTTCCACCTTCGGTGTGTAGCCGGGGCCGTTCGGGCGGGTCCGCGGGGGGACGGGGCTCGACGCTCTCGCATGGTGTGGGCGTTGTCGCCACCGTATTGGCTGGTGGTGTGGGCAGGCCCGCGTGTCGCCGGGCGGCCGCTCGGTCGTGGGTGGCGAGCTCTTAAGCTCCAGACGCGCAGACGCAGCAAGCGGTCGGTTGCTTCCCTTCCCCTTCGCTTTCTTCCAGTGCGTTTGAGGCGCCGCCTCTCTCTTTCTTCTTCTCTCTTTTCTTCCCTGCTTGGGTTGGATCCACCTGTTTTGTGCTCGTGAGCTGCAAAGTGCGTGTCCCTGTGATTGTTGATCTGTTTCTCTTAGCGTCGATTGGTGTTCAGCAATTGCTGATTGGTGTGTGTAATCGTTTCTTCGTGTATGCTCATTCTATGAGGCGTAGGTGTTTGCTAAAATGCCCGTATGGTTGGTCGTGCTTTGCTTTCTATCTGATTCTTCTTCCGTCATGGTGGGCTCTGTTGCCGTTTGGCTTTCTTTGGATATGTGTGTGTTAGGTGTTTGGTAAAATGCCCGCGTACGGTGGTGGAGGTTCTTGGCTGTCTTTGTTCTACGTGTGGAGTGGCTACACCGATCTTTGCTTTGCTTTCAAAGCAACGGTGCGCCCCTCTTCTCTTCAAATCTAAATGCAGCACTCTGTTACATCTCATATAACTTTGCTCTATTACACATCCGTGCTTTCGAATAAACAATCAGTAAAGTTTAACCTTCCAAAATCTGCATTCATGTTGTGGCGCTTGAAATTCCTAGAAATAACACGCTAGAATTCATTGATTTAAGCAGACTAAATAGTATGCGACTAATTGATAGGATGGAACAATAGACAATTAAGCGCTCACTCTATTGACAGTACAAGCTACAACACAACAATATACATCCCTGTTATCTGGTACTGATCTACTGCAGTAGAGTAGTACGCCGTTTTACATCACCGTAAAACTTCATCAATAAAAAAAAATGACAACATACAGTTGACGGCCAAGATTGCCTACTTTGCCAAATGATGTAGCTTCAGATTTAGCTTCCGTCCGTTATTCATGCTTTTTTTCAATTACAGGTGCTCTCTACTGCATTAGAGTGTCAAAGAGCATTGCACTGCTCCTGTCCTGACTGCAGAGGTATGAACTGTGCCTTCGCTGAGATTCGCTTATAGAGTTTAGTATTAAACACATAAATAGAGACTGCGTATTTACTGCTCAACCCGAAAAAAAAAATACTTATAAATAACTACTCCCTCCGGGCTGGTATTAGAAGTCGTTTAGGACAACGACACGGTCTCCAAAACACAACTTTGACCTCTTGTTATTATAAAAATATTTATAGAAATGTGATATATGTATGCTTTTATCAAAGTATGCTTTAAGACAAATCTATTCGTATAATTTTCATATTTACAAACTTAACAACTTAAAAGTTATTGATGATTTATATTCCCAATGTTTGACCAAAACCTTATCCAAAACGACTTCTAATACCAGCCCGGAGGGAGTATGTTCCTTGTGTTTTCCAATGATCATATATACATAGACAAAACAAGCCATATATTAATCAGTTTTCATTAACGAGGAAATCCGACTGTCAACATTACTGACTCATATTTTCTATACATGTTAACTCCAGGTCTCCATGGCGAATCCACTGCCTTCCCCAGTCAAGTATACTCCGCAGACTATTGACAAACAGGCCAGCCTTGCCACCGCTGTGTTGGCTGTTAACCGCAGACCTCCCACAATCCAGCTTTGTAATAGAGACATCATTGCCGCGGTTGAAAACCAGTTTGGTCTGCCACGTAACACTTTCACCGTTACCTCCTTCCACTCAGACTTTATCATCTGCCTCTCCACATCGACTGATCAAAACCATCTTCTACAGTCGAATGGACTCTTTGGTGCCAATTTCAGAATGACCCTACTTCCTTGGTCCAGCACCTACAAAACTGAAAGAATTGACTAGGATGTCGAGGTAGCTGTAGACATTAGAAACATCCCACCGCATGCATGCTTTCGTCACTGCATTGAGCCGATGCTGCTGCCATATTGCACCATTGAGTCAATTGCTTTCGATAAGCGCAAGGTAAACGTAGAGCTATGCATATAGCATCAACTCCATCCCATCCAGCGGCCATGTTGGTATCCAGTACTACCAATCTTCTGGTTATGGAATATCCAATTACCTGTTTCCAGTCAATCTGCAAGCTTATCCACTCCGTGAGGCACCAAGATTCAGCAGTGATTGCTCACCGCCACAATCCCCTGGCTCTCCAGAAACACCAAACATGGACACGGGTAAGCATGTTCAGATTTTAAATTCCATTAACTCCGTGCATGAAGCTTCTTCATACAGCTACTGTTCTCTTGCTCTATACCAGCCACACAGTTTGAGTGGATCCGGAAGTGCTCAAAGAACACTATGAGGCTGAGGACAGAGGTTATGATTCCTTTGCTATGTTTATCTGCCAATATCACTCACTGGTATACTAATATACTAACTGTACTTTATGTGACATGTCATAGATGTACGGGCAATGCACAACCCCCACAGCCACATATTTGTAGACATGATGAAGGCTACTGCACTTCAGGTACATCAATATACATAGATGTATATTAACATGTAGCTGCTATGCACTGATATTTGCAAAAAAACTAACTCTATAATGATCGCCATCCAGATACTCCAGAAGATGAAGAGGAAGGTTGGGAGTCCGATCAGTAGGCTGGCACCTCGCGGTGACAAGAACAACTACACAAAACACATCGACCTGATGACGCACCCAGCATGATGAATCGTGTGTCTCTCTTCCGCACATTGTAATCAGTAGTTGTGCCTTTCTTTCCGCCCGCTGTTGCAGACTTCGTTTGTCATGTGAACTTTCATCTGTTATTTAGAACTTTAGATGTGCCAAAACCATGTATGCATTGACTTTGTTTCTAAATCGCATTGCTTTTCACCGTATTCATATGCTAAATGACACGCACTGTCCATTTGAAAGACTCCACTGTTTCCACAAGCAAGCAAGCAAGCGCGCCCTAGCACTAGTAACCAATTAAAGAGAAAACTTCTGCAGAAAATCGTGCGTCACTACAGGGTTCCTTGCAAAACTTGGCTTTTGTTGACTTTGTTCTATGCGGACCAAGGTTACGTGATATATAATTTTGCAAGTTATGCCTTCTGCCAATTGTCCAGAGCATCAGTTCTGAATTCTGACCCCAAATAAGTTCGGATGCCTTCTAGTCAAAAAACTAAAGATTTAGTGTCTATCAGTTGTGTAAGGATCTTGCCATACTCCATAAGGTATGAAGTTTTGATGATTAATAACAACATGATCTTGTGTACTAACCTTTATGGTTGTAAGCACATTCTCTTCGGTAATTACAAGTTAGACTCTTGGGCATAATTGGACATCTCAGACTCTGGAGATCGGTTGAAGACTGAGCCGGCGATGGAGAAGATGGACTTAAGCCGAAGGCTAAGGATGAGCTAGAATCAAGCGCCTTTGCATGTGTTGAGCACCTGTGTTGTGTGTAGGGTCGAGTCCATAGGAAAGCCAGGCTATTAAGGTAGGTTGGGACAGTTTCTCGCAAGTCACATCAGTTAGAGAGGTGTGTGGATGCACGTGAGTGAGTCTCTAGCACTAGAATGTGATAGAGTAGTCCCAAGAGTGAATATACCGAGAGATGTAGTGAGGAGAAGTGTCGGAAGGTAAGTTTTCGCTCTCGATGTAGGTGCCGAACAAAATTGTCCAAGGCAATGGGCAGTCCGGTGGTCAGAGGGAATGCACCAGGGAAGGTGCAAAGGACTTAGCCTAGAGTGGATAGATGCCAGACATTGTTCGGCGTTGGGCGCCGGACTATCCGGCGTCTATGGAACAGTGCTATGCAGAGAAAGTTGCTCTCAGAAATTTCTGTTGGCGCCCCATCTGTACCATTTTAGCACTAGTTTCTCCTGTGTTTTCACCTTAAACTGACTCCTACTTGTTGATTATTACTAACAAAACTGATAATTTTGCCTAATGGTGTTCTTTTTGAGCTTTGTTGCAAAATCAGGTATTTTTAGGCCTAAATGAGTACTTTACGCAGCGAGCCCCTCGGGAAGCCCGAACACGCCCAAGACGAAGAAACCGTCATTTCATGTGATTTCCCTCACGGCAACCATCATCGTATATGGGTTTTTTTGGCCCAACGAGCCCAAACATTACTTGGAAGATCTTCACCGTCCACGGAGTAGGCCACAAGATCATAAAGCCTATTGGACCAATCTGGGCCTAGCACCAGCTGCAACCTAAGGTGGCTAGTGCTAGTACTATCCTTGGCCCAATCTAACACCAAACTTCACTCCCAAGTCTCCCAATGACTTGCCTTCGCATATTCCAAAGATAAAGAATCGGAGTCCAACTCGGAGTCTCAATTTCCATCCACGAGGTCTCTGGGACCAATTCAGAAGCTATCTCATAGAAGGAAGGCCAGGAACCAACATATGGAAGTCCCTGGAGTCGGTGCACGAAGACCGAGCCTGAACGGGCTAAAACCTGACAGGCGCTAGCCGGGCTGTGCCTTTGTCTCGCCCGGCGCCGGAGAAATAAGCCTCGAATGGCAAAAGTGTCCAAATAAAAGTTGTATGTGTCATTGAGAGCTCCGATTTGCATATATTATTTGCCAATTCAGAGTTCAGACGAGGGAGAAACAGCTCGAGAAAGACAGACACGTGCAGCTCGCAAAAGACTAGGCGCCGGCCAGGAAGAGTCCTTCCCCCGGCCGGCATAAGAGAGTCCTTTGGAGTTACCACCTCCGACTCAGGGTGGGCCTTCCCACCACCTCAAGGATCTATAAAAGCAAGGCCTCACCCCCCAGAAACAGATCGCACAACATAGAACACAACAGAGGGTCGTGAAAGGGAGCTCGGAGGAGCTCTGTCAATGCCAACGCAGGAAGATCAAGAACCAGTAGCGTTGCTCTTTTTATTGGAGTATGCTCTTTTTATTGGTCGTATGTGAATGTGTGTAGGACACACATGTACCACATGATGATATACATCGTCCTCTATGAATTGGATTGAATATACATATGGAAGGTTCATCCTTTTTAAGTTTAATGTAGCAGGCCAGACAACCAAACACACTTTCTTAGCTTGTGCTGGGTTGATTGGTAGTGTGTGGGGTGAATGGTATTTGGAGTATGTTCTCTTTATTGGTCGTATGTGAATGTGTGCAGGACGCACGCATACCACATGATATATATCATCCTCTATGAATTGGAACGAATATACATATGGAAGGTTCATCCTTTTTATGTTTGAAAGTAGTAGGACAGACAACCGAAAACACTTTCTTAGCTTGCGCTGGGCTAATTGAGTGTGTGATGTGAATAGAATTCAGATTACGTTCTCTTTATTTTGGTCGTATGTGAATGTGTGCAGGATGCGTACCACATGATATATATCATTCTCTATGAATAGGAGCGAATATAAATATGGAAGGTTCGTCCTTTTAAAGTTTGAGTGTAGCAGGCCAGACAAACCAAACATGCTTTATTAGCATGTGCTAGGCTGATTGAGTGTGTGGGGTGAAAGGAATTTAGAGTATGTTCTCTTTATTGCTCATAAGTGAATGTGTGCAGGACACATACCACATGATATATATCGTCCTCTATGAATTGGAATGAATATACTATATATGGAAGGTTCATCCTTTTTATGTTTGAACAAAGTAGGCTAGACAACCAAACACGCTTTTCTTAGCTTGTGTTGGGTTGATTGGTAGTCTATAGGGTGAACGGAATTTGAAGTATGTTCCCTTTTTTTTGGTAGTATGTGAATGTGTGCATGACGCGTACCACATGATATATATACCGTTCTCTATGAATTGGAATGAATATACATATGGAAGATTCATTCTTTTAGCTAGACATCACATACAGGTTGTATACTTGTATGGAAAACGATCAATCGTACATCTTTATCAAATATTACATACATATGATGTTTATGTTGAGACAATATACGTATAGTAGGTAGGTACGCATGAAGCATACATCTAGATAGTTACTTAACATGGAAAAGGATGAACATTCACATAGTGTGAGGCGGCTAATGAAACCACACAGTTATTGACTGCTTTGAAAATAAATGAGAAATAGAAATGATATGGCAACATAAGCTAACATCATATCACGAGCTCTTTTAGGTACAAATGAAGTATATGTCTCAACAGTTTCTTCTCAAAACTTGGAAAGAACGACATCTGGACTCTACTAGCACAAACATTCAAATAGTGCAAGGATGCTAGTTAAAGCACATGGTTCTAGTAGAAATGTGTTGATCAATGACGATTACCTCATGACGCTTGAAAATTTCGTCACGTAACAAGCTCTTTCTATGACGAAATTTTCATAATAGTCACAAGTCACAAGTGACAGAGCCGAGGCACAAAAAAATAATGACAAAAATTGAAATTTCGTCATGAATCAACAAAGCTAAATCGTCATATATAATGTCCGCATTCTAATGACAAAACCAAGTCGTCCGCAGGTAGGTTTGACACTCGTCCACGAGATAGTGTTGTCGTTTGTCTCAATCGAATGGTGAATTTAATTCATCACGCTTAAGTCTTCATACTCATCACAAATAGTGTTGTCGTTAGCCCCACCAGAATGAGAATGACGAACCAACCGTCACCGATAAGTTTGGTAGTCATCACAAACAGTATGAATGTTTGCCCCACCGGTGGGTCCCACCCGACGACGAGGTCCCACGTAACGACGCCACCAGCCGCTCCAACCTAAAGTGTCAAGGTCCCACCCGAGGACATGGTGTTGCAGCCCACCAACTTGACGTGGCCCAACCTGATGACGAGGTCCCACCCGAGGACATGGCGTTGCGGATTTGGCCCACAACAGGTCATGCTCCACGCTCGCCTTGGCCCATAACCATTTTGGCAAACGCCCACCAACTCGACAAGGCCCACAACAGGTCCGCTCCACCTTGGCCCGCTCCCCTTGGCCCTTAGTTATTTCGCAAAAAAAAAATTGCTCCAAGAAAGCTTCATACTCACAACTAGGTGCTCGACAGTAACAAGTGCTACCACCGCGCTACTCAAACTTTCTTGTTGATGGTATAAAAGTTTTTTCTCGAACCCGAGGATGTGGCGACGCGCCTCAACAACTCGATGTGGCACTATGTGGCCCATAGGTCCCGCTCCACTGCAACCTTGGCCCTTTAATTTTTTTTAGCAAAAATACTACTCCCGTGGAGCTTCAAACTCATGACCTGCTGCTAGAGAGGCAAGAGCCCTACCACAGTACTACTAGACCTTTCTCGTTGAATGTATGGAAGTTTTTTATATTTGTAAGCTTTGAACATGATAATTGAATGGTCGGAGTGATAATATCATGTCACACGCATAGTTAGTAATAATATATAATATTTCATCGTTGAAAATATTTGAGCAACAAACTAGTACGCTATGTCCTTGAAAAAACAACCGCCACGTGTATGCTTGCAAGTGGTGCCGGCCAAAATGCACGCAACATCCCCGAAGCCTGCACCCACTCCATGACACTGGCGAGCAGGCCCATGAACATGTGGCACGCTAGCGTTGGCCAGTCAACAACCAACCGGTGCCGACTCCCTCTTTTTTTCTTTGAAAATTGCGTTCCTCTTTCTATAGCAACCGCTGCCAGCTGCCAGGTGTGTCCCTCCACAGCTTTCTAGAAACTCCAGGCCCGGTAGACCACGTGGTGCCCAACCACTGGCTGAGCCACCTCACTGCTAGGAATCTATCTTTTCCCTATATTCCTATACTACCCTATCTTATCCCACATAGAGCCACGTCATCTACTAATCTATCTTTTCCCTATATTCCTATACTACCCTATCTTATCCCACATATAGATCCCCAACCAACGGCATCCATTTCATGTAAGTATAGATCCCCAACCAACAGGTTCGTGAAACTTCGACGCCCACGCACTGCTCGCTACGAGTCTACGACCCCGCATTGCCATCGCTCCGCCCTCAAGGTGCATACTACAGGCGCAACCTGGACACCGACGGCCTCCCCAACGGCGACGCGGGAGTCTCGAACGGCAGCGCTACCCTTGATAGTCCCGAACTCATGGCCAGCGGACATCTCGGTGAGTTCCCCTCAGTCTGCTGCTCTTCCGTGCCATAGTCCTACTCATGTGGCGTATACCACTGCAGTCTGTAGGTCTTCCTCTTGGGTGCCGACGGTCACCAATTTAGCCCATGGAGTAATAGTTCCCAATTTAAACAAATGATGGATGCTTGGATAAGAGGACAGGGACCGTACAAACCCTTTTTCCTGGCTGTGATCCAGTGCAAACAATCCTCAAATTTAGTCGAACTTCAGAAAATGTCAGATAACTAAATTGCTTTCAAAACCAATCCTATTGTTCTATATAGTTCTTATAAGGTTTTTCTGGTTTGGCAATATGAGCTACCATTATAAATATACAATCTGATCTTCATATTACGTTATCCTATGTATGAAATAGTAAGATGCTAGATTATGCCGCTTCTGTGGCTTTCAATGTGTTTACACCAGAGATTATGGACAATAATTTGCAGAATCTTCTATGTTGTGGCGTCCTCCATTCCTAAGTATTCTTGAACATATAGAGCTGATAAATTCCAAGGAAAATCAGGTTTATTTTCTAGGCAAATTTTATCCCTATAGAGCTCATACATTTCCTATTGTTCAACACATGAGCAAATTCATGTTTTGCCTTTTTCAATACCTTCAATTTCCTTCAGAACAATCACACTTTGTATTTTACGATGAAAACATTGTAAATTTTGAATTAATCCCCAAACGCCAGTATTTAATAATGGACGTGCTACGAAGGGAACCTCTGGATGTACAGTTTTAGATATTTTGCCTTCTGTTTTGCTGTTTCATGTCTTCAACTGATGCTTTCATCACCAAATAATTTTTGGGTATTTTGTGCCACAAAATTTTGTTCCCGAAAGAGGTTCATATTTATATGTTAAAACTAGATAAATGCCCGTGCGTTGCAACGGAAAAACATAATACTACGATAACATACGTATGAGCGTGTGTTATACAATTACTTAAGAAGATATTGCAATCGTGATGTGTGCCAAGGATGTAAAATTTAAACTCCCTTCTAGATCAAAGATGAAGAAATTACATCACGAACACAAGGATGTCATGAAAATAAAAAATTGCATCAAGCAACATGCTACAAAACAGCACCACAGTGTATTTGGCCAAGCAAAATTGCACGCAGATTGTATATTTGATTGAAAACATAACTAAATCAAGGTAACATCCAAACTGTAAGGTGAGAATTCTGACGGACTTAACAGTAATGGTTCCATTTATAAAAATGATCTAATCATAAGGTACAAAAAGGGCCTAATGAATTAATAAAAAAGAGACCTCCTATTCTAGAACACTAAGAGTAGCAAAAACAACAATGTCTGCCTCTGTTTAGTGATGAAATCAATAATTTTCTCAATGATTCTTCTAAATACCACATCCAGCATCCAGTTTTTACAAATATTGATATGAGATACCATTATCATTCTATGAATTCAGATCACAATAAAGTATTACCATTCTAAATGAGATTCTATATCCTTCCACTTTGTTGCTGTTGTCCTGCTCCAGTTCCAATTCCTATTATTTGTTCATGTCAGTCAACCTTGCTCGATGAGGGCCAACGCATTAACTCATCCGCCTTACTGAACACTAACACTTTACAAAGCATTACTTCCATGCAGGTATGTAATGAAGAATCAATAAAAGCTAGATACTCTATTATACCAAAATTGATATCAATATTCCCATTCACTTATAGACAAGTTTTGTGGTATTAAAAATAAATACAACCTGTGGCATGAATTCGAGTTTTGATGCTTACTCGTCAATATCTCTTCTGGCTTTCCAAAAAATGCTTGGAACCAATAGCACTGACGGCATCATCTGAATAAATCTCAAGTTCAGGTAGAGATTTCAGCAAGGAATCAGACAAATCATCGTTTTACTCTAGACCATGATGTGGCATGTTGCTCATAAGTCATGTTCCAATTTTTTTTTCGCGATCGGGCCATTCACCCGTTTTTCATTAAGAGGAGGAAAACCAAATCCAAATACAAACTAAGCCGGGATGCCGAGAGGATATCAGGCTGCGAAAAGAAAGAAAAACAAAACAACAACACAACACCAAACAAGCAACCTAACCACTGGATGCAACACGAACCTGATTACAAAATAACCGGATGTCGCGACTAGACCTCTAGCGCGCTCAGGCTGGACCGGCTGCACCGAAGCGCCGCTTCTTCCCTCACAGAAGGAAGACCTCCATTGCCTCCATGTTGACCTCAGCGTCAGGGCCTGTGAGGGCAGCCTGCAGCTCAGCAAAGGAGACCGCATCTTCACCTTTCGGCCTCGACCTCAATCCCCATCTTCTTGAGCAATACTCTCCTTGCCTGGTCCTCTGGCTTATGGAGCCTGGACGCACTCTTTGCAGCGAGTCGAGCACTGCGTTTCGGCATAAGCTCGGAGACGTCTTGGCGCGTTTTCCTCAGGACCGGCGTGGAGAGAATGGAGGGCTGAAGCTGCTTCTTGAAAGTGGCCACAAACTCCTCGACCGACGGCGCGGTCACCGGGCTCGCTGCCACGAAACCGCCTCCATCTCCCACACCCACATCCGAGGCCCCCACCCCGATCGAGGTCGGTATGAAGTCAGACGCAGCGACCGACACCTCGGACACAACCGCCTCATACGAGACCACGAAGACATCCGGAGGCGGCTCCGAGAGAACGGCAGCTCATCCTCGCGCCGTTGGGGCTCTCTCGAACGATCGGCGACGACGGCCGGGGGTCACAAACTCCGCAGCCACAAGATCAGCCCACCCGGGCCGCCCGCGACCGGTGGTGCGGGTGCCGGAGACCGGCATCCCGCAAAAGTCGCGGGCCCACGGCTCCGTGCCGCGGTCTCGAAGCAAGCATCGGGTCCCCCCGCACGGGAGGCTCCGCAGCCATGCGCAGCTCGCCGCTAACGGATCGGGCGCAGTCTGGCGAGTTTGCCGCGGCGGTGACCATAGGCGACCCTGTGTTAGTGGTAGCACTGTCGGCGGCGATGGTGACCACCTTTGATGACTTGCGCCCGGCGACGACGACGACCGCAGCCGGCGTCTCCCATAGGCGTGTGCGACGAGGGGGTGCTCCATGGCGCCCGCCGTCGCCGGTCGGGGAGTCGGGACGAGGATGTCACCCACACGGATTAGGGCCGGCGCGGCGGCTCGAGCCGCTTAGACCCCATGGCCGCCACCACCATTGTCGGCGCCGACAATGGCGCGCTTCGTGGACGGCTCGCTGAGGGCGATGAAGTGGGCGATTAAGGTGACGGTGGCACACAATCCCGGGCCCGGACCCGTGGCCATGGCAGGAGAGGCAGCGGGGGTGAGTAGGTGCACCGCGGCGATGTGGTTGGCCGCTAGACAGTTGAAGCGAGCCCGACGAGCGCAGCGGCACCGCCGCCGACGACGACGGAGAGGTGGCACTTGGCGACGCCCGGGCGACGGCTCAACAAGCGCGCGGAAGCCATCGGCGCGACCGGCGCAGCCGCCAGGTAGCGGGTGAAGCCATCGGGCACGAACAGGGCCTCGCTCACGACGGCGACGCCGCCATCGGGTGGCGACGCCAAAGAAGTTGCGACCGAGGCGCCGGTGTCTTCGGGCACGCGCAAATGGGTGTCGCCCGAGACGTAGGAGCGCGGATACCGAAGGTGCAGGCGCCGCGAAGAGGGACATCGGCGCCACCGAAGCTTGGCGGCAATTTGGCGCTGCGTGGACACCCGCCCCCCGCCCCCTACGACGATGGGGCCGGTAGCGACGGGCGACGCCGTCGGCCGTGGCGCTTGCGGCAGGCCCCGAGGACGCCCACTCCGGTGTGCCGACAACGACGCCCAACGGCTCCGAGGCGGCGTGGCCGCCCTCGAGGGGAGCGACTCCGTCCGGAGCTTGCTCCGCACAACGCCGGGCGGGAGAGGGCGGCAAGGCGCGCCGCACGACGGTGGGGGCCTCCGCTCCGAAGAACTCGTCGTCCGTCATCCGAGCAATCGGAGAAGTTGTCCACCCATCGCATACCTTCGGTCTTCCGGTGGAGGGAAGTAGGGTGCCGCAGCCGGGAGAGGGCCCGCCGCGAACCGGCTGGGACAACCTCCGAGCGGACGGGCCAGGACGGCAATCCCGAGAGAGCGACCGCGCCACGAGCCCAGGGGGGAGGAAGGCGTTGCCGGGCGCCGAACTAGTGGCGGTGGCGGATGCAGATCCCGCCGCAAGAGCCCAGGCCCGGCCACGGCAGCCGCCAGGTGCGACATGGGCGGAGATTGGGCGCCGCCCCCGCAGAGTGTGCCCGTGTAGCATCGGGCGAGCCGGCCGTTGGTGGGCTGGAGTCCAGCGGCGACGGGGAGGCAGGCACGTTGACGTTGACGGCGCCCCGGGCTCGGGCGAGAGGGACGGTCGCAGCAGCGTGTCGCATCCCGCCGATCCGCCACCTCAGAACCACGCGGCCGGAAGGATGCGCCGCCGACGCCGTGGCGTACTCCCGCGACGCTTGTTGGTCGGGGAAGATCCGCCGCCGGATCCTAGCACGGGAGACCACTACAGCCATCGAGGAGCCGCCGCGTGGCGACGCTCCCGGCTGGGACGACGCTGGCCCCGGCCAAGGGTTGGGCGTGGCGCGCGCCAGGGCCGCCGCTTCAGCGGCGAAGGGGGGAGTCGCCGGATCAGGCCGCCGCGCCGCCGGATCCGTCCCCCGCGGCGCCGGGGAGGGCGGCAGCCACCGGGCGGGGGGGCAGGGGCGACACGGCCACGCTGGCTGGCCACGCCACACGGCAGAGACGGGGGAGAGGGAGGGGCCTGGAGAGCGGGTGGAGGGGGAGGAGGGGGGGGGATGGGGCTGAGGAGGGGCCGGGCCGGGAGGCCACCGCACCGGCGACGGCGGGCGGCGACGACCGCTAGGGAGCAACGGTCGGGAGAGTCCTCGGCGATAGGACTGGTCATGTTCCAATAGATCAGGGATCACAAAAAATGTTCCAATAGATCAGAATCACCAATCTTATCGGTGTTCTTTTGTGTTTGAACTACACTTAGTTCCCAATAGACCATGATGTAGCATTGGTATCTTTGCTCTTAAGATGTGCGGACTGCCTCCCGGATTCAGCTCTTGTACCATTGGCAGGAGTTGGCATTCATATGATCTGAAGAACGAATGGCTTCGGTTGAAGCCACACAAAATGATCTGAAGAACGAACTGCCCCACATGAATGATCGTTGTTAACACCAAATGAGTTGTTTACACATGAAATTGAGAGTAAGGGCTCAACGAACAAAAATTGGTTTCAGGGTCTAAACCAGAGTCCACAACTGAATCAACAACAGCTTCACTGCACGCACCTTCTTGCCCAACACTGACCAATCGGCCGTCGCCCGATCTCTCCACACCGGCCTCCAGAGCCTCAGAACACAAATGCTTACCAAGTTCCTGCATGGAACATAGATTATTAGGGACAACGGCGCCAGAACCCCTGCACAGGCCAGTGACAGATGTCGATGCAGCGAACGCCACCAGCAGTCCAGCAGCACCAGCTTCGCAAACAGCAGTGCAGGACTGCAGGTTGCAAGAGCCGCCCGTCGCGCCCGCTCCCTGCTCACCGCCGACCGAGGGTGCCCACTGCGATTCGCGAAGCAACTGCCCCGCCGTGGCACCCGTTGCCCACGACCTGTCCGCACTCGCGCCCGCCCCGCCGGCGCCGGTTCTTCAAGAAGGCGCCGCGCCGCCGCCTGAAGGCCGGAGCAGATCCGCGGGTTCGTAGCCACCGGCACGCCACCGCGCCGCGCGACCGCCGCCTCTGGCGCCCGCCATGGCGCACCCGCACCACAAGAGCGGCGGTGTCGGGCGGCGGGCTCCTGATCTCCGGGCCGACCCCTACAGCACCTACGCGGGCGGCGCGCTTCCCCTCGGGCAGCACCGCCGCCGCCACCGCCGGGCCACCACCAGCGACGTGATGCCGCCGAACATGATGCACACCTCGAGTCCAAGTGTCCGACGAGATGGAGGGCGCCGGGCGTTGGCTGGCATCAGGAAAGAGGAACGCGTTCGAGGTTGTTCTACCAAAGGTTTTGTTCCTGCCGCCGCCGTAGTCGCCCGCCGCTACGCCGTCCCCTCGCCGCCGTAGTCGCCCGCGCCCCGCCGCGCGATCGCCACCGATGTGATGGGAAGTCGCACGCGCCGCCGCCGTCCGATTTCGGGCGTGGTCCGAAAGCAAGCGACAAAAGAACTGCCGGGTTACACTGCCCGCGAGCGACGCACGCCATGGTGAGTCATGGTGAGGTCCTCCCGAACACACGGGCATAGGTCCTCCCGAACACACGCCGTGGGCAGTTCCCAGAGGGCATGCACCATGCAGTTCGAGCCGGGAAGGGGTCACGTATTAGCGGTTTAATCGCAGGGGCGGGTCATTACCGCGGAGGCGGGGTCATTAGCGCCCGGTGACGATTCCTTTTGAGGCTTTTTAGTAGTAGGATAACTGTTATGAAACTTGTCATCGGCGGTTAGGGGCCTTCCCTCTCCTCTCTCTCATGATCAACACAAAGAGATGAGAAGTAGAACAAGTAGACACAAGATAGGGAGACTATTCTTTATTCATCTGAAATATTGGTGATTACAACATAGAGCTCCCACATATATATAGTCCTGTCAAGGCCTAAGAGTTTCGGTAAAAGCCCACATACAAACGGACTAGGATTAGGATTCCTCCTTCTCCTTTCCTTCTAGGAAAGAGTCCGTGTGTTTTACAACACTCCCCTTGGGCGATTACCACGATATGCATATGCCTCATTAAAAACTCCATCCGAAAACCCAATGGAAAAAAAAACGGTTCTTGGAGAAAAGAGTACATCACATTAGATTAATTGTATTGCACATGTTGTCTCATTAAAAACCTTGTGTGAGAAACCTTCGAGTAAAAACTCACATAGAGAAAAAAGAGTACAACATTTAACCTCCTTGGTCATATATTCTTTAGAATATTCTATTCTTCATTAATAGGTATTGATCTTCATAATCTATGCATAAACTTCAGTGTTTTTAGCAAATGATCTACTTGATCATTATAATTCTAGTGGTTTACCTTAAAGGCAGATTCAATAAAATAAGCTCCCCCCTCATAAAGCCAAACTTTGAACTTCATTGTTCAAACCACACTTTTTCATAAACGTGTGTAAATAAAAGTTGGCTCATAATTCTTCCATGAATTATATGGGAGCAATATGCTTCATGCATAATGACCACCAATTAGTTGTGCAAAACAAATAAATATTATCCTTCAGAGAAATAAATCCTTTTAGAAGATTATGGGGTAAATAAATTAATATTCAATATCTTCTAGATAGTGTATCAAACTTATACTAGAGTTTAGATACTTATAATTTATCCTTAGTGGGATTTTCAAATTGTATTCTATAAATCTTTGAGATTTTGATTGTACAAATCCAGCCTTTGCATTTGGCATTTAGGGGATAATTCAATTGCCAGAACCACCATTATTCTTATACCTTCTATGGTATATAGAGGATATCAACACTACATTGCTAGCTTTTCATACACTTTCTAAGTGTTTCGATGACACCTTCACGGTGTTTAAGATCCCTCATTTTATTTCTCTCGGTCTATATTCACTTCAGGGGACGAATGGTGCTTGCTCAAGAATTGACTGGTAAATCCTTCATGGATTAATTCATTCAAGGATGTACTTTCATTCTTAGTGTATTATTAATCTCTTCTATGAGATACTCTATTGCACGAGAGATGAGTCATATACACAATGATATTGAGTTATTCACTATAAAATCATTCAATGACTATAATCCTTCTAGGACATGCTTTTCTTGAGACTTGAATATTCATTCAGGAATATATATATATACCTTAGACTTTAATACTTAGTATGAGATTTCTACAAGTTGCGATTTACATTCTTCGGGAATTATATGGATTTTCATAATCCACTAATTAACTGCATATTCGATATTCATTCGTTTCATTTGCCGAGAGATATAGCGTAACATTCATTTCTTCTTAATAGGAGATTCAACCTCAATTGCATTCTTC